>JARHVA010001140.1:3157500-3829407 GCA_037957365.1 Torreya grandis | reverse complement strand
CCTAATAGTATATCTATGTTAAATTACAATAATAAGATTCCACTATTAAATGGACCTCTTAAGAATATTAACATGCATTCTACATAAGTCATATCCTTAATGCATGTTGTGGCTGACTTGAAACATAAAATTCATCACATAACCTTATAAAGTAAAGCATATAATGTTTGGGTTGATTTCAATGCTATTTATGGAAACCCGGTTGTGAATAATATTTTAAATACACCATTACCCCATAACTTATTCATGCATACATTTCATACATTTGAGATAAGTGATTATCCATGTTTATAATTAAGATATTTTATATTTTCTATGGAAAAATATGATGGTAGTCAAATTTTACTCAAAGGGTTTACAAAAAGTTTAACTAAAAATAATTTGGATTGGTTTGACTCTCTTATTAGTGGGTATTTACACTCATATCTTAAGTTAAAGGAGACACTTTTATTATGATACATATAGAATAAATGATGAAGTGTTATATAAAAATGTTTACCTTGTCCTCATCAAGGAAAATCAAAGTTATTTTGTGATTACATTCTATAATTCAATAATTCTATGCAATAATTGATATATCAACCAACAAATTTAGAAAAAAAACTACACATTTAGTAGAGGTATAATTTATCCTATAAAAATAGAGTTGCTTTATGACACTTGTGACTCATTTTTCATCTCTTTTTTTATAATAATCTCACACTAGAAGAGAATTTTACACCTAATCCAAACCCAAATAAGGCACATGAAGACATTAAATTAGAGGAATAATTTCCACCCAAGGAATCTAATCCAACTTTGTAACATCCTAAGTAAAATATCCCAATAAAGGAAAGATAAGTCAAGGTCCTAAAATAAAGGGAAATAATTGATTTACAAAGTAGTACAAAAAGTTAATGGGGCCTACCAAAAATAAGAGATAAACCACTTATATTTTTTAGTTTCATAGGTCGACCACATGAGATTATTAAAATATGATTAGATAAGAGGATAATCACTTTTCCTCCTAACTATTATAATCCTACTCATCATCTTGAGAAAATAAAATGAAAACCATTATGTGTTTATCATCATACTAAGGAACATCAAGGCAATGGTTTTTTATGCATTATTATAAAAATATTACACTACTTGTGTATAGAGGGGTTATTGAATTTGTAAAAGTTGACACTTAATCAATAAGATCCCATTTCTCCATCTACTTATACTACTCATTTGATGAAGACAAATATTTCCTAGGGTGTTCCTATAAAGGGACTAATGGTTAACTAGAGTTTTACATATACTATTTCTAAGATAAAATATTCTTCTAGTTCACTTTCTACTATGAGATTTATCCCAAGGAATTCCCATTATGAAACTAATGGTCATTCGATATATACTTAGAAAATAACTTAAAGAAAGTAAGGTTTCAAAATATAAGGCACAATATAATGAAGCTATAGTTACATCTCCTTCCATAAAAATATGCATACAAAAGGTAAAATCAAGAGACTATAGATGAAAGAAAATTGAAATCTAAAATTATTACACAACAACAACAATATATATATATATATATATATATATATATATATATATATATATATTCAATTTTTTCCATAAAAAGATCAAAAAACTATATTCACAAGATTATATACTAAATTATTATTACCTAGTTGATGGTGTAAATCAATGTTGAATATCAAGGATAACATACAATACTATATATTTATATTATGGAATACATATATTCCAAGATGATACAAATTTAAATAAGGAAATATAAATTAACTATTACGATGATTAAATATCAAACAAATAAAAATCAAATACAAAAAATAAAAACACATGTGACAATAATAATCAAAACCCATGAGATAAGAATCAATAAAGATCTTCATATATTGCAAATAAAATTTTATAAAAAAATTATAGTCAATTAATAATTGGGGTAATAACCCCTAATTCATAGGGATCATAACTACCACTACATCTATTAGCACTAGAAATAGAGACTCCAATATTTCCTATGCACCTATGTGACTGAGACTTATAGCTCCTCACATGCTCCTATAAAACTCATAAATACACTATAGGATGTGTGTGATCTACATGTATATCACTATAAAAAGATAATATATCCCTCTATAAATCACTATAAGGTGTGTAAATAATTAGTATTTATGTTTTAACTTTAAAATCATCTCCCACTAAAAATTATAGTAAAAATAATGACAACTATGGAAACATGTTTAAAAAGGATTGCATGCACACTCGTAATGTGGTATACCCTCCTAAGTATCTAACTTATAACTATGTCAAAATGGATATCTCGTGTTAAATTATAAAAAAATGTATCTCCAATTATATCCCAATTATCATATTATACATGAGAAATATACAAGAAATTAGTTTCTTATACATAAAAAGAAGAAACTTGAAATTAACTACAATTACACATATATACTCATAAGTGATGACAAAAAAATTATAGCATTAGATAGAGTTATCTAAGGGGTACTTAGACTTGATCCTCTATCTCCCCCAACTAATCCATCTCCTCTTCCCTAAAATAGAGTCATAATAATTAGATATATGACAACAAAAAAGAGAGTAGGCCATCTAGAACATATCCACCATTGGATATATGATGTATTACACCCCATGTTATCTATATCTATAGATATAAGTAGAGGATACACATCCATTATATGTAAAGGTGATAGATACACACCAATTAACCTTTTTATATCACCTTTATGATGATATAATCTTGTATTCATGTTCTATGTGTATGAGGTTGGAGGCACATCTTGACCAATGTCAAACTACCTGTAACCCATTTGAACTAAAACCTATCTATTAACCCAAAAAAACTATCATGAAGTCATGCACTAACATAAAAATGATGTATATCTATCACATCCTTAGGCCACCTACCATACCCATTATATGGCCTTCATAATATGATAGTAGGTGTGAGCCTATCAAGGATCACACTATAGTCAATCATGCTCAAACCTTGATGTCTTTGATGTAAGAACATCACTCTTAGGCCTAGTATCTTGAAAAAAAAATTATTGTCAATTCTGGTTTTTTTTTGGTATAATTATTCTTAGTATATTTATATCAACCTTATATTTCATTTTAAACTATTTGTTTTAGTTCTATCTTTTCAAAAATTCAAATTTGGTTTTTCCCACCAAAACTAAATTTTTGAATTGTTTAGCCTAGTTTAGGTATTGTAAGAGTCTTTTAAAGGAATTATCAATGTGTAAAATTGTTGGTATCACATATTTAAGTCAAAATGTGTCTATATTATTGGTATTAAATCATATATCTATGGAATATCAAACTTGATGTATGTTTTCAATGTCTAACTAACCTTCTAATTATTGTTGGAAGGTCCAAAGTAGTTAGAGCAGCTATAAGACAAAATGTTTTTTATTCAAGAGATAATAATTAATTTAATGTTTAGAAATATCACTATATATTAAAACTAATAAATAATTCCTCATTTTGATAACAAAACATTGCTGACCATGTTTTCCTATGTATTGGCTATGAATATTGATTGTGTATGATTGATCATTGAAGAAAGATTCAATAAATGTGTATATGATTATTATTTATAAATTATTAAGTTTATTAAATTTAATTTTAAGTTTATTATTTGTTTCATTTTATTATTTTCATACCTCTTTGTGAGAAGTTTAACATAGACTTATATGTCACAGAATACACATACATAGTCAAAGTTAAAATGTTGCAAAAGCAATAAACAAAGGTGTCTATGGGGTAAATAATGATTTTAAAAGGTGTAATGGAATTTCATAGACCTTATTAAGCTTTTAATATTTTTTTGAAACTTGTTATGTATCTTGAAATAAAAAATTCCTCCTTCTTGGGTTTGCACAGAGTAGATTAACCCTGAATTAGGGTTTTCAACTTCAAACTTGGATTGCAGGGGTTACAACCATCCAAAATCACAAAAAATTGTGATTTTTTGTGGGTTTTTTTGGTTTTGTGAGTTATAAAATATTTTTGAGTTTCCATACCCATACATATCTTCTGTATATGGAAAAATAGGATTATGGGTTAATTAGGCCTTGGGAGACCTAATTGGGGCTGGACAAAGGCTAGAAAAGTGGTCTCTAAGTGGATTGAAACCAATAAATTTGTTGGAGGAAAATAAATAAAAATATGATACTAAAAAATTCCATATTTTATGAATAAAAATCCTAAACTATCTGTACTATCAGGAAAAGTGAAAAAAGGCTACTACGAAGCTTGTAAGGTTGTGACAAGTGAGAACAAGTTATAGGGTTAAACTTTTGGGAGTTATTATTATACATAATTTTGGTATCAAATATATAAAAATACACCTAAAATTGATTGGATAAATTGAGATTATCTAAGAAGAAGAGAAGTTAGCATTTGTTTGACAAATTGCCTAAGAAGAGACAAGATGCCACCTAGGGGAAATGCAACATGTGAGAGGGAAATAACCATATAAATGGGAGATGAAATATTTTAGGAGTTAAAGAATATTAGAGTAAATTTTTATGCAATAATAACAATATTTGAGGTCAGTCGAATAAGAGTAGTCACAGGTGATTTGAGTGACCAAGAGGAAGAAGAACTATAGGCACTAGATTTAGAAGATGAAGGAGAGATAAAAATTTAAGAACAAAAGTTTGAGATATTATTGAAGGTGGTGAAAGGATAAGGATCTAATCCCAAACTAGATATTATAGTTTATGCAGGCATCCTTAGTGGAGAATAACTCCTTGAATGGATAGGAAAGTTGGATAAATACTTTGATTTTGAAAATGTACCAGAAGAGAAACAAGTGAAGTTTTCTAGGACCAATCTAAAGGATCATTCATCCATATGGTGGGATTACATATAGGATGATAGAAATGAAAAATGAAAATTAAAGATCAAGTCTTAGGATAGAATGGTTGCCAAGTTGAAAATCAAGTTCTTGCCTAGTGACTATATCATAAACTTGGATAGAAAGCTTCAAAACTTGAAATAGAAAGAGATGGGGGTAAAATAATATAATTAAGAGTTTTAAAAGATAATAATTATATCAGGCCACATGGAGGATGATAATGATAAGGTGTTTAGGTATATTAATGGTTTGATAGACAACTTGCAGGATGAGTTGAGCCTTGTTAGTCCAAAGAAGTTAGAATAGTGTTACTAGTTAGCCTTAAAAGTAGAGTACAAGATCAACAAGAAAAAAAACTAATAAAAAATAGATAAATTCATAAGTTTTAGGGGTAGAAATCAGTAAGTAAGCAGAGGTTATTCATAAAAAAAGTCAAGGGGAATCTAATACTTCACATGAATATCCACCTAGTTTAAGAGGAGAATTTATAAGTAGGAGGCCATATTTTAGGGGTGATTATGTATCAAGAGGTAGAGGATCAAGTTTTTTTACAAGTAGGTGTTTCAAATGTAACAAAGTTTTTGGATATAGGTCTTGGGAATGTCTAGAGGATCAACTAGTAGGGAGTCTAAGAATAGAAAGTAGAAATCAAATTGCATAGGTAGTTGAGGAAGAGAGTGTTTGTTCTCTATCACTTGTAGAGTAACCTAAGGTAGGATAAACATTTATAATGAGGAGAGTGTTGATCAAAACACCCAAGGATAAGGAGCCACCAAAAATAAAAATGTTTTTCATAACTTCTTTTAAATGCCAAGGTAATTATTACAAAATAGTCATAGATTCAGGAAGTATAGATAATTTAGTATCCACTAAAATGGTCAAAAAAATTGGATTGAAGAAGTTTAAATACCCCCAAAAATACAAAGTCTCATGGTTGAATAAGGATAGCAAGTTCTAGCTAGTGAACAAATTTGGGTGGAGTTTCAAGTTGAAAGGTACAAGGACAAGGTCCTTTGTGATGTGATCCTCATGGATGTTTGTCATGTGCTTCTTAGGAGGCCTTGGAAATATGATATGAAAACTAATCATGATGGTAGGATAACTATATACACCTTTTTTAAGGATGGAGTTAGTCACACCTTGTTACCTATGGAAAATGAAGATAATGGCCAAAAAGTTGGATCAAATGTGATTTTGGTTAGTATAAAGGAGTTTATAAATACTATGAATGAAGAAGAGTAGGGATTTGTATTGGTATTCAAGCCTAGGACTATTGTGATATCCACCAAAGTAAATTCATTGCCTCAAAAAATCCAAGACATGTTGGAAGAGTATGTAGAAATTGTAGTTGATGAGCTACCAAGTACATTGCCACCTATGAGAAACATTACTCATCACATAGATTTTGTTCTAGGAACAAGTTTACCTAACAATGTATCCTATAATATGACTCCTACGCAAAATTTATAAATCAAGAGAAAAGTATAATATCTCTTAGACAAATGATTGATCAAATAAATTCTTAGTCCTTATGCAGTACCTATAGTGTTGGTGCCTAAGAAGGAAGGTGAGTGGAGAATGTGTACAAACTCCAAGGTTATCAACAAGATCACCATTATATATAGGTTTCCTCTTCTTATGATGTAATATTTTATGGATTTATTGACTAGAACAAGATACTTTTTAAAAAATTATCTTAAGAGTGGGTACTATCATAGTAGGATCAAACAAGGGGATGAGTGGAAAACCACTTTCCAAACTAATGAAGGGTTGTATGAATGGATGGTTATTCCATTTGGATTGACAAATACACCAAGAAATTTCATGAGGCTTATGAATTAAGAAATAAAATCTTTTGTAGGTAAGTTTTTAGTGGTCTATTTAGATGGTATACTTATCTATAGCCCTAGTAGGGAGGAACGTCTTCACCATTTGCACTAGTCATGAGAAGGATGAAAGAAGAAAGGTTACTAGTCAACCTCAAGAAATGTGAATTTATGAAATCAAAACTATTGTATTTAGGATTTGTCATCTCTCAAGGCATGCTAAAGAAGGACAAGGACAAAGTTAAGGTAATCATGGAGTGGAAAACACTTAGAACAACTAGAGAGGTAAGGAGTTACATGGAATTTCAAGTTTCTATAATAAATTTATTAGAAAATTTAATGGAATATGTACTCTAATAATAGATATTACTAGAGGAGACAAGAATAAACTTGTTTGGGCTGATAAATTTGAAAGGATTTTCTAATATTTGAATCAAATAATAATGGAGCAACCTATCACAACACTACCAGACTTTAACAAAGTTTTTAAAATAGAGTGTGATACAAGTGGAGTGGAAATAGGGGTTATTTTAATCTAAGAGAGTATACCAATATCATATTTAAGTCAAAAACACAATGATGCCAAGAGAAAGTATTCATCCCATGACTTGGAATTCTATGCAATGGTACAAGCATTGAAGAATTAGAGGTATTGATTAATGCCCCTAAATATTTTATCATCTATACAGACAATCATGCACTTAAATTCATCACCAGTCAACCTAAGCTAAATCAGAGGCACATGAAATGGGTGGAGTATATGCATAATTTTACCTTCACCATCAATCATAAGCAAGGACAAAGTAATAAGTTAGTAGATGCATTGATTAGAAGAGTATTTTTAGTTCATGAAATACAAATTAAAAGTGATGGTATTGATTCACTCAAGGAGATGTATGAAGATGATGAAGACTTTAAAGAAGCATACAATGCTTGTAAGTATCTAATTACACTAAACAAAGATCCATGGTTGGACTATGTCATACAAGATGGGTTACTATTCAAAGGTGTGTAGTATGTGTGCCAAGAATCTCAATAAGATATAATTTGAACCAAAATAATCATAGTGAGAGTATGGTAGGTCACTTTGGGCTTGATAAGACTTTGGAACAGCTCACTAGTCACTATTTTTGGCCTATGATGCAAGTAGAAGTGAGAATATATGTTAAGAGGTGTGAAAATTGTAAAATGGATAAAGTTAAGAGAACCAATGAAGGTTTATACCAACCTCTACCAGTCCTAAATAGATCTTGGGAATCCATAAGCATGAAATTTATGATGGGACAACCTAGAACACAAAGAGGTTTTGACTCCATATATGTAGTTATGGACATATTTTCTAAAATGGCACATTTCATTCCTTCTGGGACCACCAATGATGCCACCCATGTGGAAAATGTGCTCTTTAAGGAGGTGATAATAATTCATGGATTGCCACTAAACATTATATTTGATAGAGATACTAAATTCCTAGGCCACTTTTGCAAAAAACTATGGAGAAAGCTAGGCACAAATTTTAGTTTTAGTTTAGCTTTATACCCTTAGAAAAATGGTAAAATTAAGGTGGTTAACAGGATTATAGATAACCTATTGAGGTGTCTATCTAAGGATAATCCCAAGAAATGGGATCTTGTATTACCTCAAGCAGAATTTGCTTATAATGACTCCTCCAATAGGAGAATTGGAATGAGTCCTTTTCATGTGATATATGGTTATATCCTAGAGGATTGTTTTAACTCATAAATATTAGTCATATGGACAATAGGAGTGCTAAAAGGGAAGATTTTTCAATGGTCATGAAAGAGGTTCATCAATAGGTCATGTAGCATTTAGAATTAAATGTGGAGAAGTACAAAAAGCAAGCAGATATAAGTAGAAGAGAGGTAAGTTTTCAAATTGGAGATTTGGTTTTGTATCATATTAGGAAGGATATATTTCCCATAGGTGAGTATAACAATATTAAGATGAAAAAAATTGGTCCTTGTAAGGTGCTTAGGAAGTTTGATAATAATGCATATGAGTTGGAATTGCCTAGTGGTGTAGGCATATCACCAATTTTTAATTTTTTATATTTGTACCTTTATAAAGGAGTAAAATTTTAAGAAATATTAGGAGTGGATACATATTGGGAAAAATAATTTCCTCAAGTCAAACTAGATGAATTGGAATGCATCCTAGATAAGCAAGTATTTGAACAAACTAGGGACAATCAGTATTTCAAGTATTTGGTCAAATGGAAACAAAAAATAGTTGACTATTATATATGTATGATATATCATGACATAAAAAATAATTGGATTAATCTACGATAAATCATGGACAATATTCCCTAAGTCTTTTTCTCTTTCCCCTAGGAGTATGATGCAGGAACATCACTCTTAGGCCTAATATCTTGAATTTTTTTGTTTTTTTCTTGTTAATTTTGGTTTTTTTGTGGTAAAATTTGTATTATTATAATCATACCACACTTATATTTCATTTAAAACTATTTTTTTAGTTATATCTTTTTAGAAATTCAAATTTGGTTTTTCTTGCCAAAATTGATTTTTTGAATTTTTAAATTGTTTAGAATAGTTTAGGTGTTACATGAGTGTTTTCAATAAATTATCAATGTGTCAAATTTTTTTATGACCTATTGAAGTAACCATGTGTTTATAACATGGGTCTTAAATCATATATGTATGGAATATCAAACTTGATGTATGTTTTCAATGTCTAACTAGCCTTCTAGTGACTGTTGGAAGGTCCAAAAGTAGTTAGAGAAGATTTAAGACATAAAATATTTTGTGTTTGAGAGAGTATCATTAATTATATGTTTTTAAAAATAAATAACCAATAAAAATAATAAATAATTCCTCATTTTTATGACAAAACATTGTAGACCCTATTTTCCTGTATATTGGCTATGAAGATTGACTATGTATGACTGATCATTAAAGAAAGATTCAATAAATATATATTTATAATGATTATTATTAAATTGGTAAGTTTATTATATTTTAATTTAAGTTTATTATGTTTTTAATTTTATTGTTTCCATACCTCTTTGTGATAAGTTCAATATAGACCTATAGGTCATAGATTACACACACACAGAGTCAAAGTCAAAACATTGTAAAAGGAGTAAAAAGAGGTGTCTAGGGGATATATAATGATTTTAAAATGTGTAATGGAATTTAAAATACCTTATTTAAATTTTAAAATTATTTTAAACTCATTTTGTATCTTGAAATAACAAATTAGTCCTCAGGGCTACACAAACTATATTAACCCTAAGTTAGGGTTTTCAAATTCAAACTTGGATTGTATGAGTTATAACCATAAAAAAATCACAAAAAATTATTATTTGTTTTAATTTTATGATTTATAAAATATTTTTGAATTTCTAGACCTGTACGAATATTTTATTTATGAAAAAATAGGACTGTGTGTTAATTAGGCCTTTGAAGACCTAATGGGGCTTGACAGAGGCTAGAAAAGTGGTCTCTGAGTGGATTTGAACCAATAAATTTGTTTTAGGCAAATAAATAAGTATAGATTACTCAAAAATTACCATATTTTCTAAATATCAATCTTAAATTGTATGTACCATCAAGAAAAGTGAAAAAAAGCTATTAGGAAGCTTGTAAGAGTGTGACAAGTGAGAATAAGTTGTAGGGTTAAACTTTTGGGAGTTGTTTATTTGAATCATATATATATATATATATATATATATATATATATATATATATATATACCCATATATATACAAAAATATAAGGTTGGATCCAACCCAAATGAGGTCATCTATTGGCTGAATAATAGTGATGTGCTCACAGGCCTTGGCATGTAGTAAGGTCATTATGCCAAGGCCACAAGCATGGCCTTCCAATGTGAATCTATCTATATCCATACATAAATGGGACACCATGGTTTTCCATGATAATTATACCATGCCCTTATCCTAAATTAAGTTCAAAAAACCATACATGTGATAGGAAATTCTTACAACACTCATATTTACAATAATAAATGAAGAAAGTAAACAACATAAAAATTTACATAATCATAAAAAATATGAACTAAAAATACCCACAAGTAGAACCATGTAATCAAGTTATCTATAATATATTTTTGGGGATGGTTAATATTTTATCTCTGTGCATAATGAATAAAATCTAACCTCATTATGGCCTGCACTATGACCTAATCACCAACCAATGAGAATATCAATATCTTCCATATACCCTCTAAAGTAATAGTTATCTCCTCTATACGGAGCCAAAATTTACATGTATCAAGATTCCACATCTCATCCAATGTGTTCATTAGATGCATACCATAGGGAATCCACCCTAAATAGGTTACATGTCTAAGTTTACATCTATCGAGGATTCATTAATCAACATCATATAATCCAAGCTCAATCATGGTCTTGATATGATGACCATATTAGATCTCTCACACATGTAAATACCTCTTCAAACACATAATAAAAAGTCGCATCATATATAATATAATATGATAAATATCAATGTGAAATATATTAACTCAAATAAATGAATGTCAAAGGTGATAACTGATCAGATATGGTTAATATCATTAGACATTAATGCCATTTTTAGTTTGTTCTTTAGTTAGTACTATTGGAATAGATGAATTTTTTTCATATACATGATGATACTATAATCCAAGATTCAATATGAAAGATGCTCTAAAAACACTTAAAATGCCTAAAAATGCCTTAAAACATCTAAATTTTCAAAATAAATTTTTTTGAAAAAAAATCAAAATTGAAAAATTGGGTCAAAAAGTAAAAATTTAGATCGATACTAGGTCCTTGGGTTATTTTTATTATATGGTGGTTTGTAAATTCTCTAATCAATGAGGTAGCACATATCGATGACTCAACATTATAATCTCTTAAAGCTCAAAATCATAATGTGTAAATGAATTTAAAAATTACAAAAACTCAACCTATTTATATCATCAAAATTTCAACTATGTACTATACCTAATCTAATTTCTAAATTAATACTTTATAACCTTCTACACATGCTATATTGAACACCGTATATAAAAATCACTCCCCATTAATTACATTAGAACACAGAAAATAGTTTCTCCCGTATGGTATCATTTTTTAGACTATTAATGGAAATCCCTAATACACCCAATTTTATGAGTATTTTTCTTCCACACTAACATGGCCCTAATTTTTCAAAATGGTTAAAACTTTTGACTTTGGAGATATGTCATTGCCTTTGTAAATTATTCTATATAATTCAGGGATCAAATTTATTGACATATACTATCTCTTTATACCTTAATAAAAATCAAATAATTTTAAATCTAAAATAAAATGATATAAATTCATACAATGAATATATAAAATTATAAATCTCTTTGATCTTTTATAATTTCAATTATTTTTGAATGCAATCGATTCGATAGTCACATCCCTCACATCAAAAGGGAGGCATACATTGGGATTCTTATATACTTATAAATTATTAAATTTTGGCACAACACATGTTTCAAAATATTATATTTGTCACATTAAAAATAAATCATAATAGTTTGTATATTATATGGTTCACATAATGATAAATATTGACACATTGATACAAATTATAAGGTCACATGCCATGCATATGCATCTATTTTATATACTCTTGAGCATATATTCATACATTAAATATTGTTACATAATCTTGAGCTTAAATCTATCTAATCACATACATCATCTCTTGCAATAACACTAAAACATCATTGTAATAAATAACGAGTCTATATTCTAATCACAAATGTAGGTTTGTATTATAGTTTCCATTTTATCTAGTATTTTTAGTTCAATTATAATGCTAGGTTAAAGGGGGAAATGTAGATTATTTTATACAAGCCTTGTTATATAAAAACATTAACCAAATTTTCATGTTTATGTCTTTAACCATGAAATAAGTGTTGGATATTTGTCATTTATATCATGGATGTGTCCAGGTGAGTGGATGAAGTGTCTTGATAATCTAAGTGTCAATGACAAAGTATGCAATGTGCTTATCCTAGTATGCTTGAAGTAGGCTTGTTTGATGTTTAGTTTTGGCATGATTAGGAATGGGTTTGAATTACTGAGCATATGTGAGGGGTATTATCAAATGTCAAGGATGATTGGAGATATTTTGGAAGTGCATGGTATTCATCCAATTCTTCATTATGTTCATCTTGGCATAGTTGGTTCTATGATAGAAAATTATGATTAGGCATATTGATGACATTATATTTCACATGTGTGAAGGTTATTGGGGTATAATAATAAATGGATAGATTACCCTATGAAATATGATCATGTGATTCAAATTTTAGGTCATGTGATTAAGAACAACAAAAGTTGTTGAGGCGAAAAGTTGGCTTCTTAGACAAAATTTTACTATGTTCTAATACTTAGCCAGAACATCACTACATGTCATGAAGATATGGATGAACCAATAATTTTGAACATTTATTTATGTTACTTAGAAATTAAATCAAGGTCAAATTATTTCATGTAGATATTTTATATATTTCCAAGAAGGTCCCCTGAATATTTGGAGTCCTGAAGTGTTTTCTAGCTCGAGATATAAAACTTCAAAGTTGCACTTGCAGATTGTGATGGGCCAGAGACCGACAAGATAAACTACACTAAAGTTTGAGGTCACTAGTTAGTAGTTCTAAAGGATCACATTAAATCATATATATTTATATAATAGTGTGCACAAAATTCAATATGTCAAAGAATGAACATGCTAGTGACAAGTGTCACATTCATAGAGCTTAGACAGAAGATCAATGATTTGTAAGAGTTTATACTATCAAAAGATTGATGGTGTGGGTTAATTTGTGCATAAGGTATACAAATATTCCAAGTGTAAAAATCATGGGAGATCTGATCTAGATCTAATGGTGAGCATATATTGATAAATACTAAGCTACTCAGAGGATATCTATGGTGCATGTTTGTTCCAAATTGTCAAGAAGCAATAAGAAGATAACAAGTACTTGATGTTTAACAGTGAGCAAAGGTAAAGACAAAAATAATTCTAAGAAGATAAAAAATTTATATCTGACCAAAATATGTGAGGACACGAGATGATGGAATTTTTTTTGAAGTTTAACAGTTGCTCAATGATTGGTGGAATTCAAATATTTGAAATTATGAGGGAAGACCAATCTATATTTTTTGTGTTTGATAGATGCAGAATTTGATCATGGTATAAAAGGAAAAGTTGTAGAGGACATCATGTTGGATATATAAAACATAGTTATAATGTCTAATTATTTATATAGTCAAATATATAGAGCTCTAAAGTTAGCTATGTATGTGTTCATACTCTATAATTAACTTGAGAAGGGTAATTGAGTTGATCTTGATGGTATTTTGATGTTTTAAGATGAACTAAGTGTTAAATAATGTTTTATAATTCATGAGGAACATATATGTGGATTATAGAGTTTTGAACAATCCATATTTGGTATGATCAAAGCCTTAGAAGTTGACTATGTGTTCATTCTTGATGATCATATGTATAGAATGATGTTTGGGCTAATTGTGTTGTAGAAGAAGGGTGTTGTGATGGATGTTGTCACTTAAGGTGGACCTATAGATAATTCATCATGGGTTTATGTATTTTTAAAGTGTTATTGTGTTCTTATTTTTCTCAAAAATGTGTCAAAGAGGTGAATGGGTCTCCATAGGACCTAAAAGGACACGTAAGACTATTTGAAAGAGGGTACTACTTAAAGGTGACCCATGTAGATGCCTTAAGAGTGAAATCATGTATTATATCTAACAAGGAAGGTTGTGAACATGATATTATTTATGTATCTATAAAAGGTGAAATCAAAGGTGCTGATTTATAGACTTATGAGAAGAGGTGTGTGTGTGTGTGTGTGTGTGTGTGTGTGTGTGTGTGTGTGTGTGTGTGTGTGTGTGTGTGTGTGTGTGTGTGTGTGTGTGTGTGTGTGTGTGTGTGTGTGTGTGTGTGTGTGTGTGTGTGCGTGCGTGTGCGTGCGTGTGCATGTGTGTGTTGAAGAGTGAAGGAAATAAGAAAGGGTGGGTACCTAGTGGATGGCTTGTATAGTAGAGTAGGTTGATGACTATGTGTATGAATTTTAAGTTATATTTATGACGTCATAATAGATCTCTTACTAGTTTGAAGATTGAGAATGATCTAAGAGGTCTAGAGTGATATAAAAGGATGTTTTTGAGTCCTTGAGTGTGAGTGAAGGATAGATAATGTCTATGTGAGCTTGGTGGTTGATTTGAGAGGTAGATCAGATTTTGGTCTATGTGTATGATCATTTTGTCATGTTGTTAAGGTTGTGACAAATTTGTTGCTCAAAAGTGTAGAGTGATCCAAAAGGTGGTTTTGGATGTTTTTGGTTGTGTGAAGAAGTGAAGAGAGGTGATATACATTATATCTCAATCAAATTGGCAAGAAATTAGTGATCAAGAGATGTTCATTTCATAGGTGTTGGAAGGGTTCTCAAAATATAGGTCAAAATAAAGGACTTGATCTTCTTAGGGGTAGGTGCTCCTTGTTAAATAGGTGTTTCACTAAATTTTAGTCAAAAAGACTTGACCAATCTCATGTTTGTGATCATCTTATAAGATAAATAGTCCATGTGTTTTCATGCTTGAGAGTGAGTTTTATTCCCCAAGAGGGTTTCTCACATAGATCTTGTGTTGTGTATGTGATCTTACATTATCTTCGTTATTTATTTCTATAAACATCTTGTATGCTTTATGAATGGTTATATTGAAATGCTTAAGTGTTTGAAGGAGTTGTAAATTTAATTGGATTGTTTGTCACCACTAATTCACAGCCCTCTCAGTGATTTTACCTCTAATAATTGGTATCATAGTCGGTCCTTTGGTAAAGGCTTGACAACTTGAAGGACATCCAATTTATAATATAGGTAGCCATCAAATGCAAGGAGGTTTTTCCAATAAGCAAGAATTGATGTTCAATAGATATAATTATTCTTTTTGGGTTGCAAGGATGAGGACCTACATCATGTTGCTAGGGTTTGACACTTGGAAATCTATTATGGATGGTTATTCTATGCCTACTATTACTCCATCCAGTGTTGTAGATAATAATTTATTTGAGAAAAATTCTAGGGAAATGAAATCTATCACTTTTGGTGTTTCAAAGACTAAATACAACAAGGCAATCCTTTGCATATCTACCAAAAAAATATGGGATAAATTGAAGACTATTTATGAAGGAGATTCAAAGGTTAAATTGGCAAAGTTGTAGACTCATCGAAGATAATTTGAGAGTCTTAGGATGAAGGAATAATATTCTATGGCATCCTTTCTATAGAGAGTTGATAGGATTATGAATATCATTAGAGGTTTTGGAGATAAACTTGAAGAAGCTACTATAATTCATAATTTATTAAGGTCTCTCTCTTTCAATTTTTATTCTAAAGTATCTATTGTAGAAGAAAGTCATGATCTTACTCAGTTGAAGATGGATGAATTGCATGGCATCCTTACTGCCTATGAGATAAGAATAAATGATGATATACCACCAAAGAAGGAAGAAACATTCAAGATAGAAATGAATCCAAAGAATAATTTCCAAGGTAACAAACTTGAGGATGAAGACATATTTGATATTTATGAAGATGAACTAATTACTTTGTTTACAAGGAAATCGCAAATAGGGTTAGACAAGTATAAGGGTAAACTACCCTTCAAATTCTACAATTTTAGAGAGATAAGACATTTTTCTAATAAGTACCCTCATAAGCATAATAAGAATGATGATGAAGATAATGGTCAAGGTCATGATGATGGAAAGAGATCATTCAGGTCTGATAAAATCAAGAAGGGATTTAGAAGGTTTGACAACAAGAAGTACTTCAAAGATAAGAAGAGTCTCTACACCAAATAATATTGTGACTCGCCAGATAAAAGTGAAGATAGTGACTCAGAGTATGATCATGAAGATGATAGTCCTATTGAAGATGAATACCTCTTCATGGCTAAGGAAGGAAGTTGATCATATCAAAAGGAGTCTACTTGGAATGTTTTAGATGAATATAAAGATGAGCTAGACTATGAGACTGAATTGATGAATGCTCTTGAAGATTTGAAAATTGAGAAGAAGATTAGTAATAAGATGAAGTCTCAAATCAAGGATTATTAAGATCAATTAAGTGTGTTTAAGGTAATAATGAATGAAGACACCAAGGAGTAAGAAGATATAGTCAAACATCTTTGTTGTCAATTAGAAATGTTGTGTACAAGCTTGAAAGCTAAAAAAAATGAATGTTTAAGGTATGTAATTTAAAATGAGTCATTAAAAGCTAAGTTAGAGAAGACATAGTATGATGAAGTCATTTGTGAGATTTGAAAAGAGCTCAAGTAATCTAGACATTATATGAGTTATCAAAAGCATGCAAGTGATAGAACTAATCTTGGATACAAATAAGAACCAAAAAATGCAACTTAAGTCAAGATGAAGACTAATGTAAATAAGACCTTAAATGTCAATAATTAGTCAAGGAAAGAAGATGTTGGTAGAGTGAAGACAAATCAGATTAAACAACCAAATACCATGAGGTATGCAAGTTTCAATGATTACTGTTACATATGTAATCAGTTTGGTCATAGAGCTATAGAATGCAAGATACCTATTAGATATGAATTTGAATGGAACTATGATGGGAGTCATCAGTTAAAAAGTGAGTCTTCTTCAAAAAAAGTAGTTTATTTCAATTATTAAAAGAATGGACATATTTCAAAAAAAAATCTAATTAGGAAAGGCAGGATAAGCTTCTTACAAAAGGTATAATGTGCTTTAACTATCAATAGAGAGGTCACATTGTTATATTCTACAAGAAAAGGCATAGAAGACATAATAGGTTCATTCAAGATCCTAGAGTGTAAGGAAGAAGGTAAGTTAACTCATGGAAACCAAATGTTGTAAGTATGAGTCATGATAAGTCTGTAGATATGAGTAATTTTTTTGCTATGGTGGATAATGCTATAGAAATTGGAGAGTACCAAGAGCTCTCATTGATTGCTCATGTTGTGAATGAAGAGACCAAGTTTAATAATATTACCAAGGTTATGGTTGAGGCTAGTTATGAGGTGTGTTTAGATGCAAATGAGCAACCTATTATGTGTGAGAAAGTTTCAAGCTTGGCGGATATGTTGTTAAGGTCTCAAGGTGTCATTTACAATGCAAAGAAGATACTTCAGTGATCAAGGTATGTCAAGATTCCATGGTTACTCCAAATTTTGTATATCTTATCATAGAAGAGAAAGTGAGTGATGTAAAAAAGGAATAAGTTTTAAAATTTAAGACTAAGAATAACAAGAATAAAAAAGTCTTATAGCTATAAAAGGATTCTAGTGGTTACTAAGGAGATGTGAGCCACTCTTGGATTCACTTTGTTTTGGAGAATTGTGGTGTAGAGGATGTCTTTGTTTATGCTTCTTAAGAGACTCTTTTTAGTGGAGAAGCAATTGTTGTTGTGGTGTTTTTCATAAGGTCATAGAAGACAAGAGATGAGGGTTTCTATTTGGAGTTGGTGTGTTAAGATGGGAGAAGTGTTTTGATGAGGTTCGAGTGATGTCATAAGGTGTTTTTATTATGTATGTAATGTCTATAAGATTAGAATGGGCGTTTTTAGGTGTTTTAATGAGATTGATGGAATGGCAAGAAGATTTTGGTACTCATAAAGGTTTATGCACTTCTTTGTGATGTGTTTTAAGTGGTTTTGTGTCATGATGATATTGTTTGTTCCTTTTGGAGTTTTTATGTGTTCCCAAGTTTATCTTTCTTATTATAGATCAAAGCCATGGTATAGGAAGTCAAGGTTTAGAAAGGTTTGAAGTCTCAAATATTGGTTCAGAAGTATGTGATAGTTGTCTCCAAGTGTGCAAGAAGTTCTAGAGGTGAGATTTGACTAGAAGGAGGTTTGTTGACCTTATTTGTTTTAAGATTGTAGAGTTTTAGACTATGCTAGAAAATTGGTTTGCCTTATGATTTGAGGTCAAAGTATTATAAATAGGTTAAATAAGCCAAATGGGTTGTCAAATCAAACTTCATGGAGATTTGAAGGTTTGTGTTTTTCAAATTATTCAATTTTTTGTCAAAATAAAAGCCTAATTGGCTAATAAATTTGTGAAGGAATTATGTTACAAAGGAGGAACCAGATGATGAAAATTGATGTTCTTAATGGGGAATATGAGAGGCTCCAAATATGAAGTTTTTGGTCTTGAAATTATGTCTACTAAAAGTTGTGGGCTCTACAAGTTCTAGGTAGGGTTACAAGGAGTCTAGATAGGCCTAGTGTGAAGATTTGATGTTTATGCTTAGTTTCTCCAAAAGAGAAAGGCATGAGTGTTTCAAGGTGAGTTTTAATGTTGGTTTAGATTATGTTTCCTATTTGGTGAGTGGCATGAATTTATATTGGTGTTCCTTGAGGTGGATTGAGAGAGAAGGCTAGTAAGCCTGTGTGGTGGTTCCTCATGGTGTGTGAAGATATGATTATGATCGAGAGGTGAAATGGATTAGATATCTCAGGGTAATTCCCTCTCAGATGCTTCTTTGTGAGTTTCATTAGATTTTATTAATTTTTGTATTCTTTCTTCATTAGTTGTAGTGCTTGGTTGAATAGAGTGTTAGCATGTAGCAAGAGGAAGTTATCAAGGCAAGAACAGGTAGGCTCAAGGTAAGGGTGAGTTTGTATCATATTTATAAAGTGGTCCTCTCTTTTTGGTGTCCTTTTCAAGTCTTTATTATTAGTTTATGCCACTTTTTCATTGTGTCAAAGGGGGAGAAAGTTCATATTATTAGAGATTTAAAAAATAGAAGGCAGGTGAGATGTATGATGGGTGTTGGCATAATTGACAAAGGGGGAGATTTTTGGAGAGTTTTTAGTGATGTCATGGAGTTATCCAAGTGATTGGATTAAGTGTATTTATAATTTAAGTGTTAATTGAAAAGTATGTATTGTGTTTATCCTAGTATGCTTGAAGTAAGCTTGGTTGATCTTCAGTTTTGGCATGATTAGGAATGAGTATGAAGTATTGAGCATGTGTGATGGGTCCTATTAGAGGTCAAGGATTATTGGAGAGCTTGTGGAAGTGCATGGTATTCATCTAGTTATTCATTATTTTCATCTTGGCATATTTGGTTCTATGATAGAAAAAAATTGAGTAATCATATTAATGACATTATATTTCAAACATGTGAAGGTTCTCAGAGCATATTGATATATGGATGGAATCCCATATAAAGATTATCATATGTTTCAAATTTAAGGTAATGTAATTAAGTGAAATAAAATTTATTAAGGGGCAAAGTTGGCTTCTCAGACATAATTTACTATGTTCTCATACTTGGCCAGACTGTCGTTGCACATCATGTAGATATGGATAAACTAGAAACTTTAAACATTTATTTATATTACTTATAAAGTCAACTAAGGTCAAATTAGTTCATGTATATATTTTATAAAGTTCCAAGAAGGACCCCTAAATATTTGGAGTCCTAAAGTGTTTTCTAGCTCAAGATATAAATATTCAAAGTTATACTTGTAAACTATGATGGGCCAGAGACCATCAAGATAAAATATGTTGAAATCTAAGGTTACTAGTCAGTAGATATAATGATCTAAATTAAATAATATATCTTGATATAATAATTCTTGTAAAATTAAATATGTCAAAGAATGAATGCACTAGTGATAAGTGTCACTTTCATGAAGCTTGGAAAGAAGATCAATGATTTGTAGTCATTCATTCTATCAAAAAATCAATGGTGTGGGTGAATGTATGTAGAAGACACATAGAGATGCCAAGTGGAAGAATAATGGGAGCTTTGATCTATATCTAATGGTGAGTGTTTCTTGATAAATACTAAGCTACTCAGAGGATATCTATGGTGCATGTTTGTTCCAAATTGTCAAGAAGCAGCGAGATGATAATAAGTGATTGATGTTTAATAGTGAGCAAAGGAAAATAGTGAACTAATTATAAGAATATTGATGGTGAATATTTGATAAAAATATGTGAGTACATGATATGGTGGAAAAGTTTTTGAATTTTAATAGTTGCTCAGTGATTGTTGGAATTTAAATTTTTGAATTTGTGAGGGAAGACCAATCTATAGATTTTATGATATAGCTTTTGATATATGTAGAATTTGTTCATGGTAAAAAGATAAAGTTGTAGAGTTTTTCATGGATCACCCATAAACCTTAGTTATAATGTATAATTATTTGTATATTTAAATATATGGATCTCTAAAGTTGATTATGTATGTGTTCATGCTCTGTAAGTAACCTGAGAAGGGTAATTGAGTTATTCTTGATGGTATTTTGATGTTTTAAGATGAACTAAGTGTTGGATCATTTTATAGAATTCATGAGGATCATATGTGTGGATTATGGAGATTTTAAAAATAAAATTATATATGATCAAAGGATTATAAGTTGATTGTGTGTTCATTCTTGGTGATAATATGTATAAAATGATGTTTGGGCTAATTGTGCTATAGAAAAAGGGTGTTGTGATGGATTTTGTCACTTAAGGTGGACCTATAGATCATGTGGAATGGTTTTATGTATTTTTACAGTGATATTGTGTTCTAATTTTTCTCAAAGAAGAGTCAAAGAGGTGAATGGGTCTCTATAGGACCTAAAATGACACTTAGGCTTATTTGAAAGAGGGTAATACTTAAAGGTGACCCATGTAGATGAATTAAGAGTAAAGGTATGTATTATGTCTAACAAGGAAGGTTGTGAACATTATATTATTGATGGATATATAAAACATGAAATCAAAAGTGGTGATTTCTAGACTTGTGAGAAGAGGTAGGTGTGTGTGTGTGTGTGTGTGTGTGTGTGTGTGTGTGTGTGTGTGTGTGTGTGTGTGTGTGTGTGTGTTGAAGAGTGAAGGATATAAGAAAGGGTGGGTGCTTAGTATATGGGTTTTAGATTAGAGTAGGTTGATGACTATTTGTATGACTTGTAGGTCATATTTTTGATGTCATAATAGTGATCTTGATAGTTTGAAGATTAAGCATGAGAGAAGAGGTCTAGATTTATACAAAATTATGTTTTGGATGCTTGAGTGTGAGTAAATGATATATGATGTCTATCTGAGCTTAGTGGTTGATTTGAGAGGAAAATCAAAGTGTGGTTTGTGTGATGATCATTTGGTCATGTTATTGAGGTTTTGATAGAGTTGTTGATAATTGTAGAGGGATCCAAAAGGCGGTTTTGGATGTTTGATGCTATGTGAAGAAGTGAAGAGAGTTGATATATATTGTATCTCCATTATATTGGTAGGCAATCAATGATCAAGGGATGTTCATTTCATAAGTGTTGGGAGGGTGCTCAACATCTAGGTCAAAAGGACTTGGCCAATGGGTGGTCAGAAGGACTTGATAATATTAGGGGTAGGTAATCCTTGTGAAATAGGTGTTTCACTAAAGCCAGTTAGAAGAAATTGACCAAGAAGTGGTCAAAAGGACTTGATCATCCTAGGGGTAAGTGTTCCTTATGAAACAGGTGTTTCATTAAATTTTGGTTAAGACTTGACCAATCTCATGTTTGTGATCATCTTATAGGATAAGTAGTCCATGTTTTTGTAGGATTAAGAGTGGGTTTTAGTCCCCAATATGTTTTCCCATATAAATATTGTGTTGTGTAAGTTAATTTGCATTATCTTCATTGTTTATTGCTATAAAAATCTTGTATGCTTCATGAATGGTTATATTAAATGCTTAAGTGTTTGAAGGGTTTGGAAATTGAATTGGATTGTTTATCACCACTAATTCACCCCCCCTCTTAGTGATTGTACCTCTAAAAATTGGTATCATAGCCAGTCCTTTGGTAACAACTTGATATCTTGAAAGAGATCCAAGGTACAATATGTGTAGCCATCAAATGTAAAGAGACTTTTCCACTAAGAAAAAACTGATGTTCAATGGATCCAATTATGATTTTTGGAGTGTGAGGATGAGTATCTACATCATGTACCTAGGGTTTAAAACTTGGAAATCTATTGTGGATGGTTATTCTACACCTACTATTCATCCATCCATTATTATAGATAAGAAGTTATTTGATAATAATTATAAGGCAACGAATGCTATCACTTGTGGTCTTTCAGAGATTGAATACACCAAGGTAGTATATTACATATATACCAAGAAAATGTGGGATAAATTAAAGACTATTTATGAAGGATATTCAAAGGTTAAATTTTCAAAGTTATAAACTCACCAAAGACAATTTGAGAGTCTTAAGATGAAGGAATAAGATTGTTTGGCATCCTTTCTATAAAGACTAGATGAGATTATGAACATCATCAGAGGTCTTGGAGAGAAGCTTGAATAAGTTAATGTAGTTAAAAAGGAATTAAGGTCTTTTTCTCTTAGGTTTAATTCTAAAGTATCTATTGCAGAATAAATTCATGATCTTATTTAGTTGAATATGGATGAATTTCATGGCATCCTTACTGCCTATGAGACGAGAATAAATGATGATATACCAATAAAGAAGGAAGAAACATTCCAGATAGAAATGAAGCCAAAGAATAAGTTTTAAGGTAAGAAACTCAAGGAGGATGACATATCTAATATTGATAAAGATGAACTAATTTCTTTGTTTACAAGTAAATTGAAAATAGGGTCAAGAAAATATAAGGATAAGATACCCTTCAAATGCTTCGATTATGGAGAGGTAGGACATTTTGCTAACAAGTGCCTTCATAAGCATAAGAAGGATGATGATGAAGATCATGGTTAAGGTCATGATGATGGAAATAGACCATTGAAGTTTGATAAAATCAAGAAGGGATTTATAAGGTTTGACAACAATAAAAAGTACTTCAAGGACAAGAAGAGTCTCTACACCAAAGAATATTACATCTCATCAGATGAGAGTGGAGACAGTGACTTAGAGTATGATCATGAAGATGATGGTATTATTGAGGTTGAAGACCTATTCATGGATGAGGAAGGAAGTTTTTCATAACCAAAGGAGTCTACTTGGAGTGTTTTAGATGATGATAAAGATGAGATGGACTATGAGATTTAATTGATGAATGATCTTGAAGAATTGAGTATTGAGAAAAAGATTAACAAGAAGATGAGGTCTCAAATCAAGGAATATGAAGATCAATTCAATGTGTTTGAGGCAAGAATGAGTGAAGACACCAAGGAGCATGAAAACATATTCAAGCATCTCAGTTATCAATTGGAAATGTTGTCTATAAGCTTGAAAGCTGAATAAGATGAATGTTCAAGGTGTGTAATTGAAAATGAGACATTAAAATCTAAGTTAGAGAAGACATATAATAAGATGAAGTTATTTGTGAGATTTGAAAAGAGCTCAAGTGATCTAGACAATATTTTAAGTGGTAAAAAGCATCTTGGATACAAAGAAGAACTAGAAAATACAACTCAAGATAAGATGAAGACTAATGTAAATCAGACCTTGAAGGTCAATAATCAGTCAAAGAATGAAGATACTGGTAGAGTGAAAAATCATATTAGACAACCAAATGCCATGAGTTATGCAAGTTTCATTGGATATTATTACACATGTAATCAATGTTAGGGTGTGGAGCTAAAAGCTTCAACTATTGCAAACATGAGGAAGGTTACTGAAGAACCAGAAGAACTGGCATCGATAGCATGATCGACGTCAGTCAGATGCAGTGCAGAAGGCAACCAGTGACGGTAGCTAGTCGGCCAATGTCGGCAGCACTAGGCAAGCAAGGATCTGCGTCGGTCGCCTGTGTGTTCCAAAATTACTGTTGATGAATAGTCAGTTAAGTGAAGTGAGTGTTTGCATGTCAAATGACTAATTATAGTCATGAGATGCGTGTCTAATTATTGTAGTTAGAGTTCTATTTTTCTATGCATGGGATCCTATTTAAAGACCCATGAGGCATGTATTGTAATTATCAAGAAGGCAAGTAAAAGCATTAAAGCAAGCAAGGTCAAGGAGATCTACAGGTGTAAGGTCAAGGAGATCAGCTGAAGCATTTAAGGAGGGATAATAACTCAGGCTATAGAGTTGTGTTGAGCAAGAGAGAGAGGGAAGAAGGTCTTGAGGTGTGGCAAGCCTTTGAGGTGGAGGAAGAAGTGGCATCTTCCTTATTATATTTTCTTCTAGTAATATCTAATACAAGAGTGTGTATTGTCTCTCAAATTCTTTGTTGTCTCAAGTTTCTAGTTACTTTATCATTCTGGTATAATTCCGTGTTTAATTGCTTATAAGAAAGTAATCAATTGTGCTTCCGTTGGATAAGGGGTTCTTAACAATTGGTATCAGAGCTATGGTTTGTAGGGAGCAGGTTATTATTTTTGATTACAGGTCATTCATAGGGTTTTTTGATTGAGTGGGAGTTCAGCAATGGCAGAAGAAAGTAAGCTATGAATGGAGAAGGTTGAGCAAGGGAAATCAAGGTCGAGAAGGAGATCCAAATCCAAAGGTGTTACCTGCTGGTTTTGTGGAAAGAAAGGACATACAAAGGAGTGTTGGTTGAGAGATAAAGAGAATCAACATGTAGGTATTGAAGAAGCAAAGGATGCAAATATTGTGGTACAGGATGCTCTCATACTTTCTTTCGATAGTCAGGTAGGATCATGGATTTTAGATTCTGGTTCATCTTTTCATGCATCCCCAAATAGAGATTTGTTCCATGAGTATGAACAGGGAGACTTTGGAGTGATTTATTTAGGGGATGGTACACCTTGTCAGATAGTTGGCAAAGGGAAAGTGTAGCTGAGATTGTAGATTGACAACACATGGGTGTTGAAAGAGGTCATGCATGTCCCAATTTTGAAGCAGAGTTTGATTTTTTTAGGAAGGTTGGGTGATGAGGGATGCACAATAACCCTCACAGCATATTCTTGGAAGGCTACCAAAGGTGCACTTGTTCTAGCAAGAGGTAAGAAAGTAGATACTCTTTATCTATCTACTTGTATTACTGATTCTATTTTGGTTTATCTACTTTAGCTGTAGATTCGAAGATGTAGGTTAATAGGCTTGGTCACATGAATAAGAAGGGAATGGACGTTCTTGATTCAAAAGGTATGTGTTCAAATTTGGAAAGCATAGATAGAGTTCGTTGCAGGAAAAGAAAATTTAATGCTTTTGACAGGAACAAAGAAGCCTTGGTGTTTATGGAGGAGATGAAGGATAGAGATCAGTCATAGGGATTGAATAAATCTAAGTAGGGCAGTATGGACAGAGGTTTGATCCAAGATGAGCTTGCGGATGAAGATTTCATCACTTACAGGAACACACAAACATCGATGTCAGTCACTTGGGACCAACGTCGGTCAACCAGATACTGACATCGGTCATGTGCAAACCAACAGGGTCAGTAGGTCAGGCAGGAGAAGTCTGACATCAGTCAATAGGACCGACGTTAATAGGGGGGACACTGATGTCAGCTAGGGAAACGACATCGACAGTCAGGGTCAGTGTAGGGAACCGACATCGATCGAGAGCAGATTGGGAGATGGTTGAGATCGGTCACTGGAATGGATGATGGGTGGACAACAACCTGTCAAGGAGTCTTAAGCACCCATATGGAGGTCAGAAATGGTAAGTGAACCTCATATTCATTGTTCACCTTCTTTATATTGCTTACTGATAGTCAAGAACTAGGAAGATGGAAGAAGTAATGCAGGTAGAATCCAAAAATAGTGGGAGCTTGGCATAGATGAGGAGTGTGAGTCCTTGGAGAAGAACCAAACAGGTATTTGTTGGTAGAGTTGTCAGCTGGAAGAAAGCACTAGATAGAGGGATGGATTCCCCTATTAGAGAAGAGAGTGGATGGACACGTGAGACAGAAGGCTAGGGCATATGGTCTTGAGTAGGCTGCAAAACAATGGAGGTTTGACCATTGTATTTTATCTTTACCAGGTTGGATAATATTAGCTACATTATCCTATTAATGTATTGTGTTACTTGTTGCAGGGTTTCATATACAGGGAGTTTTTTGAGCTAAGGGTAGAGTTGGTTCAGAAGTATGTCATGAAGAATTTGGGAGCAGCAAAATTTTTTTGGCATAAGTGACAGGTATAGCATCATAGGTTTCCCTGGTGGTTGGTCTTCAAGAGTGACTTTGAAGAGGGATACAGAGCCAAGGGAACAAAATAGATGGTGTACAGGTACAGGTATAGTAGCAGCTATTTATCTCCAAGTGGGAGATTGTTAGGGTGTGGAGCTAAAAGCTTCAACTGTTGTAAACATGAGGAAGGTTGCTGAAGAACCAGAAGAATTGACATTGACAGCATGACCGACGTTGGTCAAATGCAGTGTAGAAGGCAACCGATAATGGCAGCTAGTCGGCCGATGTCGGCAGCACCAGGCAAGCAGGGACCGGCGTCGGTCACCTGTGTGTTCCAGAACTGCTGTTGATGAATAGTCAGTTAAGTGAAGCGAGTGTTTGCATGTCAAATGACTAATTATAGTCACGAGCTATGTGTCTAATTATTGTAGTTAGAGTTATATTTTTCTATGCATGGGATCCTATTTAAAGACCCATGAGGCATGTATTGTAATTATCAAGAAGGCAAGCAAAAGCATTGAAGCAAGCAAGGTCAAGGAGATCTACAGGTGTAAGGTCAAGGAGATCAGCTGAAGCATTCAAAGAGGGATAATAACTCAGGCTATAGAGTTGTTGTGTTGAGCAAGAGAGAGAGGGAAGAAGGTCTTGAGGTGTGGCAAGCCTTTGAGGTGGAGGAAGAAGTGGCATCTTCCTTATTGTATTTTCTTCTAGTAATATCTAATACAAGAGTGTGTATTGTCTCTCAAATTCTTTGCTGTCTCAAGTTTCTAGTTACTTTATCATTCTAGTATAATTTCATGTTTAATTGCTTATAAGAAAGTAATCAATTGTGCTTTCATTGGATAAGGGGTTCTTAACAATCAATTTAGGTATAATTATAGAGAATGAAAGAGACCTATTAGAAATGAGTTTGCATGAAACTATGACAGAGGTTCATCAGTCAAAAGGTGAGTCTTCTTCAAAAGGAGTAGTTTATTTCAATTGTCAAAAGAATGGACATATTGAAAAAAAAATTCTAATCAGGAAAGGTAGGATAAACTTCTTTCAAAAGGTATAGTGTGATTTAAATATCAATAGAGAGGTCACATTACTAGATTTTGAAAGCAAAATCCTACAAGATAGAATAGGTTTAATCAAGTTCCTAGAGTGCAAGGAAGAAGGCAAGTTAACTCATGGAAATTGAAGGTGTTAACTAAGTCATGATGATTCTATAGGTCCAAGTATTCTCTTTATTATGGTGGAGAATGCTATAGAATTTGGAGAGTGCTGAGAACTCTCATTAATTTCTCATGTTGTGAATGAAGAGACCAAGCTTAAGGAGAAGACCAAGGTTTTGGTTGAGGCTAGTTTTAAGGTGTGTTTATATGCTAATGAGAAACCTATTGTGTGTGAGAAAGTTTAAATCTTGATTCCTATTTTTTCAAGGTTTGAAGGTGTTATTCTTCAATGCAAAGAAGATAATTCAGTGATTAAGGTATGTCAAGATTCTATGATTTCTTCAAATGCTATATATCTTATCATAGAATAAAAATTGAGTGATGTAGAAAAGGAACAAGTTAAAGTTTAGATTAAGAATAATAAGAACAAAAAGTCTTATAGCTATAAAATGATTCTAGTGGTTACTGAGGAGATGTGGGCCACTCCTAGCTTTACTTTATTTTAGAGCATTATGGTATAGAAGAGGTCTCTATCTATGTTTTTTAAGAGACTCATTTCAATGGAGAAGTGTTGTAGTGGTGTTCTGTAAAATATCCTAGAAGGCAAGATATGAGTGTTTCTAGTTGGATTTGGTGTACCAAGATGGGAGAATTGCTTTGATGAGGTTAGAGTGATGTCATAAGGTGTTTTTGTTGTGTATGTAATGTCTGCAAGATCAAAATGAGTGTTTTATGGTGGCATAATGAGATTGATGTAATCTCAAAATGGTGCTCAAAAGAGTTTGTAAACTTATTTTTTATGTGTTCCAAGTGGTTTTGTGTCTTGATGATCCTATTTGTGTCTTTTGGATATTTTTGTGTGCTCCTAAGTTTATATTTCTTATTATACATCAAAGCAATGTATATAAATTCATGGTTACCAAAGGTGCGAAGGATAAAATCTTGGTCCAAAAGTGTGTGATGGTTGTCTCTAGGTTTGCAAGAAGTTTTAGAGGTGGGATTTGACTAGAAGGAAGTTTGTTGACCATGTTTGTTTTGAGATTCTAAAGTTTTGTACTATGCTATAAAAGTGGTTTTACTTATAATTTGAGGTATGATGATTCTTAATAGGTTGAATGGGCCAAATGGGTTGTCAAATAAATCTTCATAGAGATTTTAAGTTTTGTGGTTTTCAAATTATTTAAGTTTTTATCAAAATGGAGGCCTAACTAGCTAATAGATTTGTGAATGAATTATGTTGCATAGAAGTCTATAGATGATGCAAATTGATGTTCTTAAGGGGGCATATGAGAGTGTTTTGGGTATGAATCTTCAGGTCTTGAAAGTATGTCTATTGAAATTTGTGGCCTCTACAAGTTCTAAGTAGGGCTACAAAGAGTCTAGACAGGCCTAGTGTGAATATTTGATGTTTTTTCTTAGTTTCTCCAAAATATCAAAGCATGAGTATTTAAAGGTTAGTTTTAATTTTGGTTTAGATCATGTTTCCTATTTGGTGAGTGGCATGAATTTTTTTTGGTGGTCCTTAAGGTGGCTTGAGAGAGAAGTCTAGTAAGCCTGTATGATGGTTCTTCATGGTGTGTGAAGATCTGAAGATGCTCAAGAGGTCAAATGGATCAAAAAATTTAGGGGGAGTCCCTATCAAATGTTTATTGATAATTTCCATCATATTTTAGTGATTTTTGTGTTCTTTCTTCATGGTTATAGTGCTTGGTTAAAAATCATGTTGGCATGTAGTAAGAGGAAGTTGTCAAGGAAAGAAGAGGTAGGCTCAAGGTAAGGGGGAGTTTGTATCATATTTATAAGGTGGTCCTCACCTATTGGTCTTCTTTTTAGGTAATTAGGATAATTTTTTTTCCCACTTTGTCATTGTTTCAAAGGGGGAGAAGGTTCATATTATGAGAGTATTTGAAGAGAGAGAAGGAAGGTGAGTTGTATGATGGGTGTTGACATCAATGAAAAAAGGGGATATTGTTGAAGATTTTTTAGTGATGTCATGGATTTGTATAGGTTCACCTATTGGTGGTCTTTTTAGGTAATTAGGATAATTTTTTTTACCTCTTTGTCATTGTGTCAAAGGGGGAGAAGGTTCATATTTTGAGAGTATTTGAAGAGAGAGAAGGAAGGTGAGTTGTATGATGGGTGTTGACATCAATAAAAAAAGGGGATATTGTTGAATATTTTTTAGTGATGTCATGGATTTGTATAGGTGCACCTATTGGTGGTCTTTTTAGGTAATTAGGATAATTTTTTTTACCTCTTTGTCATTGTGTCAAAGGGGGAGAAGGTTCATATTATGAGAGTATTTGAAGAGAGAGAAGGAAGGTGAGTTGTATGATGGGTGTTGACATCAATGAAAAAAGGGGATATTGTTCAAGAGTTTTTAGTGATGTCATGGATTTTTATAGGTGAGTGGATGAAGTTTATTGATAATCTAAGTGTCAATGACAAAGTGTGCAGTGTGTTTGTCCTAATATGCTTGAAGTAGGCTTCATTGATCTTTAGTTTTGGCATGATTAGGAATGGGTCTAAAGTATTGAGCATGTGTGAGGGGTCCTATCAGAGGTTAAGGATAATTGGAGATCTTGTGGAAGTGCATGGTATTCATTTGTTTCTTCATTATGTTTATCTTAGCATAGTTGGTTCTGTGACAAAGAAATCTAAGTAGTTATATTGATGATGTTATATTCACACATGTGAAGGTTCTTGTATCATATTTATATATGGATATATTACCCTATGAAAGGTGATCATATATTTCAAATTTTAGGTTATGTAATTTAGTGCAAAAAAATTTATTAAGGGGCAAAGCTGGCTTCTCAGACATTATTTACTATGTTCTCATACTTAACTAGACCGTCACTACACTCATGCAGTTATGAATGAAATAGCAAGTTTGAAGATATATTTATGGTATTTATAAATTCAATTGAGGTCAAAGGAGTTCATGGAGATATTATCTATAGTTCCAAAAAGCTCCCCTAAATATTTGGAGTCCTACAATTTCTTTTAGCTCGAGATATAAATCTTTAAAGTTGCACTTACAGACTGTGATAGGCCAGAGACTGTCAAGATAAACTACATTGAAGTCTAAGGTCACTAGTCAATAGATTTAATATTATATTTTAAATTATATATCTTGATATAATGGCGTGTGTAAAATTTAATATGTCAAATAATGAAGGTGTTAGTGACAAGTGTCACATTCAAGGAGCTTGGACAAAAGATCGATGGTTTGTAAGCATTTGTACTATCAAAAGATTGATGGTGTGGATCAATGTGTGAATATGGAATGTAGTTATACCAAATGAAATAATTTCAAGTGATATGATCTAGATCTAATGGTGAGCATTGATTGATAAATACTAAGCTACTTAGAAGAGATCTACAATATGCATTTGTTCCAAATTGTCAGAAAGCAATGAGATTATAACAAGTTCTCAATGTTTAATAGTGATCAAAGGTAAATATTGAGGTACTTATAAGAATATCAATGTTTCATATTTTATTAAAATATGTGAGAACACAAGATGATGGAAAAGTGTTCGAAGTTTAATAGTTGCTTTGTGACTGTTAGAATTCAAATATTCAAATTTGTGATATAGATTTTGATATATGTAGGATTTGATCATGGTGTAAAAGGAAAAGCTATAGATAACTTCATGATGCATCCAAAAAACCTAGTTATAAGTAAATTTTCTGTACATTCAAATATATGGATCTCCAAAGTTGACTATGTATGTGTTCATACTCTGCAAGTAACCCAAGAAGGGTAATTGAATTGTTCTTGATCATATTTTGATGTTTTAAGATAAACTAAGTGTTGGATCATGTTTTAGAATTAATGAGGATCATCTGTGTTGATTATGGAGGTTTTACCAATCTAAATTTTATATGATCAAAGGCTTATAAGTTGATTGTGTGTTCGTTCTTAGTGATCATATGTTTAGAATGATGTTTGGGTTAATTGTGCTATAGCAGAAGCGTGTTGTGATGGATGTTGTAATTTAAGGTGGACATATAGATAATGTTTCATGGGTATATGTATTTTAAAGTGTTCTTGTGTTCTAAGTTTTCTTAGATAAGTGTCAAAGAAGTGAATGGGTCTCCATAAGACCTAAAAGGACACTTAGGCCTATTTGAAAGAGGGTACTACTTAAAGGTGACCCATGTAGATGACTTAAGAGTGAAGGCATGTATTGTGGTTAAAAAAGAAGGTTGTGAACATGATATTATTGATGGATCTATAAAAGGTGAAATCAAAGGTGGTGAATTTTATACTTGTGAGAAGAGGTGTGTGTGTGTGTGTGTGTGTGTGCGTGTGTGTGTGTGTGTGTGTGTGCGTGTGTGTGTGTGTGTGTGTGTGTGTGTGTGTGTGTGTGTGTGTGTGTGTGTGTGTGTGTGTGTGTGTATGTGTGTGTATTGAAGAGTGAAGGAAAGAAGAAAAGGTGGATGCCTAGTGGATGGGTTCTAGAGTAGAGTAGGTTTATGACTATGTGTATGACATGTAGGTCATATTTTTGATGTTAGAATAGTAGTCTTATTGGTTTGAATATTTAGGATGATCGAAGAGGTCTAGAGTGATCCAATTAGATGTTTTAGATTCCTTGAGTGTGAGTGAAAGATAGATAATGTCTATGTGAGCTTGAAGGTTGATTTGAGAGGTAGATCAGAGTGTGATTTATGTGTATGATCATTTGGTCATGTTAAGGTTATGACAAAGCTATTACTAAGAATGTAGAGTGATCCAAAATGTGGTTTTGGATGTTTATAGATATGTGAAGAAGTGAAGAGATATTATATACAATATATCTCCATCAAATTGGCAGGCAATCAATGATTAGGAGATGTTCATTTCATAGGTGTTAGGAGAGTGCTCAACATCTAGGTCAGAAGGACTTAACCAACAGGTAGTCAGAAGGACTTGATCATCTTAGGGGTAGGTGTTCCTTATGAAATAGGTGTTTAACTAAAGTTGGCTAGAAGGACTTGATCATCCTAGGGGTAGTTTCTCCTTGTGAAATAGTTGTTTCACTAAATTATAGTTAGAAGGACCTGACCAGTGTCATGTTTCTAATCATCTTATATGACAAGTAGTCCATGTGTTTATAGGCTTGAGAGTGGATTTTATTTCCTAAGAGGGTTTTTCACATAGATCTTGTGGTGTGTATGTGATCTTGCATTATCTTTATTATTCATTGTTGTAAACATCTTGTATGCTTAATAAATGGTTGTATTGAATGATTAAGTGTTTGAAGGGTTTGGAAATTGAATTGGATTGTTTATCACCATTGATTCACACTGCCCCCTCTCAATGATTATACCTCTAACAATAAGTACATATTAGATAATTTATTTTGATGTTTTGATTATATTTTTTATTGTGTTTAGTTATTTGACACCCTTATCCTACCATTATCAGCTTCACATGACATATTATATAGATCCTTAGCCCTCCCTATCACCATGAAGTAATTCAAGCCTTGTTTATGACATATTATAGAGATCATTATCCCTCCCTGTCACCTTGAAGTATTTTAAGCCTAATTTTAGTTCTAACATTTAAATTCAGTGTCTAATTTTGATACTCACCATAAATTATAGAATCGATCCAAGTCCCATTTAAATTTATTTTGGGTACTTTTTATTTTATGACTATTGTTTGGGTACATTTTATCTATAATTCCTAAAATTTACATCTCAGACACACATGAAACCACACCAATTTTTTTTTAAAGACTCCAAAAAATGCACTAACTCTTATGCATAAAAATATAGTGACACTAACACAACATACAACTCAAGTGAACACAAAAACACAATGCCATAATAAGGTTGTGTTTCAACTGGTTACACTTCAATCACCACATAAAATAAAACACAAAAATTTTTAAGGCTCAAATACAATATGGATAAATTATTAGTGATCAAAATGACATCATGTTAACACAACATTAATTATAAATTGTTATAAGGTTTCCATAAACACTTAAGGCTAGACAGGTTTCAGTTCTCTTTACAATTTTGCCAAGAACCCCACAACAAAGTAGAAAATAAATTTTATAACAACTTTAAAAACATAGAAGGATCACATCCTAATTATATTAACATTATCAATCATAAATTTAATAATAAACACAATCACAAGAACAATCAAGTTAGCACTACAAATAAACAGGTCAAAATTACACTTAAGCTACAAAGGTTTGATGGGGCTAACAAGATACAAAATGATGCTAGAATAAATACTTAGAGTAAGGTATACATTATTATGAAATAATGAATCAAATTTGTATGATAAAATCACCACAAAAGAATTATTTTTTTAGAATAAGGGTAAATAATGTGAATAAAAATACTATCAAACAAAACAATACTTAATGATATTTTGTCATTCCTAGAAAATAGTAACAAATAGGGTTCAAGTACAACTCATGAAAAATATCAAATGGATTTGAAAACCAAATAAAAAAGGTTAAATTTAAATATAAAACTCCAACTAATAGGTTACAACTTTCAGATTCAAGAAATGTTAAATTGGGTGATTATTACAATACACTTTCTAGAATGACTTTGTTGATCAAAATAAATTCAATGGGAAATTGTTGATTAAACTGGGTTAAAAATAGGTAAATAAAAATAGTAAAAACATCCAAAATAACTAATTCAAGTTTCTTATATAAATTTAAAGGTAAAAATAATCACTAACAAACTTTATTTTCTCTTTAAGACTCCTCTAGATATTTTTAACAGCTCAATTTTGAATCAACTTCATAGGTTGAAAAGCAAATTAGGTGCATAAATTTGCCAAATGCTTCCAAAACTAGATATTTCTTAAACAAAATCACAATTAAAACACACTCTAGATTTTCATCTAATATTAACATGTTCATTAGTTTAGAAAAAATTAGGAATTTAAAAAGAATAAACCCCTTGCCTATTTTATTGAAGCTCTTTACTTCATCTGGTTGATCCAATCTCCTTCACCACTCCTTCCTCCTCCATCTTCATTCTTCATTATTCATTCTCCCTCCACCTATTTTTATCCTTAGCAAATCTCACAAATGGATTTTCTCCCGATAGGTTAACTATTAGTGGGGAAATCCATGCTTTATTATTTTATTTTATTTTTAGGGTTAGGGTTTCCACTCCTTTATTTTAAATTCATTTATGTGTTTGTTATTATTTTTATTTTTATTTGATTAGATTGATTATTAAACTAAGAAAATTAAGTAACATAATATATTAAATTTATTACTAAACAAGTAATACCATTTTAACTAATATTAACATATAAATATGTTCATGCAGATACATATATTAATATGTACAAATACTAGAATGATAATATTTGCAACAAATTATTTATTTATCCATATTATGAATATATATGCACTTTTTTTATTTAATCCACTTATCTATAAAATATCATTTTAATATGCATATCTTTATATAAATACATATTTATATATGTAATCTTATTTATGCTTATTATTAAATGTTACTTAGGGTCAGTCATAATCATTACAATGTTATTATTCTCAGTTCAAAATTAGATTTTATTTTCAAAACATCAAGAAAGATACAAGTCAATAATCAGGACCAACTTAGCATAACAAGGATACTCAATGGGTTCAAGTAACATGTTTAAATTAATACAAATCTAGTCCAATGGATAATCTGACAAAAGTGACTCATCGACATAGATATCCCTAGTAAGGCATAAATGATACATTACATGATAATATAAATAGTTAGCATAAAACACACACACACCCCCAAGGTGGTCCTACATGAGTCATAACTAACCTGGTACCTTGTCACCATAATAAGGTAGCCAAGATTAAAATAAAAAACCAACCACAAGACATCTCATTCACAAGTCATGCACAAAGACACTATTAGAATTAAATCTCAAGCTCACAAGGGTTTATTCATATCTACATGTTTTACCAAGGAAAAATTTGGAGAAAGAGGCTTGAATAAAAAATTATACACACACATTAATGAGAGAATTACATTTAAGTTTGAGACCTCTATAGAGTATTGTAAATGTAGTGCAATTTTTGGTATATCAAAGAAAGGTGATTGAAAATTTTCAAAATAACTTAACACTTTTTCCTACCAAACCCCCCACCCCCCCCCCCCCCCCCCACAATTTTATATTGGACATTTGTGTAGAACTAAGGTTTGAAGATACATGTGTTCATGCATGATTTTAAAAATAGATATAGGTAGAAATAGATATAGATATTAAAAACTAGTTCCATCACCTCATAAGGAAAAATCTCTGAATGTGTGCAAGGTTAGTTTTAACTACTACATTTAATATTGACCAGATTCATTGAAGCTAACTAGAATAAAATATCTAAGACAAATAATGTACAAAGCAAAGGTATAGTCTTAAGATGTAGAATTCAAACAATCAGACTTCAGATCTGTGAGGCTAATAAATTAATAGTTATCTTACCTTTTTTATTATATTCATTACTATATTTATTATGTGTAAATCATAATAAGGTATTATTCTAGTCATTATATTGTATTAGGGTTTATTAATCTAAACTAGGGTAAAACATATCATTATCCTTGCTTCAAAACCCTACTTGTGTACTAAAATACAAGTGTAAATTAAATATAATAGGTGAAATGGATGGGTTGAGATAACTTTATCCACTCCCTATGAATAAATTCTTCCTAGATATCCAATACACTAAATGGGAAACTTAAACGAAATGTAGTTCTCCCACCTAGTTGAGTATGTACAATCCGACGTAATACTAGTATATAGTTCAATCATGTGTATGGTTTTAAAAACTTTAAATAATGTGTTTTGAACTCTCAAATGGTATTTATAATTATCTCATAGCTTGATCCTTGAAGGAATTCATATTTTTAAACTCTAGGGTAGTTACTCTCAATGTAGAATGTATTTATAGTGATAGATAGATAGATAAGTGCTAGATATGAATATGATTAGGCTTGATATTATTATATAATTGATTCTTTATGTAATTTCCTTTGAATATACATTAAAAATATACAATATAATGAACATATTAAATTTAGGAAACTATCCATTAAAGGGCTCAAGAGAATTAAGTTACAAATTATATTTCTTTTGACATTGTTGGAGGAACATCATCTCAAATGTTGTATCGTATATCGAATAAAATGCCCACTAATTCTCCATTTCTTTCTAGTAAAATAAAATTAAAAATCCTACTTATTAAAAATACAAATAATTAAAATATTATTAAGACACATAATAAATTTATCCAAAGAGTGGATTAGTTATTGTTTATTCAAACATGATCTATGTGCATGGAGAATTATCTAGGCATGAAAACTTAAATATCAAATGAATTATTCATTTATTGTAGATTATTTTTAGAAAAAAAAACAATTTCTCTAAATGGAACATTATGGAAAACTTAAATATCAAATGGATTATTCATTTGTTGTAGATTATTTTTAGAAAAAAAAAAAATAATTTCTCTAAATGGAACATTATGGACACTAAAAAACAACCCGAAGTTATCTAAGTGTTAACATTGGTTAAGAAAATGTGTATAATACATGTTAATCTAAATATATTTATGAAACATGTTTTTGGAAGCTTGCTTATATATATATATATATATATATATATATATATATATATATATATAATTCATTTAGGTCTAGTGTTTTCCATAAATATGTAGATATTATACTCTACCATTTATAATTATATTTGTTTGGTTATTATACATCTTAAGAAATATGATTATTCTATTAGTTTTATAATATTAGGGTGACTTTAAATAAAAAATAGATAAAACAGATGGAATTTAATAATGTTTCCACTATTATTAAATAGTGGAAACATTATTATATTCCATCTGTTTTATCTATTTTTCATTTAAAGACACCCTAATATTATAAAACTAATAGAATAATCATATTTCTTAAGATGTATAATAACCAAACAAATATAATTATAAATAGTAGAGTATAATATCTACATATTTATGGAAAAATATATATATATATAAGAGCTTCCACAAACATGATTCACAAATAAATTTAGATACTATCATCAGTAATGTTTTAGGTTTGTGCAATTGTGTGGTAGGATACAATCATCAGTAATGTTTAGAAAATAGCTTGTGAGTGCTCAGAACTAGAAACAAGGTTTTTGGGCTATCTTATAAAATTATATGCTTATTAAATGGTTGTGTATTGAGGCACTGTCTGATAAGGAGTGAAACTATTCTACATGTTTATGATGATATGTATCAACTATGTTTGTTGCACCAACATCTGATAGTGCTTCACATGCACTTTTATTTAATCAAAATTAGGATAGATGGGAATATGTATAATCTAATATAGACAAATTTTACCTAAAATTAGAATGTATAAAATAAACATAAATTAAGAATTATTTATTTAGAACTAACTGTATTTGGAAATATAATAAAAATGGAAAATACATATAAATAAATAACTTAGTTTAAATTGGGTATGATGGACTGAGATAAAGGTTGTGTGATTGATTATGTGACTATGGGAGATGAATTTTAATTGGGAACATGAATTGACTTGATCTCTAGACAAGGTCACCCTATATGGACTAGGCCACTCTATACTATAGTTTTTAGGATGCAAGTGTCCAGTGGGGTTTTTTCCTTTATGTAAATCTATGTTTGTGTATTATCAACTATTGGTATTGTATATCAATATATCATAGAAGCCACTATATACCTTCTTCTTCACTTAGAACCCTATCTCAATAGATAATAGGAAATAAATGAAATAAAATGGGGAAAGGGGTTACTAGTTAAAGCTGTGTTTGACCTCAACACCCCCTATGTTTATTATTGTCTACATACCAATACTTTGAAGAGGGATCAAACTTCATTTATCTATCTCATGTTATGGTCATGTGTGTGAAATACTATTGTAATTATATATATATTGGTGCAATCCTAGTGAAATTATGTGCTTCAAAAATGACTTGTGACCTTGGAGGTGTTTATAGACTTAGAGGGCTACTTGGGTTGTATGAACCTAGAATAGGGAGAAATAGGTGTTTTTATCTCAATGTTTAGTTAAAATAATTTTTTTGTTTTTAATATGAAAGCCTTTTACCATATAGTGAACAAATGAATAGAATATTTGCCTTTATAAGGGTATTTTGGGAAATTCCTATGATGGAACTTGTAAATGTACGAGATGGCCCATTAGGTGAATTTGAGAAATTAGCCATTATTTGGTGGGAGGACATAACTGGTAAATTTAGACACATAGTCTTTAAAGACAAACCTTGTCTAAAGACTAGAGATAATAAAGTGTGGATCAATCTAATAGTGAGTTTAGGTTGCTTGGATGAAGAATAGGAGTTTTATGTACTAATATTTCTTAAGGTAGGTATCATCTACATATAAGTTGAGGAATAGTAGCTTAAATATATGAAATTGATCATGAGATAAGTGTGTCTAAGATAATGGTCACATGTACATTATTTTAGCATTAAATTTTATTTTTAGTGACTACAGTTTCCCCTATTTTATTCTAGTAATGTAACAAAGTAGTAGTACAGTAAAAGAAACACATCTATACATGAGTTTACTTGTGTTGAATAGGTGTGGATTTAGACCACACATTGAATTGTGTTTTATGAAAATATGTAATGAAACATGTATATATAAATACTTAAGATAAAAATTTGAAATTAAAGACAATAAATCTTACAAATTAAATAACAAGAAACAAATACACCTATTTGGGTATGAAAACTATTGTATTTTTTGGAGTAAAAAGTGGTGATTATAGAGGGTAGGACCCTTGGATATTTATATTTTTGTTGAATAAATTGGATAGGAATATGCATGACCCAATCCTTAATGATAAGAAAGTGTGCTTAATAACTCAAAGCGTGTTCAAATCTATAATCATATAACTTGAGATATTAATTTGGCTTGAAAACCCTATGTGAATTATAATAGATCATTTTAGTACAAAAACTAGTGAAAAAAGGTGAATCAACCATTGCAGATGGAATAAGATTAATTTCTAGTGAAAAATAGTATGATCTAGGTCTAACATATACAACATATAATATGACATGGATTTCCATTCTTATACAAAATTTGTGTAAAAATGTGACCATGTGCCACACACATGACCCTAATATGATATATGAGAATATTGATTATGGAGATTGAGTAATATCAATTGAATAAATTTTTTGGTAAAAACTTGGAACACATGCCAAACATGATGCTCCCAATTCAAGCAAAATATATTATATACCCATGTAAAATTATGGAAAATGTTTATGAGAGATACTAAAATTTGTTAGTCAACCCAACCTGGCTCTGATACCACTTGTTAGTCAACCCAAACTAGCTCTGATACCACATGTTGGGAATATGAAACCCTGGAAGCACACAATTGATTACCAAATACAAGCAACTTAATATGCGGAAATAACTAGAATCAACAAGTAACTAGAATCTAGAAATAACACAAGATATGAGAGACAATACACAACTTGTATTAATACTCATACAAAAAAGAATACAATAAAGAAGATGCCACTTCTTCTCCACCACCTCTTCAGAGGCTTCCCACACCTAAAGTGAACAGTACTTCTCTCCTCAAAGCTCTCTCTCTTAGGTCCCAACACCCAACTCAAACACTGAGTTGGTGTTCACCTTATACCTATGCTCCACGCACACCACAAGTGTTCCACACACTCCACAAGTACACAAATGTACTTCAAGTAGATCTCCCCTGAACCTGCAATAACCTACACCTCAATAGACCTTACTTATGGAAGGATCTTCCTTGCCTTCCTCTATGCTCTGAGCACACACCTGTACTCCAAGTAGATCTCTCCTGATACTGCTCCCTGTTGTGTTTCTATCCTATCTGATCTTCCCACCTACAGATCAAGCTGGTTCTGCACACCTATGAACCTTGACCTTGCACGCACACACACCTACATATCAATGATCTTACTTACCATGTAGATCTCCTATCGTAGCCATGCTCACCTGATGACCAAGATCATACACTCCTGAAGAACCCTGCTGATTCTCCAACCTCCAATGGCCTTCTCCATGTCTGCATCAGTGAAGCTTTTAGCTCCACAACCTAACAAAATTGATAGATGGGCTAAGTGTGATTCTGGGAACCTTGAAAATTATGTTTTTGACTAGTGGGATGAAAGTGCATTTTCTCTAGACAGTTATGGCATGTGATGGTGTCTAAATGGAGTGTTATTATCTAAATATGATTTCTAGGTATAAAATGAGTGTGAACTATGATCAAATGAGAAAATTCTATCTTTTTCTATCTATGCACTAGGATATTGTAGTGTAGTCTCTAAGATAAGCTACCCCCTCTTTTGAGGTGAGTTGTGAAGCCTACACAATAACTTAACTCAAAATAAAAATGTATGTGAATGATGTTATAAAAAATATTTAAATATGATTATTAATGATAACATTAGATATCATGGCATCATATTTTTAATTTTATCAAAATAGTAAGGAATACATGTATAATGCATAGTGTCATGTCTAGATAGATGTTAACAATTAGGAATATAGTGAATAAATGATCAATAGTAAGTACATGAACCTGATATAGAGCTACTTGGGGAAAAATGCATGATATGGATAATGGCATTAGAAAACTATGGAGATACATGATATTGATCATGGCATCACAAATTGAGTAAATAAGATCAAACAAGAGTCATAGCCATGATGCATACATAAAGAGCACACACAAAAGAACATAAAGAAGTAAGAAGGCCAAGGGTCCACATACAAGGGACATGTTATAATGTCACTCAAATACATAGAAGCATACAATAAGGCTTAGAGCTTAAACAATGACATGTTCAAATGACCACAATGTATGACCAAGAATACACATACAAAACATGAAGTACAAAATCAAACATGAAATTCATGCATAGATAAATGAAATTTATCTACATAGGGGATTTTAAAATTAATATATTCAATAACTTATGTATCCATTAGGATAAAAATGTGAAATTAAATGAGCAAACAATAAATTTTTTTGAAATATATAATGTTTGTGATATGAAAAAAATGGATAGTCATAGAATGATAAAACTTGATTACAAGATTCTTATTATGACCAACAAATCTATTTTATTAGAAGAAAATATGACCTCTATTACACAAAAAATTAAAAAATTATTGGCCTTGTATTGAGCCTAACCTAATCTTTAAGATTTTTTTAGCCCTAATAATAACATATTTTTTTATACTTAAGCATCTTTCATCACTATTCACATTGAAAATAGCAAGTCCCATTGCATTATTTAAGTGTTTCCATGCTTAACTTTTTTTTAGGGATGCTAACTATTCTCTACAAAGAATCCATACACAAACATCTCCCAAAGGCTCATTCTTGGAGCCACAGTCCTGAAGTCCAATCTAACACTCTCCTAGAATCATTTTGGTTGACAATTGATCATTTATTTTCTTATGAGGGACTTTTTAATGACTTCAATTTTTCTACATTTTTTATAAATCCCAAAGGTGTTAGATCTATAAAAACCCTAGGAGGTATGATCTAATAAAGATGTGCCACATTTATCTTGACACCCAAAGGTGTCAAGATTATTAGAGATCTAGAAGGATCAATCCAATGAAGAGGTGTCATATGTATCTTAACATCAGAGTGTCAAAGTTGTGACATCCCTAGGAGGCTTGATCTAATGAGGAGGTTCCACATGTCTCCTAACACCTATAGGTGTCAAAGCTATCATAGCCTTTGGAGGCCCTATCCAATGAGGAAGAGAGACATATCTCCTGACTCCCAAGTGGCCAAGTATGTATTAAACCATCTCAAACCTATGTTTTAACCTCCTCAAGGGTTAAATAACATTTTTCATTTCAAATTATGATCCCCCACTTAGATTCAAACATTACCAACACCCCAACCTAGTAATATGATGCCTCATGTAATCTATAGACTCAAACAACTAACTTGTACAAACACAACTATCAAAATAGATAGATCCCACCATGCTTAGTTGGGATAGTAATCAATAAAATATGCACTCTCTAATTGACACATGGCCAACCCTAAGGGTGATCATGGTGCCACAAGGGCTAAATAAGAATTTTCATATCACACTCCTATATTTTATTACCTCGATGGAGGAGATAATGATATGATAGCTGGAGGGATTCCATCTCCACTGACTGACTTAAAGGGCTTATATTCAAATTTTTAAATAAATTCCAAATTGGGAAATGACTAATCTAGGCAACGATTAGTTTGGGCTTACACTATTAACTAAAAATTTATTTCATGTGATGTGATCCCACCAAATCCATTAGTATGAAAAATATCATAGAGATCTATAATATCCCATTTTGATTGAGCACCATTACATGTCTTATGTGCATCTAAATTATTTTGAGTTATTTTCCTTGATTTCCCTCTTGATCTCAAAGTACACTCCTTACTGATTATGTGCATGAAGAATAAGTAATTCAACAATGTTTACCTTAAATTCAAACCCTAGACTATAGTAATATTTTTATGACACCACATTCCTATAGTAAATCATGAGATACAAGATTTACAATGTTATATTCAAAACCATTGAGAATATATAGTTGCCCAATTGTGATTATGAACCATAAGGTGATGATGTGGAGTTCACCACTAACCTAATATCCCTTAGGGAATCAAGACTACACAAAGTGGATTCCAATCCATAGGTATTCACATGTACATACCTCTTTGGTGGCAAATGCTAACTTCCATATATAGTATGAACATTATGTGCTCACCAAACACCAAATTTAGGATTGAAGACATATTTAGGCTAGTGTTCAAATAAAATTACATCCTTTTGGAGTACACTATCACTTATAAAAAGATCCTTGTCACCTAGACCAAAACTCATAACATATATGAAGTCCTTCAAGAATAGGCTAAAGATCAGGATCACTGGGTAAACAAAGAGGACCTTGATTACTATAAAATTAGGATATTCAGAGAGGGTGTGTATATTGTCATGTTTTTGTTGAATCATCTATATGGGGAAAATGACATGGTGTATGTTAACAAGTACTAGGTTCCATTCATCATAATCATCATGAAGGAAGAGGTGGTTCTAAATTTGTTGACTACCATCACATTCATAATCACTTAATAGGTGAATGGGGTCTATAGTAGAGGTAATTTCTACATAATGTCCTACACTGTAGATGTTGTCTACACCACCTTGGACTTAAAGAGATCAAATTTACCTTTGTAGTACTAATGGGTCTATGGTGCACATAATGTTTTATAAACTTTATATTCATAAATATTTTAATGATATATGGTACGTGTATGACCATTTTTACCCCATTTTGTATCATGCCATTAATGAAAAACCAATGTAAGGCTCTTAGATGAGATGAGGGATTCCCTAAAACCCATTAGATCTTACTGGTATTACAAGGATCACAACATAATCAAGATGGAATGAATTTTAGGAATATTCTCTTGCTACCATACACATTTATATACCACCATATAGAGTTAGAGATAACAATTGGCCAATGATGTCTTGGGTCTCTTCCTTGGTAGGAATAAAAATCTTGCCCAAAATTCTCCATGGTCATTGGTCACCATGAATATAAAATCTTAGAGGAACTACAAGCCATAGCCAAACACAAATACTCATATAGTTTGGGTAGGGTAAAACACACATAATGGGATCTTTGTGGTGTAGTGCAGGCTCATGTGGATAAATACCATATGTGTCTCAATATCACTTACCACCATGAGGACAACTTAGATGATGTAATTCACTTCAACCCATTAAATGACACTAAGTTAATTATAAATATATAGGTATCCACCCTCTAAAATGCCCAAGTGTAAGCACAACTCAAGCCCATGTTAAAAAAAATATCTGCTCCTCCATAGGCACCTCTAGTTTAACTAGTATTCCTATAGCAAATCCCACAATGACCTATTTTCATGGACCCGATGATGATGAAGAGAATATTTGAGAAAATATTGCAAGGGGTCCCAACTATTACAACTCTTTTAGCTTTGACATCAACCTTTCTTGTAGACACCTCCTAGGTAGACTAGTACTAAACTACCAATGCTATTCATTTTATAATTATCTTAGATTCACAATAGATCCTACTTTGAACAAATTGTGGCATCCCCAAAGGTTTCAACCTCCACTCATAGCTATGACAACCAACCCCTTGCTATTACTCTTGTTTTCTCATCCCAAGTGTAACCTACCCCTATTGTGGCCCCTTTCATAATGAACTTATAAATCACCTGGGTCCCCTAAACCCATAAATTCTAGGTGAGTTTAATGTTTTGATTCTACAAAACCAAGTCAACCTCCCTCTCTAGTGACTTCTCATGTTCTCACCCCTACAAGTGCCCATGTTCCCATTGGTTCTCTATCTTTGATGATCTTTGGTGTTCTAAGCTTCATAGATACTCTAAGCTTCCCATTTCCTTCAATCTTTCTCATAACCCAGTTTTGGCCATCTTCAACCTGAATGGCATGGTCTGCACCATCGATAATTCTTAGCCTATTCTTATGGGTTAGCACTCCCCATCATAGAATTTAAATCTTGATTACTACTACATATTGAATGGACCCTATGATAGTAGTTCCTCCTAGTATTAAAACTACTCTTGTGACTACATGTGACCTATCCCCTATGCTCTAATTGCTTCTAACACACCATCAATCTTAATCGTATTCCCTTAGCTCCCATAGGTTAATTTAAGACACTTTAATCTCAAAATCACCATAATAAATATCCAATTAAAAGTCCATTAAGTGACCAAGGTTGATTGCACTTCGACCACCTGTGAAACCTATAATTTTACCTACAACATGCTTATGGGAATATCTCTCTCTCTTACATTGGGATCAAGGATTAGGATTTGTTGATACCTAAAACCATAAATTTAGGTGAAAAACCTTATATGGGAAGCTTTACAGATGTGGGACTCAAATGCAGTCTATAAATCAACCTCCAAGGTTTTAGAAGTTGGCTCTTCAAATTAATTAGGGATAAAAAGGGGGAAGGGAGAAATGTGAATAAATTGAAACAACCTAACTAAAGTGATGTGCCAATAATTCAATGCATCTAACTAATACTATATAAAATATCTTGATCCCCTTCAAATTTCAAAAACTATTAAAGTAGAACATACATAAATTAAAGTATGTAATCATAAACAAGAATCAATACTATAGAAGCATGGAAAAGAGACAATATACAATAATAGATTTCCACTCAATTTGACATAGAACACCACATCCTCTTTATTTTTGGGTGGGAAATAAAATATAAAATGCCAAAGGCATAGTATATAGTACAATCCTTCCCATGAGGTACACCTGCTAAGGTCTTAGAATGAAAAATAAAAACCATTGCTACTTCTATTCTAAAACTAACTATTACAATGGTTTCTCTAGTAGTAAATGATTATCTAAAATTTACATCCCTTTATAAAAGAAAAGAGCTCTACTTATATATACACAATGACCTCTCTAATAAGCAACACTTGAAACTAGGCACTTGCTCTCATGATGAGGCCATTACAACTAACTAGGGGACTCTAGCTCATGAATGCATCTAGTCTTCATAAACTTGGATATGATGCAACTATAATGACTTATGATGACCATGATGTTTATATTAATCATGATGGTAACATGTGTCCACCTCTAAAATTTTCGTAAGAATGTTTGTTATAAATGGGGGACCACTCTTCTCTTCCAATGGTGCTACTTGAAGGTTTGATAGGATAAAATTTACCTTAGACAAGCGTTGCGATGTCATGTGGAAGGTTCAATTACTTCTTGTTATAGCCATATGTTGGGACCAATTCTTAACCTTATCATCTAATAATGCAATCTAGAGCCCTGACAAAATAAACATTTACTCTTGAGGATCATCATGATACCTGTGGTGAGCTTCACTTCCTTCCCACTATAAGTGCATAGTGGGCCCAACCCATTACTCCATCAGCTAATGGCACTCCTTGAAATTATAACAAAAATAAACCTCCCTTGGGTGAGCATTGAGATGCCACATGAAGGGAGAACATTTATCTTAGGGAAGTTGAGAACTTTTAAAATTTGAATGAACACCAAAATGCCATATGGTAGCTTTAGGAGGAAGCTAAAACTTAGCCAAAAATAGAGAAAGTGACCCCAAGAAAAAGAGGGAGTTGTAACACAAATTTTGAAATCACCAAACTAATTCATGTAAAAATACAACTACTCCAAAACTCCCAAATTTTGACAATGATCCACAATTATTGGCAATTTGTAGGGGGAATCCACCTATGAATGGAAGAACCCAAAACTTCTGGTTCTTGGACTAGTTGAAGTAAAATTGCAAAAAGGGGTGAAGCCTACATAACTTACAATTTTTTAAGAGCAACCTTCAAAGGCATCCACTCTTCATCCTTAAGTTGAGTCTTCTTATTTAGATACTTGAAGGCCCTATCCAAATCAATTATCTCCTTGAAGGAGATGCTACTCAAGCCTTGAACAACTACCAACATTTAAAACTTTGACTAGATGAGAGGCTATAAAATGGTCTCCACCTTGAAGACATTTGTATTTTTTATTTTTTCCTCTGAGAGGATGATGTTGTATATAAGGAATGGAGAGGGGAGTCCTAACTATATCAAATATTTAATATGCCCCTTTATATCCTAAACAACCTTTTTTAAGGCATCTAAAAATTATTTGTACTTTATCATTTCCTTATTATAGCTCAAGAAATTATTAACTTTCACCATCACCTACCTTTGAATAGTCACCCTATTTCTTGTAGAATCCCATCCATCATGATGTATAGTTTCTAGATGAGGAGATATGAATATTCAACCTTAGGGGACATGAAGGGTAGGACCTAGTCTAGGGATGTGCTTACTTAAGAGCTCAACTTCTGAGAGTTCATGATGAACTCAAACATTGGCTTCAAGTTTGTGGCCACATTATTTATCCTTTTACCAGAAAGATACATATAATTTATAGACCATGGGGAGGATTTTGGTAGTCTGAGAGTGGGCGATGAGGTCATTCTTCAATCATAGTATTTCTTAGTCTTTAGTTGAGGACTTCTACATCTACTTCTATAATTACATATATATATATATATATATATATATATATATATTTGTAGAGTCTAATAGACTCTTGTAGGTCTCTATGAGATATTATTCCTTATTGTGTATCTTAATCTCCATAGCCTACTCATTTAGAAACTCTATCTCATTTTGTAGTTCTACAACCTGGATCCATAACTGGGCTCTTTGGTTGGCTTATGCCTAAAAGCTCTCATTGGTGATGTAGTTCTAAAGGTTCGACTTCATTTTGGTGAGTTTTGCATATTTTTCCTTGGCCTTAGTATTGATTTGGTCAACATTAGATTTCACTCTAATGAGTTCCATCTCTTTTTCTCCAATCATTGGCCAACATTGATATAGTCTATGGTGATGGACTTTTGTATTTTTTCCATCAATTCAAAACTTTTAGTGGGTCTAGCCTAGCTAATTTTGAGGTCAATATTGTGTATCGAGTATTCCCCTAATTACATATATTCTTGGGGATTTATTACTTGGGTTTACATGTGTATAATCATTATATATTATTGTATTCGGTTAATGAATGCCTGCATGTGAGGCCTTGCTAGGGCCTTGGCCTATTTTCTTCTTCTCTTATTTGCCTATGCCTATTGAGCTTTTCTAGTAGTCTTTAAATATTGATGAAAATTATTCTATGACTAGATTAACTCCCCTATAAATGGGTATCCTTTTTTAAAGCTAAAGGGAATAGTCACTTATTGCAATGAAGTAGTGGATGTTATTCCCTAGGGGATGAGTGGGTAAAGGTTCAAGGTAGAAGGAGAAAAAGGTGGGAGGTGATGGATGAGGGTGTGGAATGATTACACCAAAATATATGATGATGAGGATAGAGGAGTTATGAATTTAATAATGGAGGTGATCGAATACACATAGGAAAGTGGCATGAGCAAGGTGATAGGTTGGGTAGTGGAGAAAGGTGAAAGCTTAGTGAAAACTATAGAGGGTGAAGAGGGAGTGGATAATGAAGCAAAAATGGCAATAAGGGGCTGAGAAAAGCATACATTCTTTTATGGGGGCCCTAGTGGAGGGATAGATTTTTGTGCCTTAGGATGCCCAAGCTATGATGACCCCTCTTTGAGATGCCCTATAAATACTTACTGCTATTATGGGGTGGTTAAATATAGATATAAGGGAGGAGGCTAGGTCAAAGGCCTCTAAACCACTAAGACTTATTTTTATTTCCCTGAAAGGGTGTCCTTATCTTCCTCTAAAGGGGTATCCTCCTCTTCCTCTATGATTGAGACTTCTTCATCTAAAGCCTCTTCCTCATGGTGCTCATCCCAGAGGTTCTTAAATGTCTCATCAGAGTCTAAGTCCTCAAAATTATGCTCCCACTGACCAATTTCTTTCCTATATTTCCAATAGGCATTTATCTTCTCATTTACCTAGCCCCTCTAAATGAGTTGTGCTCTCATCCCCTAGTCATTTTCATTATGGGATTAAACTCCTAAACTAATTTATAAAAGTAATCCCATCGCATATGGGTGTCTGATGGGATCTTGGATAGATCCATGTAATACTTGATATCATCATCCATCAGCAACATTTACTCCTTGAAGTATGGTTGGGGCTCATGGGAAAATGGGGTAGTAGTCTTCAAAGAGGCTATGTAGCCAACCAAGTGATAGTTCTACTAGTAATTAATCTAGTTGAGGTTAAGTTCTATAAGATTAAGCATAAGTAGGTGATCTTACAACCTCTTGATCAATGTGATGTCTCCTTTTGAGAATGGGATGTCATATAATCCCTTCTTTGTATGGACCACTTTAGAGACTGAGTTGACCACATCGAGCTAATGAGTTAGCTCCAAGGCTAGTGTCTTATCTATGAGCATGCATGGGAGCCAGAATGGCTCTTCCTTAAACTTGTGAACTTAGATGAACTTGAAATGGGCCCCAAAGAACTAATAAACTATAATTTTACCACCATCAAACCATGACATCTAATGATTGGTCATTTTGAAAGTGATGGCCTCCTGGTTGAGGTTGATGAAGGCCAATGAGAGGAAGGATTCAAAAAACTCATAGTAATCATGCATAACTAATAGTATGTGCTGCCATGTAGATATTAATATCACTATGTTTGAAAGGGTGACCATTTCAATGGCATTGAAGGTGAAGTATGGAGAGAAGAACTAAGAGTTTTGATATAAAATTAGGTGGAGGAAAAAAGAGGAATACTTAAAGGTATTTTGTGTTGAGAAATTTACTAGCTCATTATGAATGGTAGTGGAAATAACATCTACAAAGTATATCTTGTAAACAATATCCTTACCAAATTTAAAAGTAATATTGTGCCTAATTAAAGATCATTGGCATTATCATCCAAGTCCATCCCAAAGATGAATGCCAGCATTGAGAAGGCATCCTTCATATCCCGTGTCACAAAGCTTATGAGAGTGATGGGTAGAGGAGGCACTTCAGTGTAATTTCTCCAAAGAAATGAATTGATGAACTCTATATTTCAATCATGGGTATCCCAAACATTATATAAGCTCTCTATACTATAGATGTTGGCATTGGGGTTGCTTAGGATTCAGATCATCTCCCTTATGGTATCAACATTGATATCTAATTTTAGGTGGTTGTTTCTTGTAATAACACTAGTGTTAGTGGCATATATGTCTATGCATAAGGTAATGATATCTTGGTATGTAGTGCACATGAGGCACCAAAACAAATCATAATCATTTTTTTAACCTTTATATCATTTGGCCAATTTGGGGTCAAAGATCCCATCTGCATAATCTAAGACCAGTGCAAGGTCCCTATACCACCCCTTAGAGATATTCTTAAAATTTGGTACCTTGGTCCTTAGCTATGTGAATGTGGAAGCATATGATTTGATTACTACATACTATGGGGGAATGTTTCCATAACCACCTGACCCATGAGTTCTCTACTTCTTCAGATACATTCCACTTCTAGATGAGGATGTAAAAGTTTCCATCCTATAAATCTTGTTTCAAAAATATTCTTCACTTAAGGAAAAAAATTGGATATTGGTTTCTACTCATAATCCTTGTAATTATTTCTCAAATTTCTTGGCTCAAGATGCTCTAATCAATTCTTCACTTAATTTTATTAGAAAATCTTAGGCATTTAACATTTAGCTCAATTTAGGAGAGAGTTATTTACAAGCCAATACTTTGAACAAGATCATCATGTATATTTTGAATTTGAACACTTGATAAATGTTAAGGGTGGCACATAGTCTTGGAGAACATCTCAAAAGAGATTTATAGTGATCCTTATAGGGACCGTGTAATATGGAACATTTGACATTAATGGTAAAGGGAGTGGGGTAGATATCCATATATCACTAGATGATTCAAAATTAAGGGAGCCAAGGCATGGACACTTGGAAAATTAATAAACAACTTGTGATAATGACACTTATTCTTGAAGGGAAACAACAACAAAAACAATAAAGAAGGGAAGCTAACTAACTATGTACAAGGGAGAATTGTTAAATCAATTGAAGTGTTTTAAGTCAATTCTATTAATCAAAATCCCTAATGCATTTCCCTCTTCATCCTCTAACTCAAATGTGTTACCCTATTAATTACTTATGATGAAAAAATACTACCTCCATATGGAATCAAACTTCACATGTTGGCCTAGCTTCATGACCCTTTAGTCATACTTGAGGATCAAGTCCCCTAAATTGAAGACTAGGTTAGATACCTTCTTGTCAAACCATTGCCTGACCACCTACTATTAGATGGCCTTAGCATCACTAGATCTTTTTATCACTTATTGGAGCTTGAGTAATTCTACTAGCCTAACCTCCATCACCCTATTCTCTTTTATCTCAATAGCTTTCAAAAGTTGTAAGGCAAGAATATTTGTTGATATGAGCATGACTACTTCTTTCCCATATACTAGTTCACATGGGGATGTCTTTAAAATTTTCTTTGGGAGTAATTTTATTGCCTCACAAATCCATCTTGAGATGTATATGCCACTCCCTCTATTGGTTTGTGCCCATACTCTTGATTAGCTTGATCAAGTTCTTATTTGTTGATTTAGCTAACCCGTTCCCTTGTGGGTAGTACTTAGATGAAGTATTTAGTAAAATGTCATTTTGGAGTGTGAATTATATAATATTTTCACTAAGGAAAGTATTGTCATTGTCAGATATAATGATTTTCATTTTTAGATATAATTATTTTCATAGGGTCAAACCTTGCCACTAGTTTTTCTAAGAAGTTGAAGATTACATTCTTAGTCGCCTCTTTTAATAGGGTTTCCTCAATCCACCTTGTGAATTAAATGATGGTCATGAGTATCCATTTATGGCCCACATTAGATATAGGATTTATCATCTTGATGAAATCTAATCCCTATTATGTAAAAGGTTCATTGGTTATGATTGGATTCAGCAGCATCGCTGAATTCTTCCACTTGCCTATGAAGAATTAACATTACTGGCACTTTTTGACTACCTAATGGTAGTTAGAGAACATGGTCATCTAGTAATATCCCACACACATAATATTGATCATGATTGTCTTTGTAGAGAAATATCCACTTGGAGGGGTGAAATGCATATTTTTTAGGATCTTACTAGCTTGGTTATTATCAACACATCGATGAATTTCCCCATCAAAGTTATTTTTGAAGAGGACCCCTTGGACTAGCCTATAGCTAGCTCTTTATAGCCTATAAAATATCTTTTTATGTGTAGGGAGGCCTTTTAGATATTGGCTAATTTTCAAAAAGTAGGTCCTATCATCAACCTAAGACCTATCAATTTCATTTTGAATCACTAGGACCACCTCTAATGTATCTTGTTCTTCTATCAAGGCATCTACATAATGGGATAAATACTCACAAATCCCTCTTCCTCAAATCACCTTCATTGGTCTAACCTCAATGTCATATTCTAGGATCTTGGTGATCCAATTTTCCCTTTTCTCAGTGATCTTTCACTCCATTATATACTCTCTAACATTGAAATTCGCCACATATACCATTATCTTGTTCCTTGCCACGAGGTGTCTAAACCTTTTGAGGCCTTTGACAATGGTAAAAGCTTGTTTTTCAATGAAATTTTACTTAGTATCATACATGTGAAATTTTCTTAAAAAGAAGGCAATCAGGTGCTCACCCATCCCTTTTTCTTCCTTATTTAACACAACCACTAAGCTATGTTCACTTCCATAAACATATATTATAAAGTCTTTAGAGAAGTTGAGATTTACCAGCATAGGGGTGGTGGATATTGCATCCTTTATTTTATCAAATGTTACTCTCCCTTTAGTGGTCCATTTGAAAGGATGATCATTCTTCATCATTAATGTGATTGGCATAACTAGCCCTACAAATTTGGTTACAAATTTGATGATGAAATCAATCTTTGCTAGGAAATATTGGACTCATTTTTTATTAACTAGAAATGTTAAATCCTTGATGTTCTTAAATCTATCAAGATTGATAGATCTGCCTTCTTTGGATACTATGTATCTCAATAACTTACCTTGTGGGACATCGAATATGCATTTTTGGGGTTGAGAGATACCTTCAATTCTTGGTATTTTTGAAAACCATTCTCCAAATGATCAAAGTAATCTTCCTTCTTCATAGAGAATGCTATGAGATCATCTAAATAGATAAGGATGATTTTATTGATTATTCCTTGAAAGGACATGTCTATGGCTTATTAGAAGGTAGACCCTACATTAGAGAGGTTGAAACTCATCTTTGCATATGTGAAGGTTCCCCACTTTGTGGTGAAGGTGGTTTTATGTTGGTCCTCTTTATTGACCCATACCTAGTTATATAAAATCCATCTAATAGAGTAAACATTTATACACTTGGTACTATCTAGAGGATCTATTCCATTAAAGGAAGGAGGTAATGATCTTTTAGAGATGATTTATTTAAATCCTATAAGTCCACACATATCCATATTTATCCATTATTTTTTCTTATTGAAGCTATGTTGGATACCCAAGTTGAATGCTTGATTAAGTATATGATTCTTGAGATGATCAATTTCCTTAGTTCTTGAGCTATGAAAGACTCAATTTTTGGGTTAACTGGCCTTTAATTCTAGTGTACATGTTTAGAGCCTTCAACTAGATCAATGGTATGTTGAATGGCCTCATGATCATATCCCTTTAGGTCATTATAAGTTTAGGCCATCACTCCTTGATATTTGTTAAATAAAGACACCAGTTGGTCCTTATCCTTTTAGGAAACTTCTTTACCTACTTTCAATTTTTTTCTAATTACAATGTTAGGCTTAGAGTAGTCACTTTTATTTGTGACAAACATTTTTTTCATTTATAGCATCATCAAAATTGAATAGACTCTCTAGGGTGATTATCCCCTTTAGAAGTTTGTTGGACTTTAACTACATGATCTGATCCCCATATGCTTCTTCGACCTTTGATTGTAACTACTCTAAAAAATTTCATGACTGCTAGAGAAACATGACAATTTAGGCATCACTTTCAAACACTTACTAGTTTTGGTCATCATTTATAATGGTAGACCTGATGATCACCTACAATGCTTGTTTAGAACAAATCAATCACTAGATTAAACTAGGAGTCAATCACCACCATCATGTCCACTTTCAATTTCATGGATCTAGGAGTGATTTGAATATTAAAAGCTTAAAATACTTCAATAAAATCCCATATTCAGTGGTGGTAGGATCTCATGTAGATATTATTCACAACCGTGACCCCTCTTACTTCTCTCATAACTAAACACTTTAGTTACTTCACATCCATGTACTCAGTGAGGCTGAGGCCATGTACTAGTGCTTCATATTCGGATTTATTATTTGTGCAAACAAATTAGAATTGAAAGGCTCATAAGATCTCTTTTCTAGATGGATACACCAATCAGATTCCATCTCTGGAGTTGGTTTTTAATTTTGCATCATCAAAATGTAGAGTCCAAAAATTGGAATCGATTTCAAGTTATTTAGTTTGATCCTCCTTATTCTTCATGACCTTTGGGATGGCTTAATATACATCATGGATTATATAGGTCCTAAGGTTGGTGGCATCAAAATTTATGAAAGGATCATTTTCAATAAATTTATTGATGAAAAATTCTTACTCTGAGCTCTTGTTGTCTACCACTCCTTCGAGCATTTATACATGATACATATCTTCTTAGATAAATAAGTATTTGTTGCTTCAAAATTTACCATAGCCTCATCAATTATGTGTTATAGATGCAATGGCTCAGACAACACTTTCAATTTAGAACCTATTTGGTCCTTAGAATCATGTGATACCAATCCAAAGACAAATATTTTCCTATCTTGGTAGTGAAATCTCTTGATATACATAGCTCAAAGACTAGTGGGATGTCTATCACTACAACTTCTTGGGCGACCATGATATTGGGGTAAGATTACAACATTAGGTGAAGAGCTCTAATAATACCTACAGTCTAAACATTCTTTACATATAACTTCATCACCCCTTTATTTAAAGGTTTATATTGAAGTTGTAATGTGTTTATAATTTATTTGGGCATCACTGTGGTGTTGGTGCTAGAGTCGATCATGGAACTATGTAGCAGTTTCTTCCCCATAATGGGGGTTAAATAAAATAGGGTCAATTATTTTACTTACCCTCACCTATGAGTTGATGAACATTGATGGCCCATGAGGTGGTACACTACTTATGGATTCCTTCCCATTATTTTTTGTTGGCTCTATAGTTGGGTTAGTTTATGCATATTTCTCTCTATCTTTTAATGCTTCTTATAGTAGAGATTTTTTCTCTAGGATAGATAGAACATCCTAAAGGGAGACATTAGCTGGATCTTTCTTCAATGACTCTACTACATTAAATGACCCTTACAGTTTGACCTCAGGGTCCTTTAGCTTATTTTATGTTGTTTTGTTCTATCTTTGATATGCCAAAAGTGGTGGTTGGGCCCCAGGCCTTTTTTGAAAGTTATTTTAGGCCTTATAAAATCTACTTGGGTCTTAGTTGGTCTCTTTTTGGATCAGGTGAAGTAGTCTAATTGGACTTTAAGGGACTTCAGTGAGGGGATCCCACTTGCATAAATTGCATCTTCTCCCTCTACCTAAGATAAAATCACATGTTCTATGGGTATTTCCTCTTCTTGTTCTTAGGATATTTCTTATATCTATGCCATTAAGACAACATTTTCAACCCTTGGGTATTGGTACCCATAGGAAGATGAATTAGGCATTTTTTGCCTTCATTTCTTAGCAAATTTTACTAAAATTTATCTCTTGGGTAGTTCTGAGGTGTATGTTCATCATTGCATGGGAAGAACCATGAATTAGAATCATCTGCCAAGTTGTTTTGGTCAGCGACTAGTTCTCTATTTGAATTTGGTATGACAATTTACAAAGGATCAAACACTAGGATAATTTGGTTTGTGGGTTTCACTTGGTGATTTAACACCTGATGATTTAGATGTTGATGATTTGGAATTTTCCTTTATTGGTACTTGTTCAACTAGTATGGTGATCTTCTTTCCTATTAGTTTTGAAAAGGATATCTTAGGGGCATAGCTTGTTTCCTTTTAAGATTTATGATATTATTGGAGAAGTTTTACAAGATACTCTTCATGTCATTCATCTCTATAGCTAGCAAGGATAAAGAGGAAATGTTTGCCTGAGTAGGTAGATATATATACATGAAAGATATATCTTTTAAGGTTCTTAGTACCTCCTCTTGTGGTGGCATCAATATTTCTAGGAACATTAGCATTGGCAATTAAGGGGGAAGCTTCTCAAAATCTATTAGATTATTCTTCACTCTAATTTTTAGTTCATAGGTGTATATTAGTGTTTTTCCTCCAAGGCACTGATTCATAACCACTATATCTGAGTTAAAGGCCTTGAGGTAGAAGACAATATCCATACATGTGGGTGATTGAACTACCACTGAGATTCTTTTTTAGGTCTTATTAAACTTGTTATTAAAATCTATAATAGCCTCTTATGGGGATCTCTTTATAGTGATTAGTTTTTGTAGGAGAGATGATCAGTCTACTTTCTCATTGAATCATTTGAAGAATCTATTTCCCAAGTCATCCCAGGCAGTGATGGAGTTAGGGAGCAAAGGTTGGTACCAATCAAGAGCTCACCCTTGAAAGAGGTGGCTATTAGCGTCAAGGCCACATTCTATTATGTGATATAGTGCAAAGTATAAACATTGGTGACATCTTGAAGATTTTTTGATACACTTTTAAAATATTCCCCTATAAATTTAGGGAGTACCTTTAAGGAATTAACAAGAATAAGATCCCATATAGCTGGGGATATTAGAGGGATGAGTGGTCTACCACTATTCCATGCTATTAAGTTCCTTGGTGTTTTTGGGATCACCATTTATTATGGTTGTTGTGTTTCACTTGACCCTATAGTCTTTTGGCAAGTTGTGGCTACTAGAGGTGGTGATAACAAGCCTAGATTCTTCACTATTTACGACCTCATAATAGGCTTATGGCTCATAAAATCTGAATTATAATCAGGAGATTATGGGTTTGAGTCCCACCAAGACCACTATAACATAATAAACTATTGATGCCTAAAACCCTTGCTCTAGGAGAACAACCTTCTATGGGAATCTTTACAAATGTGGGATTGTGGGACTCAAATACGATCTGTAAAGTAACCTCCAAGATTTTATAAGCTAGCTCTTCAAACTAATTAGGATAAAAGGAGGAAGGGATAGTTGTGAATAAACTGAACAACCTAAGGTGATGCACTAATTTTTTAATGCATCTAACTACTATTGCATAAAATAGCTTGATTCCCTTCAAACATCATAGACTACTAAAGGATAATATGCATGAATTAAAGTCTATAATCATAAACAAGAATCAATACTATAGAAACATGGAAAAGAAATAATATATAGTAATAGATTTCCACTCAATTTGACATAAAAACCACATCCTCTTCATTTTTGGGTGTAAAACACCATACAAAAGGATAATGGCATAGTATATAGTACAATCCTTCTTGTGAGGGGAACCTATTAAGGTCTTATAATGAAAAAAACATATTGTTACTTATATTCCAAAAATAACTATTATAATGGATGATCTAGTATTAAATGATTATCTAAAAATTATATCCCTTTACAAAAAGAAAGAGCTCTACTTATATAGGTGCAACGACCTCTCAAGGAAGTGATACCTATAACCAAGAACTTGCTCTCATGATGAGGTCATTACAAGTAGCAGGCAGACTCTAGCTCATGAATGCAGTTGGTCTTCAAAAACCTAGATATGGCATAATTATAATGACTTATGATTCCCATGACACTTAGAAGAATCATGGTGGTAACACATGTCCACCTCTAGAATTACCTCTAGATTGATTTTTAGAAATGGAGGGCCACTCTTCTCATCTGATGGTGATACTAGAAGGTTTGATATTAAAAACATCACCTTAGATAACCACCATGATTCCACATAAAAGGTTTAACTCCTTCTTGTTATAACTACATGGTGGGCCCCATTCCTAACATTATTGGCCAATTATGTAATCTATAGCCTAGACAAAATAAACTTTTATCTTGAGGAACATCATGGCACCATATGGTAGGCTCTTCTTACTTCCCGCTTCAACTACATAGTGGGCCCCACCCATTGCTCTATCCTTTAATGACACTCCTTAAAGGTATGACAAAAATAAACCTCCCTTGGGTGAGTGTCAGGATGCCATGTGGAAGGTTGGTGCTTCTCCTTGGGAAGTTGAGAACTTATTTGAGTGTAATGAGTTCCAATATGCCACATGGCAGCTATGAGAAGTTGAGACTTAGCCAAAAATAGAGAAAGGGACATTGAGAAAAAGATGGGGATGCAACATAAACACTAAACTTGTCAAGCTCATCCATGACAAAATCCAACTACTCCAAAACTCCCAAATGTGGATAATGATCTATAGGCTTCAATCAACATATTTATTCATTCCAACTGAACACTCAACTCTCAGGTGTAATTATCACCCATGTCTTCTTGACATAGGAGTAATTGTAGCCCACTTATTCCCTTGGGATTCCCCTTTTATATTTCTTCCCCTTCATCATTCTTTCCCCTCCATATTCCACACCATTACTTGTGTCCCCTTCATTCTTGCTTCCTTCACCCATGCCTCCACCTTCCACCTCAACTACCACCACCCCTCTTATATCATCTTCCACTACTTTGGGAACATTCACTAGGAAATTTTGGGTGGCCCTATAGAATAATCAAGTGCATAGAGACCAAAAATGGCATATTATGGGGACCCAAACATTTATTTATAATTAATATGGTAATGACCAAGACCTTCACATAGGATGGATATATTTTTATCTAGTAAATAGATTGGGATCCATTATTTATCACACATAAGAGTACCACTAAAAGGGAAGATAAGATTGTAGAAGACCCAGTCTTAGTGATCAAATCCACCAATGACCTCAATAAAAAAATTTTGGAGGACCTTAGGGACCAAGTCAAGACCTTAGAGACTTAGATGAGAAGCTCATTCCCTATTGTCCTAATTATCAAGGTTGGGGATGCTTTGGTATAGTTGTTTGTTTCCCTCAAGAAGGTGAATGAAGCTATATCAAAGAGAAATGTGATATTGTAAAGAGTATACAAAAACCTGGATGAGATCATCTGAATGGAAACAAGTGCATGAATATGGAGGTGTTTTTCAATAAGGTAATGTTCACTGGGATTGGTCACATGCCTCTCAATGATTTGAACTTGTATTAGACATTCATTAGGAGGATGAGGACCTCATAATAATATTGGCTCAAGGATATCTAGGAAACTAGTGGTCCCTTGGAGAATAACAGGGACCAAATCCTTACATAATTCAAGGAGGTCAACATCATAGTTCTCTTCCACTCAGATGACGTTGTGCTTAACTTTAGTGAATTTGGGGTCCACCTTAGCCACTTCAAAGAAAAAATTGAATATGAAGGTGGAAATAGACTACATAGATGGATCCAATTCTATCTTAGATATTTCCATGTAGTCAAATAAAAGTATCATCCAAGTTAATGAGGTAAAAGTCTCATTAGAATCCCCTCTCAAGGTTCATGATAGGCTAATAACTCAAGCAAAGGTGATCTTCCAAGAGCCACTTATCAATTTTCCTAAGCTATACCAAGAGGGAAAATTAGTGGTTCAATCTTTGATAACTTAGTAGGATGCCTCAAATTAGTTAGGATGTGGTGCCCCATTGATCACAAATTTAATAGCTTAGTGGTCTCATTTAGGAGTGTGTTGTCAAAATTTGGGTTTGTTTCTTTCTTCCTTGGATTTTTTGGGACTGTGATTGTAATCATTGGTTTATTATAAGTGGTTGGGCCATGATGTCTAGGAGTGGGACCTTGTGTTATTTAGATATATGTACCATGTCTTTTCCTCTATATTCTATTGTTCATCTCTTTATTATGGTCTTCATTTTGTAATTGAATACTTTGAATATTAATACAAGTCTTTATTTTTATGCTTATAGGGTTTTTCATTTCATGAATGTCTTTCAAACTCCTATGGTTAAGATTAATGTTAATGTGAAAGAAATGAAACATGTTTTTTATATAGGTGTATGAATTAATTATAATTATCCTTGATATATTCTAATTTATTTCTTGAATTATTTCCACTTTTTTCAAACCCTTATAGGTATAGGTGTGATTAACAACATGTCTCTTAAGTGTTTACTTATAGAAACGATTCTAGGAATTAAGCACTCACTACTTTATTTTGATTCCCTCCCTTGTGTGGCTAAAGTCTGAGATCCCATGAAACTCAACGTACAATGGTAAAATTGTAATTGGGCACATCCTCAATTCTCAAGAATTGATGTTTTTATTTGATCTAGAGAGCTTCATTTTTTGCCTTGCCATTCCCTCTCTTTGATGTTTATTTATTATTTGTAACTCTTTACCCTCTTTTAAAAATTGTGAAGTGAAGTGTAAGGGGATAAATTCATAGAATTTTATTAAATAATGTGAAGAATTTTTGTATCAATTAGGAAACATGAATTGAATATCCGATGGTAGCACTACATATCTTGGAGATATATTTGAAATAAGATATTTCATGGATCCCGATACCTATAACCTATGCCCTCAATTATTTCATAAGTAGTACTAAAATGAGAGGATGAAATTAAAATATTATCTCCTAAACTTCATCTAGTGCACTTACCTCAATAAGTGTATTTGAGAGCATCAAATCTTGGGCAAAACATAGATTCCTTCATTAATTATTTTGTGATACATAAAAGCTTTATAAGGCATGTGACTAGTTTAAATCTGAGAATTGATAGCCTATGTTCACTGGGATAAATCTATTGGATTAGGATAAGAGCATATTACATGACTATATAGAGTAGAGTGTTGTTATCTCTATAAAGTTTTTGGGTCTAAGACAATATAACAACCTAAAACTACATATGGGTATGACAATCTATATGTTCTGATACTCAATCAAGTAAACTTGTGAATCATTTTTTATATAAATGGATAAAGAGAAATATTATATATAATAATCACAAATAAATTGATGTAAATGAACTACACATATTATGCATAGGTCTTGATATTTTAATTTTCTATAACATTTCATTTTTTAATATTTTTTAAATATATGAAAAAATTTAAATCTAAGTACCAAAAAACACATCCAAAGAATGTGGATAGTTGAATGGTGGCTCTAGAGGAAGGTGCTTGAGTTCTAGATATTGAATCTTGTTAAAATCATATAGATCATCATCACTATGATCATCATACCACTCATCCTCTATAAATTTAGCCTTATCTTATGCATTTTTTTGAATCTTGTGTATGTGTATAGCATGTTTCTCTATTACATGAGAATCATCATGGGAAATTTTTGGATAAATAAATTTTGAGCCTTGCTTAATATTTCTAAATCTGAAATTTTCATCTATACCGTCATAAATAATATGAATTGTATTATCCTAGAATTTTAAAAAGATACTATTATAACCTACCAATTGTAACTTCCATTTTATGAAACCATTGTTGACCAAATGTGATACTTATCTAAGTTCCTATTTTCATAACAAAACTTAGTATGTCAATACCATGGGACCACACAAAATTAGTATTGTAAAATTTCATATTGAATATTGGAAATATATAACTTTTTGTAGTTCATCTTAAACTTGACCCTTATTCTAAATAAATGTAAGTGTATATACATTTGGATCTCTATCCTCATTTATTTCCACATGCTATCTATATTCACTATCAATAAAATCCTAAATATTCAAAGGATTCATTATAGAATGCTTATAGTTTCTATGTATTTAACCTAAATATTGATGCCTAGTAGCTTGTAGTATGGGATATATAATTTGAATAGTGCCTTTATCTTTATATTTCTTAATTTTTTATTGTAATATTGAACAAATATTAGTAGCATGCCCTATTATTTTTTGAAAATGACAAAATATTTTTCCCTCTAGATTTGTTAATTTGTTAGTAGATATAAGCATTAATGTTGGCAAAGTAATTAATTCTCTATCAAGTTACATATAAAACATAATATATGGTCTATCATGTGCATTATTATCTTGGATTTGAATAACTAGTTCTATATCCATGATCTCGACATTATTTACTTAATCTGTGAATGGTGATCTATTCATACCTATAATACATTGATATATGTATTATCCCTCCTATTCTCTGGTAATGCTATATTTAACAAATATATTAGTCCATGGTATACCTGATAAAATAGTGTATTGTGTAATAGCTATATTACAACAAATATTATTTCCTTTATTAACATATGAAATCATTATTTTTCCTTTATTTGTGTTCACTAGAATAATTTCCTTTGAATCATATCTATATTCACCTAGGCCAACTGGTGTAAAATTAAAACCACATACATAATCATCAATGTTCATTTCTAATACATTTATATCATCATCATAATTAATGTCAGAATCATCATCAATGTCTTTAATAGTTATGAAATTTGTGTATTTTAAATTTATTAATAAAGGTAATTAATGTACATGCTCCTCTTTTTCCACCTTAAGGTTGTTATTCTGAAACATCTATAGATGGAAAATTTCATTCACTTTTACTAGATTCACCAACCTCACATGTATGCATTTTTTCTATAAGTATGTTCTTTGTAAGTGGCACTATGGTAGGTTAAGGTGCCTTTAACCATGATTGATTCTCAATAGTAATTTTGTAATCTTACAATATTTTAATGGTTGATTATCAATATGGAATGAATATAAGTATTCATCATGTAGAAATTTGACACATCAATGTAAAGTAGAAGGTATAATTTTCATTTCATGTATCTATGGCTTACCCAATAGTAAATTATAGTGCAAATGATTATGAATTACTTGAAACTATGTAGATAATATTTTGGGTCCTACCTTGATATCTAAAGTGATATAACCCAAAGCTTGGTGAGGCGTATTATCAAATCCTTTTATATTTTTAATGTCTTTTGAAGAGAATCCATGTTAATGCCCATTGTATGTAATATTTTAATATTTAAAATATTCAAACCTAAACCATTATCTATCAAACCTTTTTTTACCACTATACTTTTGATTTGAACTTGTATAAACAAATGGAGATTCTGATCAATAATATCCTAAGTAGGCAAAATATCACTTCCAAGAGATATAAAATCCTCAATATCCTTCAAATAATTCACAACATATGCAAAATAATAAGGCTCTATGTCATGAAGCATAGGTGTCTAATTTAATTCTAGATATTAAATATCCTTAAAATAGTAGCTTTCTGAAGTAATTACAACATAGAGATCTTAGTTGTTGTATTCCTTAATTGATTAATAATATCATAACATTTAGATTAGTTAATTGGTCTCATTAGATTGGGTTGGGGAGGAATTACTTGAATTTGTTCCTTTTTTCTTGTCTAATAAGGCACACTTCATCATCTAGTCACAATAATTTGGATTGTTAGATCTATTATAAGCCTAGGGTGAATAGTAGAGGTGGGATATGAGATTAAATATACGTGAGGTCTATGGGTAGGGGGAAAAAATTAACCATATGATCCCTCTAATTTTTAGTAGTAAAAAGTGGTAACTCAAACCGAGCCATGCAGTAATAATATCATAGAACTATTCATTATTAAGCTCTTGATTGATATGGAATTTTATCTTTGACATTAAATTATGCATCCATGGACTTGCATATAAGTGAAATATTTTATGTGTTATAGGAAAAAATGTAAATAATACCAAGAAAATTTAAACCAAGAAATAATAGATAGATTTGATCATTATAGTCATGATTAGTATGAAAATTACAAAATCTAAAATCTAAACCCCTAATAGGATGCTAAAATAGTTGGAAGGGAACCCTAGGGTGAGATAGGATTTTGAAATATTAAATTAGTAAATCAGTTCACCAATATCTTTTATCAAAATTGGGAAATAGGGGAATAACTCTAGTCTAATTTAGGCAAACTTATACATAAAATTATAATGTATAAAATAAACATAGTTTAAGCATTTATTATTTGGAACTTATTATATTTATAAATATGCTAAAAGGGTAAAATGCATTAAAAAATTATTTGAACTCAGGTGTGCATTACTTAGATAAAGATTGGGTGATTGACTATGTGACTATGTGATATTAAAGTGAATCAGGAATAGTACTTTGTTAGGTCTCTAGATGAGGACACATTATCTAGATTGAGTAGTGTTGTATTGTAGTCTATAGGGTATGTTTATGTCTAGTAGGTTTTTCCCCTATATGTAATTTTAGGTTTATGCATGATCACATGTTGGTCATATATATTTTTTCTTTCTTGTTATAGTTATCATTCAATCCACTATATGCCTTATTCTTCACTTAGAACCCTAGCTCAATAAATAATGGGGAATAAATATAATAAATTGGAGAAATGGTGTTAGTGGATAAATTTTTTCTTGACCTCAACACCCCTTCTATTGAGTATTGCCTACATACCAATACTCTAAAGAGCGATTAAACTCCATGTAGTTATTCGATGCTATAATGTTGTGTGTGAAATATTGGTATAATGTTGTATGTTGGTGTAATCTTGGTGTAATTATGTGTTTAACTAGTGACCTATGACCTTAAAGGTGTATGCATATTTATCTTAGGGATACTTGGAATTTGTAAACTTGTAATTGGGAGAAATTGGTGATTTTTTCGCAATGTCTAGTTAGAATAATTCTAGTGTTTGTAATATGGAATCCTCTTACCATCTAGTAAATAAATGAATATAAAATATGCCTTTGTAGTTGTATTTTGGAAAACTCTTTGGATGGAACTTGTGAAATGTGTGGGATGACCTATTAGGTGAATTTTATTTTGAGAAATTAGTCATTATTTAGTGAGATGATGCGACTAGTGGATTCAAACTCTATAGATAAGAGAGATAGTCCCAAAGGAGTGGCCTTGTTTGAAGAGCAAAAACAACTAAACTAAAAGTGTGGACTAGTCTAATAGTGAGTTTAGGATTCTTAGAATGAAGACTAGGATTATTATGTATCATAATTTATTAATATAGGTATTATCCCATAAAATTATAAAAATAATAGTTTAGAGCCCTAGAATTAAGCATTAGTTAAGTGTGTATAAGATGATGGTTAAAAGTACATTATTTTATCATTAAATGTTAATTTTAATTACTACACATGTAGTTGTATTCTATCCCATGTGAATTTCTCTTTTAGATTTTAATACCCAAATTTGGTAAAGCCTTGTTTCATAACACTTTTAAGCAACTTTGTGTGTATGTCTCAAACTATGAACTAAATACTTAGTGGCACATTTATTTTTATCTTTTGATTATATTAATAATTATATTTGTATTTATGACATCCTTATCCTACCATAAAAAACTTCACAAGACATATTATAAATAACCATGGCCCTCCCTATCAGCATATATTATTTTAAGCCTTGGCTCAGTTCTAACATTTACGATCACTATCAACTATCAATATTGCATAAATAAAAGAAATGACCCAAGTCCAATTTTTTATTTATTTTGTGTAACTTTCATTTTATGACTATTTTTTAGTTGATATTGAGCATAAATATCAAAACTAACCTAGGACACCTTTTAGTTTATTTTGGGCACATTTTATCTTCTTCAATTAGCTTTCGGTGCCACTAGGTATTTAATTCAAAGTTATATATATATATATATATATATATATGTATATATATATATATATATGTATATATATATATATATATATATGTATATATATATATATGTATATATGTATATATATATATATATGTATATATGTATATATATATATATGTATATATGTATATATATATATGTATATATATATGTATATATATATATATATATATGTATATATATATATATATATATATATATGTATATATATATATAGGCGCACGCACACACACACACACACACACACACACACACACACAAAAATTAATGTTGAATTATTAATATATAGACAAGATTTAATATAGCACCTAAAGAATTGTTATAGCTAAATCTCAAGTTCACAAGGGTTGATTTATAGTTGAATGTTTTTACCAAATAAAAATTAGGATAAAGAGCATCTAGGCTTGCATAAAAAATTAAATACATACACAACAAGATAAATACATTTGAATTTGAGTCTTATTTAAATTATTAGAAATATAGTGTAGTGTTTTATATATCAAATGGGTTTGACCAATGTCAGTCCAAATCAACCCTTTTTCTTGACACCCCCCTCTAATTTGATATCAGTTCATTTATACAAAATTAGTGTTTGAAGATATAGGTGATCCCACATGATTTTTAAAATAGATACAAGTAGAAATAGATATTACAAACAAAATCCAATTACTTCAGAAGGAAATGGTCACTCGATGTATACAAGGTTAGTTCCAACTAATATATTTACTAGATTCATATTGACTATCGATATTGACTAGATTCATTAAAACTAACCAAAAGAATACATGTAAAGCTAATCATGTGGAGATCAATGATATAGTCCTGAAGTGTGGAATTTAGATAATCAAAATTTAGATCTATGAGGATAATAAGCTAATAATTCTCTAACCTCATGTAGTATATTCATTACTATATTTAGTATGTGCATTTTTTTATAATGTGTAAATTAGAATTAAGGTAATATTATAGTCATTTGTATCCTATTAAGGTAAAAAATATCCTTCTCCTTACTTCAAAATCCTAGTTTTATACTAAAGGGAAACTATAAAATAGGGATAATAGGTGAAATGGATGGGTTTAGATAAATTTAGACACTCCCTATGACTAATTATTTCCTATGTATCCAATAATATAAAGAGCGAAGTCAAACTAAATGTAGTTCTCCCAACTAACTATGTGTAATTATGTGTAATACTAACATAGTGTAATCTTGTGTGTGTCTTTAAAAACTTGAAGACTTGTGCCTTGAACTTGAAAATGGTATTTAAAATTACTTCATGGTTTCCTCCTTTGAGGGATTTCATAGCTATAAACTCTAATGTATTTCCTTTCAATCTAAAATTTATTTTTAGTGATAGATAGATAAGTGATAGATATGAATATGATTAGGTCTGATATATTTATATATCCTACTCTTTGGGTAATTTCATCTGAATATACATGCAAAATGTATGAAATGACCCAGATGAACATATTAAATTTGGGAAAATAGCCATTAAAGGGCTTGGGAAACCTAAACTACAAATTATTTTTCTTTTAACATTATTAGAAGAATATCATCTCAAATGTTGTATAGTATATCAAAAAAAAAAGCATGTTGATTCTCCATTACCTACAAGTAAAACAAAATAAAAACACCTAATTATTGAAAATACTTATAATTAAAACCTTATTAATACACACAAGTAATTTCTCCATAGAGTGGATTAGTTATCATCTATTTAAACATGAAATATATGCATGGAAAATTATTCAATCATGAAATATAAAACATCAAAAGGATGATTCATTTATTTTGGATAATTTTCAAAAGAAAAGTTGGACGTTTCTCCAAATAGAACAATATGGATCTTAGAGACAAACATTTAGTTATTCAAGTGATAAGATAAGTTAAGGATATTCTTATAACACATGTTAATATAATTTTAAATGTGAAAAAAGTTTATAGAGGCTTGCGTGTGTGTGTGTAATGGACACATTATTAGATTCCCTTTATTTTATTTCTTTATGGTTTGATGTGACCCTAATAGAATAAAACTAATAGAATATTAAATTTTATTAATATGTAAAATAAGAAAAAATTAATAGTATAAATAACATATTATAATACTTTATTATTTATGGAAAATTCTATAGAAACTAAGTATTTAGCTAGTTTTAGGTTTGTACAAGTTTGTGTAGGATATAGTCATAAAAAATGTTTAGAATATAGCATGTGAGTGCTTAGATATGGAAACAAGGTTCCTAGGTGATCTTAGACAAGTTTATGTTTTATGAATGCTTGCATAGTTAAGAATCATCTAATAGGGTGTGGAACTATCCTACATATTTGTGTCAATAGGTAGCAGTTGTAATTGTTACACCTGTATTTGATAATATTTCACATGCATGCATATGTCTTTGATCATATGTGAATGTTTCTATTATAATTTAGACACTCAATTTTGGTAAAAGCCTTATTTCATAACACTTTTAAGAAACTTTACATTTATAGGTCTTGAACCATGAATTTAGAACTTAGTGGCACATTTATTTTGATAATTTACTATCTTAATAATTTTATTTGACTATGTGACATATTTATGCTACCTTGATCAACTTCATGTGATATATTACAAAGATCCCTATCCCTCCTTATCATCCTAGATTATTTTAAGCCTTGGGTAAGTTCTAAAATGTATGATCAATATCAATTATCAATATTGACCAAAAATAGTGGAATTGACCTAGGTCCCCTTTTAATCTATTTTTAGCACATTTCATTTTATCAACATTATTTAGTTGATACTGACCATAAATGCCAGTAACTAACCCAATACCCCTTTTAATTTATTTTTGGCACATTTCATTTTATGACCATTATTTAGGCATGATTTATCTTCTTTTATTAGCCTTTGGCTCCATTATGTCTTAAACTCAAAATTAGATACTATATAGTATATAAAGATACTATAAAGTATTTTCAAATAGGCACATTACATTCTCAAAATCTAGATAAGATTTCATATTATACTTGAGGAATTGTTACATCTAAATATCAAGTCCACAAGGGTAGATTCATATGTACATGTTTGTACCAAGGAAAAAATAAAATAAAGAGAATATATGATTTCATTCATAATTACACACACATATCAAATGAAGAAATACATTCAAATTTTATACCCTTTTACAGTATTAGAAATGTGGTGCAATGCTTGGTATATCAAAAGGGATTGACAAAGGTAAGTATAACTCAACCCTTTCACCCTATTGGAAGAAAAATTACTGAGATGGGGGTGAATCAATCTCTAAAAAACTTTCTTTCAATTCCTCCTTAGCATAAATGAACCATCACATTAAAATATAGATAAAGCAATGCATAAGAAATCAACCATACAAGTATGAAACAATATTACACAAGACAACACATCATATATGTGGGAAACCCTTAAGGGGAAGAAAAACCATTGATACTTGAAAATGGACTATAGTATTATAATTCAAAATATCATAATTTAGTGAAGCACCAACTCCACATGGAGCTCTAACCCCAACCAACTAAGCATCAATGCAATTATGCTTTAGGAAGCACCAACTTGAAAAGAGGCACCAACCCCCTAGATGACTCATCACCAAATAAACCACCTAAAACATTTGATCACCTTCATAAAACCTTTTTTATTGTGAAATAAATTATTATCACCTTCTTTAGGTCTTCTCACTATTATATCCTTCTCAAAATGCATTCTAGGCTTCTTCACTCAACTAGGTCTCTTTAAGATAGATTAGGTCATATGACCTTGATATTAATATATAGACACACTATCATATATTAATGAATGATCCTCTACACTCCTATAATGGTCTATAATACCTCCTTCTGCTCAACAATGTGTTATTTCATTTGCATAACCTCATTCATCTCAAATAGGTCTAAAATTACCTTATATTTATACAACGCTCTTGCTCATATCCCTCTTGGTAAGACATACTAAATTGATCACTTGGATTATAATTTCAATATGTCTTATAAAATATTTCATATATGTATCAATCATTATAATATGTTTTCCATAACTTAAAATACCAAAACCTCTTTTAGGCTTTAAGGAGACCTAATTCAATTAGGCCTTCATTAGTACATGTTACCTTATGTTCTTGAAATAATTAACCTTCATTTAAAAATAATATTATTTCATATATTTATCAAATAAACCCCAATAAAAATCTTATAATGTCTATTACACTTTTTAGTACCAAACCCTTCATGAACACTCCTTGTAGCACTATTCATAATTAGGCCTATGAACCTATAGAAGGTCTACCAAACAAATTGAAGCATGCACACAATTTAGTCACATAAACATGATAATAAATCACATTAATAGAAAATACATGATATTAATTACATCATCATGTGATTTATACTTTACAACTTAGGGAAAAAGGACTCAAACACTTCTTTATAAATAGCCCACTCAGAACTGCCAGAACACTCCAAAACCTAGTATTGAACAACTTGATCTTAAACACATAAAATAACACTTCCCATGACCAGTGATACTTTAAAAATATACTTTTCAATATATAAACCAATATTAGATACAAAAATCACAAGTTCTAATGTCAAATATTTATCTTGTAGATCAATCTTTTGTCCTCACTACACACAGTCAAACTAGAACCAGACAAGCCTTTTGGTTTCAACATTTAAAATAATTTAATTGACTATAAAAGCTTATGAAGAGAATGGATAGGACATAAAATTACAAAAAAATAACACCATATTTCTTAGATGTTTAAAATCAGGGCATAGAGCATAAAAAACACCGTTACAATTTACTCACTTATAACTGCTAGTTTTCCTCAAAGACCAATCATGGTGACTCAAACATCCAACATTTGTATAGAAATATTCAATGAATTATGATGAAGTTAAATTATACTATGATACCATCAAACAATTATCAAATATAAATATAATATTTTCAAATGGTAAATATTGGTCTTATAGACCAATCTCATGACCTTATATCTCACTATCTCATCTAAACCAAATAGGTCAACTTGTGAGAAACTTTTTAGCACATTTAATAACCTTAAAAAATTATATCCAACATGAAAATTTATTAAAATATTTAATAATATCACTATATTATTTGTTTCATCATTCTATCATAATAACACATTCATAATCATCTTTTCACTGTTGCCTGGGTTTTTCACTATTTCCACCATTAGGCCTGTTAGCATCTGGCTAACTTAGATGACCAGTTTATAAAAATACAAGGATTAAACATATCCAAAAACATTAATGGACATGAAACATTAGTATCAATAATCATCCTCCATCCATTTTATTTTCTTGACTAATGTAACTTTTGATTGCTACAATAAATTCTTCATAAATTAGCCTATATTTATGCATTTTCTCTCTCATCTAATTAACCAATACCATTTAGAGGTATCTATGAGATTCCATTATAATATAAAAATAATTACCTAATAATTCCATACTATATTAAGCACTTTATAATCATATTTTCAACATCAAGTCACTATTAGAGTTCTACGAGGGTTTAAACACACTTCCACTGTTAATGATTATTCATAAAGCATAGCCCCTCAATCCAAAAACTAATGCTTAGAATTTTGATATAGGAACCTTACCCATATACAATTTATATCTTAGTTTCATATTCATAGTTTTTATGATCTAATGAACATAATAAAATGCTTCTTGGGTTGAGAACCCTTCATTTTATGCACTCAAGAGGCCTCAAACACATTTTCATGACTTTTCTTGTAAACCTTGAACTCAAATTGCATGAATAATATAAAAAAAACTTGAATCAATTTTTTAAAATATAAAATACTCACACTTTCCTTGTAAACTGATCCTAATACCCCATTAGGCTTACACACTCTCTCTCTACACACCATAGTCTTCATACCTCATTAGGCCTTGAACTATCCTTCATGAATTTTTACATGATCTCAACACCTTAATTTCATGATCAAAATATCACTCTCATGCCATAAACCTATCTAATTATTAAACATATTCATATATCCTTCATATGCCTTGACAACAACTCATGATACCTCATTAGGTCAAGTAGGGTCTAGAATTGGTCTAGTTGTAGACTTGGACTAAAGGTCTTACCCCTATAGGCTCACCTTAAAATTCTATTTAATGTTTATACATCTTACTCACGTGCCTTACTTGATCCTCAAATAATTTTATACCTATACACATACATCTTCATTCTCACCATGTACATGCTCATGATATGATTATGCTTGCTATGACTAAGATTCTCAAGAAACCTTATACTCAAGAACTAGTACTCAAACATGCTTATCTAAATTATATAAAACAAGAACACTCTTCAGATAGAAATTTCACACCACTACAATAATCTCTTTCTAATAAACATGCTCTCATGACCTCATGTATACCTAGAGCTTCATAACCATGCTTAAATGCTCACTTGACCATCATACCTCTTTGTGACACCACTAAAAACTTCAAGTTATCCTGAACCTTGGCATAAACCTTGACATCAACCAACATAAGAGACATTAGGTTTCCTTTTAATTCTCTCTTGCCTTAATATTATCTCTTTCCTTCAAATTCTCTCTTGTCACATGGCTTCCTTGTCACATCAAGCACACAAGTTCATACCTCAAAGACCACTCACCGTGTATTTTCACCATATGCACCTTGACATCAATGACATCAAATTTGAAACTGATGAAAACACTTCTCAAAAAAATCCCCTTTTATCATTGATGGAAACATACTACAACCTGATCATTCTCCTCTCCCTTATTTTGGTCTTTCTCACCCTTTGACATTAATGACAAAGGGTATTCCACAAATTGCCATTTAGAATCACACCTTCTTGAAACAAAATCTCAACACATAGAATTTGAAGCATTACAAGAACATGCTCCCCCTTATTCCATGCATACTTCCTTCAAATTAACTCAAATATACAAGAATACTTACTTTCCTTTATGCAACTTGATGCCACAGAGATGAATGATATCCATCTTCATTTTTTTGTTCAATCTTCATAAACATCCAACTTGTCTTCATGATTTTGAATATCTTATCTACACTACATACTTGATATTGAATATTATGAATTATCTTATTATCTCCCCCTTTGTCCTTATAGCTTATGCTCAAAACTTGAGAAATTAGGAATCTCAAACCATCCTCAAATTTATGATTAGATAGATAGACGAGTGTCTCCATAAAGCTTAATGGAGTCACCCCTTTTCATAGATCACTAAAATAACACAAACTTAGGATATTCCCATATCTCCATGCTCTCATAGGATTGAATATCCTTTAGGATCCTTTTAGACTTGATTATTATATTTAGTTTGACCTCTTCATTATCTGTGTGGTCAATAATCTAAGCTAATAATGAATATTCCTAACTTGATTTCACATCTAAAGTATGTTCTATCACATAAAATATTCCACTTGGGATTTTATACTAATCGTGACTCACCTTTATTGTCTTTAGTTTCCACACATTCATTTATCTTCTCTATTTCACTCTAGGGGCTTCAAACCTTTTATTTTGACTTGATGGCCTTATAACTTTATTAGGATAGAATCTTGCATTGTGTCCCACATTATGACAACTATAAGAAATAACCTCATTCATACCTCTTAACTGATTATTCCTTCCATAATACCATGTATAGTACTTTTTAGAGGGTCTTCTACATAATCTTGATTAATGACCAAACTGATTATATGAAAAATAATAATCATTAAATGAATTAGCATACCTCATAGCATTAGGTTGTCTGATTGGTCTCTTCAAGTTGATCTTATTATCTTCCTTAGCCTTTTCCTTGACTTGAGATGCATCCTTTTGGTCTTCTTTGAAACTAAAACATGTCTTATCACTTGAAGACTTCTAAATATTCAAGATGTTATCTAGAGAAGTAGTACTCTTTTCAAACTTCATAAAGGTCTTCAACTTTCTATATGTTTGATCCAACTCAGATTTTAAGGATTCCATTTTAGTTCTATACCTGGTGCATTCTTCCTCTTTAGCATTTAAGCTAGTGGTGGTTATCTCCATCTAGGCTTCAATCTGATTGATGATCTCATCACATTCCTTAGATGTGTTACTCAGTCTCTCTTCAAAAAAACTAATCTGCTCTTCATATTCCTTAACTAATGAACTTAGTTTATGATTTTTCTTTATTTGTAAATTTAAATCCTCTCGATTACTCACCAATTCTACCTCAAGGTTCACCTCAGCCTCTTCTTCATCTAATTTTTCATCATTCATAAGGCCTTTTTTTTAATCAACCCTCATTGTCATCATCACTATCATATTCACTTGTGTCACTCACATTAGATGAATTAGTATCTTATTTGGTATAGAAACTTGTCTTGTTCTTGAATGACCCTTTCCTACCTTCATACTTCCTAAAATCTTTCTTGTTTTTCTTAGGCTTATAGGCCTTATTATCATCACCATGATGTTCATCATGTTATTTATCATGCTTAATATTATCCTTGTTAGGACACTTATATGCAAATTTACCAATTTTTATGGACTCAGATTGTACCCTAGCTAAAACTAGAAGTGTTCAAGTCCTACTCTCAAACCTAGCCCAACATGAGAATGACCCTAGGCTATGGGTTACCTATAATGGGTTAGTCCTCTAGGATTTTTAACAAAGATATATCCTCATATTCATCACTCAACCTGTTCTCACTAAAAACTACAAACTATTAGGGTGAAAAGGGAGAGAAATGAGAGAATGGAAATCTATACTAAATACGATGATACATCAAATATTCAATGATCCACTTTTATCTTGGACACTTCTGTGACTACTAATGAATTCAAATAAAATAAGGACTGGTCAGACTCTATGATAAGGTTGAAAGCATGAGTATTTCATATGAAGGTTGAAAAGAGACCTATGACTTGAAGGATTAAAAAGGGGGAGGTCTGTATAAGACACTATCAACCTATGACACTTCAATAGGAATGTCATTATCTAACACTTCAAACAACCTACAAGAAACCAATAAAATTAAATCAAGGCACATGAAGAACATATAGATGATGAATATAAACATACACTACATGGAAAACTTCAATAAAGCACACTTAGCATTCACCTAGAATCTAAAAATTATCTTGTATTGCTTTAAGAGAGTGTTACAAAGTGATTTTGGTAGATCTTCATTGTCTCCAACCAAGGATACAAATCAAGAGCTTAAGGCCAATATTTATAGGAAGAAAAAGGGGGATAGAGAAAAAATGGTGTTGAAGGGATCATTAATGAGCCCCATCTTATTTTAGAACAACTATCCCCCAATGCTCTTTGATCCTACTCCTAGATTAATGTCACTCTATCTTTTTCTAGTGTGATGGAGGATACAAAATCAAGACAAATTATAGGGGGCATTCTTGCTAGATAATTCCTTTCTTATAAGGTGAGGTCTTCCTATTTAGGGTCATGCTCATGTCTAATTTTAGTCGCTATCTATATGGCTTGTGACACTCTTCCATTAATTACATATATCTACTTCTACTTTGAAATGTGCACCTAGGCTTAATATAGATTAAAAACTAATTTAAAATATTGGTTTTCTTATAGTTAATGCATCTACTTATATAAATCTATATCATATGATTAGCTAGTAGCCTACCCTGATCTATGTTAGGTCACAAAAGGACCTATTTTGTCTCTATAGAGTCTTAATGGCACCATTTGATCCCAAAATATCTACTCTTGATCTAACTTGGATCATGTTATATCTCAGTTCCATTCATATGTACCTTACCTAGGTCAAAAATGGCTTTATCAACTTTCATAAAAAATCCTAGGTTCACCTTTGCTCTAATTGGCTATTTATATCCAACTTGGCTCATTGACTCATTGACTCTCATTCAATTTATTAATATGTTTGTGCATGGATCAATCGCATGCTGTAGATATTCTGGATCTACTGACACTATCAATTGCCCACACCCTATAAGATTTTTTTATGTGTTCATGAGATCATGCCACTTGGTATTCCCATATTGGTCCTTGGTTTCAACCTTTGTGAACATGACACTTGTCATTTATGCACTAACTCATAGGTCTTTTTGATAATTTGAAATCATCATGCTTTGTTGGATCATTTTCATATGATGAAGCATGAGTTGTTGATCTTGTTGGGACCCATTGTTTGAAAGCCAATAGCTAGTCTATGATCTTAAAATTGACATACTCACTCCCATTATTTGACATTCATGAAAATGTCCTATGCCTTTTGACAAACTTTAAATCTTGGATCAAATAACTTCCCTAAAATGATTTATTGGAAGTTTTGCATCAGGCATATTATTGTAGGATTTATGTCAAGACATTTATTTGGGCTTTGTGTGGAACACTTTTTCTAAAGGAATTTGTTTTCCTTATCCTTTCCTTGGATAACTATTGTGGACAAAATTTATAGGTGTATTCATGTCTTCAGGGTCTCTGTCTCTAGAAAAGTGCTCTTTGGAAACATTGAAAAGTGCCTTTCAAAATTTTGACTTGGTCCACCTAGCTGTAAAAAGATATTTCAAAAAAAATGTAGAGGACACTTGCCCAAGAAACTGGCCCTTTGGAATTTTGAAAAGTGCCCTTTTTAAAATAAAATTACCCTCCAAAAACCTTGAAAAGGATCATTTCCTTGAGAGACATATCCTTCATAATTTTTGTACTGGACCATTTCCCTGAGAAAAGTACCCTTTAAGGAGATTATTTGGGATACTTTGCCTAAAAAAGTGCCCCTAAAGATTTCTATTTTGGATGAACTCCTTTTAAATATATCCTTAAAAACTTTTGTTAAGGACCCTTTTCAAAAAATGACATTTTGGGGAAATTATTTTGGATAAATTGTCTAAAACAATTCTATTAGGTTGTAGAGCTAAAAGCTTCACTGATGCAAACAGGGAAGGAGGTTGTTGAGTGTCAAAGTCACTGGCGTCGGTTAGGCCGACCGATGTCGGCCAGTGGTGGACAGGAATGCAACCAACGTCGGCAGGAGTTGGCCGATGTCGGTCACCTCCAGGCAGACAGGGACCGACGCCAGTCACTTGTGCAATTTTAGAACTGTCAGTTGCATGAATAGTTTGTTAATGAACTGAGTGTTTGTATGCTAAGAGCCAATTATAGACTTGAAGCTGTGGATCTAATTATTGTAATTAGATGTCTAATTATTGTTTGCATGAGATCTATATAATAGACTCATGGGCTGTATTGTAAAGTGTGCTAGAGAGTAAGAGAGCAAAATAAGCTTCTTCAGAGTGAAGAGAGCATGGTGTGTTCCTCTTAGTACCATAGTACCAAGTGTGCGTGCTGGTTTGGAGAATCAGAAGGGTTCTTCATGTATGTATGATCTTGGTCAGCATGTGTGCATGGCTACGTTAGGAGATCTGCATGGTAAGTAAGATCATTAATCTGCATGTGTATGTGTATGCAAGGTCTAAGGTTTTTAGGTGTGCAGAACCAGGTTGATCTGTAGGTGGTAGTAGAATCAAGGTGATAGCAACACAACAGGTAGCAAGATCAGGAGAGATCTACTTGGAGTACGGTGTGTACTTAGTTGGAGAGCAAAGAGGAAGGCAAGGTAGTTCCTTCCATAAGTAAGATCATTTGAGTTACAGGTTGTTGCAAGTTTAGGGGAGATCTAATTGAAGTACATTGAGTACTTGGAGTGTGTGGAGCACTTGTGGAGTGTGTGGAGCACTGGTGTACTGACAGTAGTGGATACTGACTGGTTGGAGGTGAACACCAACTCTGTGTTTGAGTTGTGTGTTGGGACCATAAGAGAGAGAGATTTGAAGAAAGAATTACTGTATACTTGAGGTGTGGGAAGCCTCTGAGAGGTGTGAAGAAGAAGTGGCATCTTCTTTATTATATTCTTTTCTGGATGAGTATTAATACAAGTTGTGTAGTGTCTCTCATATTCTATGTTGTTTTTGGTTTCTAGTTACTTGTTACTTCTAGTTAATTCTGCATCTTAAGTTGCTTGTATTTGGTAATCAATTGTGCTTCCATGGGGTCCTAATAGTTGGTATCAGAGCAAGGTTGTTGGCTCATAGCTTGATACCACTAACAGTTGGTATCAGAGCTAAGGTTGCAGGGAGCAGGTTTTGTGTTTAGTTACAGGTCACTCTCAGGGGTTTCTAATTGAGTGGGAGTATAGCAACGGTAGAAGAAAGTACATTAAGAATGGAGGAATTAAAAAGCATGAATGGTCAATTACAGTCTTATGGAAAGAAAGAGCAGGTAAATAAATATTGTTGGTTGGTAGCAGATCAGCATGAAAGAACTGAAGAAGTAGATGTTGCAGGTGTTGTTACACAGGATGCTTTGGGATGTTTCTTGGATAAAGTAGAATCTTGTTCTATAGATTATGTTGCCTCTTTCCATGCAGCCCCAAGTAGAGGGGTTGGTGAGCCCTATCATAGTATTGGCAAAGGGGAAGTGTTGCTGAAATTGCAGGCAGCCAACACATGGGTGTTGAAGAAGGTCATGCAGGTCCCAGTATTGAAGATGCGGCTAATTGCTTCAGGAAAGTTGGGTGATGAGAGATGCATAGGAACTCTCATAGTGGATGCACTTGAATTAACAGGTGGTAAGAAAGTAGGTACTCTTTATCTACTTGCTTGTATTACTAATTCTTCTTTTGTTGCAAGGACATGGCTTTGTAGGCTTGGTCACATGAGCAAGAAGGAGATGCATGTTCTTAAGAGGAAGTTAGATGTGTTTGACAGACTTAAGAACTAGAAAGCCTTGGTGTTTCTGGAGGAGATGACGGATAGAGATTAGTGGAGAAGGTTGGACATCTCTAAGCAGGGCAGTTTGGACATGGGATTGATTTAAAGGAGCTTGTGGGTAAAAATTCATCACTCACAGGCGAACATAGTTATCGGCATCGGTCAAGGGGAATTGGCATCAAATAAATAGGTGCTGATGTTAGTCATGTGTAGACCAGATCTGGTGGTGTCAGGTAGGTTGGCTGTTGGTGTCAGTCAAAGAATCGATGTCGGTGACAAGGTAAGACTGACGTCGGTCAGAAAACCAATGTCGATAGAAAGGATAGTCACATGGGAACCGACGTCGATCAGATGTAGATTGTGTGGTGACCGAGGTCAGTCACTGAGATAGATTTTGGGTAGACAACAAGCTATCAAGGAGTCTCAAATGCCCTTGGGGAGGACTAAAAGTGTAAGTAAGCCTCAAATTTGTTTTTCCTCTTCTTTATACTCATTGCTTACTACAGAGCAGGAAGGATCCAGGAAATAGTGGGAGCATGGCATGAATAGGATGTAGAACCAAATGGGAGATTTGGTAGGGTTGCTAGCTGGTATGAAAGCACTGAGACAAATGGATACCTTAGTTAAAGAATAGAGAAAATGGATACGTGAGATAGAAGGCCAAGTCATATGGTCTTGAGGAAGATGTAGGACAGTGGTACAGGTTTTGATAGGTGGATGACAAAGCAAGGCTTTAGTCAATATCAGTGTAACCATTATGTTTGTCTTACCAGGTGGATGATGATTGCAACATTATCTTGTTACTGTATGTGGATGGTATGCTAGCTAGTAGGTTTGTACATACAGGGTTTTGCTAAGCTAAGGGTAAGGTTAGTTTAGTGGTTTGCCATGAAGGATTTGGGAGCAGCGAAATTCTTTGGCATGAGAGACATGGAAGATCACAGGTTGATTTTGTCTCTAGTGGGAGCTGATGTGAATCAGGTGTTAGCAAGTTTCAACATGCAGGATGCAGAACTGGAGTACACCAAGGGTTGGATAATTCAGTGTCCAAAATCACATGAGGTCTGGTATAGACCTGAGTTTTCCCTAGCAATGGGAGTTGTCAGAGAGTTAGGAGCCAATTCAAGGAAGTGGGTTCTCAGGTATCTGAGAGGGATCAGAAGCAGGGATTTATGCTATGCAGGGTCAGGACTTCACTACATGGGTTTATAGGTTTGGATGTGGTAGGTTACTCGGATGACAGGAGGTGCACCATAGGTTGTGTGGTGGTTGGTCTTCAGGGTTGAGCTTGAAGAGGGATACAATCCAGGAAACAAATTAGATGGGGTACAGGTACAAGTATAGTGCAGTTGTTTATCTCTAAGTGGGAGATTGTTAGGTTGTGGAGCTAAAAGCTTCACTGATGCAAATAGGGAAGGAGGTTGTTGAGTGTCATAGTCACCGGCATTGGTTAGGCTAACTGACGTCAGCCAGTGGTGGATAGGAATGTAACTGATGTTGGCAGGAGTCAACTGACGTTGGTCACCTCTAGGTAGACAGGGACCGATATTGGTCACCTGTGCAGTTCTAAAACTATCAGTTGCATGAACAGTTTGTTAACAAACTAAGTGTTTGCATGTTAAGAGCTAATTATAGACTTGAAGCTATGGATCTAATTATTATAATTAGATTTCTAATTATTGTTTGCATGAGATCTATATAATAGACTCATGGGCTATATTGTAGTGTGCTAGAGAGTAAGAGAGAAAAATAAGCTCCTTCAGAGTGAAGAGAGCATGGTGTGTTCCTCCTAGTACCACAATACCAAGTGTGGGTGCTGGTTGGAGAATCAGAAGGGTTCTTCATGTATGTATGATCTTGGTCAGCAGGTGTGCATGGCTATGTTAGGAGATCTACATGGTAAGTAAGATCATTAATCTGTAGGTGTATGTGTGTGTAAGGTCTAAGGTTTGTAGGTGTGCAGAACCAGGTTGATCTGTAGGTGGCAGCAGAATCAAGGTGACAGCAATACAACAGGTAGCAAGATCAGGAGAGATCTACTTGGAGTATGGTGTGTACTCAGTTGGAGAGAAAAGAGGAAGGCAAGGTAGTTCCATAAGTAATATCATTTGAGTTGCAAGTTTTTTCAAGTTCAGGGGAGATCTATTTAAAGTACATTGAGTACTTGGAGTGCGTGGAGCACTTGTGGAGTGTGTGGAGCACTGGTGTACTGGCAGTAGTGGATACTGATTGGTTGGAGGTGAACACCAACTCTGTGTTTGAGTTGTGTGTTGGGACTGTAAGAAAGAGAGCTTTGAGGAAAGAATTACTATACACTTGAGGTGTGGGAAGCCTCTGAGAGGTGTGAAGAAGAAGTGGCATCTTCTTTATTGTATTCTTTTCTAGATGAGTATTAATACAAGTTGTGTATTGTCTCTCATATTCTGTGTTGTTTCTGGTTTCTAGTTACTTGTTACTTCTAGTTAATTTTGCATCTTAAGTTGCTTGTATTTGGTAATCAATTGTGCTTCCGTGGGGTCCTAACAAATTCTTGGAACAAAAAGTTCAAAACACAACTCCTAAAATAACTCTAAGACTTAGCCAAATATAGTGGGAGAAAACTCCCTAAAGAATTATTCCTTGTACATTTTTTGTGGGATTTATGCAAAATACTTCCTCTGAAGGAATTCTAAATGCCACACTTGGCCAAAAGCTAAAAAAGTGAGGTAACATAGGCTTCTTTTTTAGACCTTTTTTTTAATTATTTAGCACTATGAAAACCTATCTGGATCCTTTCACTTATAATGATGAGCCTACTTCAAATCCACCTAATACATTTATCATCTAGGACCCTTCTCATCTATTCAAACCATGAAAAATCTTGGTATTTGGTCCAAAATGGTTACAATTATGGTGACTTGATTGGTTTAACCAGCCTACTGATCATGGAACCTAGACTTTGATCGATCTTACTCAAATGGAAAGATACTTACAAATAGAATCTAATTGACTTTTGGAAATAATTCCTAGATAAATATGGAGGGAAAAACACAAAAAATCAGCAAAATAAAAAGCAACAATCTAAACTATGGACAAAATGACTAAAAAATGGTATTGTGCAAAAGTACTTGGAGGAAAAGAAAAGGCCTATCTACTTATGTAAAAAAAGTGAGATATGGGGCTAGTAACAAAACTTGAGATACCTCCCATTGATATGGATAGGAAGGCCTTCTCCATTAAAATTTTCAATCTCAAAATCATTACTCTTCTTGTAGCCTATGATGAATAGGGTCCACTCCAAAGACTATCAAACTTGGAGTTTTTACCTGGTTTTACATGATCCTCATCCCATTTGAGGACTATGTCACCTTACTGGAATGTCTTTGATGAATCTCTTATATCAAAGGTCATCTTGACTTGATATTGGTGAGACTACATGGCATGTGTGGCATCATTCCTTATTTCTTCTAGGTCTCTTAGTTCATTCATCTTGACCTCAATTGCATCACTTTCTAGAATCTCTAGTTGGTGTGCAAGTTTCAAAGATGGAAGCTCCAATAAAATAGGCAACCTTGCCTCTCTTAAAAAGACTAAGAGATAATGGGAGTTACCAATTGCCTTCTTAGTGGTGATCATGTTATCCCATAAGGCATTCTTCATTTTTGTGTGCCAAGATCTCTAATTATCTTCCATTATTCTCTTAATGATCCAAATCAAGTTCTTATTAGTAGACTCAGCTACTCTATTTTATTATGGATAATAATTAGATGAAGATGATAGGTAGAAACCATGCTCAATATCCCACTCACATACCTTTGTGATGATAAATTCCAAAGCATTATCTGATATTATAGTGGATGGTACTCCAAAATAGGTGACTAAGCTTTCATAGAACTCAAAAATAAAGTTCTCATTTGCTTCCTTCAAGGGAACTACTTCCACCCACCTGATGAAGTAGTATGAAGCTATCAAGACCCACTTATGTTTATCACTAGATAGAGGATTAATCATTCCAATGAAGTCTAAACCCTATTTCATGAAAGGTTGATTGACCTAAATAGGCTTTAGTGGCATAACAACTAGCTTCTATTTCCCTATAAACATAGCACATTTTGAACATTTACTCACCCATGCATGTGCATCTCTAAATAAAGTGGGCCAAAAGTAACTAACTCTAATAATTTTTATATCTATGGTCCTACCTACAAAATGGCCTCCTTAAAGACTATCATGGAATTGTCTAAGAATTTTATCAAACTGGTTAGTTTAAACACATCTTAAAAGCATACTTCCAATGTCTTTTTTGAACAACACTCCATCAATCAGAATGTATGGTACTGATTGCAACCTAAAGTGTCTTCTTTATGATGCATTAAAACTCATCGAACACTCTCCTATTTAGATAAATCTAGCAATATTTCTTGTCTAATTAGATGGAAGAGTGTCCTCATCTTCTGGTTGGGTGTCTTGGATTACCAAAATTATCTCTTTTTCTTCTCTCACATATTTATCAAGATGCTCACATAATCCCTTTCCTTAGAATATCTTCCTAACCCTAACCTTAATGTCATACTCCATACACTTGGTGACCCATCTATCTCTCTTTTCATTCAAGTCTCCATTGAGTATAAAATCATTCACACTTGGGTGAGCCAGCATTAGTATGATCTTACTATTTGAAACTATATGGCTAAATTTCTTCAAACTTCTTACAATAGTGAGCACATGTTTTTTAACAAAGCTATATCTTTCTTCATTACCTTATAAATCTTGGTTGAAGAAAGTAATGGGTTGCTCCAAAACTTGATCATTCTACTATATGAGCATGGCTAAAACTACATCTAAAATGGAAAAGGCATATAGATAGAACTCTTTATTAAAATTTGGATTTAAAATTTTAGATGCATGAGATATGGCCTTCTTGATGGCCTCAAATCTCCTCTTACCTTCCCTTATCCATGTGAACTCCTTGCCTTTTCTTAGCATATGAGTGAGAGGCTTGACCATCTCTACAAAGCCTATAATGAACCTCCTAATGAAACTGATCTTGCCTAAGAAGATTTGCACCCCTTTCTTATGTTTGGGTTGTGATAGAGCAAGGATTACTTCTATCCTCTCTGGATCAATGGAAAGACCAGGTTCAGACACCACATGCCCAAGAAGTTTTCCTTCATGCACTAAAAAAATGCATTTATTTGGATTTAATGAAACTCCAAATTGTTTGCATCTATCAAAAACAAATCTGAAATGTGTTATATGATTATTAAGTTTATTTTAGAATATTGTTATATCATCAAGGTAAACTAAAACCATATAATTAAAAATACCATGAAAAGCAACATTCATTACTCTTTCGAAGGTAGCTCCAGCATTCGAGAGCCCAAAAGGTATTTTAAAATATGCATAGGTGCCCCACTTTGTAGTGAAGGTAGTATTTTGCATATCTTCTTCTTTCATCATGATCTGATTATAGCCAAAATAACCATCAAGCAAATAGAACCTTTGATAACCTGGCACCTTTTGTTGACTTTGATCCATAGAGGATAGTGGGTAATGGTATTTTAGGGACACCTTATTGAGGTCCTTGAAGTCAACACATAAATGAATCTCTCCATTATTTTTCCTCACTAGCACAAGGTTTTCCACCCATGAGGAATTTTTAATTGGAAATATTATATTTTATTCTATCAATTTATAGAGTTCTCTTCTCATGAGGTCCTTCACTCTTGGATTGATAGGCCTTTGTTTCCACCTGACTGGCTTGGCATTACCCTATAATTCAATGGTGTGTTGTGTAATTTTGGGTTCAAACCCTTTCAAGTATTTGTATTCCCAAGAAAATACATCAAAAAATTCTTAGCAAAAAATGTAGCTCTTTCCTCTATTGTATTGACCTTTCCTACTTTTAGCAATGTCCTCAAAGAGATCTATCTTTTCATAGTGTTCTTCCTTAGCTGAGATGTATGCTTTCCTTTTTCTTAATTGGTCATCTTCATTGAAGACATTTTATAATGTCATAATTCCTTTGGGAAGCTTGTTTGATTTTAGATGTATTGTTTGATCATCATATTTATTCTAGAACTTGTCTTGGTTCTTATGGTAGAACTTTGCCTCTTGCATTAGAAAACATGTGATTTGATAAGCATTGTTAAAGACTTGCCAACTGACTTCATTTTTAGGTACATCTGGCCTATATATGACCTTAACCTTGATTTGTCTCTATTTACTTTTGAATCCATCTACAACTTCATACTAAGCTCCAATGATTGCAAGCCTATTTGCTTGTTGATTTACTTCTCTTAGTATGGAATGTATATTAAATACCAAAAATTATTGTATGAGATCCCATACACGATGCTTGTAGGATTTTAACTAATGGTTCTTGACTATAGTTATGCCTCTCAATTGTTGCACAATGAGCTCACTACCACCTTTGACTTGAAAAAGCTTGACACCTCTTATTTTTGCCTCTTACAAACCATGTAAAAGAGATTTATATCATTTATGTTTGAAGTACAACTGAATTAGAATCTTGCAGCTGAATGGTATTTTTGATCTGAGGGTGAAACTAACATGAACCTAGTTTCACTACCATTTTTTGACCTTGAGCCATAAAATAATAAGGTCCATAGACCATCTTCTTGAGTGGTGTTAGTCAAGCAAGGTATAGTAGCACCCACCTCATGCATACAAAACACTCCTAATTCTACTTCCTCAATATTTCTATAGGGGTCAAATCCATGATTTTCAGCTACCCATTCATCCAGGTTTTAAATGCCCTCAAGATGATCATGAGGCTCTTATTCACTAACATTTTCATCTTCCTAAAATATGGTGTAGTTTACATTTGCAAGGCTAGGCATATAAGGCTCTAGATGGAATCTGGAGCTAGGTACGGACCTAATAGTGACCTTAATCCCATATCTAGTCCTAAAAGCCATGTATTACAAATTAGAGGACAAATATCCCCCAATATTTTTAGTAAAGTCCCTAGATAATCATAGGTCAAAATATGGGTGTAGGTCTATAACCATGATGACATAATTAGAGTAGGTTATCAATGTGATCTTAAGATCTTTCAATATGCCTACCATTTTAGAGGTGGAACAATCCAAATATAGAATGCTTTTATCATTCATTATATATTTAATCTCAAGCTTATCTATTATGGATTTAGGCATAACTGACATCGAAGCACCTGAAATATCATAAAATTATGCACTAAACAATCTTCTATGATGGTTGAAAAATAGAAAGGAGGGGGATTGATAACTTTGGGAGGATGAATAATATTATAAACTTAACTTTTCTTAGGAACATGATTAGAAAACTAACTATGACCAAGCTGACTACTATTTATGAAAATAGTGTTCACCTTTTTAGCTATCTCATTCACATGAGAAGGCTTGGAGAGTTCTTATTGAAGGATTTCCTTCTGCCTTGGAATAGACATAGTATCATACATAGACATAGTGATATTATCCTTTTTCATATGATCCACAATACTAAAATGGAAACTATTACCTTCAGATTGTAACTTGAAAGTGGAAGCATCACTTGGCACTTAAGTGACATGAAGAATGAAAGGAGACTCATACTTATATCCTTGATGTCAGGGGACTTATTGAGATGTAGGAGCTTTATCAACTATATTTTAAATGGTAGGCTATTGACTGGTTTATGGAGGTGTTGAAAAATCCTTAGACTACTCAAAATTATCAACTAACATCCTCTTTTTATACCTAGTATGGGTTGAAAATGATTCATCTAGCCTTTTTGTAGTCTCCCCCAAGTTTGTTTCTACATTTTCAAATGTATGCTCCCTTTATTGAAATTTTACACACATGGTTTCAGCTAGTGCATTACCCATGTTTCCTTGTTATTGAATTTTAGCTTCTAATGATGTCATGGTAGGCACATTACCTCGGTTCATCAAAAGGCCTTATGATAGATGAGGCATGATGTCATGGTCTAGGAATGAAAGAATCTACTACCAACTAAGGTCTTGATATATCTCCCCATTTTTAACAATTACCATCTCATTAGACTGTTCCCCTAACTTCCATTAACCTTCTTGTGTATGGACCAAGGCTCTGGAGCTACTTGTAGCTTCAGGGTTATAGCCATTAAAAGGTTTACCTTGAGTAAGTTGGCCTTGGGATTGTTAGTTTAATGGGTAAGGGGTCTATTATAGGATTAAGTAGGGTATTGGGTTTGGAAGGGACCTTTGTATGAGTTTGGCCTATATTAAGTTTTCTATTGTCTCTCTAGAGCCACTAGCTTGTTATTTTGTGCCTTTAGCAAGCTCTCAATCCTTATAAATTTATCCACTTGGCCATCATCAAGTTGGTTTTAGTTATTTAGAGTGGGTAGTGGAGAAATGGTAGGTGGGGTTAGCTATATTTCAAGAAAGAGTGGCATGAGAGGTATTGGCATGAGTTTCCCTACTTGTATCAAATAGTTTTCTTCTCTTATAGTTGTCTTATAAGCCCCAAGTAGGGTTATCCCACACATATATTGGATCATGACTATGATTTCTAAATTTAATTATCTCAAATAGTAAATAAAAGAATAATTGGGTGTGGGATAAATAATGACAAGGATCCTATCCCAAGTTTTTTGGAATCTATAGTTGAAATCAACCATAGATTCTTGAGGTGCTCTTTTGATTGAGGTAAGTTGTTCCACAAGTGATACATGGTCACTTATATCCTCAAAATGTTTGCATAGGCACTCACCAAAGTCATCCTAGGTATGTATTGTAGAAAGATTTAAACCTCTATACCATTACAAGGCTTTGCCTTTCAATGATGTGGCTAGTAGTCTCATGGCTACATTCTCTTGTGCAATGTGATGTATTATTAAAGGTTTGAAATGTTTGCAATGTGTTCTATATGAGTGGTGGAATTTTATCCTATAAATTATAATAGACTCTTAAAATAGGAAATAGGGATGCCATCATATTTTTCAAGGTTAATAGGGTTCCCCCATTAAAGGGTAAAAAATATTGATTTCTCAACAACATTGTAAATAGAATGGGAAATAGTCTTCACCTAGAATAGAACCTTTTAAATAGAGGTTTAGACTATACTCTATGAGGCAAGTGGATTACATTGTGCATTTTGATAAGATATAAGGATAATATCACTCTCCTTCTTCTTGACAGTTTTGGGATCTCACTAAAATGGAAGTTGATACACCTTATAGATAATCTTGTACTTCTTTGCATGTAATTAAGGGGATAGATTTTGTAAGATAGAGGTGTTTGGAGTTGTTAGGTACTCTTGTTGAGTGTCTGCTATACTTTTTAGTTAGAGATAGCACCAATTCTTTAGTTTACTCTTTCAACTTGTCCCACCAGGTGTGCTTGAAACTATTATGGACTCATATTTCACCCTAGTTCAAAGTAGAAGAGTTAAAATCCTACTCTCAAACCTGGCCCAATAGGAGAATGACCCTAAGCTATGGGTTGCCTATAATGGGTCAGATCTCTAGGATTTTTAACAAGGCTAGATCCTCATATACATCACTCAACTTTTCTCACTAAAACCTACAAACTATTAGGGTGAAAAGGGACATAAATGCGAGAATGGAAACCTATACTAAATGTGGTGATGCACCAAATATTCAATGATCCACTTTCAGCTTGGACACTTTCATGACTACTAATGTAATCAAACATGACAAGGACTAGTCAGACTCTATGACAAGGTTATAGGCATGATTATTTTGTATGAAGGCTAAAAAGAGACCTATGAATTGAAAGAAAAAAAATGGGGAGGTTTATATAAGACACTATCAACCTATGACACTTCAAGAGGAATGTCATTAGCTAACATTTTACATGACCTATAAGAAATAAATATAATTGAATCAAGATACATGAAGAACATATAGATGATGAATAGAAACATACACTCTTCATGTCAAAATTCAATAAAGCACATTAGCGTTCAAATAGAATATAAAAATTGCCTTGTATTTCTTCAAGAGAGTATTACAAAGTGATTTTGGTAGAGCTTCATTATCTCTAGCCAAGGGATGTAAATCAAGAGTTCAAGGCCAATTTTTATAAGAAGAAAAATGTGAATAGATAAAAAATGGTGTTGAAGGGATCATTAATGAGCCCCATCCCATTTTAGAACAACCATCCCCCAATCCTCCTCGATCTTTCTCTTGCATTAATGTCACTTTATCTTTTTTTGGCTTGATAGAAGACACAAAATCAAGAAAAATTATAGGGGCCATTCTTGGTAGACAATTCCTTCCTTATAAGGTGAGGTATTCCTATTCAAGGTTATGCTCATGTCTACTTTTAGAGGTTGTTTGTATGGCTCAAGACACTCTTCCATTAATTACATCTATCTACCTCTATTTTGAAATGTGCACTTAGGCTTACTATAGATTGAAAACTAATTTAAAATATTGGTTTTCATATAGTTGATACATCCACTTGTGTGTGTGTGTATATATATATATATATATATATATATATATATATATATATATATATATATATATATATATATATATATATATATATATATATATATATATATATATATATATATATATATATTGTATGATCAACTAGTAGCCCACCATGATCTATGTCAGATTAAAAAAACACCTATTCTATCTTTACAGAGTTTTAATGGTGTTATTCAATACCAAAATATATTTTCTTGATCCAACTTGGATTATGTTATAGCTCAGATCCATTCATACTTACCTTTCCTAGGTTGAAAATGGCTTTGTCAACTTATATCAAAAATCTTGGGTTCACCTTCACTCTAATTAGATGTCAAAATCTGACTTGGCTTATTTACACATTGACTCACATTCACTCTATCAATCTCCCTATGTACAAATCAAATACACATCATATATATTTCAAATCTAATGACACTATTAGTTACCTGTATGTTGTAGGATCTATCTATGTGTTCATGAGATCATGCCACTTGGCATTCATACATTGGTATTTGGTTTCATCCTTTGAGAGACTGAAACTTGTCACTTACATGCTAACTCATAGGTCCTTTTAACAATTTGACTTTATCATGCTCCATTGGATCATTTGCATACAATGAATCATGGGCCATTGCTTTTTATGGGACCCATTATTTGAAATTCAATAACTAGTCTATGATCTTAAAATTTATGTCCTCACTCCCATAATTTGAAATTCATATGAATGTCTTATGCTTTTTGGCCAACTTTGAAAGCTTGGATCAAACAACTTCCCAAAAATGATTTATCATAACTTTTGCATCAGGTATATTATTGTGGGCTTTGTGTTAAGACATTTCTTTGATATTTGTGTGAAACACTTTTTTTTAAGCAATTTTTTCCCTTATCCTTGCCTTGGATAATTATTGCAGATAAAATCTCAAGGTATATTCATGTCTTTGGGGTCTTTTTCTTTGGAAAAGTGCCCTTTAGAAACCTTGAAAAGTGCCTGTCAAAACTTTGACTTGGTCCACCTCACTGTAGAATGATCCTTCAGAGAAAATGTAGAGGATACTTTCATAAGAAATTGATCCTTTAGACTTTTGAAAAGTGCCTTTTTTGAAATAAAATTACCCTTCAAAAACCTTGAAAAGGATCATTTCCCTAAGAGACATTTCCTTCATAATTTTTGTAATTAGACCATTTTCCCAAGAAAAGTACCCTTCGAGGAAATTTTTTGAGACACTTTACCTAAAAATCATCTCTCGGGATTTTTTTTTGGACTAACTCCTTTAAAATATATCCTTTAGAATGTTTTTTAAGGACCCTTTTATAAGAATGACCTTTCAGGGAAATTATTTTGGATAAAATGTTTGAAATAATTCTAGACTTTGAAAAAAAATTCAAAACATAACTCTTGAAAGAACTCTGACACTGAGCCAAATATAGTGGGATAAAAATCCTAAAGGAATTAGGCCTTGTACATTTATTGTGGGCTTTGTGTGGAACATTTCCTCTAAAGGAATTATGAATGTCACACTTGGCCAAAAGTTTAAAAAGTGAGGTAGCATAGGATTCCTTTTTGGACCTATTTATACAATTTTTTAACACTATGAAAACCTCCTTGGATCCCTTCACTTGCAATGTTGAGCCTGCTTCAAAGCCACCTGATCCATTCATTAGCTAGGACCCTACTCATTTAATCAAACTAGGAAAAATCCTTACATGTGGGCCAAAATGGCCACATCAATATTACCATAGCTAAAACATTTGAAAGGTAAGTTACCCTTATATTTACTAGATCCAAAACTCAATTTCCTAACAAACATGGTTATCATTTCATCATCATTAACATATAAACATACCTCATCCTTGACCTTATTTTATTTTGACTTCTTCTTATATTTTAATGTTTCTTTCTTCTTGAGATGCCTTCCTTCATTTTTTCTCATCTCATAGGTAGTCAAGATGCCATAAAGCCCATCAATTTATAGCTTGTCCAAGTCTTGCATCTCTTCTACTAAAGACACCTTAGAATAAAACTTAGGATTTATTGATCTCAATACCTTTTTAAAAAATTTAAACTCTTTCAATTTTTCTCACAATCATCTAATGACATTAACCACTTCATCAACCCTTAATAGGTAGGATGCAATGGTTTCATCTTCATTCATCTTCAAACTTTCAAACTATGTCCAGTGGGTCTACATTTTGTCCATATTCACCTTAGTGTCTCATTAATAGATAGTCTTAAATTTGTCCCATATATATTTTTATAATACATATTACATCACCTTCAAAAAAAATTCCTCTGATAGGCCACATATAGAATGGCATTCATTGCCTTGAAATTACTCTCACTTCCTTCTTACTTGTTGCATCAATTGGTGGTATAAGAGGTGGAGTGTGTCCATCCATAAATGATTACCATATGTCATGTCCCATTGAAATTATATATTTCCTCATTATTATCCAAAAATAATAATTAGTCCCATTGAATAATGGAGCCTTACTAGTAGAGAAACCTCCTTGAACTTGACTACTAGCCATCCTTGCTTCTAGGATCTCCTTTAAGTTGGTAGGATTGTTTTAAGGGAATTGATCGAATACCAAATGTTGAAAGTAAAATGAATGAGATGGGGGTGAATAATTTTCTTAAAAACTTTCTTTCAATTCCTCCTTAGCATACATGAACCATCACATCAACATATAGATCAAGTAATGCATAAGAAATAAACCATACAAGCATGAAACAAGATTACACAAGACAACATATCATATATGTGAGAAATCATCAAGATGAAGAAAACCCATTGATCCCTAAAATTTTAATAAAATCCTATATGTCATAAAATCATAATTTATTTAATCACCAACTCCACATGGATCTCCAACCCTAATTAGCTAAGCACCAACTCCGCTAGTCTTTAGCAAGCATCAACTTGCAAGTAGACACCAATCCCCTAGATGGCTTAGCAAAAACTCATCCACATAAAACCTTTTATCACATTTAAAATACCTTTTTTCTTATAAAATATATTATTATCACCTTCTTTATCTCTTCTCACCATTATATCCCTCTTAAACTGCCTTCTAGACTTCTTTACTCAACTAGGTCTCTTATAAGCAAAGTAGGTCATATGACCTTGATATTTATATGTCAACACACTATAAAATATTTATGACTGATACTATATACTTCTATGATGGTATATAATACATTATTATTCTCAATAATGTGTTATTTCATTTGCATAACCTCATTCATCTCAAATAGGCCTAAACTTACCTTGTATTTATACAAGCCTCTTGCTCATATCCCTCTTGGTCATCCATACACAATTGATCACTTGGATTAACTTTTAAATATGTCTTATAAAAATTTTCATATATTTATCAATAATTACAATAGGTCATCCATAACTTAAAATAACAAAACCTCTCTTAGGCTTTAAGGAGACCTAATTCAATTAGGTTTTCATTAGTACATGTTACCTTATGTTCTTCTTTCAATAATTTACCTTCATTGATGAATAATATTATTTCATATATTGATAAAATATACCCAAATAAACATATTATAAGGTAAATAACACTTTTTAGTACCAACCCCTTCATGAACACTCCTTGTATCATTATTCACAAGTAGGCATATGAACCTACAAAAAGTCTACCAAATTAAACTAAAGCATGTACAAAATGTAGTAACATAACCATGAAAAAAAATCACATAAAAAAAATAAATAACATTAATAACATCACCATGTGATTTACACTTCACAATGTAGGGCAAAAGGACTCAAACACTTCTCTACAAATAACCCACTTAGAACTGCCAGAACACTCTAAAACCTAGTCATTAACAACTTGATCTTTAACACATAAAAGAGAAATTCCCATGACAATTGATAATTTTAAAATATCCTTTGAAATATCTAGACCACTTTCATATAAAAAAATCACAAGGTCTGATGTCAAATATTGGTCTTGAAGATCAATCTTATGTCCTCACTACACACAGTCAAACCAAAACCAAACAATCCATTTTAGTCTCAATATTTCAATCATTTTCATTAACTATAAAACCTTATAAAAATAATGGATAGATGAAAGTCTAAAAAAACAAAACCATATGCATTAGATACTTCAAATTAGGGCATAGAACCTCAAAAACACCTCTATAATTTACTCACTCAGAACTACCAATTTTCCTCAAAGCCCAGTCATGGTGACTCACACCTTCAATACCTATATAGACAACTTCAATGAATTTTTATACACATAAATTATATATTATGATAACATTAGACAATTATTATATAGAAATAGAATATGTTAAAATGGTAAATATTGGTATTACAAACCAATCTCATGACCTTATATCTCACTATCTCATCTGAACCAGACAAGTCAACTTGTGAGAACTATTTTCATCATATTCACTAACATCCAAAAATTATATCAAACATGAATAAGTATTATAAGTATTTAATAAAATATTTGTGTACTTGATTTCATCATTCTATCATGATAACACATTCTTAATCATATTCTAACTATTACCTAGGTTTTCATTGTTTCCACCATTAGGTCTATTAAGAACTCACTAACTTGGATGAACAGTTTATAATACTTGAGGGCTTAAAACTATATATAAACATTAATTTACATGATAAATGGGTCTTAATATTCATCTTCCATCCATTTTATTTTCTTTACCAATGTAATTTTCTATTTTTATAGTAAATTATTCATAAACAAGCCTATATCTATACATTTTATCTCTCATTTAACTAACCAATACCACCTTGAGGTACCTGGGAGAGTCCACTATTTATAAATTTTGTCATTTATGTTATTTTATGTCAAGGTTAATGTCATTGATGCCAAGATACATCTAGTGAGGATGCATGGTAAGCGGTATGTGATGTATGAGATTGTGTGCCTAATGTGACAAGGGAGCCATGTGACAAGAGATAATTTAAAGGTAACCTAATGTCTCTCTATTTATATATAATTTAAAGTAAACTTGATTATTCTTATAAGGTTGATTTCAAATTTAGTTGTCAAGTTTCAATTGCTTGAAAAACCTAGTCATGGTACTAGTCATGACATGTAAAGTCCTAGTGAGAAGGTTTGAGCATGGTGTCTTGATGAGATAAGTGCATAGAGTCATAAGAGGTTATATTAGGTTTCTTAATCATAAATATTAGGCATTATATCATTCAATATATTTTCAATATGATCCTACAGGGGCAATACCTTAAGTCCAAGTCTGTAACTAGATTAATTCTAGACCCTACCTAACCTAATGAGGTGTCATGAGGTATTTCGAAGGAATATGAAGGATTTATGGAAGTTATTGATAATTATAATAGGTTTTATGTAATTTATATGAGTATTTAGGATTGAATAGTGGTTAGTAGGTTAGTTTCAAGGCTTAATATGATTTACTGGTCAAGATTTAAGCAAGCAATGAGAGCGAGTATGGCCCAATGGGGTATGAGGTTTAGTTTCCAAGGAAATTTTTAGTATGTGAGCATAGATATAGGTATTATATTATGTTTTAAGTATTTTCACAAGTTTTGAGGTCATAGTTTGTAATATAAGGCATGAAAAGTGATTTAAAGTCTCTCGAGTACATAGAATAGAAGGTTCTCAACCCAAGAAGGACTTTCAAGTGTTCACTAGCATGTGTAACCTTTTCATGGGAACCTAATATGTTAAATATAGGTGGATAATGGTCATATATAATATCTATAGGCATTATTTTTGGAAATGAGGGGTAGTACTTTATGAATAATCATTCATACTAGAAATAGTGTTAACCCTCTCTAAAACCTTAAAAATGACTTGATGTGAAATATATTATTAAAAAGTGCCCATAATATATTGGTATGGTTATTTAATTTATTTTAGGTTGTATTAAACTCTCCCAATAATCTCTAGGTGTGATTGGTTTGTCAGTGAGTGCATGGAACCTATAGGAAAGGCCTTATTTCTTAGAGATTTACTGTAGTTGTGAGAGTTGACCAAGTAAAAGTTGATAAATGGATAGATGAAAAATATTTTGAATTATAATTTATTTATATGGTGTTTTATAATCAATTTTTATCCCTTATTTTATCTAAACTAGTCATACAAGACAACCTACTGCTAACAGACCTAATGGTGCAAATAGTGAGATACCCAAGAAGAAGTGAGAAGCTGATTAGGGATGTGTTATCATGGAATAGGGATAAATACAAGTGCATGGATAAATTTTTAAATTATTTTAATACATGTTAATACTGTATATAATTTTTGGAGGTTAGTGGATATGTTGAAAATGTTGCTCATAAGTTGACCTATCTAGTTCAAATGAGATAATAAGGTACAAGATTATGAGATTGGTCTACAAGACAAATATTACCATTTAAATATGTTATATTTATATCTAATAATGGTTTTATGACCTCATAATATCATCCATATACATCATAATTTTATTTAAATGGTCATATAGGTGTTGAAGGTCATTATCACCATGACTATGCTTCAAGGTAAACTGATAATTTTGGATAAGCAAGTTGAAATGATGAGTTTAAGGCTTTATGCCCTGAGTTGAAGTTTATAATGCACATTATGTTATTATTTGTCTATTTAATGGCATATTTTTTTCTTTAAAAAATCTTTTAAATTAGTTTAATATGTTGAAACATTGAAACCAAAATGGTTTAACTGGATGAGTAAGGTCTGTGAGAGAGAAGGTCAACAAATTGGTCTGTAAGACTAATAGTTTCCATTAAAGATTATAATTTTTTTATTGGAATTTTATTTTATTATATTTTATGAAAATTTAAATTCATTTTAAGTCCTTAAGTGTGTTTTTTTAGGTTTCAAAAGTTTAATTTTTCATGATTGTGTTTTGAGGGTAGTTGGCAGTTCTGAGTGGGCTATTTATAGAGAAGGATTTGAGTCCTTTTGCCCTGAGTTGTAAAGTCAAAATAATATGGTGATTATCCTAATTTCATGTATATTATTTATATTTAATTTTTTTCCATGGTTATTTTGAAAAAATATGTTTTATCTTCAATATTTCAAGACAAACTTTATGGCTATACACAAGCCTAATTATGAACAACACTAATGGTGTGTTTCAAGTAGTGGTTGGAGCTAAAAAGTGCTATGAAGCCTATATGAGATTATAATAGGTATATATAAGTTGAATATGATATTTTACTACCATTTTAGGTATATTAATGTGTAAATATGGAAAATTTTAATGTGTCCTAAAGTAGACCTAATGGGATTAGGTTTCCATGAGACCTAAAGATGAAATAAGGCCTAATTAAGGTATCTCAAAATTAAAGGGACTAAAATCATGTTTTATTAATATTTTAAAGATGTATTAAGATATATTTCATGTATTAACTAAGATTTTAATGGTATTTTACCAACTAATAAGTATATAAGCAGGAGGTTTGTATATATACAAGGCAATTTTAGGCCTATTTGAGTATGTAGAGAGTAAGTGAATGAAATATTGGATTTATAAGAATAAGGAGGTATTATATACCATTTTAATAACATAAAAAAAATATTATTAATATTTGATATAGGTTATGTTTATTAAAAACAAGGTCATATGACCTAATAAATTTAAGAAGAGGGATAATTAAGCGAAGAAGGCTAGAAGCTAGGTGGAGAGGGATAGAAGTGTGTGAAGAGATAAAGAAGAAAATAATAATTTGTTGTATGAGAAACAAATTATTATAATTTTTCTTAAGGTTTTCATGTGGTTAAGTTATTTATAATTTATCTATGGGTTTTTTCCTCCTTACAAGTCAGTGCTTGCTAAAGCTTAGCTGAGTTAGTACTTAACTAGTTGGGGTTGGTGTTCCATGTGAAGTGGGTGATTCACTAAATTTGGTGTTTGTATGATAGTAATATATTAAATTTTTATATATCAATGTTTTTTATTCCAATTTATTGTTTCCCACACATGTTATGTGTTCTTTTGTTTCATGATCTTGTGGATTGGTGTTTATGCTTACTAAAGATCCATATGATTGTTTGAATGGTTCATAATTTCTTAAGTGAAATTGATAAGTAAGTTTTTGAAGATTGATTCACCCCACCCCTCTAAATAATTTTGATTCAAAAATCTAATATAATATTTTAACACTGACTTGAGAATTCCAAACCATCCTACGCACTTATGAATCATATCTTCAACATTGGGTCACTATTAGGGTTCTAAGAAGGTTTAAACACACTTTCACCATTAACAACTATTAATAAATAATATCCCCTCAATACAAAAAATCATTCATATAATTTTCATCTAGGACCCTTTTACCATCTACCATGAATATCTTAGGTTCCAATTTATTGTTTCCCACACATGTTATGTGGTTATTTGTTTCATGATCTTGTGGATTGGTGTTTATGCTTACTAAAGATCCATATGATTGTTTGAATGGTTCATAATTGCTTAAGTGAAATTGATAAGTAATTTTTTGAAGATTGATTCACCCCACCCCTCTAAATAATTTTGATTCAAAAATATAATATAATATTTTAACACTAACTTGAGAATTCCAAACCATCCTAAGCACTTATGAATCATATCTTCAACATTGGGTCACTATTAGGGTTCTAAGAAGGTTTAAACACACTTTCACCATTAACAATTATTAATAAAGAATATCCCCTCAATATAAAAAATCATTCATATAATTTTTATCTAGGACCCTTTTACCATCTACCATGGATATCATAAGTTCCCATCTAGAGGTTTGACAAGCTAACAAACATAAAAAAATCCTTCTCAGGTTGAGAACCCTTCATTTTATGCACTCAAGAGGCCTCAAAGCACCTTTTCATGCCTTTTATTGAAAACCTTGACCTAAAAATGTATGAATAATATTAAAACAAATTGAATCACATTTTTAAATTCTCACCTATTCACACTAACCTTGGAAATTGGTCCTGATACCCCATTAGGCTTACACTCTCTCTCTACACCATAGTCTTCATAAGTCACAAGGCCTTAAACTATCCTTCATGAATTTTTCCACCAACATATCACTATAATTCCATAAAAAATATCTCATACTTAAACATAGACATACATCCTTCATATGACTTGACAACATCTCATTATACCTCATTAGGTCAAGTAGGGTCTAAAACTGGTCTAGTTGCAGACTTGGACTAAAGGTATTACCCTTATAAGATCACCTCAAAACTCTCTTTGATGCCTCTAAATATTTATCACATTCCTTAAATTATCCTAAAATAATGTCATACCTCTATAAATAGCTATGCACATACATATTCATGCTCACCATGCATATGTTCATGATATGACTAGGATTCTCAAGACACTTTATACTCAATAACTAGTACTCAAGCATGCTTATATCAATGATATCAAATAATAACACTCTTCAAATAAAAATCTCACATCACTAAAACAATCTCTTTCTTATCAGCATACTCTTATGACCTCATGCAGACCTAGAGCCTCATAACCATGCTTTAATGCTCACTTGACCATCATACCTCTTTGTGACACCACTGACAACTTGAATTTATCCTAAACCTTTAAATTTACCTTGACATCAACCAATAAAAGATACAATAGGTTGCCTTCAAATTGTCTCCTACCTTCATATTCTCTCTTATCACATGCCTTCCTTATCACATCAATCCCAAAGGTTCTTACCTCAAAGACCACTCACCATGCATCTTCACTAGATGCACCTTGACATCAATGGAATCAAACTTGACATTAATGAAAACACTAATCAACACATCTAACACCCCCACCATTTAATATCAAAACATTTGTGTATAACTAGGGTTTGAAGATACTTGTGCTCTTGCCTAATTCTAGACATAAAGATGGTTATAAATAGATATTACAAACACATTCTAATAGATTTATAATGAAAAAATAATTCCATATGTGTACGGTCGGTCCTAACCACTAAATTTAATATCTAATCTAGAGGATTTTCACTCATTATATGGTTTGAATGGAAAAATGTGGAAAATACAAGTGTCACAATGGTAAAGGCAACATGTGGCAAAAATATAAAGAGTTTATAAAATAACTTTTTATATTGGAATTATTTCATTGCTAATAAGTGTTGTGTTGTAGATGTGGGACCAAACCAACCTTTACCCACATTACCCTATTATCAGCTTTGCCATATAATTCTATTAATGCCATCAAAATATTTCATTCCTTATATCCATGATATTTCCATCAAGATAATATTTTATTAATAATATCTAAATTATGATTTTTAATTATTTCCATAGTAATTTATCAAAATATTATTAATATCCTATTTTATGATTTTATTAAACCATTGGATAATTTTGCTTAAGTCACAAATTTTAATTATCCCCATGTCAATGGTTAAAAAAAAGACCATGGGATATTTTTTTTAAATATATTTATCCCATTTTAATAAAACCTTTATACCATTGATGACCTTTTCCACATGGATTTATATTCTAATTTACATGGGGGGTGAGTTTGGTTTACATGGGACATGTTTTTAATAAAATTTATCTCTTACCTTTTTATGTTTTACCATGCATGACTTATTACCCTTTTAACCATGTGGAATCTCCATTTTCCACTTAATATGGTTGGGATTTCAAATGGAAGTAATGGTCTTCATTTTACATGGTGTATATATTTTAATTCTTTAATCCTCATTTTTTTGGTATGGTGTTGAACTCCTTAACATGCTTTTAACCCATACTCCATGTTGATCATCATTTTGTCTTTTTCATGGTTGGTAGTTGGTGGGAAGATCATGCTCTTTATTTATGGCATTAGAACCTCCTATTAATTATGGGATTTCATTCCATTTAGAATGCATACAAGCTAATTACAGGAGATATTTGCACTTTAAGTTAAATAATTTTGTTATCCAATCTTGTCCATAAATAATTTTATTTCATTTTATATTGAGGATTTTTATATTCTAGAGGTAGAGAATAGCGTATAGAATATTATAGAAGTTGTATTTTTTTTTTTTAGAGAAAGAATTGTAAAAAATATTTGAAACAGGGACATGCCATATAGGTGAAGTCTATTGTGTTAGAGATCACAAGTTATTAAATTCAGAAGATTAACCATGTTTATTTGTATGGAGGCAAAATTTTGAAATAGCCTGATTGAGGCCATCTTGCCTATTATAGAATCTTTTTTTATCTATATTAATTAGAGACGGATTTATAGAATCCAAGGATATTATAAATACTTTGAGAGTATTTTTACTCATGTTTAAATAATTATTAGCCCATTCAGGAGAATTATAAGCATTTGTAGATATTGTTTGCTTGAAGAAAAGAATGTTTTATGTGTTGTAAATGTGTTATTCATCTCACACAGAGATGCAAGTTTCTTTAAAACATTCAAGGATGTAAGTTTTAAATACTATATTTACATCTTGTTTATAATGGAATGATTTAAATGAACCTAAGGATATAGCTAATTGGTGAACCCCACAAATAATCTTTGGTATCTATTTTATTTTCAATTTTCTATTAGTATATCAATTTTAAATTATTATTGATATTTGGAATTTTATTACTGGAAATTAATTAAGGGATTATTCAAAGAGATAAAATATAAATGGAATGTTTTTAATAGAATAATATATTTATATGAGTCCATAGAATAATCATAATTAGAATCAAAATTATTGCAAACAATTTACATTTTGATTAAAAAGTCAATTTTATTCTAATAAATTTTAGAAATCGATATATTTTAAAAATCTATTTAAATAAAACTATATTTATTATCAAGGGTTAATTATAGTTTATGAATTAGTTTGGTATCAGAGTAGTTGATCAATAAGATTTAAGAATGTGGTTTACCTATGGTTAACCATTTTCTATTTGACAATTATTGTAGTTGGTTCAGTTGTGTGTTGAATATAAGAATAGTTGAAATATGGGCAAGTTGTGAAAATAGAAAAAGATCGGTGAACTTGAGTCATATAATCAACAAATTAAAGAAGATAACTCATTCTTGAGATCAAAATTTTATTCCTTGGAAGAGGAAGTTGAAAGGTTGAAAACTAAGTTGCAAGCCAAGGATGAGCTCTTGGCAAGACTACAAGATGGTGAACAAGTGAAGGATTTGCCTTCCACATTAGATGCAAAAACCATGACAAATTAATGCAATGTAAGTGATTGTGAATCATAAATTAATTTTCCTTCCCATGATGAATCTAGTAATAATGATTTTAGTAAATTTGAATAGTATAAAAAAGGAATAGGTTCAAAATTATTTTTTAAATTGGGATTTAATGGAAAAGTCCTTGGAAAAGATGGCCAAGGCACTACTAATCCATTCAGGTAGAGGATAGACCTTGCTTTTCAAGTTTGGGATATAATAGTGTGAAAATGGAAGCTAGAGAAAATTCTAGAACTACTAAAGCAAGACAAGCTTCCAACAACAAAGTGTTCAAGGCACTAGTCCTATAGAGTGATAACATGTAGAGAAAAAGAAGTCCATCACCACAAAAATATGGTGTTGTGTGTAGACATGATTTGAGAAAATGTAACATCATTCCACCTTCTCATACTTACACTAGTCCTAAAAAACTTGGAATATTCCAACATATATTTCAATTATGAAAATAAAGACTTATTATCACAAGATTATTGGTCTAAATATCCATGCAATTTTTGTGGATTAAATAATCATTATATTTCCTTATGTTGGAAAAGAAAACTAGCTCTTAGGATGTTTAGGATGTTTCTATTTTCTAAATAGAAATAAATGGGAAATAATCATTGTACTCATTATAAGCTAAGTGGTCATTGAAATGATAAATGTTGGGCATTGTATCCATAATTATGTCCTAAGTATTTCAAGAAGACATCCATGAAGAATGATACATTCATAAGCAAGCAAGAAGTTGCTTCAAATCCAATAGTTTCAGATATGACCCATGCAGCTACTCAGGTATTCACCGAGGAAATTAAACCACCTAAATAAGAAAATGTGATAAAGTGGGTTAGTAAGAAATTCCTTAATTTCATATTTGCATAGCTGTGATAATTTATTAGCATGCAAATGTTCAAAGCAATTTTGGTATTCTACTAAAATTAAAAAAGATATATTTTAGTTTTGAACATAATTTTTGGAGCTACCAGTTGTAAGAAAATCCAAGTGACAGGTTTATCATACTTGGATTATTTCTCATATTTGTGGTTTTGATAAGACTTATATTTTTTTCCTAAATAATTTTTGAGTTCCTGATGCATTGAAAAATGAATTAACTCATGTTTAAACTTGGATATATTCTCAAATAATTTTAAGATTTGAATATGGTTTGTTGGAGTGACCTGTAGAGAAAATCCAAGGGATGGGTTTACCATACTTGGATTATTTTCTCACGTTTTAGTTTTTGGAAAAACTTCATTTTTAAAACTTTGACAATAGTATATGTAGATTATATGGGGCATGATCAATATGTCTATTTCAGGAAAATTTGCATTTTATTATATATGTTGTCATTTACATTATGCAAATAGAGGCTTATAAGACCCTTTTTGGGAATCATTTGTTATTGTAATAATTTTAAAAACTTTTTGTAGCCATGCATGATATTTACATATTTTATAATCCCTCATTCATTTTTGGAATTTATGTGTAACTGTCAAATATGGTTATAATTAGCATGTATATTTATTACACTAACAAATTGGGTTACAGTTGCACTTGGTGATCATTTTGTAGTGATTTACAAATTCATTATTTTGGGAGATGTGACATTTATACAAGTAGTTTAATTCTATCTACAATTTGGTATTGGATAAATATTTCTTTCATTAGCATTTTAGGGATTCAGTTTGATTTTTGAATCGTTATCATGATATTTTGCAGAGTGAACCATTTGTAGATTCAATGGGTGATTTGAACTTTTGGGGACCAAAAGGGTCTTATTGGGGAGGTTTGATCTGGAGTATTTTCAATTCTCATATGGTTCAAACAAAAAAATGTGGAAAATGCAAGTGTCATAATGAGAAAGTCGACACGTGGAAAAAATATAAAGAGTTTATATAATTACTTTTTATATTGGAATTATTTTATTACTAATGGGTGTTGTGTTGTAGACATGGGACCAAATTGACCTTTATCCACATTACCCCATTATCAACTTTTCCATATAATTCCACTAATGCCACCAAGATATTCCTTTCCTTATATCCATGATATTTCCATTGGGATAATCTATTTTTAATAATATCCAAATTATGGTTTTTAATTATTCCCACCATAATTTATCAAAATATTATTAATATCTTATTTTATGGTTTTATTTAACCCTTGGATAATTTTATCTAAGTCCCAAATTTTTATTATCCCCACATGGATGTTAAAAAAAAAAAGACCATGTGATATTGTTTTTAAAAAAACACCTTTATCCCATTTTAATAAAACCTTTATACCATTCATGACCTTTTCCACATGGAATTACATTTCACTTTGCATGTGGGGTGAGTTTGGTTTACATGGGACATGTTTTTAATAAACTTTATCTCTTACCTTTTTATGTTTTACTATGCATGACTTATTACCCTTTTAACCATGTGGAATCTCCATTTTCCACTTAGTGTGGTTGGCGTTTCAAATGGAAGTAATGGTCTTTGTTTTACATGGGGGATATATTTTAATTATTTAATCCTCATGTCTTTGGTATGGTGTTAAACTCCTTAACATGTAAATTACCCACCTTTTACTCCATGTTGATCATCATTGTGTCTTTTACATGGTTAGCGGTTGGTGGGAAGATCATGGTTGTTATTTATGGGAAGCATATTTATTAAATAAGACATGGAATTGGAACCTCCCATTAATTATGGGATTTCATTCCATTTGAATACATGCAAGCTAATTATAGGAGATAAACATACTTTAGGGTAAAGAAGGTTCTTATCCAATGTTGGCTATAAACAATTTTATTTCATTTTATGTTGAGGATTTTTATATTTTGGAGGTAGAGAATAGCGTACAAAATATTATAGAAGTTGTATTTTTTTTTGTATAGAGAAAGAATTGTAAAAAATATTTGAATAAAGAGCATGCCATATAGATGAAATATATTATGCTAGACAACACATGTTATTAAATTCAAATGATTGACCGTGTTTATTTTTATGAAGGTAGAATTTTGGAATAGCCTGATTGAGGCCATTTTACCTATTACATAATCTTTTTTTATCTGTATTAATCAAAGATGGATTTGTAGAATCCAAGGATATTATAAATCCTTTGATATTATTTTTAATCATCTTGAGATAATTATTATCCCATTCAGGACAATTATGAGCATTTGTAGATATTGTTTAGTTGAAGAGAAGAATATTTTACATGTTGCAGATGAGTTCTTCATCTCACACAGGGATACAAGTTTCCTTAAACCATTCATGGATGTAATTTTTAATTATTATATTTACATCTTTTTATAATATAATGGTTCAAATTAACCTAGGGGACTTAGTCAATTGGTGAACCCTATAAACAATCTTTGGTCTCTATTTTATTTTTCAGTTTTCCATCAGTATATCAGTTTTAAATTATTATTGATATTTGGAATTTAATTATTGAAAATTAATTAAGGGGTTATTCAAAGAGAAAAATTATAAATGGAATGTTTTTAATTAAATAATATATTTATATGAGTTTACAGAATACTCATATCAGAATCAGAATTATTTTAGATAATTTACATTCCAATTAAAAAGTCAATTTTGTTTTAATAAATTTTAGAAATTGACATATTTTAAAAATCCATTTAAATAAATTTGTATTTATTATTAGGGGGATAATTATAGTTTAAAAATTAGTATCAACTATCAATATTGAACATATTCATCATAACTAAATAGAAGAAAATAGGTAAAGGTAGACCTTGTATAGAGTAGTGACATAGTATTGAGGTGTAGAATTCAGATAATTAGAATTCAGATCCAAAATGCTAATAATCTAAGTTATATTACCTCTTTTAGTATATTCATTACCATATTTAGTATATGCATTTTTTCATAATTTGAAAATCATAGCTAAGGTATTATTCTAATCATTTTTATCCTATAAGGTGTTATTAATCCAAATTAGAGTAAAACATTTATTTTTTGTTACTTCAAATCCCTAGTTGTCTACTAAAGGACAAGTGTAAAATAGGGATAATGGGTGAAATTTATGGGTTGAGATATCTTTAGCCTCTTTCTAGGACTAAGTGTTTCCTATATATCCAATACTCCAAATAGGGAAGTTAAAATGATCATATTTCTCACATCTAGCTAAGTGCATGCAATCATGTGTATTACTAAAATGTAGTGAAATCATGTATATGGCTTTAAAAACTTAGAACATTGTGCCTTAAACTTGTAAAAGGTATTTATAATTATCTCAAGGATTTATCCTTTGAGGGATTTTATATTTTTAAACTCTAGGGTAGTTCCTCTCAATTTGAAGTGTATTTTCAATGATATATAGATAAATGCTAAGTACAAATGTGATTAGGCTTGGTATGTTTATATACCTATCTCTTTAATTAATTTCCTCTAAATATACATGCAAAAAATTTGGTAAACTAGACATTAAAGGGTTCAAGAAACCTAAAATGTAAATTATTATTTTTTTGACAGTGTTGGAAGAACTTCATATCAAATTTTGTATTGTATATCAAAGAAAATGTCAACTCATTTTCCATTTCTTGCTAGTAAAAGAAAACAAAAAGACCCACTTATTTAAAATACATATAATTGAAACACTACTAAGACACATAAGTAATTTCTACATAGAGTGTATTAGTTATCTTATATTTCAAACATGCACTATATGCATGGATAAGTATCTAGACATGAAAACTTAAACATCAAATTGATTAATTATCTGTTTTAGATTCTTTTCAAAAAAAATCATCATTTCTCTTAATGGAACAACATAGATCTTGAAGAACAACCTAAAATTATTTAACTGTTAATGTAGGTTATGAAAATGTGTATAACACATGTTAATCTAATTTTATAGGTGAAACATTTTTGTGGAGGTTTATATAAATATAGTGGACACATTATTAGATTCCCTTTATTTTATCTATATTTTGTTTAATGTGAGCCTAATAGGATAAAATTAATAGAATATTCATATTTATTAAGATGTATAGTAACCAAATAAATCTAAGTATAACTATTATAATATAGTAACTTGTTATTTATGGAAAACACTATTAGAATGAAGTATTTATCTTGTTTCAATTTTTTACAAGTTTATAGTAGTATAAAGTCATTATAAATGTTCATAAAAAGGTTATGAGTGCTCAGATATGGAAATAAGGTTTATGGGTGATCCTTGACAAGTCTGTGCTTATTGGATGCATGTGTAATTACGCAATGTTTCATAGGATATGAAACTATCCTACATGATTGTGTTTATATCTAAAAATTCTAATTATTGCACCTACATCTCATTGTGTTTCACATGGATGCCTAGGTTTTAAAACTATTGTGAATTTCTCTATTATATTTTAGATACCTATATTTGGTACAAACCTTATTTTAATAGAACTTTTATGCATATTTACATATATAAGTCTTGAACCATGAACAGAATACATAGTGGCACATATATTTTTATCTTACCAATTTTATTTAGTTGTGTCACCTTGATCCTATCATGACCAACTTCACATGGCATACTATAGAGATCCCTAGCCTTCCCCATTACCATCTAGTATTTTAATCCTTGTGTTAGCTCTGACAAATATGACTAGTATCAACTATCAATAATGAACACAAATAGAATAACTAAACTAGGTCCCATTTTTTATTTATTTTGGGCATGATTTTTTTTATGACTATTATGTATTTGATACTGACCATAAATGTTAGAATTGACCCAAAATCCATTTTAATGTATTTTGGGCATATTTAATTTATAACCATTGTTTGGGCACATTTTATCTTCTATTGTTGACTTTTGGTACCACAAGGTCTTAAATCAAATTTACATACTCACATATATATAGCTATTATAAAATAATTTGAAACAAGTGCATTACATTATCAAGATCTAAATAAGATTTTATATTGCACCTAAAAAAAATTATAGCTAAATCTCATGTTCACAAGGGTTGATTTATATCTACATTGTTGTAATAAGGTAAAAATAAGATAAAATGAATCTAAGATTAAACACACACACACACACACACACACACACACACACACACACACACACACACACACACACGCACACACGCACACACGCACACACGCACACACACACACACACATTAACGAGATAAATACATTTGAGTTTGATCTCTCTTTAGAGTATTGACAATGCAATGAAACACTTGATCTATCACCAGGGAATGACTAAGGTCAATCCAACTCAACCATTTCACTTGACACCCCCCATTTTATATATGATCATTTGTGTATAACTAGGGTTTGATCATACATGTTCTTATGCATGATTATAGAAATAGATATAGATATAAACATGCAGTATGAACATAGTCACATCACTTTAGAAGGAAATACTCACCCACTATGTGTAGGGCCCATTTTGACTACTATAGTCAATATTGATATATCCATTAGAACCAACCAAAATAAAACATTTGAAGGTAGATCATGTATAGAGTAGTTATATAGTCTTAAGGTGTATAATTTAGACAATCAGAGTTTATAGCCACACACCCAATAAACTAAGATTTATCTTACCTATTATAGTATATTCATTATTATATTTAGTATATACATTTATAAATATTATGAAAATAATAATTAAGGTAATATTATAGTCATTTATATAATATTTTTGTTTTTTAATTAAAATTAGGGTAAAACATATTGGTGAGCTTGAATATGAATTTAACCATCCTTTCAAGGTTTTATATTTTTTTATCCTAGGATTTCAAATATCATTTCTAGTCTCTTTGCACTATGGACACCTAAATCTGGTCACAAATACTTTACAATGTTAATTCTTAACACATCCTATTGGTAGTAAACTATGAAGTGTAAAATCATAAAAGTAATGTATAAGTGATAAGTGTGTGATATATAATAATTTGTCTATAATTCTTCTTTTGATCAAATATAAAAATATTTTAAAAGATGGAAAGGCACCTCCAGTGCTAGAATGGAAAGGTCATGAATACAAAGTGATAGAGCCTCATCAAAGTGATATAAATACTTGTGTTTTGAATAATAAATATTATTTAATAGTGGGAGTTAATAATGATATAGAAATCAATATATGGTTCCATTTAATTTTTTGTGTTATTCTATGTGCATAAGTTTCCCTATTTTATTCAAATCTGCTTGTTTAATACAAGAGAGATGTATGATTGTAGCTTATAAAATGTGCCTAATAGAATGTACATTAAGTAATAATGGCTCTAATTTTCATAATTCCATCTAAATATTCTAAACCTATAACCAAAATCACACAATACAAACATTAACATTTTTTGATGAGTACTTCTAAGAAATTATGCTAACAATGGTGTGGTGAGCATGGATATTGAAACATGTTGAGAAGGTTACTGCATCCAAGGAAATTTTAAAAAAAATCAAAATAAGAAACCAAATTAATTGGAGGCTATGCAAATGAAATCATAGATAAATGCATTCATGGTGATATTTATGACATTTTTACTATAAGTTATCTTAATTTCCAACTACTTAGTTGTCAAGGATTGAGTATTACTAATTTTAGGCCTAAAGAAATAGAGAACTTTGTTTGGACCAAAAAAAATATCTACAAATTGTAAAACTTGGATACCTATTAGACATGTGTGATTGATCATAGGATAAAAACCATAATCTAAATATATATAACTAAATTTTATGTGCAAGTATATATTGTGTTTAAAGTTATACATGACTTATTTTTTAGGTGTTTTAGACTCCTTGAGGATGCTCTATGAGTATTTTAGAGGTGTGATCAATTTATCTTGAGTATGAATAATGATTAAGAAGATGATTGTATGTTTGATAATGGTGTCCCTATGTATAAGGTCTTTGTTTAAGTTATTTGAGCATACATAAAGGTGAGATAATCTACTTATGATCATTTGAGGATATTGAAAGGGACATAAAAATTAGACCCATGTATTTGAAAGTGGTCATGTGTTATTTTTTTGCTCAAGGGTGAGCTAAATGGGTGAATAGGTCTCCATAAGACCTATAAGAGCTACAAGGGCCTTATTAAAAGGTGTAGTTGCTTATGGGTGACCAATATATGTTATGTCTAACCTATAAAGAATGTTTTGAGATATGTCTTCATATGATATATGTCTTAAGGGTTAATAAATGCCTAATGGTTGACCAAGGTAGTAATTATCAAGATTGGTCTATAAATAGTGAAATCAAAGATGGTGATTTTTAGACTAGGTGTGAGAGACTTGGGAGTGTTTTAAGAGAGTCTTGTGTGTGTATGTTTTGTGGAGTGAAGGAGGGGTAAAGTGCCTTGAGGATGACTTGAAGAGAAGAATAGTTTGAAGACTATTTGTATGACCTATTAGTCATAATTATGTTAGCAGAATAGTGCTCTTGTATATTGAGTGTAAGCAAAGGTAAAGAGTGATAAGAAGAGGTCCATCATTAGGTGTTGTAGACATCAATTTAGATGTGGATGTGTTCATAGGTGTTATTTTAGTATCTTATCATCTAAGGTGGTTGTAGCCTCCTTTCAAGGTAAAACTTTCTAAAAGGTCTAGTTGTTGTTGCAGCTCAGCTAGATAGGTGTGGTATCACCTTGTAGGATTGAAGTCTCGCTAAATAGAGATTGTAGTTATTTGATCATTTGTATATGGTCTAAACTAGATCTTGTTATTATAGGATAGTAGTCCAATTGTAGGTTCTAGTGGGTTTTATTCCCCAAGAGGATTTTCTACGTATGTCATGTGTTATGTGATTGATCTTGCATTGTCTCTCTTGCTCATTTTTATGAATGTTGTATATGCTTCATGAATTTTTATGGTAGATAATTAAGTATTTGTAAAGATCTGAATTGAAATTGGATTTTTTGGGCTCACTGAGTTGAAGTTGGATTATTTAGGCTCACTGATTCACCCCTTCTCAAGGATTGTACCTCTAATAATTGGTATCAAATTAGGTCCTTTGGTAAAGGCTTAACAACTTGAAGGTGATCCAAGGTACAATATGGGTAGTCATCAAAGAGTTTTATCTACTAAGAAAACACCAATGTTTAATGGATCCAATTATGATTTTTGGAGTGTAAGGATGAAGAAATATATTATTTCCCTAGGGTTTGATGTATGGTAATTTGTTTTGGATGGTTATGTTACTCCTATTACTCTTCCATCTAGTGTTGAAGATAAGAAGTTATCTGAGAACAATTCCAAGGCGATGAATGCTATCTCTTGTGATTTTTTAGAGACTATATACACCAAGGTAATCCATTGTACTTTTGATAAAGAGATATGGGACAAAATGAAGATCATTTTCGAAGTAGATTCAAAGGTTAATCCTGCTAAGTTGTAGACTCACAGAATGTAATTTGAAATTCTCAAGATGAAGGAAGAATATTTTGTGGCATCCTTTCTATAGAGAGTTGATGAGACTATGAACATCATCAAAGGTCTTGGAAATAATATTTAAGAGTCAATTGTAGTCTAAAAGGTATTAATATCTCTATCTCTCAAGTTTGATCCAAAAGTATCTGCTATAGAAGAGAGTCATGATCTTACTCATTTGAAGATGGATCAATTGTGTGGTACCCTTATTTTATATGAGATGAGAATAAATGATGATATACCACCAAAGAAGGAATTTGTATTCAAGATAAAGATGAATCTTAAGAAGAATTTCCAAAGTAATAAATCCAAAGAAGATGACATATCTGACATTGATGAGGATGAATTAATTGCTTTGATTACTAGGAAATTGAACATAGGCTTAAGGAATTATAAGGGTAACTACCCTTAAAATTTTTCAATTGTGGAGAGATGCGACATTTTTATTGATATTACCCTCATAAGAATGAGAATAAAGATGATGAAGAGCATGGTGAAGGCCAAGATGTTGACAAGAAGACTTACAAGAAGACAGGTTTCAAAAATTTTAATAAAAAGAAAAAGTTTTTAAAAAATAAGAAGACTCTATACACCAAAGAAGATTGCAGCTCATCAGATGAGAGTGAAGATAGTGACTCAGAATATGATAATGAATATGATGGTCCTACTAAATATGAATCTCTATTCATGGTTGAGGAAGGAATTTTCTCACATCAGAAGGTGTCTACTTAGAGTTATTCAGATAATGAGGAAGATGATGTGAACTGTGAGACTATATTGATGAGTGGTCTTGAAGAACTAAATATTGAGAAGAGAATTAATAATAAGATGAAATCTAAACTTAAGGTCCATGAGAGAAAATCTAGTGTGTATGAGGCAAGATTGAATTAAGACACCAAGGATCATGAAGATATGATCAAACATCTCAGTTGTCAATTAGAATTTCTATCTACAAGCCTAAAATCTAAATAAGATGAATGTTCAAGGTATGTTTCTAAAAATGAGTCTTTAAAATCTAAGTTAGAAAATATAAGTAGTAAGGTGAAGACATTTGTGAGATTTGAAAAGAGCTCATGTGATCTAGATAATATTATGAGTGGTCAAAATCATGTTAGTGATAGAACTAGGCTTGGATATGAAAAATCAAAAGAATGTAACTTAAGAGAAGATGAAGACTAATGTGAACTAGGAAAATCATACTTTGAATACAAATCATTAGACAATGAATGAAGGTGATAGCAAAGTAAAGACAAATCAGATCATTTATCCAAATGTCATGAGGTATGCAAGATTCAATGGTTATTTTTATACATGTAATCAATTTGGTCATAGGGATAAAGAGTACAAGAGACCTATTCAAAATGAATTTTCATGGGACTATGATGGGGGTCATTATTCAAAAGGTGTGAATAGAATCAAGTGCTTTAATTGTCTTTATGTGGGACACTTTACTAACCATTGTCCACATAAGATTACAAAATGTGAGTCATCTTTAAAAAGGGTAGGTTGGTTTGTTTGTCATGACATAAGACACATTGTAAATTTCTATCCAAATAAGGGAAGGCAAGATACATTTCTTGCAAAAGGTATGGTAGGCTACAATTGTGAAAAGAGAGGTCACATTGCTAAGTTATGCAAGCAAAGGTCTATAATTTAAAATAGATTTAATCAGACTTATAGAGTGCAAGGAATAATGCATGTTAACACATGGAATCAAAAGGAGAAAGTGTGAGTCATGATGAGACTGTAGGTCCAAGTAGCCTATTTGATATGGTGGAGAATGATTCAGAAGTTGAAGAGTGCCAAGGGCTCTCATTGTTTGCTCATGTTGAGAATGAAGGGATCAATCTCAAATAAAATACAAAGGTACTTGTTGAAGCTATTTCTGAGGTATGTATGAATCCAATTGAACATCTTGATATTGTTGAATAAATTCCTAGTGGTGAGGATCCAAATTACAAGGAAGATTCTTCAAATGAAAAGGTACGCCATGAATCTATGTTGTCTCCATGTATTGATAATCTAATCATAATAGGAAAGTAAAATGTTGTAATAGTTGAGGAATTTGTTTCTCTAAATCCAAAGGAGAAGAAGAATAACTATAAGTATCAATTGAGCAAAGAGGAGATGGAATATGAGGAGTTATTTTTGTTTTAGAGCATTGAGGTATAGAGGGTGTCTCTATCTATGTTTCTTAAGAGACTCACTTTAAGTGGAGAATCAAGTGTTATTGTGGTGTTTTTTTAGTTGGAATAGTCTGTAGGGTTAGATTAAAGGTTTCCAAATGGCAAATGAGGATTTGTGATTTGTCAAGGTAATTTTTTTACATAGAAAGGTCTGTTAGCCTTATTATAGCATGCTCCAGGTGGTTTTGTGATATGAAGGTTCCCAAAGGTGTGAACTCTTAATTTTTTAGTCTAGAAGTGTGTGATGGGTGTCTCCAGGTGTGAAATAAGTTTTAGAGTGTGCATTGACCAGAAGTAGGTCTATTGACCCTATTTATTTTAAGATTCTAGGGTTTTGGGCCATGCTAGAAAATTGGTTTTCCTTATGATTTGATGTTTGAGGATTATTAATATGTTAAATGGGCCAAATGGGTTTTAAATCAAGCTTCATAGAGATTTCAAGGTTTGTGTTTCTCAATTTATTCAAGTTTTTATCAAATTAGAGGCCTAATTAGCTAGTAGGTTTGTGAAAGAATTATGTTTTAGAAGATGACTTGGTGATGAAAATTGGTTTTATTTAGGGGGCATATGAGAGAGCTTTAGATATGAAGTTTTAGGTCCTAAAAATGTGTTTACTAAAAATTGTGGGCTCTGTAAGTTCTAGGTAGGGCTACAAAGAGGCTAGACAAGCCTAGTTTGAAGAAGATTATTTTTTGCTTAGTTTATCTAAAAGAGAAACATATGTGTATTTCAAGGTGACTTCTCAAGTTAGTTTAGTGAATGTTTCTTATTTGGTGAGTGGCATGAATTTAATTTAGTGGTCCTTATGGTAACTTGAGAGAGAAGGCTAGTAAGCATATGTGGAAATCCTTCATGATGTGTGGAGATTTGAAGATGCTCAAAAGGTGAAATTGCTCATAGTTATTAGGTAAAGACCCTCTTAAATGTTTCTTGATGTGTTCCATTCAATTTTTATGTTTTTGTGTGTTCTTTCTTCATTGGTTTTAGTGTTTGATTGAAGAGAGTGTTGGCATGGAGCAAGAGGATGTTGTCAAGGAAAGCTAATGTAGGCTCAAGGTAAAGGGGAGTTTATATTAGCTTTCTAAGATGGTCCTTTCATATATTATAGTATTTTTAGGTCCTAAGGATTAATTTGTGCCCACTTTTTCATTATGTTAAAGGGGGGGAAAGTTTTTGGTGTGTAAAGTTCCTATTGTAGGAGTCTATTAAGAAAGAGAAGGTGAACTATATATTTTTGTATTGATGGGTATTGACATCAATGACAAAGGGGGATATTGTTGGGGAATTATTAGTGATGTCATGGTGATATCATGTAGATGTCATGGTGAGTGGATGAAGTGCTTTGATAACCTAAATAATAATGACAAAGTGTGCAATGTGCTTATTCTAGTGTGCTTTATGTATGGTTGGTTAATATTTAGTATTGACATGGCTAAAGAGGATCAAGGATGAGTATGGTGATTTAATAATGTGAAATTGGTCTTATATAAAGTCAATAATTCTTTGAGTACTTATGTGCATAAGTGGAATTCATCTAGTTGATCATAGTTTTCATCTAGACACTTTGGGTCCAGTGGCAAAAATTTTGGGTAAGTAGTTTGATGATGTCACCATTGCCACATGAGAATGAGTCAAGGGGAGTTGGTCATATGGTTGTGATCAAATTAGTCCTTATTTTTTATGCACCAAATCTCAATTCATTCATCAAAGCACAGTCAAAGCTATAAGGGTGTAAATTTGGCTTCTTAGTCAGAATTCATTATTTTTCCATATTTAGCCAAATTTACAATGTGGCCAGAAAGAGCTGAGTAAGCAATTTTATTATGGAACATCTCACATGTGTGGATGTTTTATGAAAATGTGATCATATGGGTTTATTTATTTTTAGACCTAGTTTCTTTATGCTAAATTTTAGATCATGTGATGAAGCACGGTCAAAGATATGCATATGCAAAGTTGGGATCCCAAGTAGTTTGATTATGTTTTTCCATACTTAGCCAAATCTGCATAAGGAAAGAAAAATCCAACTAGGAATTTTTATGGTGTTATATCTTACACATGTGAAGGTGTTAATATAAATTGATCATATGGGTTTGTTCAATTTTTAGCATAGTTAATTTGCACTAAATTTGAGATCATGAACTGAAGCACATCAAAAGTTTTGTAGGAGAAAAGTTGGACTTCCAAATAGATTTTGACATTGTTGGCTCTATGATAGAAGATTTTGAGAAGTAAATTTAATGTAATTATATCTCGCATGCATGAGGGTTTTAGGATTTGTTTGTCACATGGTTGGATTCTCCTATGTGAGGAGATCATCTAGTTCAAATTTGAGATCATGTGAGTAATCATAGAAGAAGTTATTAAGGTTATAAATGGCTACTCAGGCATATTGAAAGGGTCCCCATAGTCATTTTTGAAAGATTTAAATCTCAAACAAGATTGATAATGCACATTGCTCCAAAAATTTAAGAAGTAGTGAGATGAGGGCAGGTGCATGATGTTTAACAACTAATCAAAGGTAGAGGATAAGGATCCAAAAGTGAGTAGGCATTCATAAAGATTGATGGAATGGTGAGCATTGATAATTAAAGACATGGTTGATCTATAGAGATTGATGGAGTGCATTGAGTCAACATATCAAGATTGCATGCGATGAGGTCAAAGTGACTGAGGTTTAATGTCTAGCTTTGGTGGATTATGTGTTAAAGATTGAACAATATCAATGTTACATATTTGATCTGAGATGAGATGACATGAGGTTTGAGCATTGTGTTTGAAGGTTAACTGTGACCATTTGAATTCAAATATTTGAATTTAAATAGGGAAAAACTGGAGCTTTATATTTTATCCGTATCTTTTGATAGAAGCCAATTTTTTTGGTGTAGTAAAAAGAAAAGTGGTAAAGGACTCCAAGGTACATTTGTCTATATATATTTGAAGATATGAAAGTGAGTACAGTAAAATATAGTGAGCCTATAATTTGACTGTATGTTTGTGCTTATTTTTCAAGTGACCCAAAAAGGATATTCGAGATTGTATTGATGTTATTTCGATGTCTCATGATGACTTTGATATTTGGGAGTGTTTTAGACTCCATGAGGATTATCTAATTATTTTGGAGTTGTAATAAATATATCTTGAGTATGAACAATGCTTAATAATATGAATGTATATTTGGTAATGGTGTTCATGTGTATAAGGTCTCTGATTGATTTTTTTGAGCATATGTAGTGGTGAGATAAGTTTATTGTGATCATTTAAAGATGTTAAAGAGGACATAAAGAGTAGGCCCATGTATTTTAAATTGGTAATGTGTTCTTATTTTTCTTAAGGGTGATCTAAATGGGTGAAGAGGTCTCCATAAGACCTATAAGAGCTCTAAGGACCTTATTAAAAGGTGTAACTACTTAAGGGTGACCCATAGATGTTATGTCCAACCTATGAAGAATTTTTTGAGCTATGTCTTAGATTCCTTAGGGTTAATACATGCCTAATGGTTGACCAACATAGTAATTATCAAGATTTCTCTATAAATAGTGAAATCAAAGATGGTGATTTTAGACTAGGTGTTAGAGACTTGGGAGAGTTTTGAGAGAGGCTTGTGTGTGTGTTTTCTGGAGGGAAAGAGGGGTAGAGTACCTTGAAGATGAGTTGAAGATAAAATCAGTTTTAAGACTATTTTAATGACCTATTGGTCATAATTTTGTTGAAAAAATAGTGCTCTTACATATTGAGTGTGAGTAAAGGTAAAGATTGATAAGCAAAGGTCCATCATCTGGTGTTATAGACATCAGTTCAGAGGTGGATGTGCTCATAGGTGTTGTTGTGGCACTCAGCATCTAAGGTGGTTGCAACCTCCTTACAAGGTAAAACTTACTAAAAGGTTTGATTATTGTTTCATCTCGATTAGATAGGTGTGGTATCACCTTGTGGGATTGAAGTCTAACTAAATAGGGATTGTAGTTCCTTGATCATTTATAGATGGTCTAAATTAGATCTTGTTATTATAGGATAGTAGTATAATTTTAGGTTCCAGTGGGTTTTATTACCTAAGAAGGTTTCCCATGTATGTCATGTGTCATGTGATTGATCTTGCATTGTCTCTCTTTCTCATTACTATAAATGTTGTAAATGATTCATGAATGCTTGTGCTAGTTGATTAAGTATTTGTAAAGATCAAAATTGAAGTTAGATTATTTTGGCTCATTTATTCACCCTTACCCTCTCAGTAATTGTACCTCTAACAATAATTTGAAGACATATGTTAAATACAATTCAAAAAATAGTTAGATCAAGTAAAATGTAGGAAATATGGCCCTCAATGTGGGAGTTTTTATCACTTTGAAACCATATGATGAGTCTTCTAGCCTAGAGTATTATCTATTCACCTAAGAGATGAAATGGTAGGTTAAATGTGTAACTATTGATTATTATAAAAGGTGTGAACTCATAGGAGCTCTAACAAGTAGAATTTTATAGTTCATTTATGATAATAATATAGGGCAATTGATTAAATAAAAAGTCAAATATAAATTTATTATCAAGTTCAAACTATTAAAAATGTGCAAGTCAAAATATTCATGAATTGAAGGAGATCCACCAAAAATTAGGATAAATAGTATGGGATTACGATCACAAGCATTCAAACATCATGAATTGAGTGAATTTCTAGTTCTAAAACAAATATAAAGCCATTTTTTTGTGAAAGGTTTTTGATATAAGATCAAGTTTTTCATTGCATAGGTTCAATTCTATAGTAAATCTAAGGAAAGATTTATTGCAATTTGGGTGGAACAAATAAAATATTATGGAGAGTGTTCTCCCTCTTTTATAAAATGGAAGAAAAGATAGATGTTTTCTTTAAAAATATGAAGAAATTTCATGGAAGTAACATGAAAATATTGAAAATATGGCTCATAAAGTGTGGCAAAGAGGTAAATAATATGAATGAATTTTTAAAAATCAAGGCAAAATTCTACAAAATTTGATGCATATCAAGGCATCCCACTATGAAATTTCATCTATTTCAATAATAAATACATCAAACTCAAAGTTTGTTCTATTTTTTTTTGTAAATCAAACAATCATGATGAGAATAAATACCAAATTCTTTAGGAGTTGAAGGAATATATTACTAACAATGTCTACATAGTAGTTGTGTAGTAGTCTCCAGTTACAAAACTATAAGTACCAAGTCTAGATGTTGAAGTGACAATAACAACATAGTTTGCTTTTGGATAGATTCCATAATCACCAAAGTAATAAATAGGGTAGACTTATAATTTAAATTAGGGGAAATTAGGTTGTAAATCACATTATCCATAGTACCAAGAAACATGGACACCTCAAAACCCACAATACTAGCAAGGTTAGAATCCTACGTCTCCACAACAATCATTAGGATGGGCTCCATCTTCACCATAAAGATAATATGGGGTATATTGTGGTCAATATCAAAGATGGGGTTCTCCAAAAAGGAAGGGTGGATACCAAAGAGGTAACTAGAATCATAGACAAGGGGACAAACAAGATAGATAACCTATTATCTACTACATTTATAGTGAATTCAATGATATCACATGAAATTATCCCTACAATCCACAATGATAGACATATTATGAATATTAAAAAATTAATAGGTAACACTATAAAATATTGTCCCATATTAAAAAAAGGAAAGGCAAGCTAATGCAAAGTGTTAACATAATGAACCTTCATCCTAAAGATACAATGTTTATGCAAGTTATCATCATAAATCATTATAAAGAAAAATGACTACCACCTCTAGAGATGCCTCAAGAGAATATTTTTAGGAAGGTTAGACATGATGAATACTTATATATTATTAGAGTAAAGGTCTTAATGTCAAAATCAACTTAATTTCTCTAGTCCATAAAAAATTATAATGGTTCTAAGGGAGATGTGTAGTCATATAAAATGTCCAAATTGGTAGTTTGAGTGTGGCTTGTGGTACCCCATCCATAGGTATTTTTTGCATGCTCTTGAAACCCTTATAGACACCTTTTTTCTTATTACTAATCATCTAGAACCTTCTAAATGGTCATTCCACCTCATCCAGATAGTGTTCCCCATAAAAATCTTATTTCCCTGGGTCTTGAGCCTGTAGGAGAAGAGAACCCCAATTGGACTATAATGCCCCATAGAGAAGTGTCCCATTTTCAATGATCTTATCCATTTTTAATTTGTGCCCCAACTATCATTTTTATCTGGTCCTTATCCTTAATTAGGTCAGCCTAATATGAATACATCTAACCTATAACCAATTTTTTTCTATAAAATCCCACTCAAAGCTCATTTACAAAGAGAGGTGACCAAACTCACAAAGAAAGCAAGAATACAAATAAAACACTAAGGAAAACTTACCTATTCTTTAAAATAGTCACCCAATATAGTTGCAAACCTACTCAAATCCTTGTACCAGTCCCTATCCACCTCAAACAATATCAATTTGGCATTTTTATCTACATCACACTATTACATAAAACACACTAGGTGGGAGAACTACTTATGGCTTGATCCCTCCTTAAAGTATTGATATGTAGGAAGCATGCCCACATAAGGGGTGTGGATTGCATATTCAATACATCTTTCACTCTAACCCCCCTCTTTCTCAAGTGACTCAAATGTCATTTTGTCAAGCATGATGGAAAGTTAGTGTTTGAAGACAAAATCAGCTCCATGGTGAGTTATGTTGATGACCAACACTCAATTTTTCATAGGCATGCTCACACAAACACAATGAAACTACCCAAATAGTTTTAGGTCTTTGTGATTAGTTTAGAAAATAGTAGAATGAATGGATAACAATGTCAGACACCAAAGCATCCACTTTTTGGTGCTCCTATTTTTTTACCCAATGAAAGCTATATTTAGGTTTATGATAACTTTCCAATCCTGTATAGCCATTTTCAACCTCTGTGTCAATTGTCTCAGTATATTTTCCAACTAAGTTATATTTCTTTTAATTTATTGCTATTTTTAGAAAGGTGAAAAAGACAAATAGTTGCACAAATTAGGGCTATATTTATTGCTATATTTTGTACTAATTTATTAATCCATACCTTTAACTAAAATAGGAATAAAACTCCATTATTCTAAAATAAGTTAAATCATTTGGTGAACCCATTTTACTTTGTTTACGCACAAAAACCCTAGGGAAAGTTCCTTGTTGATTTTAGCAATATTCTTAGAATTTTTTTCCTGCATATATAAATCATAATTTCACATTTAATTTTTAAAATTAACCATAGTAATTTTAAAAATCATTCTTTCAAACCCTAGTAGAATATACTAGGTTCCTATGCTTTTGAGGTATCACCTTACATGTTAGTGAGCTTTGTTTCCTTTTTATGCATATTCCATTTTGCTATTTTTAAGACTTTGCATTTCATTTATTAAATACTTTCCTTCCATCACATTTTTCTTATTACAACTTATTGCAAAAAATTTAATCCACTTTTACTTTGTTTCCCTACTTTAACAATGGCCCAATATACCATATTTGATGAAATTGATAAGAGGGAACTTCAAAACCTTTTAGCTAAAAATCTTGATATGCAAGATGATATGCTTAAAATACTACAAGAAGAATATAAAAAATCAAACAATAGTCAATCCTCTTAAACCATAGAACAACCAATTGCAAATGACACTACAGGGGCAACTATGTCTCAACAACCCCTTATAGCATCCCAACCTTCTTATGTGGCACAACTAGTTATGGATAGTAAATCTTCACATCTCGATGTGTATGCCTTTGTGCAAGAGATTAAATCTCTTCAAACTAAGGTGATACATCTTGAGCAAGGTGAATGTAGACCAACATAGGCTTTGAACTCTTTTTCTCTACTTCATATACCATTGGCATGCCATATTACTTCTTCACCCTTGCCACTAGGTTTTGTTCAACCCAAGCTCACTCTATATGATGGAAAGGGTGATCCAAAGACACACATGAGAGATTTTCATTCAGCATGCTTGGACTATGTACCAAATGACTGGTTACTAACCAAGTTATTTCCATGAAGTTTAAAGGATTATGATCTATAGTGGTTCTATAGTCTACCAAATTAGTCAATCAAAGCATACAATCCTTTAGCTGACATGTTTTTAGCTTATTTCATCATTAACATATGTGATCAAGTTTATTATACCCAAGTTGCATAATGAAAATAAACGTCAAATGAGCATCTCATAGATTATGCTCTAAGATATAAAACTATCTTAGCTAAAATGACTAGCCCCATGGCCGATCAAAAATTACAAGATATCTTCAAATATGGTCTTCTATCAGCTTTACATGAGTTAATAATGTTCAAAAAACTTCTTCCTTCACTGAGTTATGTCATACACTAAAGGAAAGGGAAGTCAAATTACTTTTAATGGGCAAACTCAAGTACATAAGCATATCAAAAAAAATAAACAAGAGTAAGATTAAAATCCCATATAAAGTAAAGGTTAATGATAGCAAAAATTAAAATCAACCTATAATTAATGCAGATTCAGATCCCCCTCAGTGAGTGGTTTTATCAGTGCCTCCTTAGCGAGCCTTTACCAATCTACCAATATCTCTAGCCAGAGTCTTACAATAGCTATTAGAATGCAATGTCATATCTTTTTCTCCTAATTGGGAAGTTAATACAACAAAGCCTCTTCCACATGGATATGATCATAATGAATTATATAATTTTCATAAGGCACCAAGACACATAATGAATAGATGCATCAATTTGTGACACAATATATAAGACTTGATAGATGGAAAACTTATTGATCTTAGCACTCCAATTGAGCCTCCTCAGGCAAAGCAAACATAGGACAAGGCTCTAAATTTTTTCTTAAATCCTTTCCCACAAATTCTAAATAAGAGATAGGTGCCACATTAGGTGTTCACCATGCATATTATGCACACCCTCCACTAGCTACATACCAGACCCCTTCAGTTGAGTCACATCCTTTGAACAACATGATTGGTGTGTATAATTATAGAGTTCTAGATAGACCTTCAACCTCCTTCTCAAAGTAGGAGATAGTTGAGGATGATTCATATTACTATGCACTCTTTATCAAATCCTACATTGATCACCATCCCATTCATAATGTTCTCATAGACAATGGATCCTATGTGAATATGTGCACTATGACATTACATCAGCATTTAAGATATTCAAAGTAGGATATCACCTCGATGGACATAGTTATTAGTGGATGCAGTGGACACATACAGAGTTCATTAGGTGATATTGTACTTGTTAAGCATGAAATATACTGAGATGGGGGTGAATTAATATATTATACATCTTTTACATAATCTAATTTATTTATTTAACCACTTAATTACACATTCAAGATATACAATAAAACTAAAATAATAATATGCACCACACAAGAAAGAGAGAGAGACACCAAATTTTTACATAAAAACTCAAAGTAGAAAAAACCACAAATAAAAATCTCAAGTATATGAATGAGCATCATCTAAAATTATAAAGTCCACAAGCACCAACTTGTAGGAGCACCAACCCCTTTGCTAAGCACCAACACATTAACTATTTATGAGCACCAACCCATAGGAGCACCAACCCCTTGAAAAGATTAGTGAGCACTAACCCATAGGATCACCAACCCCTCTTATGTATAAAACACAACTATCTCTCAATTTTGCTTACTCAACAAATGATGGAACTCTACAATATATCCTACTTTTCTCTCTTTGAAAACAAATACAAACCATGCACACTCTTGCATATAAGAAATGGCTTCTCAAGCATTTATTTATAGCTTTCAAAATGACCTTTGGCATTCACCCTTTTTGACCCTTCAATACTCATAGAAAATCGTGCCAAATTTACATGACTCTTCGTATCCTTGCATTTGAAAAATCATATGGTGACCCTTCATAAGCAAATGCATCCTTTCCTCTTTTGTCTTTATCTTGGTGACTTTTTGTATTCCTCAAAGTGTCCCTTCATAGAAAAATGCACCATACCCTCTTTTGTCTTCACATGGTGACTCTTAGAATTCCTTAAGATGACTCTTCATGAGAAAATTCATCCCATTCCTCTTTTCTTTTTACCCTGTGACTCTTTGACTTCTCCATGGGCCCTCTTTTGACTTATATGCAACCAAAAATATATTCATTAATATTAAATAAATATTAACACACATTAGTCAAGATATGAAAATTAAAAACACCATTAAATGTAATGGAGCCTTTATCACCAATAATGCTAGACCTTTGACATCAATGACAATATTTCCAACAATCTCTCCCTTTGTCATTGATGGCTACCTCAAATTGAAACTACCACATCCTAAAACTTACACATATTGTCATCTAAAAAAACATATACAGTAACTCCCCCTTACTGTAGCAACCTATACCTGTTCCCTATACCTATTTTTGCACATGTACCTATACCTATACCTATTTATACTCTTCTCCCCCTTTGATGTCAATGGCAAAGGGCCTATCTAGAACTAACACTTAGCTCCCCTTCAACTGATACTGAACCTCAATGATAGGAAGTAAAATAAATTACTCCCAACTTCTCTCATAGATACTCAAATGTGTCCTTTGGTAGTTCCTTTATGAAAATATCTATAATATGCTCTGTAGTACTAATATATTCCATCTTAACCTATTGATATACAACTTGCTCTCTCAAGAAATGATATCTAATGGGAATATGTTGTGTTCTTGAATGCATCACTAGATTCTTAGAAATATTAATAGCACTTGTGTTGTCACAAAACATAGAAATAGGTTCATCATATTTTACCTTGATATCTTTAAACGTTTTCTTCATCCAAAGCAATTGAATACAACATAATAATACTAAAATATATTTTTCTTCAATTGTAAAAAATGATACTAAATTCCATTTTTTTCTTAGCCATGATACTAAGCTATCACCAAGGAAGAAAGCTCCTCCACTTGTACTCTTTCTATCATCCAAGCAACCTACCTAATATGAATCTGTATAAGCAACCAAAGTAAAATCTCTACCTGTGGGATACCACAATCTATAATCTAGTGTCCCCTTGATATATCAGAATATTCTCTTCACCAATTAAACATGACTATCTTTCGGAGTTGACTGATATCTTGCAACCATACCTACTACATGCATGATGTCTAACCTAAATGCTTTCAAATATAAAAGACTACCAATCATATATCTATACAAATATTGATCTATAATAGGTGAATCTTCATCCTTTCTCACCTTATTTCATGTACACATTGGTGTGCCAACTAGTACACAATCTTCAAAACCAAATTTCTTCAACATTTCCTTGGCATATTTACTTTGAGATATGAAAATTCCTTTTTTTGACTAAAATATTTTCAATCCTAAGAAAAATGACAATTCTCCAAGCATAGACATCTCAAATTCTTTTTGCATATTAACAAAAAAAAATTGTCATCTTTTCAATGTTTCCTCCAAAAATGATGTCATCAACATATACCACAACAATCAATTAATGCTCACCTTATATTTTAATGTAGATATTATTATCAGTAAATCCTCTCTTGAAACCTTGATCCTGCAAGTACTTATCAAGTCTTACATACCAAGCTCTGGGAGCTTATTTCAATCCATACAGTTCTTTTTTCAATCTTCATGCATGGCTACTAATATTTGAGAGAATAAATCCCTCGGGATACTCAATTTAGACCTCTTCTTCTAGATTCCCATTTTAGAAGATAGATTAGACATCCATCTAAAACACTTTGAAATTTTTAAGTACTACATATGCAAGAAACATTCTAATAGCCTCTAACCTTGCTATTAGTGCAAAAATTTCTTCAAAATCTATTCCCTCAAGCTGAGCATATCCTTTACATATTAATCTTGATTTATTCCTAGTCACTTCTCCATTTTCATTCAACTTATTTCTATAAACCTATTTTGTTCCTATCACATTGTGATATTTTGGTCTATGCACTGATTCCCAAGTATTATTCTTTTCTATCTAATTTAATTCTTCATCCATTACCTTAACCCAATGCTTATCATGTCTAGCTTTTGAAAAAGTTTTAAGCTAAATTTTGGATAACAAGAATAAATTAACTTACTCAGATTCACTTACCATCATTCATCTAGTGTGAATTCCTTCATTTATGTCCCTGATGATGTCACTTTCATTATGATTTCTCTAGACATATTTTGATGGGGTTTTTGTATCCTTTTTCTCCTTCTCATCTTCATTTGATTCTTCAAAATCTTTATCTTTAATGATTTCAAGAATATCTACTATATCACTGATTCTTTGTGCTCCATCTTCTTCTATCCTGACACTTGCACTTTCAACAATTTTCTTAGTTTTCCTGTTATAACATTTATAAGTTTTACTTTTGTAAGAATAACCAAGAAATATACCTTCATCTACTCTGGATTCAAACTTACCAGGTTTTTCATTGATTCTCTTTATGAAGCATCTGCTACCAAAAACTCTCAAATAATCAACTCTTGTTAGTTTATCTTTCCATAGCTTATAAGGGGTCTTGTGACTATTGACTCTCAATAATGCTTTATTATAAATATGCACTATTGTATCAACTACCTATCTCCAATATTTATCTAGTATCTTAGATTTATTTAGCATTGTCCTCGCCATCTCTTAAACTATTTTGTTTCTCTATTCAACTACTCTATTTTACTATGGAGTTTTGGCTGCTGAATAATGTCTCTTTATTATATGGTCTTCACAAAACTCAATAAATTTTTATGACATGAATTCTTCTCCTCGATCTGATCTTAGACACTTAAACTTTAAACTGGTTTCATTCTCAACTAATGCTTTGAAATGTCTGAAAGCTTATAATTTTTTATTTAAAAATAGTACCCAAGTCATACGTGAAAAATCATCAATAGATAACTTGAAATATTTCTCACTTTGAGTACTTTGAGTTCTCATAGGTCAACATAGATCAATGTGAACAAGCTCTAACATCAGTTTGGTTGAGTACTCTTTTGTTTTGAACCACCTTATGGCCTACTTCTCATGCTGACAAGGTTGACAAAGTGTGTCGGATGGCTTTATAATATTTGGAAGATTTATACTACTTTCTTCTTACTAATGTTGAAAAGATTGTCAAAATTTATGTGCCCCATTATCCTATGCCATAGCCAACTTTATTCAATCTGACTTAAACAACATCTTTGACCTTTGATATCTAATAACATATATAAATTATTGACTATTCTCTGAGCATCTACAACCAACACATCTAAATTTTTTTCCTAATTTCACAACCTTCTACATGAAACTTTAGTGTGTGCCCCTGATCACATATTTGACTTACACTCAAAATATTATGCTTAAGACCTTCTACATACAAAACATTTTCAATTTTAATTCTACCATTATCCAAACTTAGTGTTTCTTTTTTGGTAATTTTGGCAATAGCATTGTCTATGAATTTCATTATGCCACCATTGATCTTATTCAAGGTTATGAACTTCCTCTTGTTGCGTGTCATGTACCTCAAACATCCACTATCAATGAACCATGGTTTTTCTTCATTTATTACATGCAAATTTATTTGTACCAACATAGATTTTTTAGGTTATTTCTTTTGCCATGAACCTATCTGAACTTTCTTCTTGATAAATAGAGCCTTGAAAATCTAGTCCTTCTTGACTGACTCGAACATGTTTCTATAGTATCAAGATATGTGTCTAAAGTTATAACACTTGTAACATATTATTCCCTATTCATTAAATCCTGATAGAGGAGAAAAAGAGTTGTGGCTTCTTCTTCACTTTGCATGACTTTTCTTCTCCTTATTTCTAAAATTGCTAGCCTTTTTTGACATTCTAATTTTTTATGACCATATCCATTAAAATAAAAATAGTAACCATAAAAATAAGACCTATTTATGTATCTCTGACATGATTTCCTTTTGTAGCTCTATTCCCTCTAGCCTTCTTTGTTTGAGATGTCCTCTATATTCTTAACTTCTTCCCTTTTTATTTCTTCTTTTTCTAAGAGCTTTAGCATAACTCTTTATTTTTTCCTTGTCTATAAAAGTGGTGGCCTCCTCTTTTTATTTTTCAAATCTAATACCTATCTTATTTGACATTGACATTTGACTTTCTAATATCTTATTCAACATATTAGTGTTATTCTCAAATTTTGAATCATTGGTTGCTCTATCATTGATTGCTTTATTTGTTTTCTCAAGATGTGATTTTAAAGAAGTAATTTCAATAACATACCTTTCACATTTTTTACTTACTTTTGGAAACTGTGTCATTAGATTTTCTTCATTCTTTTTGGTCTCTTCAAAGTGTGCTTGTAGATATTCAATTATTTCCTTTGAATCCTTTTCATTTTTCTCAATCTGGATCTTTAATATTTGATTCTTATTTTCAAGAGCTTTTAACTCTTCTAAGGCACAAACAAGTTCTCATTCTAGATTCACTTTGGATTCATCATGTTCTTCTTCTTGATCATCTATACTTTTGCTTGTTCAGGCATCTTCATGTATGGCCATGAATAGAATATCTTCTTCTTCTGAGTCACTAATTCCACTATCTTCAATTGAGCTAGGATCTTTAGAATACAAACTCTTCTTGAATCTTTTCTTGAATTTTAATTTGAAATTATTCTTGTATGTAGACTTTCCTTCTTTATTGTCACCATTGCCCTTATCTAGGCACTTAGCTATAAAATGTCTAATATTTCCATATTTAAAACATTTAAAATTTAATTTTCCTTGATATTTACCTGTGCCTTTTTTTAGCTTGTGAATGAATAGAGCTTGATTGTCATCTTCATCATCGCTATAACTATCACTTGATTCTTGAATATTAGCCTTCTCTTTCTTTGATGTCTTGAAAGCAGCTTCTCTCTTTGAAGGTTTTTCTTGTTCGGTCTACATCTCATATGTTGTAATAATACCATGTATCTCATTCATCTTTAACTTGGCTAAATTCTTCATTTCTTCAATTGCCAAAACTTTTATAGCATATCTCAATGGTAGAGATATCAAAAAAATTTGTACCACAATTGATTCTTCTAACTTTTCTCCAAGACCTTAAATTTGATTAACTATTTTATCAACCCATAAAAGATAACTTTCTATATTTGCTTCCTCTTCCATCTTCAAACTCTCAAAATATCTTCTAAAATTTTAAAGCTTAGCTTGTTGAACCTTTCCATCACTTTTATAAATATTCTTAAGTTTTACCCAAGTTTTATGAGTAGATTTACATTCCATAACTTTATAAAATTATGATTCACATAAACTACATAAAATATCATTTAAATCTTTAGCATTATTTTTGCTTGCCTTCTTTTCTATCAGAGTAATTACAAGTGTCTGTGGCTCTTTATAGTCTTCCACCACTGCTTGTCAAATGTTGAATCCAAGGGCCATCAAATAAGTCTTCATCCTTATGCTCCAAAAAGAATAATTTGTCCCATCAAACGAAGGTGCCTTATTTTTAGAAAAACATTCATGTGATCCAACCAACATGATTTCTTGATCTACCTTCAAGCTGTAAATCTTTTTCTAAAGGAACCTGCTCTGATACAAATTATTAAGTATGAAATATACTGAGAGGGGGCTAAATCAGTATATTATATATCTTTACTTAATTTGATTTTTTTTTTTAACCACTTAATCACACATTAAATATATCTAATAAAACTAAAACAATAATATGCATCACACAAGAAAGAGAGAGAGACAACATATTTTTACATGGAAACCCAAAGTGGGAAAAACCATAGAGAAAAATCTCAAGTATATGAATGAGCACCAACTCAAATTACAAAGTTTGAAAGTACCAACTTTTAAGAGAACCAACCCCTTTACCAACCACCAACATAACAAATATTTGTGAACACCAACCCAGAGGAGCACCAACCCTTTGAAAAGATTTGTGAGCACCAACACCTTTTATGTATAAAACACAACTATCTCTCAATGTTGCTTACTCAACAAATAATATAACTCTACAATATCTCCTACTTTTCTCTCTTTTAAAGAAAATACAAATCATACACACTCTTGCATATAACAAATGGCTTCTCAAGCCTTTATTTATATCTTTTTAAATTACTTTTGGCATTCACCCTTTGTGACCCTTCAATCCTCATAGAAAATGGCATGACCCTTCATATCCTTTCATTTGAAAAGTCATATGGTGGCCCTTCATAAGCAAATGTATCCTTTCCTTTTTTATCTTTATCTTGGTTGTTTTTCATATTCTTCAAAGTGTCCCTTCATGGAAAAATGTGCATACCCTCTTTTGTCTTCACATGGTGACTCTTGGAATTCCTCAAGATGACTCCTCATGAGAAAATACATTCCATTCCTCTTTTGTTTTTACCCTATGACTCTTTGACTTATCCATGGGCCCTATTTTGACTTATATGCAACCAAAAATAAATTCATTAATATTAAATAAATATTAACACGCATGAGTCAAGATATGAAAATTAAAAACACCATTAAATGTAATGGGGCCTTTATCACCAATAATGTTAAAATTTTGACATCAATGACAATATTTCCAACAATACTTCCTCTATAGGTTAGTCCAACACATGTGGTCACACCATTTACTATTTTTCCTAATGCAAGAGTCTTTGACATGTTTCTTGATCAACCATGGATTCACAAACTTTATGTAGTACCTTATATAGTTCACAAGTGCATGAAATACATTCACACTAATAAGGTTGTTATAGTTGGTGGAGCTTTGTATGAGTTACCACTCCCCACTTCAGAGCCATCTCCTACTATACAATCACTAGATTTAGCTCCTCCACAAGTTATAGTTATTCCTCTAGTTGAGATTTAGACATAGTCGAAGCCTCCCTCATCAACACAAAGAGTTCATACACTTTCATGGAGGCATCTCTTAGAAAAATCACTATATCAATGATAGTTTCAAGGCTCTAGACAATTTTTAGTTATAGTATTCACACCTAGGGTAGTATCATTAAGGTCTCATTCCTCTACACATAGAGCACATTTTCAAAGAGCTTATTCTATTAATAAATGAGTCCCTAAGAGCCTTGTAGTTTCATCCACTTTTTAGAGTTACAGGGGGGCCCCATAATTAGTTTTCAGTTTAGAGATTTCAAAGCATTTAAAACATACATAGCTTTTAGAGTCATAGTCTTAGCCCTTCCATCATACTTCACAATCATGCATGATCTCTCTCTTTGATATAGGACACCATGATAGGTCATCTCTTATGAGACTCATTGGTTAGTATCATTTCTTCTTAGTCTTTTTTGTACATAATTTCTCAACTTATTTGTACATAGTGTATTTTTGCTTTCTTTTACATACCTTATTTCAAAATGTTAACAATAATATATTAATCAAAATACAAAAACATTCAAATAACTCAAAACACCAAACATTTTTCAATTACATGCATTATCTATTCTTTACATTTCTAATACCATGCTAGACTTACACTTTTTTGTTCTATGTTATTGTTTGTTGATTTATCTACATTACCATGCTTCATTTGATCTTCTTTGAGTGTATGCACTAACACCTAGATGTCTGATTACTTCACTCTACCCATTGAGGGGTCATCTTACTTTTACATTTGAGGCATATATCGACATATCTACCCACCAAGGGCATCTTCTACATGACTACATTATCTAGGTTATATCATTCCTATACCTCACACTCTATTTATCATGTTGATGTACATTACTTACTAGCTTACATAGGTTATTCTATCAACACTCACTAGTATATAACACTTGTGTATTTCTTAGCATCTACCTAGTCTTGTACTACATGATTTGCATACTTTCACTTCTTGATTTGATCAGTTAGATGTGATAGTATTTATAGCATTTACATGCCTTCCTTTCTTGCTTTGAGTATCTATATATGATTGCATTTCTCAGCTCTTATTTTGTTACTTATGTGTGCCTTAAGAAATTTGTTAATGTCCTTTGCTTGTACTCTTGTATGTGATTGTGGCCCTCATGCCAATCTTGCTTATTTGTAATTGTATGTGTATATGGGCATTTAAACATGCCTTATATACTTGCTTTCATAGTTTGAGTGACATATGCCCATGTCCCTTGTTGGCCCCTTGGCCTCTTTTGTATGCTTCTTTCCTTGCATGATTATTTACTTGTTTTCTTCTTAGTTATTTTCAATGGCATGATCCACATCATACATTATCTTTCCTTCTTGGATGAAATGATGGACATCATGATCCATCCCTCCTTGACAACCAACCAAATTTCTAGTTTTAGTTTAGTATAACATCTATCTAGGCTTACCCATGTTGATCTAATAATCTCCATCACAAACTATGTTATATCTTGAGAGATTTTTTTGATCATCATTGCTATATCATGTATTTTATATCATAACACACTTACAGGGCTCTTTCTTCTAAGGGAAGTCATTGTAGGGCCTTCATTCCTACCCTCAAAATAAGGGGAAACAAATAGGGGTTTTATCATAAATATTAGAGCCCTATACCAATCAAAATTAGTTGTAGAACACTTAGAACATCAATCAAAATTCAAAACATGCATAATAGACTAAAAAAATAGGGATGAACATAGAATAACCATCAAAAATAGTAAAGAAAAAGACTGCCCCAATTAGACTATAACACTCTATAGCAAAGTGTCCACTTTTTGGTGCTCATATTCAAATAATCAAAAACCTAAAAAATTTAGAAATAGACAAAAAGATAAGGTCAATTATAGTTTTTTCAGCTATAGTCCAATTTAGATTAGATAGTTTTAGTATAGTTTTACTCAGATTATCTAGATATAGGGGCATCATGTGCGATATGATGTCTCTCACTTCTAGTTTTAAATTTGGTAGTTTGTATAGCTTTTAGACCAAAATCCATGTTACAAATAATAGTGATTAAGGGTAATGTGCATGACACATTTACCTTATTTTCTTTCCAATTCATTATATTACTAGGTATTTTTAGTAGTTGCATGTCTTATTCCATCTGTAGGTGGTTGGTATCATTTTGGAGTGGCTTTCATATAAGCCTAGTTCTCAATTTTGAAGTGGCTTTCATACAAGCCTAATCTCTACCTTTCAGAGTGGCCAAGATTGGCCTAGTTCTTAGTACACATTAGACTATCCATGCCACATTATCAATTTACATAACATTCATGGGCTTCATGAGCCATCTCATACAACACACATTCATACTAGTATTAGTTAATATTTCACACTTAATAGGCAATGATGGAACCAAAGGATTAGCTAGCCTTTTTATTCTTGAGCCACCTACTTAGAGACATTAGATACATAGTCTAAACATTGATTAACACATGTGTGTTCACATAGCTTCACTACATAATGGGTGATAATGGATCCAAAGGTTCAACTTTGGTATTCTTGAGCCACCCTTAGGGAATTAAGCACTCAAATATGTTCATGATATTACTCTTGGTACAACACATACATAGCATCACTCAACATCACAACAAGTTTTGTATTGGTTCATGTACCTGATATATGTCTCATTTTATGCTCTCTCTATGCACACTTAGCATCACACATCTTCATGGGCTTCACTCTTGTAGGTAAGTTTAGGTACGCTTTCTATTTTTTCTTTATCTTAGTATTTTTCTTTGTTGCATCACTAAAATAAAAAGAGGGAAAATGTAGTCATATAAAATTTCCAAATTGGTAGTTTGAGTGTGGCTTGTGACACCCCATCCATAGGTCCTCTTTACATGCTCTTACGACCCTTCTAGACACCTTTTTCTCATTACCAATCATCTGGAACCTTTTGAACAATCATTTCACCTCAGCCAAATAGTATTCCCCATGCCAATACTATTCCCCTAGGTCCCAAGCCTATAGGATAAGAGCACCCTATTTGGATTATAGTACCCCATAAAGAAGTGTCCAATTTTTGATGGTCTTATCCATTTGCACTTTAAGCCCCAATGGTTATTTTCATCTAGTCCTTATCCTTAATTAGGTTAGCCTAGCATGAATACATCTGATCTATGACCAATTTTTCCCTATAAAATCTCACTCAAAGCTCATTTATAAAGGGAGATGACCAAACTTACAAATAAATCAAGAATACAAATAAAATACTAAGGCAAACTTCTCTATTATTTTCACATAGTCACCCAACATAGCTACAAATCTAATCAAATTCCCATATCAGTCCCTAGCCACCTCAAACACTATCAATTTGGCATTTACATCTGTATCACACTATTACACAAAGCACACTAGGTAGGATAACTACATATGGCTTGATCCCTCTTTGGATTATTGGTATGTAAACAACATGCCCACACAAGGGGTGTGGTTTGTATTTCAATACATATTTCACACTAACCCCCCTCTTTTTCAAGTGACTTAAATGTAATTTTATCAAGCATGATGGAGGGTTAGGATTTGAAGACAAAATCAACTCCACAATGATTTCCATTAATAACTAGCACTTAATTTTTTATAAGCATGCTCACACAGGCATAGTGAAACTACCTAGAAATTTTTAGGTCTTTTTTATCAGTTTGGATAACATCAGTAGGAATAGACAATAATGTCATACACCAAAGCATCTACTTTTTGGTGCTCTTACCCTTTTTCCCAATAAAATCTAGATTCAGGTTTATGACACCTTCTTAGTCCTACACAGCTATTTTTAACCTCTGTATTAACTATCTCAGTCTATTTTATAGCTAAGTTATATTTCTTCTTATTTATTTCTAGTTTTAGAAAGGTGATAAAGACAAATAATTACACAAATCAAGACTGTATGTATTGTTATATTTTGTATTTATTTATTAATCTAGACCATTAACTAAAATAGGAATAAAACTCTAGTATTCCCAAATAAGTTAAATCAAGATGTTACAAAGTGAATGCACACATATATGGCTAGATTTTTCACATCCTAAAGTAAGAGGGGGTAGTAATAGACCTAAAATATCTTATTAAGATGGTAATTACTCTATAAAATGAAGATATATCACATAAACTTACAAACTTATTGCATAATTTATTGGATTGTGTAAAAAGGGGACAACAGAGAGCTCAATAGGTTATTTCATATGTAAAGACTAAAAATCCAAATGATTTTAATTCTAGAATGGACATATAAATCATAAGTTATGAAGTCCCAAATATTGTCTTTGAATTTAGGAGTACGGTGAATATGATTACTAGGTCTACATTAGAGGCCATTGGATGACCAACCCTTAGCTAAAACCTTGCCACATTGATCCTTACAAACTATGGCTGAGTGGAACCCATCGGTAAATTATCAAATTTTTAAATAATAGTAGTTGATCTAAGTCTACGTCAAGACTTAAAATTTATTGATATGAAAACTAATGAAGAACACTACCTTGTGTTAATAAGAAATAATTGGGTGTATGATGGTTAAATGTCCATCAATATAATAGATAATATGGTATAGGTACATCAAGGGGAGAATATCATTATCATAACATTGAATAAGGTTGAGAACAAGTCTTACATCTTTCCCAAAGATCTTGCATCACCATATGCCTATATAGGAGACAACTAGTTTAAATTTGGCACACAATTAAAATTGTAAGCCCTATGAAATAGATAGTTCACTAATTTTGTGTAATAGGCTCAAAAGTTTCCATAGATGTAGTAAATAGAATGTATTCATATTGGCCTATCAAGATAATGGAGAAAGTTCTACAATTACACATGGAGTAATACATGTATCATTTAATGCAATCTCTAATAAGGTTATAAGTGGATCTCTTGTATCAGGTGACTCCTATAGATATATATTACATAGTGTTTCACAAAAAAAAATCTTTATTTCTTAATAATAAAGTTGTAAAACTTGAAAGAAGGGTAAGGTTAGTAGAACCTAGATTAGGTTTGTTATCCATGATCAAGATACTTGTAGATGATCCTCTTTGGCTTGAGAAGAATGACTTGTAGATAAGAAATCACTAAAGAAATGGTTGGTTAGTTAGATAATATGTTGGATTGCTTAGCAAGCTAGATCCAAGAAGCATAAGTTTCCTTGGAGGCTTTCAATCCACACTTTCAAACAATCAAATTTGGGAAATGAAAGATAAAATGCTTGTATGAACAATATAAGATATTATGATCAAACATAACAAGTGCTTGAAAAGAGGTGAATTTTCCTAATTTTAGCAATAAACAATTTAATATTAATGCTAAATGAATTAGACATGGTTCAAAAAATAGGGTGATATTATGTGATCATGTAGAAGGTCAAAAAGTGTGATTTGGTTAAGGTCTGATAGGTAGAATTAGCTTATTGTTGGAATTGTCACATAGTGACCATCGATGGTTGCATGAACCATTAATGGTTAGATAACCATTGGTGGTTGGATAACCATCAGTGGTTGGGGGAAAACTATTGGCAGTTAAATGACCATCAACAATTATTGTTAGATTTAGCTTAAGTAAGGGTAGGTTTGGTTGGTAAGGTGGTTGAGTGATTCTAAGAGGTGGGTTTAGGCTAGATGTTGGTTGTAAGACAAAAAAAAGGAACTAATTACTAAAAATATATACTTATCTCTATTTCTTGAGGAATGTTGAGGTGAGCAGTTAAAAACCCATTATAGAGCTTGGAACAATTTTGATGGAGTGTCAGTGTCTTGGTTATGTTTAATGAATTGTAGAATTTGTGCTCTCTTCTTGGTCACTAAAATCTTTCTTAGATTCATCAAAAGAAGACCTATAAAATAAGTTATGATACAAGAAAATTTGATATTTTTTTATTCTCTCTAATGATTCCTCCTTCTCTTTTCACCTCCTCCTCTCTTTTTATAGAAGGAAGGGAAAGGTAAAACAATGATCTCAAACAAGGTCTCAAGAGGTCATCTAATTTTAGTATTAACATGTACAATTATATGAGTGGATAAGATTTAAAAATCAAGGTGAAGTTGAGATAGATTTAAACCTTAAGGTGATTAAAGGTTGACCATTGGTGATTGGTTCTAACCATCAATGGTTAGGGGTTTATCATCGATGATTTATAGGTTAAGGGTAGAATAGTCAGAGTTAGTCAGGGTGACTTAGGTTTAGCAGTTGAAAAGGTTGTGAAGTAGCCTCAAAGGGGTCTAGGGATGGACTAGGGGTTGGTGAAACATTTAGAACCATAGTGTCTGGATTTATAGTGTCTACCTTTTGCCCCTTTTTGTTATGTAGTTTATATCTACAAGCTATAAAACAAAAATGGAAGGTTAGGTTAAAGGTTTAGCTAGCCTAAGTATGGGAGGAGGTGTTCCCCCTCAAACTAAGATTTGATGAGGTGAAAAAAAATAGGTGTGGGTTTGATAAGTAGTTAAGTGGGTGATAACATTGGTTAGAGTGGGTATTAAGGTGAAAACATGTATACAAAATGTGACTAAATGTGATAGTACATATCGCATATAAACTAAACTAACATGGTTAAATTAGTCAATAAAACAAGTATATTAGAAGAACAAATTATAAGTAGACCAATTGACCACATTTAAGCATGGTGGTTAGGTTGTACTATTAAATACAAGTCTTCTAGTTAAGGTCAATGTATTCACAGGTGTCCAAGGTAGGAAGTGCTCTCAAGAAGACATAATTGGGTTAGTGCATAAAAGTAGCATGAGTTAAAGTTATTGAAGATGGCAATGTAGTCATAGTGGTCAAAGTTACCAATGCAAGGTAACCAAAAAATGTGCATAAGTTTGGATAAAATAACCAATGTCGAGGTTACATGGTTGGTTATTCAGTTGGTGGATAATGGGTACTCCAATGGTAGGCAGTTGGTAATTGTTAGGTTAGTAATGGGTAAGATATATTTTGATCATGTTTAAAATGATAAGTTAGGTTGAAAAAATTTAAGGAGGTCGACCATTGATGGTCAGGGTCAACCATCGATGATCACCTACTAACAATCGATAGTCATATGTCAGCCCTAAAAGGGTGAGGTGAAAATTCCATCGAGGGTTTTTATTTATACATTTGAACATTATAACTTGATATGCTTAGAAGTTATTCATTTTCCAAAAGAAATAGTTATGGTTCAAGGTGATAAACTGAGTGATCATGTGGATTGAATTGAGTGTGTAAGGTTGATTGAGATTGACTAGGTGGTGGTTAAAGATGTAGAGGGGTTGAGGTAGAGTGCAAGGCATAGTGGTGATTTTGAGGGTTCCATCATGATGATGGTCAAGGAATGAAGTAGGATCTGTACTTGTATTTATAGAGTAAAGTTTAATTTGTTTGTTATTAGATTATGGGTGGGTGAGACCTAGGGCTAGGGCTATGTATAAGGTTAGGGTTTTGTAACGTAGGGTTGAAAATGGTAGAGAGGGGGTAAAATTTTTTAGGGTAGTTTAGGGGAGGTTCAATTGGTTTAGATACATTGTAAATTTATTTTGGTATATTTAGGATGCTAGGGTTAGGGTTGGTTCATCAGTGGTCACCACATAGTGACCATCTAAATTCACTATCAATCATCTATGGTCTATGAGTGACCATTAATGACTATCAATAAGTCATTATGTGGTGACCATCGATGGTTGGTCCCTTAATCACTATTGGTCAATGATGTGATTGGTGATAGTTCCAAAAATAACCATCATCAATTAATAGTTGACCATCAGTGGTCGACAAAAATAAGGTAAAGTCAAATTTGTTAAAAAAATGGGTTGGGGGTTGGTTAAAGCTAAAGGGTGTGTAGGTTTCTTAGGGGTGAATTAGGTAAGGGTTAAGGTTAGTGGGTAAGGGTGTAGGTTAAGGGTGTAGGTTGTGAGTTTAAGGAAGGGTTGGGTAGGTAAATAGGGATAATAGGTAAAAATCATAGGCAAAAGCATGTTGAACTAGGTAAATTAATGCATTAGTATCAAACCTTGAAAGTAAGGGAACAATTATAGATGAGAGACAATGTGCCCCAGATCCTCGATGAGGTGTGATAAGGTATGATAAATGCAGATTGGGATCACATGATCGAGGTAGGATTAGGAGGTATGAGGTACTATTAGCATGTATCTCAAGATTTAGTGATGTTAATGACACTCATCAAGAGATGGGATCCATCCACTAACACATTCCTACAACTGATAAGTGAGATAACTATTTTGATAGAGGACATCTACTAGATATTGTAACTACCTATATGGGGTAAGTAGATATATCATATTAGCAGTGAGGAGAGAGACAAGTAGATGGATTTACCTATATAGAGAGGACTGTATTCACATGAGATGTCATTCTAGAGGTTTCCATTACACACCTCTATATCAGATGGATATGGATAGTAGAAAACTATTTATGATGATGATGATAACTATGACATGTTATGATTTGCCTAATTCTAGTAGCAAGAAATTTCCATACTTATTTTTAGGGGTTCTAGTGGAGATGTGGTTGGTTTGTATGGTGTTTGAGTGGGTGTTTATTTTATTAGTTCATATCTTTCAAGATCTATGGGGATACTATGCCCATAGGAGATATGGGATCATCATTGGTTTTGTGTTACATTGTTGGGACTATGAACATGTTAGGGTATTGAGACCTAGGGGAATATCATGGCATAGTTTTGTTCATATAGATTATAGGATCAGCTACATGAGGTAGAGAGGTGATTATTCTCTCACAAGACTAGGAAGAAGAGATCGAGACATTGACTGATATAGAGGCTGACTAGATGCCTTAGTTATGGGAGATTTGATTCGATAACCATATGTCAAATTTACATCATGGGTGAGCTACGCCTAACAAACATTATCATTATAGAGCTACAGATGGATCTTCAAGAGTCAAGATCATGAGATTGAGCTTATCCCTTTTGAGAAGGTGATGAGTTAGTTTGGACTAATACATGATAACCTCAGGGAGTTCCCTAGATATAAGAGGGAGGATACTACTCTAGAGCCTAAGGATGTGTGGATAGATCATGAAGATATTCAAATGAGGGATGAGGTTGATGATGCTAGCATTATTGATGGGTACCCTACATGATTTCAAGCACATTACATTATAACCATCTTTAGGGGTGATGGTGTACATTTGGATATGAATGTAGATGTAGAGGTGAGGGTAGTGATCAGAGGGATACAGATGCACTAGATAGATAGGCATTGATTACTAAGAGGGATCAAGCATGGGTATCACTAGAAACAACATATGCATCCTTAGTGATAGTGACTCAGGAAAGGGATATAGCACATGGCTAGGTGGCCACTCTTACTAGGGAGAGGGATCAAGTTAGGGATCATCTACCCATGGTTACTCAGGAAAAATATTCTCTAAGGTAGGTAAGAGGAGTACCAATAGTTACGATACCACTAGGGACTATCTCGATGTGAGATATGTAGTGATAATTGAGGAGATCTGATCCTATGATGCCTTAGATTTTAGATGTCTACTAGATGAGCCTTGATGGGGAAAGTACAAAGTCTAGATCACTAGAGGGGCTAGCAATGCAATGATAGGTCAGTGGTCTACATTTGTAGGGGGCAGGTAGGTGTGAGAGGGTAGGCTCTAGGAGGTAGTGGTGATTTAGGGGCTTAGATTGTATGAGTCATTTGTATTTTTGATGTATTATATGTTTTTGATACCAACCTAAGCCAATGTGGTGATATGTATATATATTTTGAGAGACATGTACATTATTGTATATATGCTTATTATTTTGATTATGAGCTTATGATATATAGATGTGGTCATGGTTTATGGTTTGTGTTGATGTTTATGGATGTGATGTTGGTTATGATTATTATGTTCATATGATTAGCATGTTATAGTTTATGTGTTCTTACCTAACTAGGAATGTGATGATATGGCTATTTAATTTATACTCATGATGATATTTGATACTGATGGATGTTATTTATGATATTATAATGTTTATGCTTTTTTAGACATGACTATGATGTTTGTGATTATTTTTATGGTTATGGATGACTATGATGTAGTTTATGTTCATGACATGGTTATGGGTCAATGGATCATAGTTATGTGGATGTGATAGATGGTAGGATGATAATGATGTTATGATTAGGTGAGAGGATGTTTATGATGTTATGATATGATGATGTTTGTTATGATGAGATTTTTTGTTGGACATGTGGATTAATATTTGCTTTCTTACCTAGATAGGCATGTGATGGATAGCATATGTGGATGATGTATGATTGAATATTGATAGATGTTTCATAATTAGTTGGTGTTGTTGGTTATTGAGATGAGATGATTATGATGTGATGATGTTATCTATGATTAGATATACTTTTGAGGTAGATTGATGTGTGATGACTTTATGATGTGATACAAGGTAATGTTATGATGATTATATGTTTTTTATGATTGGTTATGATGGCTAAGATGTTTTTTTGAAAAAAACACTTAAACAAGGCACAACACAATAAAACACATAATTGGTTTTTAAACATTTTTAATGAGATACATATGATTAGATGAGGGTGGTTGAATGTTAAGACATATAAACTAAGTTGGATTAAAAAAATAAATGTGAGGAAGATAAGCTAACCAAGAGATAAATTTCATAACTAATGTATCAACAATTATAGATGAGAGAATAAAAATAATGTATGATGCTTCTTATTTGGTAAGGACTAAAAAAAATTGAAGTAAGATTGGCTTATGAACATAAGTCCTTTAAATGCTTTGCATGAGCATCAATTGATTGGTTAAAAAGGTATATTGATCATATAATGTCAAGTAAGCTCAAAATCCCTTATGTATATATTGTATAATTGGGGATGGATGAAAATGGAACCTTCTTGTGAGATTAGCATGCCTCTTCGGTAGGTTACCAAAATAGCTAGTATAAATAAGTCTATGTCATATGAAGTATAGACTGATCAATGAGGGAAGTATACTTATGAAAGCCAATTTTGGCTTCCAAAAATTATCTTATTTTTCTAATTTTTGAAAATGGTTCATTTTCTATTTTGTTATTTCTTGGAGGGATGGGGGAATTTGATCGATGTAGGAAGCTTCCAAGAAATTATTATGCTTTATATAAATGCTTTACTCGGCCATCCTTCAAGGGAGTGGTCTAAGTTTGTGAGCTTTGTTTAAGTATTTTGATAGCTATCTTTTAAGGGAGTATTCCACCTTATAGTAACAAATTATGATATGTTTTGGCAGTTGCCTTTCATGGGAGTAATCTATAAATGCTTGGAATAACCCATATGAGTTTTTGTTAAACATGAAATATACTAAGAGGTGGGGTGAATTAGTATATTATATATCTTTTAATTAATCTGATTTCTTTTCTTTAACCACTTAATCACACATTCAAGATATGCAATAAAATTAAAACAATGACATACACCACATAAGAGAGAGAGAGAGAGATACCATATTTTTTCGTGAAAACCCAAAGTAGGAAAAACCATGGAAAACAATCTCAAGTATATGAATGAGTACCAACTCAAATTACAAAGTTCTCAAGCACCAACTTGTGAGAGCACCAACCCCTTTGCTGAGCACTGACATAGTAACTATTTATGAGCACCAAGCCATAGGAGCATCAACCCCTTGAAAAGATTTGTGATCACTAACCCCTCTTGTGTATAAAATAGAACTATCTCTCTGTGTTGTTTACTCAATAAATGATATAACTCTACAATATCTCCTAATTTTTTCTCATCTTTTCTTATATAAAATAATTACAAAACTATGCACTCTCTTAAATATTTTAAATAGCTTCTCAAGCCTTTATTTATATCTTTCCAAATGACCTTTGGCATTAACCCTTTATGACCCTTCAATCCTCATAGAAAATGGCACCAAACTTGCATGACCCTTTGTATCCTTGCATTTGAAAAGTCACATGGTGACCCTTCATAATAAAATTCATCTTATCCTTTTTTGTCTTTATCTTGGTGACCTTTTGAATTTTTTAAGGTGACTCTTCATGAAAAAATGTGCCATACCCTCTTTTGTCTATACTTGGCGACTCTTATAATTCCTCAAGATGACTCTTCATGAGAAAATGCATCCCATTCCTCTTTTGTCTTTACCCCATGACTCCTTGACTTCTCCATGGGCCCTCTTTTGACTTTTATGAAACCAACAATATATTCTTTAATATTAAATAAATATTAACACACATTAGCTAAGATATGAATATTAAAAACACCATTAAATGTTATGGGGTATTTATCACCAATGCTAGACCTTTGACATCAATGACAATATATCCAACAATCTCCTCCTTGTCATTGATGGCAACCTTAAATTGAAACTAACATATCTTAAAACTAGTATTGCACATTCCAACCTACACATACTACAACCGAAAAAATATACAGTAACTCCCCCTTAATGTAGCAACTTGTACCTATTTTTGCACTTGTTACTGCACCTATAGTTGTACCTATTTCTATTTTTATCCCCCTTTGACATCAATGGAAAAGGGCCTATCTTAGAGCTAACACTTTTCTCCCCCTCAATTTATGTTGATCTTCAATGGTAGGAAGTAAAAGAAATTACTCAAAACTTCTCTCACATATACTTAAATGTATCTTTTGGTAGTGCCTTTATGAAAATATCTATAATCTATTATGTATTATTGATATATTCCATTTTAACCTATTGATTTGCAACCTGCTCTCTCAAAAAGTGATATTTGATGGGAATATGTTTTGTTCTTGAATGCATCACTGGATTCTTATAAATATTAATATCACTTGTGTTGTTACAAAAAATAAAAATAGGTTCATCATATTTTACCTTGATATCTTCTCCAAAGTTTGCTTCATCTAAATCACTTGAGTACAACATAATACCACTACAATATATTTTGCTTCAGCTATAGAAAGTGATATTGAATTTTGTTTTTTGCTTAACTATGATACTAAGCTATCATCAAAGAAGAAAGCTTCTCTACTTTTACTTTTTTTATCATCTAAACAACCTACCCAATCTAAATCTGTATAAGCAACCAAAGTAAAATCTCTATCTATGGGATACCACAATCCATAATCTAATATCCCTTTGATATATCTAAATATTCTCTTCACCAACTGATCATGACTATCTTTTAGAGATGAATGATATCTTACAACCATACCTACTGCATGCATGATATCTAGTCTTGATGTTATCAAATATAAAATACTACCAATCATAGATCTATACAAATTTTAATCTATAATAGGTGAATCTTCATCCTTACACACCTTGTTCCATATACCCATCTATGTACCAAATAGTGCATAATCCTCAAAACCAAACTATTTTAACATTTCTTTGGCATATTTACTTTGAGATATGAAAATTCTTTTATCTGATTGAAAAATTTACAACCCTAAGAAAAATAACAATTCCCCAGGCATAGACATCTCAAATTATTTTTGCATATTGTTAAAAAATTATTTTGTCATGTTTTCAATGTTACCTCCAAATATTATTTCATCAACATATACCACAACATTCAAATGATGCTCACCTTCTATTTTTATGTAAAAATTACTATCAACAAATTCTCTCTTGAAACCTTGATCCTATAGGTATTTATCAAGTATTGCATACCAAGCTCTGGGATCTTGTTTCAATCCATACATTTTTTTATTCAATTTGCATATATGTCTACTATAATTTGAGAGAATAAGTCCCTTTATTTTCTCAATGTAGGCCTCCTCTTCTAGTTTATCATTCAAGAAAGTAGACTCAACATCCATCATCATTCTTCTAGTGTAAATTCCTTCATTTATGTCCCTGATGATGTCACTTTTATTATGATTTATTTGTACATAATTGAATGGGGTTTTGGTGTCCTTTTTCTCTTTCTTCTCATCTTCATCTAATTCTTCAAAATCTTCCTCTTCAATAATTTTAGGAATGTCTACTGGATCACTGATTCTTTGTGTTCCATCTTCTTCTATCCTGACACTTGCACTTTTAACTATTTTCTTTGTTATTTTGATATAACATTTATAATATTTACTTTTACAAGAATAACTAAGAAATATACCTTCATCTGATCTAGATTCAAACTTACCCAATTCTTTATTAGTTCTCTTTATGAAGCATCTACTATCAAAAACTCTAAAATAATCAATTGTAGTTAGTTTGTCTTTCTATAGCTCATAATGAGTCTTGTCACTATTGACTCTCAATAATGCTCTATTTTGGATAAACACTATTATATCAACTATCTCTCTCTAATATTTATCTGGTATCTTAGATTCAATTAGCATTGTCCTTACCATATCTTGTATTATTCTATTTTTTCATTCAACTACTCCATTTTGCTGTGGAGTTCTGGTTGCTAAATAATGTCTTTTTATTCCATGGTCTTCATAAAACTCAATAAATTGATCTGACATGAGTTCTCTTCCTCGATCTAATCTTAGGCACTTAATCTTCAAACTAATTTCATTCTCAACTAATGATTTGAATGCTTTGAAATGTCTAAAAGCTTCTATTTTTTTATTTAAAAAATATTATCCAAGTCATATGTGAAAAATTATCAATAAGCAACATAAAATATTTCTCACCTTGAGTAATTTGAATTCTCATAAGTCCACACAAATCAGTGTGAACAAGAACATTTTAGTGGTTGAGTATTCTTTTGTTTTGAACCACCTTCTGGCCTACTTCCCATGCTGACAAAGTTCACAAAACATGTTGGATGGATTTGTAATCTTTGGAAGATTTTTGACTACTTACTTCTTACTGATGTTGACAAGATTATCAAAATTTATATATCCCATTGTCTTGTGCCATAGCCAACTTTCTTCAATCTGACTCAAACAACATCATTGACTTTTGATGTCTAATAACATATACAGATTATTGCATGTTCTCTAAGCATCTATAACTAATACATCTAAATATTTTTTCTTAATTTCATAACTTTTTACATAAAAATTTAGTGTGTGCCCCTTATCACACATTTGACTTACACTCAAAATATTATGCTTAAGACCTTCTACATATAAAATATTTTCAGTTTTAGTTCTACCTTTATCCAAACTTAGTGTACCTTTTTCAGCAATTTTGGCAACAGTATTATCTCTAATTTTACTATGCCACCATTGATCTTCTTCAAGGTTATGAAATTGATCTTGTATAGTGTCATGTGCCTTGAAAATCCACTATTAATGAACCATGTCTTTTCATTTATTGCATGTAATGTTGTCTGGACCATAGACTTTTTAGTTGTTTCTTCTGCCATGAACATGTATGAACTTTCTTCTTGATGAATGGAGCCTTGAAACTCTAGTCCTTCTTGACTAACTCAAATATACTTCTATAATACTAGGCTATGTGTCTAAATTTATTGCACTTATAATATATTATGGCCTCTTCATTAAAACCTGATAGAGGAACAAAAGAGTTGTGGCTTTTGCTGGACTCTACATGAGTTTCCTTCTCCTTATTTCTTAAATTGTTAGCCCTTTTTCAACATTCTATTTTCTTATAAACATATCCATTACAATAAAAATAGTAACCATAAAAATAGGACCTATTTGTGTATCTCTGACCTAATTTCCTTTTGTAGCTCTATTTCTCCAACCTTCTTTGTTTGAGATGTCCTCTGTATTCTTAACTTATTCCCTTTTTATTTCTTCTTTTGTAAGAGCTTCAACATAGCTCTTTCCTTTTTCTATGTTAACCTTGTCTATGAAAGTAGTGGCCTCTCCTTTCTTTTTTTAAATCTGATACCTATCTTATCTAGTATTGATCTTTAACTTTATAATATCTTATTCAACATATTATTGTTATCTCAAGTTTTGAATCATTGGCTGCTCTATCATTGATTATGTTATTTATTTTCTCAAGATCTAATTTTAAAGAAGTAATTTATAACATAATTTTCACATTCTTCACTTACTTTTTGCAACTGTGCTATTAGATCTTTTTCATTCTTCTTGGCTTTTTAAAAATGTGTTTGTAGATATTTAATTATTTATTTTGACTCCTCATTTTTCTCAATTTGAAGCTTCAATATTTTATTCTTCTTCTCAAGAGCTTTTAACTCTTCTAAGGAAAAAATAAGTTCTCCTTTCAAATTCACTTCAGCTTCATCTTGTTCTTCTTCTTGATCATCTGTACTTTTTCTTGTGGAGGCATCTTCATGTATGGCCATAAATAGAATATCTTCTTCTCCTAAATCACTGACTCCACTATCTTTCGCTGAGCTAGGATCTTTAGAATACAAACTCTTATTCTCTAATCCCTTTTTAAAATTTCCTTTAAAATTCTTCTTATATGTGGACTTTTCTTCTTCATTGTTATCATTACCCTTATCTGGGCACTTGGTTATAAAATGTCCAATATTTTCATAATTAAAACATTTAAAAGGTAATTTTTCTTGATATTTACCTATGCCATTTTTTGGCTTGCAAATAAATAGAGCTCCATTGTCATCTTCATCATCTCTAGAAATGTCACTTGATTCTTGAATCTTAGCCTTCTCTTTCTTTGATGTCTTGAAAGCAGCTTCTCTCTTTGAGGGTTTCTCTTATTTGGTTTGCATCTCATATTCCATAAGAATACCATGTAATGCATCCATCTTTAGCTTGGCTAAATTTTTCATCTTTTCAATTACTAAAACTTTTGCATCATATCTCAATTGTAGAGATCTCAAAACTTTTTATATCATGACTAATTCTTCTAACTTTTCTCCAAGACCTTGAATCTAATTAACTATTTGATCAACCTGTAAAAGGTAACTTGCTATATTTTCTTCCTCTTCCATCTTCAAACTCTCAAACTATCTTTTGAAAGTCTGAAGCTTAGCTTGCTAAACCTTTCCATCACCTTTGTAAATATTCTTAAGATTTACCCAAGTTTTATGAATAGATTTATATTGCATAACTTTAAAAAAAATTGATTCACATAAACCACATAAAATAACATTTAAAGCTTTAGTATTATTTTCACTTGCCTTATTTTCCATTGGAGTAGTTACAATTGTCTATGGCTCTTCATATTCCTCCATCACCACTTGCCAAATGTTGAATCCAAGAGCCATCAAATAAGTCCTCATCTTTATGCTTCAAAAATCATAATTTGTCCCATCAAACAAAGGTGATTTATTTGTAAAAAAATCTTCATGTGATCCAACCATCATGCTTTCCCTGATCTACCTTCAAGCTATACAACTTTTTCAAAAGGAACTTGATTTGATACCAATTGTTAAGCATAAAATATACTGAGCGGGGGCGGGCGGGGGCGGCGTTAATCAGTATATTATATATCTTTTACTTAATTTGATTTATTTTATTTAACCACTTAATCACACATTTAAGATATGTAATAAAACTAAAATAATATCATGCACCACACGAGAGAGAGAGAGAGAGAGAGAGAGAGAGAGTAGATTTTTACATGGAAACCCAAAGTGGGAAAAACCATGGAGAACAATTTCAAGTATATTAATGAGCACCAACTCAAATTACAAATTTTTCAATGGGTAAAGTGGTCTACCTTATGAGTTGAGCTATGAGTCTTCGTAATATTTTTAATGGGTAAAATGGGTTTTAATATCAAGGTTCATAAATATTTGAAGGTTTTTAGTTCTCAAGTTAGTCAAGTTTTTGTCAAGTTGGAGGCCTAATTAGATAGTTGGTTTGTGAAATAAGTATGTTTATAGTTGTTTCAAATTGGTATGCTCAAGGGGGAATATGAGAGTGATCTAGATATGAAGTTTTAGGTCTTGAAGTTGTGTCTACAAAAAGTTGTGGGCTCTACAAGTTCCAGGTAGGGCTACAAGGAGTCTAAATAGGCCTAGTCTTGAAGATGTGCTTTTTATTCAGATTTTTCAAAAGAATAAGGCATAATTATCTCAAGGTATGTTTTTAGGTTAGTTTAGTATATTTTTTATATTTGGGATAATGTAGATGCAGAGTTGGTGGTCATGGAAGTGTCTTAGGAAAGAAGGTTGGTAAGCTTGCATGGTGATTATTCATGGTGTGTGGAGATCTAAAGATGCTCAAAAAGTGAATTGCCTCATATATCTTAAGGGGAGTCACTCTTATATGTATTTTTGTGATTTCCATCATATTCTAGTGGTTTTTGTGTGTCATTTCTTCATTTATTGCAGTGCTTAGTTGAAGAAGAGTGTTGGCATATATCAAGAGGAAGTTATCAAGGCAAGTAGAAGTAGGCTCAAGGTAAGGGGGAGTTTGTATCATCTTTTTAAGATGGTCATTTATTATGTATGGTATTTTTAGGTCCTTATTATTAGTTTTTTTCCACTTTGTCATTGTGTCAAAGGGGGAGAAAGTCCTTGTTATGGGAATGCTTAAAGAGAGAGAAGGTGAGTTGTATATTACTATACATGATGTTTGTTAACATCAATGACAAAGGGAAAGATTGTTGGAGAGTTATTAGTTATATAATAGTGATATCATGAAAGTGTCTTGGTGAGTATATGAAGTGCTTTGATAAGCCTAAGTAATAATGACAAAGTATGCAATGTGCTTATTCTAGTGTGATCTATCTTGACTTGGTTGATCTTTTAGTTTGACTATTTAGAGGTGATTATGGATGATTATGGAGTATTTATCATGTGTAAAATGTATCTAATATGTTTTATAAGCTTTTAGATTTTGTGTGTATAAATGGAATTCATCTGGTTGTTCATAGTTTTTATCTAGACACTTTGAGTCCAGTGGTAGAAAATTTGAGTAGGCAGTTTGATGACATCACCTTTACCATGTGGGAATGAGTTAATGGTATTTGGTCATATGGTTTTCATCACATTAGTCCCTATTTACTATTTTCTAAATGTTAGGTCATGCACCTATGTGTATTCAAATATATATGGATGCAAAGTTGGGCTCTTATGCATTTTGATAATGTTTTCCCATACTTGGCCAAATTTGTAATATGGAAAGAAGAGTTGAGTAAGCATTTTGGTCAAGACATATCTCATACATGTGAAATTTTAAAGAGAAGGTGATAAAATATGTTTATTTAGTTTTGTATATACTTGATTTTCACTAAATTCTAGATCATGCATTGAAGCATGGCAAAAGTTATGCAGGAGCAAAGTTGGTCTCCTAGACAAGTTTTCAACATAGTTGGCTCTATGACAAAAGATTTTGAGAAGTCATTTTAATGGTGATATATCTTACATGCATGAAGTTTTTAGGAGTAGATTGACATATGGTTTGATTCTCCTATATAAGGATATCATATGGTTCAAATTTAAGATTATGCAAGTAAGCACAAAAGAAGTTATTGAGGTGAAACATTGGCCTTATAGGCATATTTCAATGGTTCTCATACTTTGTCATTTATGCACATGTTAAAGTTTGAGAAATATCAATGGAGCACATTTTCTCTAAGAAGTTAGGAAATAATAAGATGAGGACAGGTGCACGATGTTTAACGCTGAGCAGAGATAAAGATCAAGCTTCTTCAAAGGATCAATGATGAGTAGGAGATCATATAGATAGAGATCAATGGTGCATATTAAATTAAAGAGGTCAAAGTGATAGTTGTCTATCACTTCTAAAGTGAGGACAATCTCAATGAGATCGACGAAGCATGTGGATTTAACATTATAAGATTGCATGAGATGAGGTCAAAATGACTGAGTTTTAACATTTGAGCATTGAAACATATATGTTAAATATCTAACAAGATCTATGGTGTGTATTTGATTTGAGTAGTGAGGACATGATATACAAGCTTAGTATTTGAAGTTTAATTGTGACCATTGACTTTTAAATTTTTGAATTTGTAAAGGAAAGACTAGTGTCTGGTTTTGAGGCCATAACTTTCGATCGAAGATGAATTTATTTATGATGTAAAAAGAAAAGTGATAGAGGACTCCAAGATAAATCTATAAATATGTATTTAAATATTTATAAGTGTGCATAGACAAATATTTTGAGCTCCAAAGTTGACTATGTTTTCATATATGTTATGTAAGGGACCTGAGAAGACTATTTGATCTTGTTTTGATATTGTTTTGATATATCTTGATGAATTAGATATTAAGGAGTGTTATAGAATATATGAGGATGATCTATGTAAATTTTAAAGGTTTGACCAATCATATCCATTATGAAAAAAAGTTTTGAATTTGATTATGTTTTCATTCATAATGATTATGTGTACAGAGAAGTGTTTGAGCTAATTGGGATTTAGTAGAAGAGTGTTTTGGTGACTATGATCATTTAAGGATGCCAAAAGGGTCATGTGGAATGGGTCCATGATGTTTTTAAATGTCCATATATTATTTTTTTGCTTGGAGAAAAGTCAAAGAGCTAAACGGGTCTTCATATGACCTAAAAGTGACTTAGGCCTATTTTGAAAGGGGATTGTGCTTAGGTGTGACCCATATGAGATGCCTTAAGAGTGAAGGCATGTTTTGTGGCTGAAAAATAAATATTTTTATCTTTTTAATTCATGATTTATCTATATATATTGAAACTAAATGTGTGGATTTCTAGACATGTGCGAAAGACTAGTGCAAGGTGCACATGAGATTTATGGAGAAAAGGATAGATAGTGTGTATGTTGGTTGAGTTAATGAGTAGAATAGTTTGTTGACTATGTGTATGAAATTTAGGTCATGTTCCTAATGTCAAGATATTTCTCTTGAAATTTGAGGATATGTGAAGAGGTCCAAGTGTGCATATAAGGATAGTTTAAGTGAAGAAGAAAAGAGTTTGTGACATGTTTATGTGAGAGGCTTGTTTGAGATAGAGAGAGTTTATACAGGGGTTATAAAATAGATATCCATCATCAAGTGTTGAAAACATCATTTATAAGGTGGAAGTGTTCAAATGAGGGTCTAAAGGACTTGGTATTATTCAGGGGTTGTTACTCCTTGTGAAATAGGTGTTTTGCTAAATACCTTTGGTCAACAGGATATGATCAAGGTTTGCTAGTCTAAAGGAGTCGATCAGTCTTTTATTTGTAATTTTTGATAAAAAAATAGTCCATTTGTGTTTCAAGCTTGAGAGTAGGTTTTATTCTCCATGAGGGTTTCCCATAAGAACTATGTGTTATGTGTTTGATCTTGTATATGCATTGAATGTATGAGATCTTTTGTTAATGTTTCTTGATTAAGTTAATACACATTGATTGGTTAATAGTTTAAAGGACTAAAATTTAAATTAAAATATTTGGGCTGACTGATTCACCCCCCCTGAATCTTAGTGATTTTAACTCTAACAATAATGTATAGACTAGAGAAAGAAAATGAAAACCTCAACACTCCTATGGATTACAATTGGTTCATCATAATGAAAAAAATTAGAGCATGGAGACTCAAATTATTTTCAAAGAGAAAGAACAATGACTCAGAGATACTCAGGTTTGAAAATAAGATGAAATCCATTATCTGGGAAGAGGATAATACACAATCAAAATTCTACAAGGAGATCACTCTGAAAAGTCAACCAAATAATTGAACCATGCCTAGAGATTGGTTGTTGCCCTACTTTTTTTGTACTTATTTGTTGTTTCTTTAAAAAATTTCCTATGTTTATGTTTTTTTTTATTGTTTAAATATTTTTTTATAGGATTGTTGTTATACTTGGTCTCTAGACCTCATCTATTGGTTAATGTACATGGTTAGGTCCCTTCTTAAAAACCCTCTTTTACCAATATTAAGACAATACATAACTTAAAATATTTTGCACTCCATTTGTACACAAGAGGAATAATGGTCCCATGGATGATGAGAAAAAAATAGAAAATAGAAAAAATATGGTGAGAATACCATAAGTCATTAAATCTTGTTAATATATTAAAATGTTGAGGAAGCTTGATAATAGATGCAAGTGTGAATGAAATGGTCATGAGAATAACCATGCAGATTCTTATAATTATAGTTGGGCCTTTGATAATATCACCATATGTGGGATGTTTTTAATGTAATTGTTTCCCTTTTAGAGAGAATTTTGATTTAGAAGCATTGACTAAATGAGGGGAATCACAAGCTATGTGGTTACCAACATGTAGAAGCACTTTTACAACAACTATTTTTGTAATTTTCTGCAGCAGATTGATTGATTATCCAAGTATGAGCTCATAATATAATACAATATTAGGCTTAGTATTATGTTTCTTATTGAGTAAAAAATATTATAAATTAGGTCTAATTGTTCAATTACCTTGTCAAAATTTATGTTGCCATCAAAGGGGACAATGAGTCCAAGCTTAGAGGACCTGAGCCAAGTGCTGGTATCTCTACACACAAGAAGTAACATGAGTGCCATGTTGAGTTTGAGAGTCTTTGCAATACCCTTTTAGTGAGTAGGCAATAGCCCATAACCTGAAAGGCTTGATTGTATTTGTACTGGAATAATTTCCAAGTGAAAAGAGCTATCATTACACAAACCACAAGAAGATAACCCATGCCCTTTACCAATTTTCATTGATGAAATTTATGACTTTAGTGGTTGCGTTTTAAAATGGGTTTTTATTATTTGCACCAATATTTAAACTCATAGCTTAGTTGGTACTACTTAGAGCTTGGGAATAATTCATACTTGTCTCATTTTAATAGCAAGGTTTATAATTACCATAGCTTTAGGATTTTTTTTTGTTCATTCATTGGTGTAAGAAAATATAAGATTTATTGATATTGTAAATGATGTGTTTAGTTTAGAAATAATTACCTTAATGTATCTTAAATTTTTAGGGTCAAGCTCCTCCATAATCAATGCGACGTATTCTTCTACTTTCTCTTTGAATTTTTTTGAAAAAATACTAAAATTTTCTTAAATTTAATTATGGGAATTATATAAGTTGAAACATAACACTATACCTTGTAAATATGCAAGATTAATCAGTATACCTACAACTCATCAGCATATGCAAGATAGTCAAAGAGAAGGATATGGTCATTTGCAAGGTGAATAGTAAGAAGTCCCCAGTTGCATTCATATAAAGAAAATATGTTTTTAGTGTGAAATAGGTTTTATTAACATTTTTATTTTAGTATACAAACATACAACTTGTCTATGGAAGTATGGATCTCTAAATTGTTTTATCCAAGTGAAGCAATCATAGATGGTGTGGTAAACTAGGTAAGATACATAAATTTCATAATAATTCCATTAGTCACTACTACACTCATGTTTCAACTAAAAATAGCATAAATTTAGGCCAAGATCAACAAATATCAGTACATACTAGAAAAATAATTAATATAGTAAAATAACAAGCTTAGAATTTGAAGGAAAGGTGGTGCAATAATATATTTTCCTCTTATATATTCTAATTAATTACCTTAAACAAGTAGAACCAAATCATACATACATTAAACAAAATACATATTTATTAAATTTCCTTTGACTCATAAGAATGGTACAAAATCAAACCCAGCTCCACCCAGTCTATAAATCTACAATATACATACATTAGTTATCAGGGAATAAATAAATTTAATTAAAACATGTAATCTTCTCATCACACTTACAACTTGTAATTACAATTTCATCTAATTACCATGTATCCTCAATTGGGAATTATCCAACCATAAATTTTACTTCACTTACCTTCACTTTTATTCATGTGCTTGATGCAATCAAAGAATCATTGCATTGTTTTATACTTTGAATTAGGGTCCCTTACTTGAGAAAATAACAGTCCAAATTGTATTCACTAATAAATACTAAGTTTTCAATCCCCAATAAATATGAATATAAAAAGGAGATAAAATCATATAATTCCATACTCTTCTACATCTTAACTATAGAGAATAATCCTTTTTTATGGCTTCCATCCCTTTCCAAGTAGAGTACCAAAATGTATAGATAAATAGACAAATTATAAAATAGCAGATGAAAACACCTGCCATTTTACTAGTTAAATACCATTAAAAAAATTTAATTTAAATTACCTCTAAAAGATTAGTTGTACCTCTGTAAGGGTCCAGTGCTCCATAATTCCAAGCATCCCTATGGTTTCCAATAAAAACATACCTTCCCATCAACCAATAATATACATTACATGATTACTATTAGCTACAATATTTTCAATTTTAACTAGAGGATAACTTGGTAAGAAGGGAATAATGACATACATGTCAGGTTCTACCAAGTTATGCATTAAAGCAAATACATTTCAAATGGTATACATCATGTGGTTCTCATGCATACAAAAAGTTAGTCCATCCTCTATGAATCCAATTAAATGTGTCTAACCCCATATTGAAAATGATTGATATAGAAAAATATGATAACTTGACCTATTTAGAAGGGGGCATAAGTATTGTAATTAACAAAATTATATTTGTTATAAAAAATTAAAACTTTATTTGATTACCTGATAGAAAGTTGGGATTATGAGATGAGCTTTGCCCTTCAATAATGAAAGAAACCATGATATAAAACATAATATTGTTAGTTTTGTACTAGTTTTGTTATTTTCTTAGGTTTTTATGATTGAGCTCATTTAATATCATTAAAAACAACTTTTACAAATATTTAGATAGTAAAATGAGTCATTGAGCTCATTTAATATCCTAAGTTATCTGTTTGTTTTGGGTTTGGGTTTGGGTTCAAATACCCAGGTTCACTAGTAAAGAAATGTTTTTACCTTGGATATGTCTTGGGTTCATTCGTACAAAAAATATATATAAAATTAAAATATATATAAACTATATCCTAATAAATAATAAATTAGAGATGTTTTCATTAATCACATAGTGTATGCATATTGATATTAAAACTATTAAATATTTGATTGAACCACTATACTTGCTAACATAATCCATGATATAGTTTACACATAATCCAAGCTATGTTTGTCCCCATTACCTCAAGTTATGACTTGCTACCAATATTATTCAAACTAATCCTTTTTAAAAATCCAACGAGTAATGATATAACTTCATACTACAACTATGCTTAGCAGGTTATCATTGTTATCCTTATTTATAACATTCTTTCATTCTATCTCAGTAAAATGTATATGGGTTATATTATATTATCTCTATAAATAATGATACTTTAGAATTAGTGAGTGAGGCTCATCATACTATAGATTTGTTTTAATTTACTCAAAAGTGTACATCATCTTACCATAATGATCTAATTTCCAAGTCTTATAAATAATAAAGAGTCATATCAATGGTGACCTTTCTATTGTCAATGTAAGTAAAATTTATGACTGCACCTTATATATAATTACATATTAAAACATATTTATAAAATTATATAAAGAAGAAGATGACATAGTAGGAACATTTACATAGTTATGAAGGCCTTGATAATGAGGGATACATTATTTACAAAACTACTCCAAGCTCTCATATGTAAGTTGGTTTTGCCCAAAAGTTACATATGTGAATAATAGTAGTAATAATGCCACAAGTAAAAAGTGATTGCTACTTATAAAGTAATACCATGAACTAAATGATATTCCTGCCCATTGCCATGAACATGACTAATAATTCTCAAGCACTAAGATTTGTAAGATGCATTGTCTAGACTAAGAGAGATTTTGTCTAATAAAGAATACACTACCAAAAAGAGACTTTAAAGTGAACACAAAGTTAATATTAGCCTCTGAAATATTACATTTTAAATTAGAAAGGCCTAATGTATACATATTATTGATTTTAATCTAAGTCATAACTTTTTGGGAAAAAATTAAATTAAAAATGTGTTTTTTACTATTTTTGAAATTGGAATTAGAAATCATAAAAGCCATGAAATTATGCACGTACAAAGAGAAAATACAAAGGAAATATACAAGGGAGACAAACATAAATGCTAGTGTTTTTTCCCTTGGTATATGACTGATTTATTGTGAATCAATGCATTGAATCAATTATTTTCATGGATTATATAGAAGATGTTGATCTAGAGATATGGGAATAAAGTCTTAAATGTCTCTAGAATTTCATATTTGGGCTGAAATAAGTGAAAATTTTAGAGAATCTAAATTCAAAAATTGGTGGATTAAAAACCAATTTACAATGTGTTTTTGTGGATTTTTTGAGAGAATAATATCTTCCATACAGAGACAAGATGAGAGAAAATTAGTCGACCCTATAATTTGTTACTAGGAATAATCCACTAAGATGTAGATTGGTAAAATATATTATTATAAGGAAATATTTGGAAATTAATGTGAAAGCATATATGGAAACCTTAACAAAGTTAGATAATGTAAGAAAATATAAGGTAAATTAATTTGAAAAAAAAATATCTATAAAGTATTTTAAACTAGTAATTACATTTAGCACAAAACTCTAAACCCTTTCTAAAATATACATAGATATAGAACACATATCTAAATAATATAGCTAACTAATTCAAAAAATACAAACACACACTCAAAAATTAGAGGAAAATGAAGAGGTGTTTTCTAGTTCATGGTGAACAACATGCTAATTAGAGTAGCAACCACAAGGCATCAGGTATTGCATATACCAAAAAACAATTTATGGTTGTATAATCTAGTTTATTGAATAGGGACAGGTGTAAAATTCAAGGGAGTTGTTAAGATTGATTGGTCACATGCTCATTTTATTACATTGTAATTTTTAATGTAAAGTCAAAATTATCTCCAATAAAAGAAATGAATGTAGAGAGTTTTGAGTATCATAACAAACTCAGTGGGTGAAGGAAAATCTAAATGATATATGACTATTGTAATGACAAACAAAGATATATGAAATTGTAACTAGATTATAACAAAGGATTTCATGCAACCCTCCATCCTACTTGTAATAGGGAGTTTTATATGTTTGTAATTTGTAAAAGGAAGTCAAATGTTTTGTGCAAGACTTGTAGATCTCTAAAATGTGCATTGTACCAAATTTTTAATGCACCATTAACATTATCTCCAAATAAAATAATTAAATATAGTGAGTTCTGAGTAGCAAAACAAACTTAGTGGGTGAAGAAAAGCTATATGATATATGATTATTTTAATGGTAAACAAATATATTTGTAGCTAAAACTATAATATAAAAAATAGTTTAATGCATCCCTCCATATTATTTATTTTATAATAACAACCACTGAGGGGTCTTAATTGGTGTGAAAACTCTTATTTCAATTCCATATATTATCCATTAATCATTCAAACAAATATAGAGATATAGCAAGGCATAATCAATCATTCTTATGAGCATGAAGTAGGAACATAAAACATGAACACAAGATATATGTGGGAAACCTTTAGGAAGGATAAAACCCACTGACACATAGCTTAGATTATATTCCTATAAGAAATGAATCAAACTTTTAGTGAGGCACCAACCCCTCACTAGTCAAGCACCAACTCAACTAGCCCTTTAGCAAGCACCAACTTGAAAGGAGGCACCAAACCCCTAGGTAAATCATCACCAACTTAGATAAATTAAATATATAATAAAATTTGGACATTTATTTCTCACTCAAATTAATATGATCACCTTCTTTTTCTCTTCTCACTCTTCTATCTCTCTCAAATAGCCTATTAGGCCTTCTCGCTCAACTAGCACTTTCTTTGGTAGAATTAGGTCATATGACCTTGATCATCACCTATAGTAACACATTTATATATTCAAAAAATATTCATCACACCTATATTATTTTCTTCAACCCATTTAATGGTTTTCAAAACTCTATATCATTTGCTTGTGTTTTTAATATTCTAACTAGTCAATTAGGCCTATTAGACCTCTTTATATTTGACTCTTACTCTTACCCATCTTGGTTAGATAAGAACATTTACATACTTGTATCACCATTATAAGAGATAAAAAAATATGCTTCACAAGTGAAACAATTACTACATAGGTTTTTCATTTCCCTTAAGGGCCAAAACCACCATTAGGCCTAATAGAGACCTAATGTAATTAGGCCTTCTCAAAACACACATTTCACCTTGACCACCATGGAACACCATGAGACTTCAAAAATGGATGAAAAAATTCACACATGATTCAATTATACCCATATTAATCTAACCTTATGTTTCCAACACCATTTATCTCATTTCACTCCTTGAACCACATAATTAGGTCTACTTGTAATTAGGCCTTCTCACTACCAGAAAATCTATCTTGAAAATATAAAGCATAAACTAAAATTTTACACATAACTCAATAAAAAAATAACATATATATAATCTAAATTACCTTATATTCATCATCATTTTCATTTTGTTTCATCAAATAGGGTAGAAGACCTCAAACCAACCATTTTTATATGCTTAATTAGAATAATAGGTCAGCTTCCATGATCAATTTGACATATTTAATTTATAGAACTTGATTATAAAATTATATGGTCATAAAATAAAAGTATCACACATCCTCTTCCAACCATTTTCATGCTTTGACCTAGTCAACCCTACCTACTACATCAAAAATCTAAGAAATAAAGGGTTTTTTGTAGCTTCCACTCCCTCTTATGATAGACCAATGCCACCTAGAGAAACTTGGGATATTATTATACATTTTCCAATCATAAAAATAGGTCATACAATCCATTATAATCCATTTCCAACAAGATCTTTGTTATCAGGTCATTATGAGCATTTTAAGAGGGTTTTGACTGCTTTCCCTTCTTAGCGATCATTCATAAAGGATTTACCCTCAACTCCAAAATTAATGTTAATAAATTAAATCTAGGACCCTTCCCCAAATTCCATGAAATAATCAAGATCTCATGCAAAGTTTGTATGTGCCAATGAGCATAAGAAAAACCTTCTCAGGTCTATAACACCTCATTTTGTGCACACAAAAAATCTCAACACCATATGTCATGCTTTCTCCTTTAGGATTTAACCTCAAACTTGGTAAACAAACCTGACACAACATTTCACACCTTCGACAATGCTCTTATGATCTTTGACACCTTGGGAACTAATTTTTACCCCTCATTAGGTCACACTAGGTATCTTTTCACCTTATGCCTTGAAATATAGTCATACTTAAACCTAAATCACACCTTGAAACCTCTTATATTATTCTCAATAATTCATACTCATATAATACAACCTCATACCATATTACACACTTCTAACCTTATTTACACAAGTTTCATACTACTTATCTCATCATGCTACCAGACCTATGCCTTCTCACTAAGTATCTCAAGTACATGGCTCATGAACTCAACTTTTAAGAGTAACAAAGATAACTCAGAATGACATCAATGACACTTTCATGACATATTTGACAACTTCATGCATACCTTAAAACATATTATCAAAAATTTATAATAGGAATTTTTATATGTTTTTAATTTTAAAGGAATCAAAACATTTTATGCAAGACTTACAGATCTCTATAATGCTTACCCATTATCAAAATATTTTTTTTTGTGGATAATTCTCTACCTTGTTCAGGTTTGGAATAGAACATAAAATTCACCTTTATTGTGGGATTGATTTGTGCGATGTGTGGAGAATTTGGTAGATTAACATTTGGCTCAACAAAATTTTATGAGTTTAAGAAGAGGATTTCACAAATCCCCTTAACACTAGGGTTTCATTAATCTCATAATATTCCTGATTGATGGATCTAAATAGAGTATCCTTAACACTAAGATTTTGCAAATCCTCTTAAGACTAGAGTTTTAGAGGATAAACACAAATTTTGAGGGCACATTTCAATGTTTTCTCCTTAAGTCATTTTGACAACATTTTAATTTAAGGTTAGATTCTCATTTTGTTCATACCTTTAATGACCACTCTTTCATGGCTTAAGCTTTATCTTGCGCATCATCAATAAAAGTGTTTGTTAATACAAATAAAAACTAACCTTCACCTATTTTAGACCCCTCTCCTCCACCTCTCCCCTCTCCTTTCTATTACAAACAAGGTGTAATATGTTTGGGTCACATTTGGTTGTTATTTTTTTAATATTAAATATTTGTTAGTTCGTTAGTGTCAAATGACCGATACTAGTCACCAGTGATAGCCCATAATTTACCATCATTAGTAGGTTATGCCTACCATTCTCTTGTGTTGCTCTCTGATGTCTCCTTAGGTGTTTAGGTCACCTTTAAGAATATGTTCTAGTCATGTTTTATTATGTTTGTATATGCATTTCTTATTTTATGTTTTCATACCACCTCCTTACATCCATCCTTGACCATCTATTGAGATTTGACATCTGGTGTCGGTAATTTGTATTCAATTCCTAGTGATAGCTAATTGTATTTTATGCCTAACATTGGCTATATATGTAATTCCATGATACCTTCATGCATCCATCTTTAAGATGTTCACCACCAAAAAAGTAATGAATATTGATTTATAGTTGGATACTTTTCATATTAATGGTGCATTAATCATTCATTAATGACATTAAAAAAATTTTGGTGATTGAGAATTGACTAAGGGTATTTGAAGTTGTTCATCATCATAAACTAACATATATTGATTGTTAATTGGATACCTTTAGCATAAATGGTTCATTAATGACATTATAATGCTTGAATGAATAGAGCGGGAAAGGATTTAGGTAGTACCTAAGTGTTTTCCACTCACACCTCTCATTTACAAGCTTATATAGTGCTTATTCATTTGAAATTATACTCAAACCACTCTAAAAAAAAATCTTATTTTTTACAAATTTGTGATCTCATTAATCCATTTCCACCCCATTTTATATAAATTACTAATGATTGTGACTTGTAGATAAATTCAATAAGACAGAAGTCCATCTCAAATGGTGATGTCTCCATGAAAATTTATAAAATAGAGATGGAAGGATTGTTATAAAATTTGTTGTCTACACAATAACTCTCCCAATATCAAGTTATTTCAATTAATGAAACAAGTGAAGGTCTCTGAGCTTATCAACATATATGTTATATCTTTGGAAGATAAATCATTGAATAAGTTAGTGGATAACTTTGAAATTGACAAATATTATGTCATTTTATCATATAAGTGTATGAACATTAATGTTGATTTATTAAATAAAGTGTTTGATTTACCAAATATTTAGGAGAAAGTTTCAAATAAATGGATAAGATTTAAAAAGGGCTGATACCAAGTATATTTTCAAATAAAATAGTATTTTTGTCTCTACCATTAATCATGAATATTTTAGGGCATGTGTTGAGTTTGTTATTTCCAAGTTGGTATATTTAGAGAAAATTTGTGACTTTTCATTGTGGGTGGTTCAATATGTGAATGGTATCATCCATGTAACCTATTTTATCTTTCAAATAATTAAAGACTAAATTGAGAAAGTACATACAATGTCTACAAATCTTATTTTTACGTCATTATTCTTAAAAAATCTTATTTAAGTTTTTCCACATGGGTTTGAAAAGGTGATATATACACCATCAATGTATAAATTGAGTCCAATTCAAATTAGCAATGAAGACTTAGTTTAGTATATTATAGAAAATAAAAATTCAAATCCACTATAATATTCAAAGGGACCCTTGAATGTGGAAGTGACAATAATGATGCATGGCCTAGTTTTAAAAGGAAAAGGAGATTGATACTTGTAATTTCTGATGATTATGGATGTGATGTTGATGACATAACTAGTGGTAGCCACAACCTACACTAGAAACCACACCACACTTTTAATGTCAATAAAATATTTCATTAAAGGATGCACATGATAAGGACATCCCCATACAAACTTTTAATACCATCGACATAATAAAATTTTCTCAATGAAAATGATAATTGGCTCTAATTCAAGAATATCTTAAAGACCCTGAGTATGAAAATTTATTGTCATGAACATTGATGTGGGGTAATGAGTGGGGATATGAATATAGGAATAGATGAGGAGGAATATCTTAGAGTAGATGTGGGTGTTCAACATGTGTAAAGACAAACTAATAAGTTAGTTAGAGAGGCTCAAGTTGTAAAGTATTTGTTACATAGATTAGAAGGGGTTGGAGAGTCTAAATTGAATTTTGCAATAGAGTTTGTGGATAAGTGTTATGAAAATAAAATTAAATGGTTTCTCAATTTATGGATATTATTGCTTTAGAAAGTGTAAACATTGTAAATTCACTCATATAAGGACAAGTAATGGAATCTCTAGTCCATGAATATTTTGAAATATGAGTAGTTTTTTATATGCAACACTGGTACACAAAGGAAATAAACATCTTAGGCAAACAACTTTTTTAAAGTAAAGGGTAGGAAAATTGATCAACAATTCAAGAGTACTTTGAGAAGCTCCATGTTACTTTGTAAGAAGTAATAATTGTTGTCAATCAGGAGTGTACCTTTGTGAGAATGTGTGTTGTTTCTCACTCCTACTAAAACATGGAATATCTCCTAAATGTGAATGACTTTGGAATGAAAATAATCTCTAGATTGAGGGTTTATTCCCTTGATGCACTCATTAATACTTGTTTTTAAACCTACTAATTATTGATCCTGACCATGAAAAGGGTGAAATTGGTATTATTTGCAATGAAATTGAAATGCAAACTGATAATGAAGGTGATACACTAATATGTATGACCAATTTTGCTTTCAATAGACACTCTTATGAAAGGGAGAAGCTTGCACACATTCTTTTCACTTTAGGAATGACTTCTACAAAAATGTTTCACAATAAATACTTGACAAACTCAATCTTTATATGGAAGGAATGAAAAGGTGTTGAATTCACATCCACACTTAGACTAAAGTTGATATTAACACTTGGAATGACCTATATAAGTTCAAATATGTTATATGAAGGTATAAAAACTAGACAATAACATAGGAAAACAAATTCTTCATAATATTATATCAATGGCAAACAACATACACTTCACCAAAACCTAAAAATGGATGAAAAGAGCTTATTTCTTCAAAAGATGAACACATAATTTGTCAGCCTTTCAACACAACCAAAATCAAAGAGTGATAATAAAATTTTGAAAAAAATGAGTACAAATAAAAAATCAAATGATGGGGAGACAAAATAACCTCAAAGTAGGGATGTCAACTTGGTCTTCACACCCCTTAAGTGCTACGTATTACTTTTTCAAATTTATCATTTCCTTCATGTCCTTAGGGGGCATAGAGGTAGAGTAGCATGAGTTTAGGAGACTTGAAAATGTCTTCATTCTTGATTGGTCAAGCTTGACCACTTGAGGGTGAATATATCCTTGCTTGACTCCCTATATACTAGCTCATATGTCTTTATTGAAGAATTAGTGCTCCTCCTTGAAAATAAGACTTTAAGTCTTAATTTATCATTCATTAAAAACTTATTACAAGACATTCACGAAGTCCCTCCACCTTACATGGGTTTTTAAAATATCTTTAGTGTTTGTTTGTCTCCTTCAACATGCTAGGCATAAGAAGGAAAGAAGGTGTAGTTATGAGTTCTTGAGACCTTTTCCACCTTTGAAACCTTCTTTGCAACTAAATTTGACTTTTTCATGCTTGATTAGGTGTTGGAGGGAAGAATAAACATTAATAAATTCTATAGAAATGTTATATGCATTCATTAAGTACTTTGAACACTTTAATGGAACAATTAATGGTTAAGTGGTGTTATTTATGTACCCTTAATACATTAAATTATATTAGTTAAGTAATAATATATTTTATTATTTATCATGAGTTTATCCTCATGTAAATAAATAATAAAATATATTAAATAACCTTTGGAGAGGTTGGATCCATTAATGTGGTGGTTAGAAAATGTCACGTTATAATGGTTAAATTTGCTTGTATATATAATAAAAAGTTTATATTATAAGATGAAAAAAAAAAGAGAATAAAAAGCTTGTATTGGGTATATTTTTATTTCTCAAATAATGAATAATCTTGGTGGTTTTTTTACTCTTCATGAGGTTTTTTCATTGTATATTTTTGTTATAGTGTGTTCACATTTGCTCTCATTTTTTCATGGTGAATGTATTTGATATTTGTCTCACATCTAGATCTAGTGTTCATAAGCAATCATATTATTTATTTTGTCATGGTATTAGAGCTGATTGATGTGTGATCAAGAGAAAAGATCATAAATCAAGATTTTTGGCTTGTGTTCAAGCTTAGATTCATCTATTTTTCAAGCTATGGTATGTTCATAAAAGAATTTGAAGATTTTTCTTCAATAAAAATAAGTTCTTTCATTTATTTCTTCTCTTAGAGCCTAGAATATTTAGATCTACTCATTTTATCAAATATTAAGCTTATTTTCATAACATAGATCTGCTTGGGTATCTTAAATAGGCTGTAAATGTTTCTTTAAGCATTAAGAAACATATATATATATATATATATATATATATATATATATATATATATCTTCAATTAAAAACTCCTTTTTAATCTCTATTGTATGGTTCTTGTGTTTCAAGTAGATTTTATGAGTTTTTAAGCCACCCAAAGCTTCCTCAAAGCGTCTGTAGTATTCATTTCAATTTTTTGATTTTTTCCTTTATGCAAGATCACCATAGTATGGCCTTGTATGACCTCATTGATAAAATTTTAATGATTAATTTTTCTTAGATCCTCTACACACTAGTTTTAGTCTTTAAAGGTTGTATTGTGAGTCTTTAGCCCTGTAAAACTCTCTCCAGTCTCTAAAAACTTTGTTCTAGCATTTTTATTTTTTCTTCAACCTCCATTAGCATCTTTGTACTACTTGGTATGGCCCTTGGAAGAAAAAAAAATAGAAAAAAATAATTTGTAATCTTTTTATGATTTGTGAAGGGTGATTTATCAATTTTTTAACTTCAAAAGCACTTAGAGAGTCTAGTTGGAGGAGTTAGGAAGATTTTTCAATTTTTTTTCCTTGCCTGGGCATCTTAATATGACTCTATATAGCAACAATAGTATAAAAAAATCAATTTTCAGTCAAAAACACTTAAATTTTGTTCTCCTAGAGGCGTTAGAAGGTAGTTTAAAGCTTTACTTTGTCATAAATGGCCACCTAAAGCTTCAATGGTGCATTGAGTTGCTTCCTAAGCACTCCATTAATCTTTGCTAGAAAATAATGGGTATGTCAATGTTTTATTCAAGTATTCAAAAAATAAATTTTTTTATTTATTTGTCTTTTTCTACCTAAGATTGTGGATCCCATTTTGTTTTAAAACCTTTTTTTTTCAATTCAAATTTTTATATGCATTTAATTATTTTGTTACATATTTTTATTTCTATTTTATTTTTAAAAAATAAAATAAAATCAAAATTTAAAAAAAGTTTATATACAAACTTTTGTATATGAAATGTTAACAAGTTTAGTAGGTGAGTTGGCTAGCCTAGTTTTGCTAGTACACTTGTAGTAAATAGGTCTTATATTCAAATCCCTTCTATCCTTCCTTTTGTTTAAAATTAGTTTTTATTATATATATATATATATATATATATATATATATATATATATATATATATATATATATATATATATATATATATATTAATTTGTATGCTCATTCATGTGGGAACTTATGCCTTATTTGACAACTTTTTTTAATATTTGACCTTATCAATATATATATATATTAATTTGTATGCTCATTCATGTGGGAACTTATGCCTTATTTGACAACTTTTTTTAATATTTGACCTTATCAACTATTTATTGATCATAATCATCCAACTAATTGATTTGGAGGTTTTGAAACATTTAAGACACATTAAAATGGTATTTTATTTTATTTTAAACCTACTACTATTTATTTTACAATAATTTAGTCAAATAGTGTAATACATAACACCATTTATAACACTTGTGATAACTTTTATGACACTTGCAACTTTCACCCTTGTTGCAATTCTTATTTCAAAATTAAATATAAAACATGTTAAAAATTTTGCTTTCTAGACCTTTTTTTGGTTTAGTATAAAATGTAAATTTGTAGTGTCAACTTTAAAAAGAAGAAAAAATATTCATGGCTCAAATTATAATATAAATTATTCCTAATAAGATATGTAATATTTTATTAACTTAGTATCAATTTATTAATAAATTTATTGTATGTGCATCACATAACTTACTTTTTAAATTTAACATACTTGATTGCAAGCTTACTTATACTCTTATTGAAGGTTGTGTTAAATCTTGATCCAAAAACTGTGTGCAATAAAGCTAACCCCTATTTATAAATATATTATTGGTAGTTTGATTTATCTAACCATTAATAATATATATATTTCATAAGATGTAGGTGTTGCTTCCATATTTATGTAGGATCCATACTTGGATCATTGGAAATTAGCAAAGTGAATACTTCAATATATAAAAAGAATTATAAACTTTGGTTTATATTATTTTTCTTTTGATTATGCTAATTTATTTGGTTATAATGATTTTAACCATACTATTATTAGTCTACTTCTAGATATGTGTTTATGTTTTGTTTAGGTGCTATCATTTGAAAGTCTTCATATGGAAGTTGTTAAAGAATCCTTGTGGCTATGAAAAATAATAAAATAACATTGTGTGGAACTTCATCATTGTTCCAACCTTCTTGATGATAGTCAAATTTGTATAGATTTGGTAAAAAATATAATACAACATTAAAAAACTAAAGCCTATAGAAGTTCATTCAATGTTGGGCCTATCAAAGTTGCCATTGAGGGGGCATGTGCATGACAATGTCACTTCTTAAAAATTCATATGAGTCATGTGTTTCCTTCTATCTCTTTATACTTCTTCTCATTGTAAAGCATTGTAATATATCACTTTATGTGATTTTGGTAAACTTTAAATAGAAGTCTACATTTTACCCAATACATACTAGCATGGAGGTCCTTATGTTATAAAATAATTCAATATTTTTGGTTGATTATTCATGAAAAATTATGGGATGTATTCTCACTATGAAAATTAGTCTCACGAGCATGCTAGCCTAAACTCACTGTAAGGGTTTAGAGTAACATAGTATAATTCCTTTAAAAGTGTCTATAGAGACATAGTGAAAAACCTTTAGGTATTTATGTGTGTATAGAGTAATTCATTTAAAGGTGACTATGTGATTATGGTTACATAGTCTAATATATTTGGGTATCTATAGTTGTATAGTATAATTATTTTAAAGGTGACTATGTGATTATGGTTACATAGTCTAATATATTTGGGTATCTATAGTTGTATAGTATAATTATTTTAAAGGTGACTATGTGATTATGGTTACATAGTGTAATACCTTTGGCTATATATGGTTCAATATTTTAATACCTTTGGGTGACTATGTTTACATAGCATAATTTATTTAAAGGTGACTATAGCATGAGGAAGGTTGTTTCCTTCAATTATTACCTCCTAAAACTCATCATGTGGATGGTTCAAGGAGTGTAAGTTTGTTATGTAATGACCTCCTAAAAATTAGCATGTGGATGGTTCATGGAATATAACTTCATTTATATAAAGGTGATTATGGCATCTATCCCCACTTAAAATTAATGAAGAGCATTGAAACAATTAATGGTTTAATGGTTTTATTTATATAACTTCATTTACATAGTCTAATATATTTGGGTATCTATAGTTGTATAGTATAATTATTTTAAAGGTGACTATGTGATTATGGTTACATATTGTAATACCTTTGGCTATATATGGTTCAATATTTTAATGCCTTTGGGTGACTATGTTTACATAGCATAATTTATTTAAAGGTGACTATAGCATGATGAAGGATGTTTCCTTCAATTATTACCTCCTAAAACTCATCATGTGGATGGTTCAAGGAGTGTAAGTTTGTTATGTAATTACCTCCTAAAAATTATCATGTGGATGGTTCATGGAATATAACTTCATTTATATAAAGGTGATTATGGCATTTATCTCCATTTAAAATTAATGAAGAGCATTGAAACAATTAATGGTTTAATGGTTTTATTTATGTACCCTTAATACATTAAATTATATTGGTTAAATAATAATATATTTTATAATTTATCATGAGTTTATCCTTGTATAAATAAATAATAAAATATATTAAATGATCTTTTAAGAAGTTAGACCCATTAATGTAGTGATTGAAAAATGTCAAATTATATTGGTCAAATTACTTTGTATATATAATAAAGAGTTTATATTATAATATGAAATGAAAAAAGAGATAAGAGAAAGCTTGTATTGAGTACATTTTTATTTCTCAAATAATGAATAATCTTGGTGAATTTTTTACCTCTTCATGAGGTTTCCTCATGGTATATCTATGTTATGGTGTGTTCAACTTTTCTCTCATTATTTCATGGTGAGTGTCTGTTATTTATCTCACATCTAGATTTGGTGTTTGTATATAATCATATTGCTTGTTTTGTCATACTTGATTCCTTCACATGAGCAAAGAGGCATATGAGAGAGAAATAAGGGTTTTGATTTAAATTAGGAAAATTACCTCCATATAAAGGTTATAAACATGAATTTAGAAATCAAAAAAAGCATTTGAAACCATCAAGTAGCCCAAAAGATACCATTCTACTTTATTTGCTTGCTAAAGTACCTATTCCTTGTAGCTCTAAAACCCTGTAAAGATCCTTATCCATAAGATTATGCAAATCAATTAAAAAATTTGAGAACATTTTTTAGTACCCTCTAAACCTTTATAACTCCACACAAAATTTTATGATCCAAATCCAAGTGGAGGTACTCCTTTTCTCTCATTTATCTCTTCAATTAAGCATAACTAGGCCTTGTAGGCATAGAGAGATAAATTTGGCCCAAATGACCACCCACATGTGTGAAACTAGAAAAAAGTGTTTAACTCAATTTACTTGGACTAAGACCCTTATCCATGCCATATTTCATGTTCTGGGACATTGTATAAGTATGCAAACCATGAAATGGCTTTTGGCAAGGTTTTCCTTTTAAGGCATTTTTAGACTGCCTTGTAAAATATGATTTTTTTAGCACTTCTAGGTTAAATTCTATGGATTTTTAGACTTTTATAGGTATAATAACTCCCGAATCACCTATTTCAATGATTTTCATTCATACACATACTTCAACACCCCATTTTATCTCAAAATATTATAAAAATTTAATTTTTCTCAAATTTGTACAGGTGTAGGTATAAATAAATGTCGTGTGGAGGAAATTTAGAGAATTTAAAAAAGAGTTTGGTAAGTTACAGGGTTAAAAAATTTATTTTTTATGCATATTCTCTATCAACCTCTTATAAGGGTTTTTAGAGGGTTTAGAGTTGCTTCAAGTCCTAATAATTGTTCATAAAAAATAAGGCCTTAATCCAACAACTAATGCCAATAAGTTTGAGCATACATAGGCCCCTAACAAGCCCTAAGATATTAGACTCCAATTAAACTTATCCATAACAATATACGCATAATAATGTGACCATTCCTTGGTTTTCAGGCTTGTTTAAGATCTTGAAAAGGTTGTATCTATCTGAAGAGGTGTGAGAGAGTTTGGTTTTGGATCCAAATGGTTCTTTGGGATCTGTTCCATATTGTATAGCATCCTCCATTATTTATCCTCATCATTTCTACCCCTAATATCCTATGTAACCCCTCGAATTAAGATCAAGGTTTCTTGATAGAATGGTGTTTTGACCCTAACTATGTTACTTTCTTATAGTTTATCTGAAATGAGAAATTATTATGAGATTTTTGACCTTCATGAACATGAAACACAATCCCCTATTCCCCATGAAATCTTGTATCAGTCTTAAAAATACCATTTAGTCTCTTAGTCACAATACCTCAATTAGTTAGACCAATTGTAAGTGAAGATTTGAGGTTTCATTAGTCTGTTTAGAGAAATTAGAGGTGATGAAAGCCCTGATTAGGTCTTCACAAACCTATTTGAGTGTTCCATATCACCTTGTAACCCTTATTTACACCTTTAAACTATCATTCTTCATCTATGCTTAGACTGACCTGTGTGTGTGGCCATTTAGGCCTCTTGGTTGTAGGTGTTTATTTTACATGTCTAGGCCTAGAATAAAAGAGGTTGAATGAGATAAAGAGTAAGGACTTTGATAATGTTTCAATAACACTTCCCTTTAACTTCTTTAACCCTTATTTATTACTCATTCTTATTTACCTCCCTTTATTAATTCATATTAAACCAACTATATCTCAGGCTCTGCTAGGTTTGGTTATAGGTGATGTTTGGACTAAGAGAGAGGTGAGATCTTCCATGTAGGTTCTATAAGCCTTTTGGATGTCCTATATTCCTTGAGAATGTGTTATTGATCTACATGGAATATGTCTCTCATCATTCTCTTATCACTAAAATGCTATTCATACCACTACTTGAGTCAAAATAGGATGGCTATAGGTGACCATGTGATATTTTATGATGTGAGATGACCTATATAGGGTCATTGAACCTTGATGTGTAATTAACCCCTTGATAAGGTATTCCTGATATTCCCATCATATCATGTGCAATGTATAAGTGTCTAGGCTCTTATCGCTTTACTTACCTTGCCTTACTTTCATAATCATGACTGTCTAGGCCTACTCATACCCTATTATAAGTGGTCATTTAGTAAGTATTCATCACAATATTTTAATGAATATTTTTCATTAAGATGTACTCGATTCTTTAATATCTTTTTTAAATACTCCATAGACCTACCAACTACATTGGGATCCAACCTCTCCTTCACCTCATTGTTTGAGCCAAAATAAGATGGTTGTATGTGTCTTTTAAGTTTTGAATAGGAAAGTGGGTGAAGTGGAGATATGGAGCAGGTTATTGATGACTCTACCATTGAATTTAAGTTACATCACTATCCATTTTGATATTCTTCATTTGTATCCCTCATTTAAGTCCAAAACCTTGACTTTCTTTGAAAACTCAGTCATAAAGAGAGTTTGTGGACCTTATTGTATGGTTTGAGATCATCATGTTGAAGTATGTAAAGTATGGAACTTGAGTAATCTTATGAAAATATTACTTTCATTTGAATTTTTGAATTCATATTCCCTTATACCCTTCCACTATTTTATTACCTCCATGTTCAACATGACACCTTTTGAAGTATCTTCACGGGTGACTATTGTAGGTGGTGATTTCTCCCTATGTATAGACTGAGAAGGGATGGGAGATTGGTCTCAAGAGACAAAAGTGATCTTAACACCCTCATTGACCCTTCATGTTCAAAACTAGATTGAATAAGCATCAAATTTCCATAAAGAGGTTTGAATATCAATGAAAACAAGAAATGATCCATTACCTTAAAAAATTCAAAATTACCTTAACTTTTCTAATTAAAGGAATTTGTAATGTTATTTCTTCATCAGCTATAGCTCTCTATGAATGAATTATTCCATAGTTTCCATTATATCTTGATTTGGTTAATATGATACCAATTTATGTTATATGAACATTAGGTTGAGCTTATAAAACAAATCAATACTTCTTCTAACCCCTAGTCCATCATGACTATTGTAGGTAGTCATTTCTCTCTGTCACACTTATCATCATTTCACCTACTAAGGCTTCCATGAGAATGTTCACCTAATATCTCCATTTAATGATTAATTGACCCTCTTGGATGAGTAAATGAGATAAAATTAGTGTTCTCATTGTGCCTACCTCTTTATTATCAGTCTCCATGATCATAGCATATAGGCCTGACTAGCACATTTAGGCATAATAGGCATTTTTAGGTATTTTGATCCTTATGATTGTCATTAGCAATTTCAAGACTTCTAAAAAGTGAAATGAAATAATATCATGTGACTTAAAAAACTTCCCAACCTTTTTTAATCCTTTACTCATGTCACTTTTTATGATATTCCTCTTAACTTGATCACCAAGGTCTAGAGATAAAGTTATGATGCTAGACCTCTAAGTGCTCTTTTGTACCTTAAGAGAGTATGGTCTATTAATTATATATCTCTATGAATTATTATTAATAAGATATTCTGACCTCATTGAGACACTTCTCAAGCACTAGAAACTCATTAACTATAATTGTACCTTGTTAAAGATATTATCTCCCCAAAACCATCTCAAAGGAGATTGTACTCAAGATGGAAATATATCAGTTTTTTATTAGATTAATGAGGTTTGAAATGACTTATTAATTAAATTATTAACCCTTTAATATGAATACACTTGCTTGATAACTCAAATCATGATCCAAAACTGATCTAATAGACCATTCACAAAGACACTATAGAAAACCAATTTTGTTTCATATGTACCTTCCTAGACTAAGTTACCTAATGAATATACATATAAAAATTCCTATTTTACCCTTAAATAACCTCACTATAACCACTCTTCGCCATTGAATCTTGATGTGAAAAAATGGAGGAAAACTTGGACCCTATTTGGATGAATATGCCATTTAGATACACCTACACTCTTAGTGATTATTCATAAATATGAGGGAATGAATCTAACAACCAATTACACTAAATTTAAGGTCATTTTGTTCCATATCAATTTTCAATATATTTAGACCTGAATCTCTCTCTTGCCTATACTCATCAAAAATTGATGGCCTTCCTAGAGCTACCATGGATGTCGATATGGGAGATAAGTCAGTTTCTTCATTATGACACCTAAAACTCCTTCAAAATCATTTATTTGACTTTTTCATGGATAAATAAGTACTTGAATATGCCTAAAATTTGATTTTTATTTCAATAAATATATGGTTAGCCTCAAAATAGGCATTTTTGGCACTAAAACTACCAAAATCACTTGATAAGTATATTGAAACTAATTTAAAATGTATCCATTATACCTTTTCATGCCTAAAAAAGTAGCCCATGTCATTATTTTGATATTATATTGTCATTCACATGCAAAACCTACTTTAGAAGCCCTAAACTGACCCAAAATGTAATAAATTGGGTCATAATGTTAGTCAAACTTATCACTAACTAATATGATCAATTGTATAGAATGAGATGATTTTGACACAAGTCATAAGGCATCTTAGGGTATTTTTTATTCTTTTCATCTCTTGAAACAACTTGAAACTGGTCAAAAGGTGGCTAAACAAGCACATGGTCATAATGATCAAAACCTTAATTTCATCAACTCTACCATAAACTCTACAAATCAAGGTTTTAGGTGACCATTTCAAGGACATTACAATACCAACATACCAATAAACATGACAAGCAAAGTTTCAAGTGGTATGGGTGATAATCTAACTTGTGAGGTCAAAAATGTCAATATTTTGGTAACTCAGTTAGGAACTATGCTTTCTATACTTGAGAACCAAACCATTGACATTTATTTTAGACTCATAAGACCACTCCTACATTTTTAAATGATAGTAAAAAAATTTATCAATGACTATAATACTCTTGACTTGAAATAATACAACTTTCTCCTCTGAAACAAGGAAAAAAACACACAAAATAAGGGAAACTAACTAACAAGATAAATGTCCAAGAAAATCACTTATTTGGAACAAAATATAAGAAAACGAATGTGATAAAACAACACTTAGAGGAACATTAAACTGAATACAACTAACCTAAAAATAATCCTCCTATAGGATCAAAAGGAAAGTTTTTTGGATCACTTACTTCATGAGGTATGTAATGGTGTATGAAGTCACATTTGATTGACTCCTTAATTGGTTTATCCTTTTCCTTGAATGCCAATAAATTTTACAAGCCTTGTAGAAGGTATACATTAGAAAAATAGATCTCCAATGAACACATACTAGTCTTGGACTTCATCCTCTACCTTATGTAGTTTCTCTTCTTTGGCAATAGTCTCTAACATGGATAGATATTGGTTTGTAAGACCATATACATCATGAAATTCATATGACTAATTGAAGTAGCCTACCTATACCTTAGTATCCTCTTGAAGACTCAACTTGTCCATCATTATCTCTAAAAGTGAGATTTTGTTGTTCTTTGAGAAATGGTGGCCAAAAGAGATCCTCATTGTCTTCCAAGAGTATATCAAGGTTTGCAAATGAGGTGCGAGGATGATAAACCATGCTAAATATTTCAAATAAATCATCATTCAGTGAGGTTGCCTCTTGAAAAGGTAAATTTTCAAGACTATCACTCTCTATCTTGTTAATTTGTTTGCTAAAACTCCCTCCTATTATCTTACTCAACCCATAATCACCTAGAAGAAGTGAGTAACTTGATTCCAAATATTTAAACAAGACTTCACTATGATCTTGACTAATAAAAGGGAGATCAAAATAAGGATTTACCTTCTCTTATTCATACTAAATCATATCAAAAGGAAGCTCTTGAAACAAGTTAACATCTCCTTCATCTTCTGCTGTGACTTCTTCATATAGTTTGAAAGATAAAATGCCTTCTTGCTCACCAAGGGGAGTACCAATAAACATTTTTTCTTCATGCATACTTTCCTCACCTTCACCACACTCTCTTTAAAAATCACTTACAATTGTAAGTAAATTCTTCATTTATCCTCCATAAAACAGGCTCTTCTTCAAGAAGGGAGATGCTAGGAGGGTAATGAATAAGCTCATTTGTTTTCTTGGGGATCAAGGGAGTAATTTTGAAATTTGAGGTCTTGGAAATGGAAGATTCTTATAGAAATTCTTAGAGAGAGAGAGAGTAAGTTGAGTTGTCCAATGAGTGATTCATCCTTCTCAACAACCATTTAAACCTTCTTATAGTCTTATTGAGGTTCCATCTCAACTACAACTTGATGTCCAACCTTCTCAACTAAGACCTCTTTCTTGTCTTGAGAGCCTTAATGGAGGTGCCTCCAAGATGGAATGACCTTAAGTTATTGAATAAGGGGAAATGGTACTTGAAAAGTCACAAGGTATTTTTTGGTCTTAAGTTCTAAATCTTGACTCTTTTCCTCTTGTTTAAGCCAAGACTTAACTATTTAGTTCCAAGGTAGGACTTCAAAACTAGTATGTTCACTTGGTGGTTAAATTAACTCTCTTGGAGGATCCATTTAAGAATGGTCAAAGAATTCATGAGGACAAGGAACATAAGAGGGTTGATATGGTAAACAATAGGGTTCTTGAAGAGTGATGGGAGGATATTCATCCACAAAACATGGCATGGCATAATCAATAATCATAGCCCAAGAAGGCCTCCACGATGTAATAAGCTTATTATTTTTAGGAAGGGTAGGAGTAGTTGGAAGGAAACTTAGAATAGAACAAGTTTAACAAGGATTAGGAAGATATGGCTAGGTTTTTTGGGTTGGAACTCTTGATTCTCCCACCTCACTAACCTATCTACCCACCATTGAATCATGGTTCTCATTTCACATAAATCATGATTCATGACATACTAATTTTTCTTTGCAACTATTGCCCACTTACTTGTAAACATCTGCATTATTTTTCTCATCTTCTCTATGAGGTGAAAAGGCATCACATCAAACTCTCTATCCCATACACTTATCACCCTTTCAAACTTTAGCATATTTAGATTGAATACCAATAAGGATATGGTAGGGGAAACATGATTATAAGTTAGAGATGGAGTAGGGGGAGGTGAATATGATTATTTCAAGTATTGATAATGTTATTGAGGCATATATTTAGGGTCATAGTGAGGTTGATAAGGGTCACTACAGAGCTGATATGAATCATCATATGCTTGACAAGACTAACCATATGAGTGATAATACTCTTGGTAAGGCTGATTAGGCTCATAACAAGGTTCATATGGATCATGATAGTGTTGATATGGATCATGAACAAGATGGTATAACTCATTATAATTCTAATAAGGAAGTATATCATAGGAATTTTATCATACACATCCATAAAAATAAAATCAAGATAATGCAATGAAGATACACTTACTTAGAAACTATGTCTGGGTTACTAGAACTAGTTGATATAACTTGAAGACACCATTGATATTTTTAATGCCTCTAAATGTCTATCTATATAAGAACAATAACAACAATCCTTCCATTATTTGGATTTGGATCCCACTAGGCATGCTAAAAATTGTTGTTAATTAGGAATGTGCCCTTATGAGAATGTGTGTTATTTCTCACTACTATCAAAACATGGAATATCTCCTAAGTGTGGGTGACTTTTGAATGGAGAGAATATACAAATTAAGGTTGGTTCCCTTGATGCACTCACTAAAACTTGTTCTTAAACCTACTAATTATTGATTCTGACCATGAAAAGGGTGAAAGGGGTACTATTTGTAGTGGAATTTAAATGAAAATTGGAAATGAAGGTGATGCATTAATATGTATGACCACTTATGCTTTAAATACACACTCTTATTAAAGTGAGAAGTTTTCACACATTCTCTTCACTTCACGAATGACTTCTATAATAATGTTTCACAAGGACTTGATAAACTCAATCTTTGTATGAAAGGAATGAAAAGGTTTTGAATTCACATACATACTTAGACTAAATTTTATCTTGACACTTATAATGGCATATATAATTTAAAACATGTTGTATTAATTTACAAAAACTAGATAATAACATAGGAAAATAATTGCTTCACAATGTTATATCAATGTCAAACAACATACACTTCACCAAAACCTAAAAATGGAGAAAAATAGCTTCTTATTTCTTCAAAAGTTGAGTAAAAACTTTTTAAAACTTTCAACACAACCAAAATCAAAGAGTGATAATAACATTCTGAAAATAATGAGCATAAATAGAAAATCAAAGGATGGAGAGACAAATCAGCCCTAAAGTAGGGATGTCAACCTGGTCTTCACACCCCTCAAGTGCTAAGTAGTACTTTATAAAATTACTATTTTCCATCATGTCCTTAAGGGTGTGTAGAGGTAGAGTATCATGAGTTTATGAGACTTTAAAATATCTTCATCCTTGATTGTTCAAGCTTAACCACTTGGAGGGTGCTTATATCCTTACTTGACTCCCTATATACTAGCTCATATGTCTTTATTGAAGAATTAGTCCTCATTAAAAATAGGACTTTAAGTCTTCATCAAATATTTATTGAAAATGTATTATAATACATTCATGAAGTTCCTCCATATTACATGGGTTGTTATAAGCACTTTAGTACTTGTATGACCCCTTCAACATGCTAGGCATAAGAAGGAAAGAATGTGTAGTTAGGAGTCCTTGAGTCCACTTTTTAAACCTTATTTACAACTAAATTTTAATTATTCATTCTTTATTATGTGTTGGAAGGAATTAGAAACATCAATAAACCCTTTGAAAATGTTCTATGCATCTATTTAGTACTTTAAACACTTGATTCCTTCACATGAGCAAAGAGGCGTAGGAGAGAGAAATAAGGGTTTTTATTTAAACTAGACAAATTCCCTCCATATAATTCTTCTCAACATAAATTAAGACCTGAAATGAAGCATTTGGAACCATCAAGTATGCCAAAATATACCATTTTGCTTTATTTTGTTGTTAAAGCACCCATTCCTTGTAACCCTAAAAAGTTGTAAAGCTCCTTGTCTAGAAGATTTTAAAAATGAATTCAAAAAATTGGTAACATTTTTAGTACCCTCTATCCCCTTTAAACTCCACATAAAATTTCATGAGACAACTCCATGTTTAATTACTCCTTTTCTATCATTTCTCTCTCCAATTAGGCTTAATTAGGCCTCCTAGGCCTAGAAAGAGAAATTTGGCCCAAATGACCACCCACACATGTTAAACTAGCCAAAATAATTTGATTAACTTTACCTATACTAAGACCCTTATCGATGCCAAATTTCATGTCCTAGGATATTGTAGAAGTATGCAAACCATGAAATGGCTTTTGGCAAGGTTCTTCTTTTAATGCATTTTCAGACTGGCTTGAAAAATCTGATTTGTTTGAACACTTATGGGTTAATTTTTATATATTTTTAAACTTTTATAGGTATAAAAACTCCCAAATCACCTCTCCCAATGACTTTAAATCATCTACACACTTCAACACACCATTTTTGTCTCAAAAACTAGTAAAATTATAGTTTTTCTCGAATTGATACAGGTGCAAGTACAAATAAATGTCATTTGGAGGACCTTTAGAGAGTCTATAATACATTTTCATATTTTATAGGGTTTAATATTGAAATTAGATACATATTATTAATTTTATTCTCCACTAACCTCCTAGAGGGGTTTTTAGAAGGGTTTTTAAAAAGTTTAAAGCTACTTCAAATTTTAATGATTATTCATAAAGAACAGGGGCCTAGTCCAACAACTAATGCCACTAAGTTTGAGTATACATAGGCACCTAACACCCCCTAATAGACTAAAATCCCATGAAAATTCGTTGTACCATTCCAAGCATAAGAAAGTGACCATTCCTTGGTTGTCAAGCTTGTTTAAGAGCTCAAGAAGATTGTACTTGCCTAAGGAGGTGTGAGAGATTTTAGTTTTGGATCCAAATGGCTCCTTGGATTATATGCCACCTTTTATATCATGCTCCAACATCTATCCTCATCATTTATACCCCCAATATCCTATGTAACACCTTGAATGAAGCTTAGGGTTTATTGATAGAATGATATTTTAAACCCTAACTCTATTACTTTCTTGCATTTTGTCTAAAATGAGAATTTAATCTAAGATTTGTGACCTTCATGAACATGAAACACAATCTCATAGTCCCCATGACAAATTGTATTGGTCTTCAAAATACCATTTAGTCTTTTAGGCACTATTGCTCAATTAGACCTGAAGGTGGTCAAACCAACTGTAGGTGGAGATTTGAGGTTTCATTAGCCTACTTAGATAAAATGGAGGTGATGAGAACCCTGATTAGGTTTTCATAGACCTATCTAATGTTATATACCACCTTATCACCATTATTGGCACCATCAAACTATCATTCTTCATCTATGCTTAGATTGACCTATGTGTGTGGCCATTTAGGCCTCTTGGTTATAGGTCTTTATTTTAGGTACCTAGCCTAGAATAAAAGAGGTTAAATGAGAGAAAGAGTGAGGAATTTGAGAATGATTCAAAAATAATTACATTTCACCTCTTAACCCCTTATTTATTACTCATTCCTATGTACCTCCCTTTCTTAATTCATATTAAACCAACTCTTTCTCATGCTATGTTAGGTCTAGTTATAGGTGATGCTCAGACTGAGAGAGAGAGGTGATATCTTCCATGTAGGTGATCTGAGCCTTTTATATGTCCTATATTCCCTTATAATGTGTTCTTGATCTCCATGGAATATGTCTCTCATCATTTTCCTTCTAGCACTAACCTTCTCTTCATACCACTACTTGAGTCAAAATGTGATGGATATCAATAATCATGTGATGTTTCATAATGTGAAATGCCCAATATAGGGTCATTGAACCTTGAGATGCCATTAACCTCTTGAGAATTTACTCCTAATATTCCAATAGTATCATGTATAATGTGTAAGTGTCTAGGCTCTTATCCCTTTACTTACCTTGCCTTACTTTCATAAGCTTGACTATCTAGGCCTACTTAGATGTTGATGTAAGTGGCCATTTAGGAAGTATTCTTCACAATATTATAATGAAGATTTTTAATTAATATGTCCTTGTTTATTTTATATCTTTCATAAATATTTCACATACTAACCAAATACATTGGCATCGAATCTCACCTTCACCTCACTGCTTAAGCCAAAAGAGGATGGTTGTAGGTGTTTTTCAAGTCTTGAATAGGAAAGTAGGTGAAGTGGATATATGGAATGAGTTGGTGATGACTCTAACTTGGACTTAAAGTTACATCACTATCCATTTTTATTTTATTCATTATTATGCCTCACTTAAGACCAAAAACTTGACTTTGTTTGAAAACTCAGTCATCAAGAGAGTTTGTGGACCCTATTGTATGGATTAAGATCATCATGTTGGAGTATGTAAAGTAGTGAAATTGAGTAAGAATATTACAATCCTACTTTCCTTTTAATTTTTTCATTCATCCTCTCTTATACCCTTCTAATGTTTGCTTACCTCCATGTTGAACATGAAACCTTTTGAAGTATCTTCATGGGTGACTATTGTAAGTGGTGATTTCTCCCTGTATACAAACTGAGGAGGCATGGGAGATTGGTCTCAAGAGACAAAAATGATCTTAATACCCTCATTGACCCTTAATTTTCAAAACTAGATTGAAGAGGCACTAACTTACCATAAGGAGGTTTGAATATCAATGAAAACAATAAATGATCCATTGCCTTAAAAAATGCAAAAATACCTTAACTTCTCTAAATAAAGGAATTTACAATGTTATTTATTCATCAGATTTAGCTCTTTATGACTGAATTCTTCCATGGTTTCCATTTTATCTTGATTTTTTTGATATGACACCAATTGATGTTTTATGAACCCCCCTGATTTGAGCTTCTAAAACAAATCAATACTTCTTCTTACCCTTACTCCATCATGACTATTGTAGGTAGTCATTTCTCTCTATCACACTTATCATCATTTCACCTAATCTCTCCATGTAATTCTCACTTTATCCTCTTAGATGATGCAAGGATATAAAATTAGTGTTCTCATTATGCCTACCTATTTATTATCAATCTCCATGATCATAACATATAGACCTAACTAGCACAATTAGGCATAATAGGAATTTCTAGGTCTTTTGATCCTTATGAGTGTCATTAGTCATTTAATACTTCTAAAGAGTGCAATTAAATAATTTCATTTACTTCAAAAAACCTAAAAAACTTGGTGACTCCTTTATTCATGTCATTTGTCATGATATTCCTCTTAAATTGCCCACCAAGGTCTAGAGATAAAGCTATGCTACTAGACCTCTAAGTGTTCTTTTACACCATAAGAGTGTATGGTATATTGAACCTAATTGAACTACCTTCAATGACTAAATTATATCTCTCTAGGAATTATACTTGATAAGATCATGCTTACCTCATTGAGATACTTTTCAAGCACTAACTCATTAACTACAACTTTACCTTATTAAAAAGAATATCTCACCAAAACCATCTCAAAAGAGATTGTACTCAAGATCAAGATATATGAGATTTTAATTGGATGAATGAGGTGTGAAATGAATTATTAATTAACTTGAGAACCCCTGAAGATTGAAATACTTGCTTGAAAACTCAAATCATGCTCCAAAATTGATCAAATAGACCATTCACAAGGACACTATAGGAAATTGATTTTGTGTCATATGTACCTTCCTGGAAGGAGTTATTTAATGAATCCACATGGAAGAGGTCTTATTTAACCCTAAAATAACCTCACTATAACCATTCTTTCCCATCAAATCCTAAAGTGAAGAAAAGGAGGAAAATCTAGACTCTATCTAGATGATAAGGCCATTTAGACCCCACACACTCTTAGAAATTATTGATAAAGATGGGGAAATGAATCTAACAAATGTTATCAATTAGATTTTTTACCTATTTTGTGTTGTATTATAGTATGATTTACATTACATGGTAGATATAATGACATAATAGGATCACCTCCAAGTTATGGGACCTTGGCAAATTGAGGTGAACCTCTAGAAAAGGTCAACTTCCTTTCACTAAGTTTGGTGCAACTGATACACGACTAGTTCACTTTAAACTAGAGATTCTTAGTGATCTTACTCATAGCTAGTATTTTAACTAATAATTAAAAGAGTTCATAAGGAATTTTAAAACTATAAATTGGTGATGCACCAAAGGGTTCTAGTGGAAATTAATGCTTGATTTGATTGAACATAGTTGAGCAATAATATATTGATTTGTCTTGAAGCACAATATTATATGAATATGAAAACAAAGGAAGTATTGGGCTTATTTTTATTCAACAAGTTTTCAAAATGGAAAAATGAATGCCACAAATGAATATATATGACCAAAACAAGAATTATATCATTCGTAAATGTAATAAAAAATCATACATACACAAAGATTAGACCAGATAAGGCAGGAAAAACTTCAGTATCTTAATATCTTCAGGTTATAACATGTAGATAAACTTCTCAAAATTAGAAAAAATTGTCTATCAGCAAAAAAATATCCATGGTCTACATAAGAAACCCATTTTTATACAAAAAATTACTCCCTTGAGGGAGTAGAAGTCAAAAAAACCCTTACACTCAGTTTTGGATCAAGAAAACAAGGAATCTTCATATAAATGTTATCATTCCTAGCTTGAAAAGGCATATTTGGTGGAGTATAAGTAATAAGAGAACTTTTCAATGGCTGGGCACTTTGATAAGTGTTGAAAATGTTGTTTTAGTATTCTAGTTAAACCATCTCTCCTAGAGTTTAGATGAAGAAATATCTCCATAAGAAATGGGGAACCAAAATGAAGTCTATGACTTGGTCAAAAATTGAATGATTTTTAATATTTGAACATTTTAACACCAAAATTGTAAAACCTAATTTGCCATTTACAGTTGAGACTTTTATAACTTTTAAGTCAATCAACTTGATAAAAAGGGATGTGCAAATTACAATGTGAGCTTTTATAACTAAGGCCATTCAAACTTGTCAAAAAAAAGAAAAGTTCAAAATACAAGTTGCACTTTTTCAATCAAAGCCTGATAAATGATAATTGAAAATTGTAACACTTTTTACAGCGTAGAGTTAAGAGTTGTAAAAATGATAGTTACAATTTGCAACTTGGAACTTTACAATGTATCTTACAAAACTTGTAGTTTACAAAATGCATTTTCTTAAATAATTAAATAATCAATCCATAATAGTGACTTATGATAGTTCCTTGTCCTTTTTTTCTTGTTTCTTCTTGATATAAGCATCAAAAATATCAAATATCTCTTATAAGCACTCTTTGTCAGGACCAACTATGTAAAGATTACTAATGTCATATTCTACAGTTACCTCAAATAACTCTCTAAAAGAATCTCTGTAGACTTGGATATCCTTTCACATTTGATCAAGTGTATTATGTTACTTGATAAACCAATGGATGGAACCCAAATTGAAAGTTGTATCATATGTTGAATCCTTTTTTTATTACCTCTTTGAATTTATACTGGACATCCTGAACAAGAAGAGGCTTATCTTGGTAATCTGCTGACTCACATGATAATTTGTAAATTGAATATTCAATGTCATACATATCATATGTGGCCTTATCACATGTGCTCTTGGCCTTATCAATATTTTCACTAAGTATTATAATTTTGAATTTGGATACCCTTTCCATCCCATCATGTTCCAAAAGTTTTTTTATTATCTTTTCAAACATAAGGGTGCTGTTGGAAATATTGTCATTATTGTCAAAGGTATAGCATTATTGGTGATAAAGGCCCCATTGTATTTAATGATATTTGTAATAGATATATCTTGGCTAATGTGAGTCAATATTTATTTAATATTAATGAATATATTTTTGGTTGCATATGAGACAAAAGAAGGGCCCATGGAGAAGTCAAAGAGCCATGGGATAAAGACAAAAGAAGGATGGGATGCATTTTCCCATGAAGAGTCATCTTGGGGAATTCCAAGAGTCACCAAGTGAAGACAAAAGAGGAAGGACATTTTTGCTCATGAAGGGTCACCACATGACTTTTCAAAGGCAAGGATATGAAGGGTCATACAAGTTTGGCACCATTTTCCATGAGGATTGAAGGGTCACAAAGGGGAAAGGCCAAAGGTCATTGGAAAAGTTATAAATAAAGGCTTGAGAAGCCATTTGTAATATGGAATATAGAGGTTGATTTGATATTATAATATCTAGATTAGAAGAGCAATTGTGAGAGATGAATATGATTTGTATTTTTTATATCTAGCTTAGAAGAGCAAAGGTGAGAGAGAGGAAAGAGATGTTGTATTTAACTATTATTTGTTGAGATAGCAACATTGAGAGATAGGTGTGTGGTATACACAAAGGGGTTGGTGATCCTGTTGGTTGGTACTCATAAATTATTTATAGGTTGGTGCTCAGTAAATGGGTTGGTGCTCCTGTGGCTTGGTGCTCAACAAAGGGGTTGGAGATCCTATGGGTTGGTGCTCACGAATTGTTGCTGGGTTTGTGCTCGACAAAGGGGTTGGTGCTCCTATGGGTTGGTGCTCATAATTTTTTGTTAGGTTAGTTCTCAGCAAAGGGGTTGGTGCTCCTGTGGGTTGGTGCTCACAAATAGTTTCTAGGTTGGTGTTTAGCAAAGGGGTTGGTGCTCCTATGGGTTGGTGCTCACGAATAGTTATTGGGTTGGTGCTCAATAAAGGGGTTGGTGCCTTGTGAATATTGTTTGGGTTGGTGATCATTCATATAATTGATATTGTTCTTCATGGTATTTCCCACGTTGGGTTTCCACGTTATATTTGGTATCTCTCTCTATCTTGTGTGGTGCTTATTGTTTGAGTTTTATTGCATATCTTGAATGTTTAATTAAGTGGAATTTGGTTAAGGGAAAGTTTTATAAGATATATGATATACTAATTCACCCCACCTTTTCAATATATCCCATGCTTAACAATTGGTATCAGAGCAGGTTCCTTTTTGAAAAGTTTTACAGCTTGAAGGTAGATCGGGAAAGCACGATGGCTGGGTCACAAGAAGGATTTTCTAAAAATAAGGCACCTTTTTTTTATGGGATGAATTATGCTTTTTGGAGCATGAGAATGAAGGTTTATTTGATGGCCCTTAGATTCGACATATGGAAAGCAATGGTGGAGGAATATGAAGAGCCACAGACATCTACAATTACTCTAGTAGAAAAGAAGGCAAGTGAATGTAATGCTAAAGCTTTAAATGTTATTTTATGTGGTTTATGTGAATCTAAATTTGTTAAAGTTATGCAATGTAAATCTGCTCATGAAACTTGGGTAAAACTTGAGAATATTTACAAAGGTGATGGAAAGGTTCAGCAAGCTAAGTTTCAAACTTTTAGAAGGAAGTTTGAAAGTTTGAAGATGGAAGAATAAGATATAACAAGTTATCTTTTGTGAGTTGATCAAATCATAAATTAGATTCAAGCTCTTGGAGAAATGTTGGATGAGTCAACGGTGGTACAAAAGGTTTTGAGATCTCTACCAATGAGATATGATGCAAAGGTTTTGGCAATCGAGGAGATGAATAATTTAGCCAAGCTAAAGATGGATGAGCTTCATGGTATTCTCACAGCATATGAGATGTAGATAGAACAAGATAAAACCTCAAAGAGAGAAGTAGCTTTCAAGACATCAAAAAAAGAGAAAGCTAAGATTCAAGAATCAAGTGATAGTTCCAGTGATGATGAAGATGACAAAGGAGCACTTTTCATTTGCAAGTCAAAAAGAGTAATAGGTAAATATCAAGGAAAATTACCTTTTAAATGTTTTAATTATGGAAAGATTGGACATTTTTCAGCTAGATCCCCAAATAAAGGTAGTGATGATGAAGAAGAAAAGCCTACATAAAAGAAGAATTTCAAAGGCAAATCCAAGAAGGATTCAAGAAGAAGATCATGTATTCTAAGGATCCTAGCTTAGTCGAAGATAGTGGAGTCAGCAATTCAGAAGAAGAAGAGATTTTATTCATGGCCATACATGAAGATGATCAAGAAGACGAAGAGGAGGAAGCTGAAGTGAATATGGAAGGAGAACTCATTTGTGCCCTAGAAGAGCTAAAAGTTGTTGAGAAAAAGAATCGAAGATTAAAGTGCTAGATTGAGAAAAATGAATAGGAGTCAAAGGAAATAATTGAAGATCTACAAGCACACTTTGAAGAAACTAAGAAGAATGAAGAAGATCTCACAGCATAGCTAGAAATAGCAAGAAAATAATGTCAAAGGTATGTTATTGAAATTGCCTCTTTAAAAGAAGATATTGAGAAAGCAGTCAATGAGAAAGTAGTTAGTGATTCAAAATTTGAGGATAGCACTAACATGCTAAATAAGATATTGAAAAGTCAAAAAGCAAATTTAGATAAGATAGAGATCAGTTTTGAAAAGAAAAAGAGCTATGTTGAAGCTCTTACAAAAGAGGAAACAAAAAAGGGAGAAGTGAAAAATACAAAGGACATTTCAAATAGAGAAGGCTGGAGAGAACAAAGCTACAAAAGGCAATCAGGTCAGAGATATACAAACATGTCTTATTTTTATGGCTATTGTTTTTATTATAATGGATATGGTCACAATAAATTAGAATGTAGAAAAAGAGCTAACAATTTTAGAAATAAAGAGAAGGAAAGTCAAGTAGAGTCAAACAGAAGCCACAACTCTTTTGCTCCTCTATCAAGCTCTGATGAAGATACCATAGTATGCTATAAGTGAAACAACTTTGGACACATATCTCAATATTGTAGAAGTGTGTTTGATTCAATCAAGAAGGATCAGAGTTTCAAAGATCCATTCATCAAGAAGAAGGTTCAGACATGTTCATGGCAGAAGAAACAACCTAAAGATTCTATGATGGTTCAGACATCCCTGCATGTAAGAGGTAAAGATCAGCCATGGTTAATTGATAGCAAATGTTCGAGGCATATGATAGGAGATAAAAGTAAGTTCATTATTCTAAAGAAGATCAATGGTGGTACAGTGAGATTCAGAGATAAAACTACTGCCAGGATAGCCGAAAAAGGTACTTTGAGTTTGGATTATGGTAGAACTAAGACTAAGAATGTTTTATATGTAAAAGGTCTTAAGCATAATCTATTAAGTTTTAGTCAAATATGTGATCAAAGATACACATTAAAGTTTCATGTTGAAGGTTGTGAGATTAGAAGAAAAGATTCAAATGAGTTGATTGCAGATGCTCAAAGGACATGGAACAATGTATATGTATTATCAGATATCTTCTCAAAGGCACGATCGAAGGACACATTCAAAGATCTGCAAGAGGATTTGAGAGTAATTTCTATTACTTCCTGCCATTGATGGTCAACATCAGTTGAGGGGGAGCTAAGTGTTAACTCTAGGTAGGCCCTTTGCCATTGATGTCAAGGGGGAGAATAATAGGTACAAGTATAGGTGCATAAATAAGTATAGGGAACAGGTACAGATTGCTATAATAAGGGGGAGTTACTATATGTTTTTAGATGACAGTGTGTGTAGGTGATAGGATGTGGTAGTTTTAGGATTGAGGTTGCCATCAATGACAAAGGGAGAGATTGTTGGAAATATTATCATTGATGTCAAAGGTCTAGCATTATTGGTGATAAAGACCCCATTGCATTTAATGATATTTATAATAGATATATCTTGGCTAATGTGAGTTAATATTTATTTAATATTAACGAATATATTTTTGGTTGCATATGAGACAAAAGAAGGGCGCTTGGAGAAGTCAAAGAGACACGAGATAAAGACAAAAGAAGGATGGGATGCATTTTCCCATGAAGAGTCATCTTGGGGAATTCCAAGAGTCACCAAGTGAAGACAAAAGAGGAAGGACATTTTTGCTCATGAAGGGTCACCACATGACTTTTCAAAGGCAAGGATATGAAGGGTCATACAAGTTTGGTGCCATTTTCCATGAGGATTGAAGGGTCACAAAGAGAGAAGGCCAAAGGTCATTTGGAAAGCTATAAATAAAGGCTTGAGAAGCCATTTGTAATTTGGAAGATAGATTTGATTTGATATTGTAATATCTAGCTTAAAAGAGCAATTGTGAGAGATGAATATGATTTGTATTTGTTATATCTAGTTTAGAAGAGCAAAGGTGAGAGAGAGGAAAGAGATGTTGTATTGAACTATCATTTGTTGAGATAGCAGCATTGAGAGATAGGTGTGTGGTATACACAAAGGGGTTGGTGCTCCTGTGGGTTAGTGCTCACAAATTGTTGTTGGGTTGGTGCTCGGTAAAGGGGTTGGTGCTCTTGTGGGTTGGTGCTCAGCAAAGGGTTTGGTGCTCCTATGGGTTGGTGCTCATGAATTGTTGTTGGGTTGGTGCTCAGCAAAGGGTTGGTGCTCCTGTGGGTTGGTGCTCACAAATTTTTGCTAGGTTGGTGCTCAGCAAAGGGGTTGGTGCTCTTATGGGTTGGTGCTCCTATGGGTTGGTGCTCATGAATAGTTGTTGGGTTGGTACTCAACAAAGGGGTTAGTGCTCCTATGAGTTGGTGCTCACAAATAGTTGTTGGGTTGGTGCTCAGCAAATGGGTTGGTGCTCCTACAAGTTGGTGCTTGCAAATATTGTTTGGGTTGGTGCTCATTCATATACTTGAGATTGTTCTCTGTGGTTTTTCCCACATTGGGTTTCCACGTTATATATGGTGTCTCTCTCTATCTTGGGTGGTGTTTATTGTTTGAGTTTTATTGCATATCTTGAATGTTTGATTAAGTGGAATTTGGTTAAGGGAAAGTTTTATAAGATATATGATATACTGATTCACCCCACCTCTCAGTATATCCCATGCTTAATAGGTGTCACTCTCTATGGTCAATGGCTTGCAATTTAGGAAACTAGAGCTTTAGCCTTTCAACCTCTTCTTCATATTTACTTATCTTTACCTTCATAGATGCTAGGTCATCTTTTAATGTCTTGTAATATTCCATGGCCAACCCTATCACCATGTTCCCTTTACTGATTAGTTATTAATCCCAAAATTTTGTAGTTCTACCCATTATACTAATCTTTATCATTACATCAAATGTTTCTTTATCGAGAAACTAAAAGAGATAGCTTGAGTTGGCTAAGCTAATTCAAGTTGACTTTATAGGTCTATAACCTTTCTTAAGGCATCCATCAACTACTCAAACTTATTCTTTAATTCATCCTTAGTGACCATGTCACTATCCATTTTTTCAAAGAGAGAACTTATGCTTGTTTGAACATCATATTTTAGTCCCTCTCTTGTTGGATGACCAAGGTGTACCTTGGATAGCTAATAATCCCCCACCACTAAATCTTATTTCTATTTTTTAGGTGGGGTAACTACTATCTCCACATAATTTTCCTTTTTTGATCATAGGAGACCCTATAAATGGTCTTAAGACCTCTCTTTAGTCATTTGGATGCTTCCAATAGACTAAAATCCAAGGTGTTGGGGTCTATCATCTATTTCCTCATTTTGAGCACTGATTGTGTCAACAAAATTGGAGTGGTTATCGATGAATCCTATCCTATTCCAATGGCCACTATTATCTATGAGTCTACAATCAAAGATGCTACACTAGTACTTACCATAACAAGTGTTGTATCTACCATTGACATTGTTACTGAGTCCTTGACTGATAACTTAGTTATATTTTCTCCTTTGGTGGGTTAAGTAGCCATAATTATGTTAGTGGGCATCTTTATTTCCATCTCCTTAATGGGGGTTTGGGTTAATTTGAGAGTGGAAGAAGGAAAGTATACTTGGATGGGTGGAATAGATGTGCTTATAAGGGGTGTGGAAGCTGAAAGTGACACAAGTAGAAAGGTAGGCATGTGTGTTTGAAATAAGGGAACTTGTGGAAGGGTGGTGTCCAAGGCAACAAAAGAATCTATTAATGTAGTGGGAATGACTAGAGTATAAATAGTAGGTATTATGATGAAAGATGAAGGAGTTGTATGTGTCCCAATGGTTATGATAGATAGTGTGACTATAGTTAGGATGACTGAGTTAGTATCCATGTACTTCTAGGTGGTATTGGTGATTAAAGGAGTAGTATTAGATGTAGAAGATGAGGTGAAAGTGATTTTTGAAGAGGGATTTGAAGGTGGAATTAAAATAACCAACTATGTTGATTAACACACTACCAAGGGAATCACTTATACTATTTGCTCAGATAAAGGAGCAATTACTTACATTAGTGGGCTCATAGAAATAAGAGGGGTAATTACTTGTGTTGGCTAGATGTTAGAGACATGATGAGGGGTTATTATAGTTTTGTCCCCTATAGAAACTGGGAATACTTGGTCTATTAGTTGGGTCGTTGGCTCTTGGGTGATAGAAGAAGCTCTTATTGCCTTTTGCTTTTGTTTCCCTTTGTGTGAGAAAACTAGCCTCACTACCTGATCTATTAGAGTGCCACTATTGTAACCTTATATTTTTATTTCCTCTACACTCTTATCCTTTACCTTTTTTAGTCTATTTGTGATATTCAGGGTCTCTTTAGTTATTTTAAGCCCCTTATTTCTTAACCAATTGAAAGTTTTATTAATAATTGGGGTGGTCTTGTCTAATAAGGAGAAGGATATAGGTGTAGACCACCTAACTTGAGGAAGAGGTTGGAGGTATATTTGATTATAATAATATATCATATCCACTGGTTGGTCCTCATCTTTCAAATCTTCTAAAACTAGTGCCATATCATAGGCCTTAATTTTCTCCATGGTCATTCCAGAATAATTTTTCAACTTAACTTTTTCCTCATCCTGCATATCTTTCCAATAATCTTCATAAAAGGGAATGTGGGAATATGAGGAACCCAATAAACTAGTAACATAACTAGTCACATCATAGAAGGGCCTAGCATCGAGAGCTCTCAAAGTTATCTAGGTCATCTCTGCATCTACATATTTGGCCTTAGATATAAAAGGGTAGGTGTATCTCCCTATACTGATAGGGAAATGTATGTTTGTCTTGTGCTTACTTGATAAGAACTTGTGTGTTTCCACTAGTTGTCTTACTAGTTCCATTAAGGCCCACTTGTTACTAACATATCTAGGAAGGGTGTAAGGACACCCATTGAAACCACCAACTCTAATGTATGAATATGTGGGGAACTAAATAAATCATGATCCCCAATTTACAATTTATATAATTTCAACATCAAAAAACCTTATTCTTATTATATCTTATTCAAACATGGTTATGATGTAGTAGATGAAGGCATCATTAACTTTTTTAAATTGTTATTGACTCCCCTCAAAAGTGAGATCAGGATAGTAGTTATAAACATTGTTGAAATGATCTAGCATTGTATTTATCTTAGGAATGCCCTCCCTCTTGCTAAAACATAGATGTAGGAGGTCATGTAAAAAATTTCTAGTGGTTTGAACCTCCATCAACTATCTATGAATAGTATCACTTGATCAATTGGGCCCAATGAATCTATTGCTTGTTATATTAGATTACTAGATATATTGGTACATCCAATCTTGGTATTTATTTGCATTAATGCTCCCTATAACTTTATGTAAAAGTATAATTATATCTCCTACCTCATCTTTGAAGTCTATCCTAGCTAGGGTCTTAGGCATTCTTGTGGTTAAATACATAGGGGTCTTCAACCACTATTTTTTTATAATCCATAAATAGACTGAGATATTATCCTGGTAGAACTTCTTGGAAGAATCAAGAGTAATATCTATGTAGCTTTCAAATTTTGATATCAAGAATATAATATCAATGAAATCTAGATCTAGTCTTATAACCTTATCTCCTTTATCATTTACTACTTCTCTCTTCTCTACATCATAATGTTTAGCCATAGTGATAAAAAGCTCAAGGCTTTTCACTAAGAGTAGGAAGGCTATAGCCTAAGGTAAACCACTATCATAAAAGCTCTAAATCCAATCATTCTTGAATTTTATATTGAATCTAGTCCAAATGTTTGCTAGGCCTATGTGACCTAGATCTATGTCAGTTATCTCATTGATGTTGGAATATAAGTTGGAAGGGACACAAGGTCCCTTTGACTTGAACATATCTCTTTTATAGACATATGCATTGAGAAAATAGGTACAAGAAACCAGCTATAGATTTGGTCAAGATTCAATCTTGAAAGTATAATTTATTTCCCCACTTTTAACTTGGTGGGGTTTTATTATGCCTCTATAGGATTCAGCTCCATCAAGAAAATAGTGTGAAATAACATCTATAAAGTCTGACCAAATGGTTTGATAGGGTTTTAATTTAAAGTTGCACCTATAAAGTCTAAATGAATCTCCATCAGGGGTATGGTTTATAATTTCAAGTTGGATCTTTGACAAGAATGCAAGCTGTGAAAGCAAAGGTAATATCTACCATGATTTGAGCAACATCTTTATGTGTTTCTCTAGTTAAAAACTCCAACAGATGTTCAAGTTGAAAATTCAAAAGGTATCTCTACTTAGATCGTGAAAACATTAAAAAAATCCTAAGACAACAAATACCTAGACCAATTTTTAGCAAGATTTTAACATTTGAATTCAAAATTAAAAAAATTATGAAAAATGAAGATGCTCTTAACAATTCTAAGAAAAATCCTAAATTTTGGCAATAAAAAACCTAATATTTGCTAAAAATAATAATGGTGGTAAACAATATGGCATATACCAAATAAAAATATAGGTGACATAGAAGAATATCGTGGATGCATATGCAGGGCTTTATAAGTTGGCAATGGAGGTTATTTTGGAAGACTAGTTTGGGTCGTGGCATCCTTTGGATTTGAGCTCTAGTTCACAATTTCACTTGGAGGAGTTTTGGATTTGGTTTTCAATGTTAATAATGATGCAAAAAACCTAATTATATACCAAAATATATAATTAATTCCAAACATGTTAATCAATGGCAGTAGCTAGATGAATAGGTGAGAAAGTGTGTCCACAAAGTCACATTACAAATTTACAATTTTGTAATTTTATAATATGTTTTCCATTATTCATTATCTATTGAGGGATTTTGGAGGTAGAATTTATTTAGGAGGTGCGTAGTGGAATCTTGATTACACTTTGCAACTTTGTAAAGTTGAAAAGTGTAGTGAGAATTATACTCTCTATTGGTCTTTGTGAAAGACAAGAAGCAGAGTCTACATGCACTTTGAAACTTTACAAAGTTTCAAATTGTAATGGGAGTTTCAATTCCCAATAGGTATTTGTTAAGTGGTAAATTGGATGATTGGGTTCACTTTATAACTTTTTAAAGTATTAAAATACATATAAATCTTTAGTTTATGTCTGGGTCATAGAAATGTTGGAAGCACAATCACTAAGAGGGGGGTGAATTAGTGATGCAAGTAAATCAACTTCAATTATGAATATTAAAAATCTTAAGCATTCAAACATAAGCAGTCATGAAGCATGTAGACCATTCATTCGAATGAACAAAGAGACAATGTAAGATCAAAGCACATAACACATGAATTATGTGGGAAATCCTCATGGGGGATAAAACCAACTCTCAATCCTAAAAAAACATGGACTACTTGTCCTATAATATGAACAAAAACATGAGACTTTAGTGAAGTACTCACTTCACAAGGATCACCAACCCCTAAAGATGACAAACACCAACTTGCCTTTTAGCTAGCACCAACTAACAAGGAGGCTACAACCCCCTAGGTGATCAAGAACCAACTCAAACACCTCTAAATTGATCTTCACCTCTTATATTATTTTTAAACACTTGATGATGGCATTATATTTATCTAACACTTAAAAATCTGCCTCTCTACCTCAAAAAATTGATGGTATTTCATACAAACACAAATATGCCTCTTACATAGGCATATAATAACTTTTTCTCTTCTACACTTCTCATACACATGCTCATAACCTTGAAACCATTCCTCCTTCACACTATGATATTATTAGATTTAAATAAAACATTGAAATGTCATGAATATCATTCATACATAACCTTTACAATATATTCAATGTATTTCTTCACTCGAGGTCATCTAGACAAACTAGGCCTAATCATGCCGTGAATCAATACAGGAAACTTGTTGATTACCTTTAGCACCACTATATAAATTATTATGAAATGTTCAATATTTTTTTATTATTATTTTCATGCACTCACATGCTTATGAAAACTCTCATACCATTCACCTCACTCTTCTATTTTATTTTCAATCAAAACCTTTCACTAGGTCACTTGAGCAAAATAGGCTTAATAGCCTTGAAACAAATATGAATATTTGCTCATAACCTGAAACACAAAATGTTAGACCCTTTTCATATTTTCAACATATTTTTATAATGTATTTCATGGCCTCTTTCAATTTTGAAAACTCACATGAAATTCATTTCATTCACCCATGGTCTACCTTTCACAATAAGACCAAAAATGCCTTTTACAAATGCATTATTCTTTCTCTAAACAATCTTTGTCGGTCACAAAAATTTATTAACACCCAATTCTCCTTTCTCAATTTTATGAACATAAAAATATATCAAATTATACATTCCATAACAAGTTACATTCATTCATTATGTCTGCCATACTTCAAATGGCTTTCAAACAACACACATAGTCTAACCTTCACCTTTGAATTTGCTCTTTTAAAGAATCTACAAGATCACCATCTTCTTGGTCGACCAAGAGAAATTTATTAACCCTTTAAGTATTATAAACTAATTATAAAAAATATAAACATCACCTCCATTGGTTGGCCAAAACATTTTATAGCTCACCCTTAAGTAACCATACCTTTCATTTAGGCCTAAGTGGCCCTTTTAGGTCTCATGAAGACCTATTCATCTTTTCAACACTACAACAAGTGAAGTAGAAACACAAGACCACTTATAAGCACATGGGTCCATGAAATATGACCCATAAGACACCATTAATATATAATATCCATCACTACACACTTATAAGACATTTTCTCACCTTAGGAACCTCCATTAGATCTTAAAGACATATTAGGCTTAACTAGCCCAAAAACATTTTCATCACCAAAAAGGATCAAACTAACTGAATATAGACTTTCCATGTACAATATACATATGGATGAAAATATTAATAACTTATTAACATCATCCAATCCATAATTAACCTTCATTCATCCACCTAATTCTCATAGACATATTTTCAAGAAGCTTACTCAAACATACAATAATTACAGTCAACAACAATCAACTTTTACCTAAATTGAATTCACTTTTACGTATAATCAAAAATCAAAATCACTTTTATTATTATATATATTTGGTATAATTCACTTTTTTATTTTATACCAACAATTTTGATCAACACTTTGTTTTCTAAAAATATTTCTTTGCACCCTGATTTATTCAGGAAAAACACAGTCAACAATAGTCAACTTTCACATGCAATAAATGCAATTGTACAAACATTCAATACCTCTAACCATTTTTTTTGGAATCCTATTGAATTCATAGACCAATTTTATTTTCACTCCATCATCAAATTTTTCCTCCATAAAAATATATAGTAATAACATTGCCTACTAGTCCTTTGTTTACTTGACATTTGCAAATTTGGCTAAGTATAGAAAATAGTGAAATCTGCCTAGGAGACTAGCTTTGCACTTCCATAAATTTTAACTCAAATATCCTCATTATATTTAATTTGAACCATATAAACTAAGAACAAAAATAAATTAACCTATATAACCACTTTTCTTTGAAACCTCCATATGTGCAAATTTTGATGTCATCAATCTGCACACTCAACCATCTGGGACACCTAGACAACATTGGTCTAGTCAACTCAAAGAACCATCAAATTGATTTTTATTACTTCAAAACTTAACAAAATAAATATTAAAACCTCATGGAACCTCTAAATCATCACCACAATCATCATCAACCTTCATAAAAACCATCACTTACCTTTCCAAGTCAACCAACCTTTGACCAAGCATGAGTACCATGTCTTACTAGCTCTTTGCCCTTGCTAGCACACCAAGATGAACAATATGAATACCATGCACAACCAAAGGAACAAAAGGAACTTAAATCATCCTATGCCTCTCATGGTACCCTTCACACATTCTAAACTCATCATGGTAATCCCTAAACCATCAAACCATGAAGAATAAGAAAGCTCACCTCATGCATATTAGACCATGCACATTTCACACTTTGGCATTGTTCTTGCAGACCTCATCACTACTCTTGACCACCATGATAACATAATTTCCATATATAATATATTACATGACAAATATCAAATAATATCCCCCTTTGTCATTGATATCAACACCAATCACAAAGTTCATGCTCATACTCCTCTCTCCTTAAGTACTCTCTCCCCCTTTGACACAATGACAAATAGTGCACCAATTGATCTTGAGGACCTAAAAACACTAATCATAGAGCTTATAAATATCTCTATAAAATCATTCTTATCTCATATAATCTGATCTTAAACCTTCTCCTTGGAATAGAAACATATCACATATGTTTCCCCTCACTTTATGCATACCTTGCATAATATCAATTGAAGAAAATATATCTATATTTGAATTTATCCTTGATTATTAGCATATATAAAAAAATTCCAAAACATTACATACTCATAAAAATATAAAATTGAGTTATCTCCCCCTAACATCATATTCTACTTGAGCAAAACTAAAATATTGCAAACATATGCAAGCAAACATTCTTACAAAAACATACCTTGAATGGAGCCATCTTCAAGCACACATAGGCTTCCCAAAAATAACAAACATCCTTAATTTAAAAAATGAAAAAAATATTGATATTATTGGGCCTAAAAAAAAACTCTTTCAATGGTATTTAAACCTTTTCATATGAATCAAACAACCACGATTGATTTGAACAAAAAAAAACATGATCAAAGTACTCAAAACAAGAATGACATCCTATTTTCCTTTACTTTTATTTAAATTTAAAAAAGTTAAAACCACTATAAAAACATCATATACATTACCAATAGATCATATACTAATTACTCACATAATTTTTCCCTTTCACACTTTCACCAAGCATGCTCAAAGATCACCTAACCTTCGCCCAATTTCCACATGTTCTCACGAGCCCAAAATGGCCAATTATGCACAAAACATGAACAAGATGCTTTATTAGGAAGCATTATGGATGAAATATTATTATATTCATATACCTCTTAATAAAATCTAAACTTACCATCACAAATTTATCTCTCCAAGGATATGTCTTTTGCACAAGACAAGATACTCCTCTTCTAGCTCATTACAAAGAGATATTTTACAAACGAAGATACATAGCTTGAAGTTATCATAAATTTGCATCAAGGGGATGCCTAAAGCACATAAAAACCTCATTTAACACTTCAAAAACACAAATTAAACCTTCTCACCAAGTTTGGTCACCCAACACATTGTATAACCCAAGATACACCATGTCAAATGTTTCTTTCTTTAGAACCGTTCATGCAAACCAAGAACACTCAAATAAAGTGTTAAGCACAAGATTATACTGAGAGGGGAGGTGAATCAATATAATTTTTTTTAATTCTTTAGAATATTAATCTTAAATCAAAAACCTCAAATTAATTTGCAATTAATATATTCAAAGAATATAATGCAAAACCATGCAATGCAAATAGACACAGATTTGTGTGGAAACCCTTTGGGGAGAAAACCATGGATAAATTCTCTTAATATAATTTTCAAATATTCATAGGCACCAACCTACAGGAGACACCAATCCCAAATTACAATTTTTAGGCACCAACCCATATGAGCACCAACCCCTTCCACCAAGCACCAACTCAGCTTTAATTCCTAAACACTAATTCACAAGAGCACCAACCTCTTACAAAAATTCTTCTTACCACTGTAAATCTTTTGTTAACTCAATGAATGATGGAACCCTTATTTTCTCTCTTTCTTCTCTCAATTATTTTTTAATGCATTTTCAGCTATTCTCTCACACTTCTCTTAGACTTGAATGATATAAAATATATTTCAAGTCTTTGTTCATCTTTTTTTTTCATCCACTCATATATCCTTTTATAGCCTTTGCTACCTTTTACCAAGAGGGGTGTCCATTCCAAGAGAAACCTCTTCCCAAAAATATGTGTCTTTTTAAATTTTTTTAATTAAATAACCCAAGTGGGGCAATTTTCCTTTTCTTTTGCTTAGTCAGCCTGTTGTTTATTTAAATGTTGCCCATAAATTAATTTGTTGCCTCCTTAAGATAAAACACTGGCCCATTGAACAAATCGCTACCCCATAGAAGAAATCATTGGCCTATAAAACAAAGATTTGGTACTTTTCCATAGGTATATTGATTATTATTTATTTATGGCACATGATCACTACTATGCATATGATGATTGTTTCTATGCTTATGCATTTGACATCAATGACTATATTGACAATAATGACAATATTTTCAACAGCAAGATCTTCTTCCACAAATAACTTAAGATATTCAAATCACATATCATGACTTTTAATAGGTGATATACATCTTTGACAAGTCTTTAAATCAATAGAAAGAATCCATACTCAAATATATGCATATCAAGACAAAGAGCATACCTTGACCCAAAAACTAGATATTCACTCATCACCCTTATAACACCATTTCATGATGCTTCAAATGAAAGAGTAATGCCTCTATGAAGCCTAATAGAGACACCTCACCTTCCAAGGTCCTAAAACATTAGATTACACTAGTCCTCATCATAGAACTAAAAATTCTTCTCCTTTTCTTTCTTCTTCTTAGCCTTGACAACCAAACTTTCCTTTGTGTTCTTCTTCTCTTCTATGAAAGCGGATAACATGAACTCTTGAAAATCATGAATCTCTTCCTTACTTGAAACCTCTTCACCCACATAAAACAAACCATCTTGACTGATATGATCATCAGTCAATTCATCATTGGTCTCAATACGATCTCTCTTAATAGTCTTAGGTCTCCATATCCATGTATGACCTTTTCTTTGCACACTAGAAACTCCATACACTTGGTTTTGCCTTGAGAACTCATTTAACCTATTTTTACAATATTTTTAAATATTACCAACTCTATGACATCTTAAAATAATAATAATATCATTCATACCTTTTACATGGTGATGGTCATTAACTCCTTTTTACAAGTCACTTCTCCTTTTGTAATGTCTTACAATATGACCAAACCGATGGCAAGCATAACATCATTTATGAGATGAATTTTCAAAAATAATGGCATTGGGATGCCTTACTAGTATTCTTACCTTTATTTTCATGATATCATCCTTATTTACTTGATTCAATTCCTCTTTCTCAACTTTGCTCATTTTGACCACTAGCTTCTCATGCTTAACCTTCAAAGAACCTAGCTCAATTTTCAATTGATCACACTCAGCCTTCTTCGCCCTCAAACTAGAATTTTTAGCCTCTAATTGATTATTAAGATCATGAATAGTTAACTTATCCTATTTGAATTCTAAGTCTGAATTATAATTAAAGTTACATACCTCCTTATGAGCCTCCATAGAACTTATCTTTACATTAGCATCCTCTAACTAAAATTTGAGATCCTTAATAACAATCTCAACCTCTTTATCCATTATGACCATGTCACTTTTCAAGGTAAAAATATGATCCTTATAAGCCTTATCCATAGATATCAACTCTTTATTTTATTTCCTTAGTTTCTTATCCATTTTGTGCTTCAAGGACCACCTTCTAGCAGTCAAGCCTTTATGAAGAACCTACTCTGATACCAATTGTTGGAAGCACAATCACTAAGAGGGGGGATGAATCAATGATGCAAGTAAATCAAATTCAATTCCAAGTATTCAAAATCTTAACTATTCAACCATAAGCAATCATGAATCATGTATACCATTCATTCCAATGAACAAAGAGACAATGTAAGATCAAAGCACATAACACATGAATTATGTGGGAAACCGTCATGGGGGATAAAATCCACTCTCAAGTCTACAAACACATAGACTACTTATCCTATAATATTATCACAAACATGATAATTTATTGAAGTACTCACTTCATAAGGATCACAAACCCCTAAAGATGACAAGAACCAACTTGACTTTTAGCTAGCACCAACTAGTTAGGAGGCTACAACCCCCTAGGTGATCAAGCACCAACTCAAACACTTCCAAACTGATCTCTACCTTTGATATGATGTATTCAACACCTGATGATGGTATTATCTTTATATAACACCTGAAAATATTCCTCTCTACCTCAAAAAATTTATGGTATTTCTTAAAAACACAAATATGCCTCTTACATAGGCATACAACAACTCTTTCTCTTCTACACTTCTCATACACATGCTCATAACCTTGAGGCTATTCCTCCTTCACACTATAATATGATTAGATGTAAATAAATCCTTTAAATATCATGAATATCATTCATACATATCCTTTTCATTACTCTTCTAGCATATATTCAATGTGTTTCTTCACTCTAGGTCATCTAGACAAACTAGGCCTAATCATGTCTTGAATCAATACAAGAAACTTGTTTATTACCTTTAGCACCACTATCTGATTTTTATGACATGTTCAAAATTTTATTATTATTATTTCCATTCCCTCACATACTTTTAAAAACCTGCATACCATTCACCTCACTCTTCTATTTTATTTTCAATCAAAACCTTTCACTATGTCACTTGAGCAAAATAGGCTTAATAGCCTTGAAACAAATCTGATTATTTGCTCATAACCTAAAACACACAATGTTAGACCCTTTTCATATTTTCAACATAGTTTTTTTATGTCTTTCATGGCCTCTTTCACTTCTGCAAACTCACATGTAATTCGTTTCATTCACCCATGGTCTACCTTTCACAATAAGACCAAAAATGCCTTTTACAAATGCATTATTCTTTCTCTAAACAATCTTTGTCAGTCACAAAACTTTTCTTAACCCCAAATTATCCTTTAAAATTTTTATAAATATCAAAATATATCAAAATACACATTCCACAATAAGTTACATCCATTCATTAGTTCGGCCATACTTCAAATGGATTTCAAACAACACACATAGTCTAACCTTCACCTTTGAATTTGCTCTTTTGAAGAATCTACGAGATCACCATCTACTTGGTCGGCCAAGAGACATTTCTTAAACATTTAAATATTATAACATAATTATAAAAAATATCATTTCCTCCATAGTTCAGCTAAAACATTTGATAGTTCACCCTTAAGTAACCATACCTTTCCATTAGGCCTAAGTGGCCCTTTTAGGTCTCATGAAGACCTATTCATCTTTTCAACACTACAACGAGCCAAGTAGAAACACAAGACCACTTACAAGCACGTGTCCATTAAATATGACCCCTAAGACACCATAAATATATAATATCCATCACTACACACCTATAATATATTTTCTCACCTTAGGAACCTCTATTAGGTCTTAAAGACCTATTAGGCTTAACTAGCCCAAAAACATTATCTTCACCAAAAAGGCACAAACTAACTGAATATAGAATTTCCATGTACAATCCACACATGTATTGAATTATTAAGACCTTAATAACATAATAAAATCCATAATTCACCTTAATTCATCCACATAAGGCTCATAAATGCCTCTGTAAGAAGCTTACTCAAACTTGCAATAATTACAGTCAACAATAATCAACTTTTACCATAAATAACTTCACTTTTATGAACAATCAAAACTCCAAATAAATTTTAGGATGATATATATGGAGTGTAATTCACTTTTATTTTTTATACCATGAATACTTTATCAACACTTTATCATCTAAAAATATTTCTTTGCACCCTGTTTTATTCAGGAGAAACACAATCAACAATAGTCAACTTTCACATGCAATAAATGCAACAGTATGAACAGTCAAGACCTATAACCATTTTTTTAGGAAGCATATTGAAGTTATATACCAATTTTATTTTTACTCCATAGTAAAATTATACCTCCATAAAAATATATAGTAATAACACTGCATATTGGTCCTTTGTTCACTTAACATTTGCAAATTTGACTAAGTATAGAAAATAGTGAAATTTGTCTAGGAGACCAACTTTACACTTCCATAAATATTTACTCACACATCATCATGACCTATAATTTGAACCATATAAATTAGGGGAAAAAATAAATGAACCCATATAAATAATTTTCTCTAAAACCTCCACATGTGCAAATTTTGATGTCATCAATTTGCCTACTCAGCCATCTGGGACACCTAGACAACATTGGTCTAGTCAACTCAAAGAACCATCAAATGGATTTTTATCACTTATAAACATACTAAAATAACTCTTAAAACCTAATTTACCCTCTTAATCATCACCACAATCATCATCAACTTTTATCAAAAGCATCAATTACCTTTCCAAGTCAACCAACATTTGACCAAACATGAGTGCCATGTCTCACTAGCTCTTTACCCTTGCTAGCACACCAAGATGAACAATATGAATGCCATGAAAAACCATATGAACTCAAATACTAGGCATCTCATGGTACCCTTTTCACATTTTCAACTTATCATAACAATTCCTAAACCATCAAACCATGAAGAACAAGAAAGCTCACCTCGTGCATACTAGAACATACACATTGCACATTTTGTCATTATTCTTGCAGACCTCATCACCAATCTTGATCACCATGATAACATAATTTACATATATAATACATAACATGAAAAATATACAATAATAAAAGGGTATTTAGGCCATTTTAAATCTTTTCTCAAAAATATTTATAGGTTTCCTCTAAGACACAAGGTGCTTTTATGTTTTTGGCATAAAAATATCAACATTTTTGGTGATCTCTGCAGGGTGATTTCCTACTAATAATTTTTTTCTATTATCCTTTAGTTCAATTTATATGGATTCATTTTTAAGTTTAACACATCCTAACTAGATAATAAAAACAACTAGGAATTGTCCTAAACAAGAAACAAAATAGAGAAAACAAAACTAAGTGGAACTCCTAATGAGTTGTAGAGTGTGAAAAAACACTTATTTGTATGAAAACAAATAATCCTAATATGTAAAAAGGTTTTGGAAATAATTCCAACCTTATAAGTATGCTTTGAGGTATATCCCATTAATAGGGATAGGTAGCTCTGATCCATCAAGCCTGGATAATTGGAATACATTGTCTCTTTTGCATTGGGTTATGATGTATAGACCATTCCATATTGCATCAAAATTTGTATGATTTCCTAGTATAAACATTTCATCATCCCATTTTATAACCATTTCTCCTTCATTAAATATCCTATTAGATGATTTTTTATCAAAATTTCTCTTTACTTGACCCTAATTTTCTTTCAAAACTTGCATTGATTGGTTCATTGCCTCTTCCAGTTCCATGAGTTCTATCAACCACATGGTCATTGCATCATCTTAAATTAATTACAACTATTTAGTGAGTTCCATAAATGGTAACTCTATTTATATGGTAATTCTAGCTTCCATTCCATATACCAACATAAATGGAGAATTACCAATGGCTCTTTTTGGAGTGATCTTGTCAACCCATAGTGATGACTTCAACTTAGTGCGGCAGGTCCTTTGGTTATTCTCCATTGTCCTTTTACTAATCATTATGATATTTTTGTTAGTATATTTTTCCAAGCCATTATATTTTGCATAATAATTGGATGATTTTTTAAGAAGATAGTATGTTTCACTACCCACTCACTCACATGAGTGCCCACAAAAGCTTTGGCATTGTCCAAGATAATGGTGTAAGGGACACCAAATCTAGTGACAATGTTGTCCATGAATTTCAAAATATATGATTCCATGGCATGTTTTGATGCATCTATTTTAGTTCATCTAGTGAAATAATTAGTTGTTATAAGGACCCATTTATGGATGGCATTTGATGTAGGATTAATTATGCCAATAAAATCCAATCCCTAATGAGTAAATGGATGTTCATATTGGATTGGTTAGAGAGGAAGAGTTGATAATATTTTATTGTCTACAAATTAGGCATATTTATCATAATTTTTCACCCATCTATGTCCATATTTAAATAGCTCATGCCAATAATAACCTGTCTTAATTATCTTGATGGTAGTGGTCCTTGCACAGAGATGGTCAGCCAATGATCCATCATGAAATTATTTGAACACTTTGGGGATTTAATCATGCTTGATCCACCTCAACATAAATCCATCAATATCTTTCCTAAATAATATCCCATCAATAAGAGCATAAGGAATAGATTGGATCCTGAAGTACCTCTTTTTGGATTTCTAAATCTCATACATGTATTTGCTAGTTTGGAGGAAGGTAGCCATGTCATTGATTTAGTTGTTGAGAAGATGAGGATTGGTTGGTTGGAATTATTTTTGAATGTACACTACATTATTATCCCTAATATAAGAATCAAGTCACTCACATAAGTCTTTTCCTCTTATGAGATTAGTTATTTTAATGATCATAAAATATTCCATGGCTTTCATGATCTAACCCACTCTTTTTTCATTTATTTCCTAACTTAAAAGGAACTCTTTTATGCTCTGGTGACCAACCGTCAAATTAATCTTGTTGTTTGATAGCAAGTGTCTAAAAATTTTGAGATCCTTTATTATTGCATACACTTACTTCTCAACAAAACTATATCTTTCTTCATAATCCTTTAAGGATTGACTAAAAAAACCTATGTGTTGTTCCAATTGATCTTTTTTCTATTAGGTTAGAATAGCTAATACATTGCCTTCCCCTCCAAAAGCATAGAGAATGAAATCATTCTCATATTTGGGATTTACAAGGTTTGAAGCTTGAGAAATAGCCTACTTAATGGCTTCAAAGCTATCCCTTCCTTCCCTTGTCCAACTAAAATTAATCCACTTTTTAAGCATAGTAGTAAGGGGTTTGGCCATGGTTGCAAAATTTAGAATGAACCTCCTTACAAAGTTAATCTTCCCCAAAAACCTTTGTAACCTTTTTTTATGGCCTGGAAGTGTTAATGAAGATATAACACTTACTCTTTATGGGTCTATTACAAGACCTTATTTTGAGACTATGTGTCCTAGCATTTTCCCTTCATGAATTGAAAATATGCACTTCTTTGGATTGAGGGAAACTCCAAACTCTTTGCACCTTTAAAAAACTTTTGTGAGGTGATTTAGGTGATCATCAGCATGTTTTGAATAAAATATGATGTCGTCTAGATCCACCAAGATCATTTTATTGATCAAACCCTTGAAATTCATATCCATGACCCTTTGGAAAGTATAAAAAACATCAGTCAAATTGAGAGGCATATTTTTATAGGCATATGTACCCCATTTTGTAGTGAAAGTGGTCTTGAACTGGTCTAATTTTTGAACTAGGATTTGGTTATATCTAAAAAAACCATACAAAAGAGATGACCTCTTAGATCTAGCTACCGTTTGGAGAATTTTCTTCATGGGTTGAAGGGGATAATGACCTTTCAAGGATGATTTGTTTAGGTCCCAAAAACATACACAAAGTTTGATTTCACCATTATTTTTCTTAATAGGGACCAAGTTAGAAACTTAGGGTGAGTGCTTAATGTAAAAAATAATGTTGGATTATAATACTTTGGACATATCACTCTTCATCAGAGGATCTTTTTTGGGGTTTATTGGCCTTTATTTTTGTCTAATAGACTTAGTATTTGGATCAAGTTCTATTGTGTGTTGGGTTAGACTAGGGTCAAAACCCCTTAGATCTTTATAACTCCAGGTAAATTTATCGTCAAATTCTTGACACAATCTAATAAAATCTTTTTTTTTAGAAGTGTTACATACCTTTCTAATTTTTAAAGCCCTACCTTCTAAGATGACTATTGGCTCGTAGTCTTCTTATTTGATTGTGATATTTTTATTTTCACCCTTAAACTGATCATCAGAGTTGAAGATACTTTCTAAAGTAATAAGACCCATGGGAAAATTGTTAGTCTTTAAATGAATTATTTACTCCCCATATTTTTCTTGGAGACTTCATGTCGTAAAAAATTAATAATTTGTTCATAACTATCAAAAACTTGCTAGTTGCTTGCATTATCAGGGATGTATGGTCTCACTATCATTTTTACTTATTTATTTTCATCCTTATTAATCTATTTAGGTAGATTATGTATGCAATTATATATTCATCAAATCTAAAAATCTATCTTAACTCAGAGAAGATATATCTTACTTATACTTCTGATTGGGAATACATTAGACAATCAAGAATATGACCAATATGTAGATCTACTAGACCTAATTAGGGGATTTTTACCAAAAAAATAATACTAGGGAGGGTTCCAAAGCTTACAGTCAAGCACAATCATGAAATAACTGTAATTAGATCCTTTTTTTCATATTCACTAAATTAATAAAAAGCAAAGCAAAAAAATATAATCTAGTGATCACCAAAGCTTGTGACACAATATGGGAGTTAGTAAACAAATGGAAATAAACATGCATAAGAGAATCTCAATTAAGAAATGTATAAATAATACCCTAATACATGGAGAAAAAGAGTAATATAACTCAATCTATTATTTATGTTACTTTTATCTACTAAAGAGAGGAGCAAAGTTAGAGAATACTTACCTAAAAGATGAACCTGTCAAGACTCAATCTCTCCCTTAGCCAAAAGGGGTTCATAAGAGGCTGTTATGGTTTGTAAGGATCACTAAAAAGTCCAAAGCATTCAAGACTTTTTCACAAGACTAAATTTTTCAAGTAAAAATCTTAAACTAAGACTCCTCAAGTAAAATGGTGGAAGAGTAGATTGTAATAAATGCAAGTAAATAATAACTCTTGATGTCTCTCTAATAATGATGAAATAAACTTGTATATATAGATAGACTCAACCCTGAGCCCTTATAAAAGTTTTGGTTGACAAGGTTAACCCAATTAACCTAGTACTATTATTGACAAAAACTCACTAGGTCATGAGCTAGGTCGGCCAAGAGCTAACCTAGACCCTAAATGAGTTTCACTAATAAGAGTACAAGGTTGAACCAATCGACCTAGTACTGTAAACCATTAAAAGTGGTTTTAGGTTAGAAAAATGGGTATGAAATGTGATAAAAGACTGAAGGAGTATGCAAAATAAGATTAATATTTTAGGATAATGTTTTAGGATCTAGTTGGATTGGTAATAAGTGATAATAAGGGATAATAATCCTATGAATCACCAATGGTCTACCCACCACTTTCGTGATATACCCTTTAAAGAATGCACTCAGAGAGATTTAGACACGATGGGTTCTTACAAGATAGAAAGTATCAATATTTGATAAAATTTGAAAATATTAAATGTATACATATGCCCCACTTGAATTTTATCAAATGTCACTCAGATCAAATAGAGGATGGTGCTTCAAGAAAGAACATAGTAACACACAATGTTGAGGCTAAAAAAGTTATAGTATTTGAAAGCATAAAATAACTTAAATTTAAATGATAACAAGGTAAATAACTAAAAAGTAGATGTATGCATATCTTGACTTACCTTTATCACTGAATGGTTGTCTACTATGTTTGTAGTTTTTATTATGGAGGGCGTAGAGATTGTCTTTGACAAATCCAAGAATACAAAACTAAAGAGTAAAAGCAAATAAATGTAAGAAATCCAAGATAATTGGTGCTATATAAACAAGATGTACTTGAAAATTTATCAAGCTGGGGTGATAAGTGTTAAGTTAGACCAAATTACCAAGTTAAAATTTAGAGTAAATGAGGTAACCAAAAATCCAAGGCTACTAAAGACTAAAAAACTCAAACAAGTAAACTTTAAGTAAGAAAAATAAACTCACCAGACCAAACCAAGGATGCATGTCAAAAAGATGGTAATCAAACATTAATATAAATGTAGTAACAATTCTTAAATAAATATGGGTAAGTAAAAAATGGTAAAACAACATTGATGAGTGTGTTAGGGTGTGGAGCTAAAAGCTTCACCAAGGAGCATACTTAAACAGGTTCGGGTCTACACAGACGTCGGCGTCGGTCAGGAGCGACCGACGTTGGTTAGTAGCAGTTGCAGAGGCGCCGACGTCGGCGATAGGGTCGGCCGGCGACGGTCACAGGCGAACAGGCAGGAACCGACGTCGGTTACCTGCGTGTCCAGAAATCTATTTCCGTGGATGGCAGCGAGTGTTTGCATGATAAGTTTGAGTCGTGGACTCAAGCTTGCGTCTCTATTATTAGCAATATTATTTTTAGAGCCCTTGTTCAAGAGGCTTAACTGTTTGTTGTAAGAGCATGCTCAAGTTTCCTAATTTCTATATGTAGGAAGATCTTCTTAGCTTAGAATTAGTAAGAATGTGTGTAGAACTGTAAGAGTAGAATATTGTGAATGTTTGAAGGATAGTACAGAGTTGCATCAATCCAGGTTGTTGGATTTGAGTGCACTTGAGAGTGAGCTCTTGAGGAATAGAGATCTAGTGAGAGATCTTGTGTGCATCTGAGAGAGGTGTGGAAGAACGAAGTTTCTTCAAATTGTATTCCTATTGTAAAGAGTTTCAATACAAGTTTTCAGGGTGTTTTCTTGTATATCTTGTTCTGTGCTATTTATCATTTCAGTTACTTATCTATCTGATTTATTTCCGCATTTATTGCTTTCACAAGTGTAATCTATTGTTGGTTTGATCCCCTAACAAGTGGTATCAGAGCCTTGGTTACAGGTTACAGGTTACAAATTACAGGTTGCTCACAGGTGTTTCTGCAGGAATTTCTGTTTGAGTGGGAGAAGCAATGGCAGAAGAAAGTAAGCTGAGAATGGAAAAGTTTAATGGCAAGAACTACCAACATTGGAGAATGCAGATAGAGGACTATCTGTATCAGAAGGATCTCTACTTACCGTTAGGTGAGATAGCAAAGAAGCCCAAGGACATGGAGGATGAAGAATGGGAAGTTCTTGACAGAAAGGCTCTTGGGTCTATAAGACTGAGTCTGGCCTCCACTGTGATATGTAATTTGTCACAAGCAAAAACAACGGTAGAGTTGATGACCACGTTAGCAAATATGTATGAAAAACCCTCAGCTTCAAATAAGCTATATCTTATGAAGCAATTATTTAATTTGCATATGAATGAAGATGGATCTGTTTCTACTCATCTGAATGATTTCAATGGAATTGTTAATCAGTTAAGTTCTGTCAATATTGTATTTGAAGATGAAATAAAAGCTCTTTTGATATTATGTTCCTTGCCTGAAAGCTGGCATGGCTTAGTAATGGCAGTTTCTAATACTGCATCTGCATCAAATATTTTGAAAGTAGAGGATGTGGTTAGTGTTATCTTGAATGAGGAAATACGCAGGAAAAGCACAGAAGAGACATCTGGGAACGCTTTAAATTTTGAGAGTAGGGGAAGGCAAAAAGAAAAGAGCAAGAGGAGATCAAGATCTAAGTCTAAGGTGAGAGGAAGATCCAAATCCAAGAATGGCAGGAAGCCACAATGCTGGAACTGTGGAAAGATGGGACACATAAGCAGAGATTGTTGGTCAAAGCCCAAGGAGGACAACCAACACGAAGGAAAGGAAGAAGCCAAGGTTGCAGGTATTGCACAGGATGCTTTAATTTTCTCTTTGCATAATAACATAGAATCTTGGGTATTAGATTCTGGTGCATCTTTCCATGCTACCCCTAACAGAGAGTATTTCAGTGACTATATCCATGGAGATTTTGGAATAGTATACTTAGGGGATGACGAGCCTTGTAAGATTATTGGCAAAGGTAAAGTGCAGCTGAAGATGTAGAATGGCAACACATGGGTGTTGAGAGAAGTGATGCATGTTCCTAGTTTAAAGAGAAATTTGATTTCTACAGGTAAGCTAGGTGATGAGGGTTGTACAGTAACTCTCACAGCAGATTCTTGGAAGGTGACCAAGGGTGCACTAGTTATGGCCAGAGGTAAGAGAGAAGGTACTCTCTACTTGTGTAATTGTGTTACTAACAAATCTCCTTCAATTTTATCTACTTCAGGTGTGGATTGTAAATTGTGGCACTCAAGGCTTGGCCACATGAGTGAGAAGGGGATGTCAATACTTAAGTCTAAAGGTATGCTTTCAGATTTGAAAAGTATGGATCTGGAGTTTTGTGAGCATTGTGTATTTGGAAAATAGAAAAGGGTTAGTTTTCTCAAGACTGGGTCTACTAAGAAAAGGCAGAAGTTGCAGCTTGTTCACACAGACGTGTGGGGGCCAGCTCAGGTAGCCTCTATTGGTGGATCACGGTACTATGTTACATTCATAGATGATGCCACAAGAAAGGTATGGATCTACTGTATTAAAAAGAAATCTAATGTTTTTGAGACTTTTAAGTTTTGGAAGGCTATGGTTGAGAATGAAACAGGCAGAAAGTTAAAGTGCTTGAGATCTGATAATGGCGGTGAGTTCTGCAGTCTTAAGTTCAAATTGTATTGTTATACACAAGGAATCTTTAGGCAAAGGACGGTTCCAAGGACACCTCAGCAGAATGGTATTGCTGAAAGGATGAACAGAACTATCATGGAGCGTGCAAGATGTATGAGATTGCATGCAGGGTTGCCCTTAGAGTTTTGGGCAGAAGCAGTTGACACCGCAGTGTACTTGATTAACAGAGGACCCTCTACAGCTCTGGATGGTGGAATTCCAGAAGAGGCATGGATAGGTAAAAAGGTAGATCTCTCATATCTCAAAGTTTTTGGTAGTGAAGCCTTTGTGCATATAGATAAGGAAAATAGAAAGAAGCTTGATCCTAAGTCTATGAGGTGCACGTTTATAGGCTATGGCTCAGATGATTTTGGTTTTAGATTTTGGAATCTAGGAACTAACAAGGTAATCAAGAGCCATGATGTTGTTTTCAATGAAAGAGTGATGTACAGTGATCAGATAAGGAAGCTGGATCAATCTGGGCAGAGCAATAGTGAATTGGACGAAGTTATGGTCCAAAATGAGCTCACAGGAAAAAGAAATAATCACTTGCAGGAAAACACAGAGCCCGACGTCGGCAGGGCTGAAACCGGCGTCGGCAGCACAGAAACCGATGTCGGTCATACAGAGACCGACGTCGGCAGACCAGGCACCGAGGTCGGTCAGGTAGAACCGATGACGGTGAGTGACAGGTCTATAGGTGGCCGAGGTCGGTCACTGTCAGAAAATTTGGGTGGACAGATTGTTGAAAACAAGTCCAAGACACCCACCAGGAGGTCTGAAAGGGTAAGTAAGCCTCCAATTAGATATTCTCCTTCCTTATATTATTTATTGCTAACTGATGGTGGAGAACCAGAAAGTTTTGAAGAAGCATTACAGGTGGAGTCCAGGAGTAAGTGGGAGCGTGGCATGGTTGAGGAGATGGAGTCCTTAAGAGAGAACCAAACATGGGATTTGGTTGAATTGCCAGCTGGTAAGAGAACACTGAAGAACAGATGGACCTACAGGTTGAAGGAAAGTGAGGATGGACAGATGCGATATAAGGCCAGATTAGTGGTAAAAGGATTTGCACAAAAGCCAGGTATTGACTTTGGTGAAATTTTTTCTCCGGTTGTTAAGATGACTTCAATAAGGGTTGTATTGTCTTTGGTTGCTTTTGAGGATTTGCATCTCGAGCAGCTAGATGTTAAGACAGCATTTCTTCATGGAGATTTGGATGAGGAAATTTATATGGAATAGCCAGAAGGTTTTGAGGTCAAGGGTAAGGAGAAGTTTGTGTGCAGGTTAAAGAAAAGCTTGTATGGCCTCAAGCAAGCTCCAAGACAGTGGTACTTGAAATTTGACAGGTTTATGACTGAGCATGGCTACAGTAGGTGTCAATCGGACCATTGTGTGTATTTCAAGAGATTTGATAACGGTAGATATATTATTCTATTGTTGTATGTAGATGACATGTTGGTTGTAGGGTCTCACATGCAGGATATCTCTGAGCTTAAGGAGAAGTTAGCTCAAAAGTTTGCCATGAAGGATTTGGGAGCAGCGAAGAAGATCCTTGGCATGAGCATTAGGAGAGACAGGAAAAATCACAGGTTGATATTGTCTCAAGAAGATTATGTGAACAAGGTGTTGGAGAGGTTTAATATGCAGGATGCAAAACCGGTAAGTACACCTATGGCTGGACATTTCAAGCTAAGCAAAGAACAATGTCCCAATTCACATGATGAGGTAGAGTACATGAGTACAGTTCCATATTCTTCCGCAGTAGGGAGTTTGATGTATGCAATGGTATGTACTAGACCAGATATTGCCCAAGCAGTGGGAGTAGTAAGTAAGTATATGGCTAATCCAGGTAAGGAGCATTGGAAAGCGGTTCAATGGATCCTTAGATATCTGAGAGGAACCAGCAACAAGCATTTATGCTATGGAGGTTCAGATACTTCTCTACATGGCTATGTAGATTCAGATATGGCAGGGGATTTGGATGGCAGGAGGAGCACCACAGGTTATGTTTTTACTGTAGGTGGAACAGCGATTAGTTGGATATCTAAGTTGCAGAAGGTTGTAGCCTTGTCAACTACAGAAGCAGAGTATATTGCAGCTACAGAAGCTAGCAAGGAGATGATATGGATGACACGGTTCATGGAAGAGCTTGGAAGGGAGCATGGGAGTTGCAGATTGTACAGTGACAGTCAGAGTGCAATCCATTTGGCCAAGAACTCAGCCTTTCACTCTAGAACCAAGCACATACAGCTAAGGTACCACTTCATACGGCAGGTATTGGAAGATGGTGAGTTGAAGCTGGAGAAAATTCATACAGACAAGAATCCTACTGATATGCTAACAAAGCCGGTTACGATGGAGAAGTTGAATCTTCATTCAACTTCTATTGGTCTTCATGATTGAGTTGAAGATGGAGGAGCTAGAAGATGATGCTGTACAGGTTGGTGCAGCTGGTTTATCTCCAAGTGGGAGATTGTTAGGGTGTGGAGCTAAAAGCTTCACCAAGGAGCATACTTAAACAGGTTCGGGTCTACACAGACGCCGGCGTCGGTCAGGAGCGACCGACGTCGGTTAGTAGCAGTTGCAGAGGCGCCGACGTCGACGATAGGGTCGGCCGGCGACGGTCACAGGTGAACAGGCAGGAACCGACATCGGTTACCTGCGTATCCAGAAATCTATTTCCGTGGACGGCAGCGAGTGTTTGCATGATAAGTTTGAGTCGTGGACTCAAGCTTGCGTCTCTATTATTAGCAATATTATTTTTAGAGCCCTTATTCAAGAGGCTTAACTATTTGTTGTAAGAGCATGCTCAAGTTTCCTAATTTCTATATGTAGGAAGATCTTCTTAGCTTAGAATTAGTAAGAATGTGTGTAGAACTGTAAGAGTAAAACATTGTGAATGTTTGAAGGACAGTACAGAGTTGCATCAATCCAGGTTGTTGGATTTGAGTGCACTTGAGAGTGAGCTCTTGAGGAATAGAGATCTAGTGAGAGATCTTGTGTGCATCTGAGAGAGGTGTGGAAGAACGAAGTTTCTTCAAATTGTATTCCTATTGTAAAGAGTTTCAATACAAGTTTTCAGGGTGTTTTCTTGTATATCTTGTTCTGTGCTATTTATCATTTCAGTTACTTATCTATCTGATTTATTTCCGCGTTTATTGCTTTCACAAGTGTAATCTATTGTTGGTTTGATCCCCCAACAGAGTGATCAGTAATAATCCTTAATCATTAATGGAAAAAGGGTGCATAAAAGGAAAAACAATATTGGTGAGTGAGAAGTAACAATCCAACCTCACTCAATAATGAAAAAAATATATGAAATTAGAAACAGACTCAGGTGTTCATAAAAACTTGGTACAATAATGGCAAATGGTAAAAAAAATAAAGTATATAAATGTAGATCCATGGTGTAAATAAAGTAATCCATAGTTACTCAATCATATTGTTGTGCTCTAAGGATAGATAATATTAGAACAAAGTAGTGCTAGCATATTTTTTTTATGATGTGAATAAGAAGGAAGTATAGAAGAGGGAAAACATATTTGGAATAATAATTTATATTTCAAGGGGGAAATGAGATGGGTGGAGGGGAGAATGAAAAAAAAACCAAAGTAGAAGAAATATTTATCAAAGCCAAGACACTCAAATGAGGTTTGTCAAAACAAGAGAACTTTCAACTTTAAGGACTTTGAAGAACTTCTTCTAGCCATACAAGTATTAGGTTAACAAATGAAATATGTAGATCATCCCATGAAATATATATGCATAAAAAGTAAAATGGACTTACCTTCTCATAATGTGTTCCCCATTTTTTGGGACCCCTTACAAATTCATCAATCTATTGCAAATATTGGGTGCTTGTGTGAGAAATTAGGTAGCACCATAGAATTTATTGAATTATCTTATTACAATTTACTGGATTATCACACCCTAATGGACCTCAGCTCTATTGTGAGGCCAACTATGGAGTTTGAACTTTGATTAGAGATAGGGGATGTGCTTGTAATCATATCTTTTGGTGTGATTTTGACTTTTGAGATTTATATGTTACCTTTTGTATATCATTGATTTTTGTTTCAAATGAATTAGATCTTAACTCTATTGATGGCTTTTTCTATTCCTCCTCCATATGGATTCAAAAAACCAAATATGGGTGATAAATATGAATTTTATTTGAATACTTGAGAATTTGTTACTAAAAGAGAAAACCTTAGAGAGTATGGTGTCTTAGAGTCTCATAAATATAGGTGAAATAAAAGTTCTATCTTAACTTTGACCTTGTTTTATACAATGTAGAGTGAAAGGAAAGGAAATCAATAAGAATGAAACATGAAATAGTTTTAATTACTTCAAATCATAAAAAATATGACAAAAGGAGAAAAAGGGATTCAATTATAGTAAATTGTGATTCTTTATCATAATAATAAGAGAAATATAAAAAAATATGCTAACATAGATTGTGGTACAAATTTCATCTATTTAAAAAATTTAAAGCTAAAGTTGAAAACACAGATCAAGACCTTGTTAACTATTGTAAAAGATATTCTAAAAGATAAATGATAAGTTGGTGATTTTCTGAGAAAGGCCAAGTCCTATCCATGGTCTTACATTATAACTCATAAAAGAGAAACCCATGAGGGTGCTAAAAGTCATTGGAAAAAATAAGTGTGGTAAGGAAAATATGATATTTGTGAGGAAGGTCAGGTCCTATCTATGGTCTTACGCTATAACTCACAAAAGAGAAATCCAAAGAGTGCTAAAAAGTGTGTAAAAAGTATGAAAATAAAGAGGATTATAGTACATCCTGAGGAAGATTGGGTCTTATCTGTGATTTTACAATGCAACTCATGAGAAAAAGGGGAATCATAAAGACCAACAACAAGGACTAAGGATTGTGAAAAGATAGAATTACTATAGAGGATGAGAATTATGTGAGTAATGTGTAAAAAGTGTTAGATAACATGTATAAAGCATGAAAATAAGGGAATGATTAGGCAAAATACTTCTTGAAGAATTTTGCATTGGTGGGCTCTTTAAAAATATGGTCTTCATTGATTTAAAGGGAGTAAGTACTTGGACCAAGAATATCTTTGACTAAATAGGGATCCCACCATTTTTGGGCATATTTACCTTCTTTATAATGAATGGTATAATTTAAGAATAAGATCACCAACATTAAATGTGTGAACTTTAACATGTTTGTTATGTTGTTTGGCAATATGGGCTTTGTATCAATGATTGTGTTGTAAATATTGTCATTGATGTCAAAGGTCTAGAATTATTGGTGATAAAGGCCCCATTGCATTTAATGATATTTTTAATAGTAATATCTTGGCTAATATGTGTTAATATTTATTTAATATTAAAAAATATATTTTTGGTTGCATAAAGTCAAAATAAGGGCCCATGAAGAAGTCAAAGAGTCATGGGATAAAGACAAAATAAGAATGGGATGCATTTTCCCATGAAGAGTCATCTTGAGGAATTCCAAGAGTCACCAAGTGAAGACAAAAGAGGAAGGGCACAATTTCTCATGATGGAAGACTTTGAGGAATATGAAAAGTCACCAAGATAAAGACAAAAGAAGAAAGGATGTTTTTGCTTACGAAGGGTCACCATATGACTTTTCAAATGCAAGGATGCAAAGGGTCATGCAAGTTTGGCACCATTTTCTATGAAGATTGAAGGGTCACAAAGGTTGAATGTCAAAGGTCATTTGGAAAGCTATTAATAAAGGCTTGAGAAGCCATTTGTAATATAAAAGAGAGAGTATGATTTGTAATTGATATATCTAGCTTAAAAGAGCAAAGGAGAGAAAGGAAAGAGATATTGTAATGTGTTATCATTTAATGAGAAAGCAACATTGAGAGATAGTTGTGTGGTATACAAAAAAGGAGTTGGTGCTCCTATGAGTTAGTGTTCATGAATAATTGTTGTGTTGGTGCTCAACAAAGGGGTTGGTGCTCCTGTGGGTTGGTGCTCATGAATAGTTGTTGTGTTGGTGCTCAGCAAAAGGGTTTGTGCTCCTGCAAGTTGGTGCTTGTGAATATTGTAGTTTGAGTTGGTGCTCATTCATATACTTGAGATTGTTCTCCATGTTTTTTCTCACATTGGGTTTCCATGTTAAATCTGGTATCTCTCTCTATATTGTGTGGTGTTTATTATTTTAGTTTTATTGCATATCTTGAATGTATGGTTAAGTGGAATTTGATTAAGTGAAAATTTATAAGATTTATGATATACTGATTCACCCCCCCCTCTCTCAATATATCCCATGCTTAACAATTGGTATCAGAGTAGATTCCTTCAGAAAGAGTTTAACAACTTAAAGGTTGATTAGGGAAAGCACAAGCTAGCCAAGTAGCTAAAGAAGGAGAATCAAGAGTTGAAATTTATGGTTGAGGCTCTTAAGAAAAAGGTGTGTAGCTTAGATTTTAAGTTGGCTATAGAAGCAAAAGAAAATAAGATATTTATTTAAGATCTTAAGAATTAGATAGAGGTTACAAATTCAAGTTTGAAATCAAGAGAAGAAGAGTGTAATCAATTGAAGGTTGAGTTAGGTCATTTAAAGGATAATCATGAGAAACTCATAATCAAGGTTGAGAAAGATCATGAAATATTAGTCCAAGGTAAGAAGGATGCAAGTTTTAAAGGCAAATTAAAGAAGCCATTCAGGTAGCCAAATGCTTTCAAGTTTTTAAATTTTTTTCATGGCCATTGTTTTGTTTATCATCATGTTGGTTATAGGGCAAGGGACTGTATGAGGATAAGCTATCAGTCAAAGGGAGATCTCAGTCACATTCAAGAATAAGTTATGAGAAATGTTGTTTGATTTTGTTGTCATAAGGTTGGCCATATTGTTAAATTATGTCCAAATAAAGTAAAGAGATCTTCAAGGTATATCAAAGGATACAGAGCCCCTAGAAGATATGAGAAGAGCCAAATTCAAGTTTGGAGACCTAAAAGAGTAAATTTTGATCAAGTTGAGTTTAAGAGTGAGAATAAGTTACTTTCTATAGTAGATAAAGAATCAGATATGAAGGACTATGAAGAATCTCTTATTACATTTGACCATGAGCCTTGTCAAGATAAGATAGTTGAAAGAGTTGATAAGATTTAAAAAAATGAATTTTGAGGTTAGTAAGTCAAATAAGTTAGACATGCTTAAATATATTCTAAGAGAAAGACACAAGAAGATCAAGGAAGTAATAGAGGAGATGTGGGAATCTCTTGATATTTTTTTCTAGGACCCTTTATGTGGGGTGTCTCTTCTAGGCTTCAAGGAGACACTTTAAGAAAAAATTGAAGCATGGTGGATGTTGTTAGGTCTTGGATATGTGGCATGATAAGAAGGTGAGCATCAATTGATTATTGTGGTATATGTTGATGATATCATTTTTGGAGGAAATATTGAAAAAATGACAAAAAAAATTCTCATAGAATGCAAAAAGAATTTGAGATGTCTATGCTTGGATGACAGAAAGAGTACAAGTGGAGAATATTTCTTCCTTGGTGATAGCTTAGTATCATGGCTAAGCAAGAAGTAGAATGCAGTATCACTTTCTATAGCTAAAGCAGAATATATTGCAGCAGTATTGTGTTGTACTCAAGTGCTTTGGATGAAGCAAATTTTGGAAGATATCAAGGTAAAGTATGATGAACCTATTTCTATTTTTTTATGATAACACAAGTGCTATAAATATTTTGAAGAATCTAGTGATGCATTTAAGAACAAAATATATTCCCATTAGATATCACTTCTTGAGAGAGCAGGTTGCAGATCAACAAGTTAGGATGGAGTATATCAGTACTACAGAGCAGATTGTATATATTTTCGCAAAGGACACATTCAAGGATCTACAAGAGAAGTTGGGAGTAATTTATTTTACTTCCTATAAATGAGGTTTAGCATCAGTTTATGAGGAGCTAAGTTTTAGCTCCAGGTAGGCCCTTTACCATTGATGTCAAAGGGGGAGAATAATAGGTATAGGTACAAGTGTAGAAATAGGTATAAAGAATAGGTATAGGTTGTTATAATAAGGGGGAGTTACTGTGTGTTTTTCAGATGATAGTATGTATAAGTTTCAAGATGTGGTAGTTTTATTTTGAGGTTGCCATCAATGACAAAGGGGGAGATTGTTGGAAATATTGTTATTGATATCAAAGGTCTAGCATTATTGGTTATAAAGGTCCCATTGCACTTAATGATATTTTTAATAGTAATATCTTGGCTAATGTGTGTTAATATTTATTTAATATTAACAAATATATTTTTGGTTGCATAAAGTCAAAAGAAGGGCCCATGGAAAAGTCAAAGAGTCATGGGGTAAAGACAAAAGAAGAATGGGATGAATTTTCCCATGAAGAGTCATTTTGAAGAATTCTAAGATTCACCAAGTGAAGACAAAATAGGAAGGGTGCAATTTCTCATGAAGGGACACTTTGAAGAATATGAAAAGTCACCAAGATAAAGACAAAAGAGGAAAGGATGCTTTTGCTTATGAAGGGTCACCATATGACTTTTCAAATTCAAAGATACGAAGGGTCATGCAAGTTTGGTCCATTTTCTATGAGGATTGAAGGGTTACAAAGGGTGAATGCCAAAGGTCATTTGGAAAGCCATTAATAAAGGCTTGAGAATCCATTTGTAATATAAAAGAGAGAGTATGATTTGTAATTGATATATCTAGCTTAGAAGAGCAAAGGAGAGAAAGGAAAGAGATATTGTAATGTGTTATCATTTATTGAGAAAGCAACATTGAGATATAGTTGTGTGGTATACACAAAAGGGGCTAGTGCTCCTATGGGTTGGTGCTCATGAATAATTGATGTGTTAGTGCTTAGCAAAGGGGTTGGTGCTCCTATGGGTTGGTGCTCATGAATAGTTACTATGTTGGTGCTCAAAAAAGGGGTTGGTGTTCCTGCAAGTTGGTGCTTGAGAATATTGTAGTTTGAGTCGGTGCTCATTCATATACTTGAGATTATTTTCCATGGTTTTTCTCACATTGGGTTTCCACGTTAAATCCGGTGTCTCTCTCTATCTTGTGTGGTGTTTATTATTTTAATTTTATTGCATATCTTGAATGTATGGCTAAATGAAATTTTATAAGATTTATGATATATTGATTCACCCCCCCCTCTCAGTATATCCCATTCTTAACAAATTATGTTACAAAATATAAAGATGATGTTTATCAAGGAGATTGAGAAAATGAAGGTGAGATTCACGTAATTATTCATCAGGTATGAAACTATGAAGAGATATAATAATAGAGGGAAGCTCAAATTTTAATAAAAATATGTATTTAGAACCATATCCTAGAGATAATGGCATTGCCATAATGGCAGTATGTATGCTAGTTCGATAGGCTCAAAGAGTAGGATAGAGATGAAGGTGTCAATCCATATGAATTTCACTAATTATCTTTTAGATAATTTTTTTAGTGGCCTCAACTTGTACATTACATTATGGATGATAAGGTGTGAGAATTTTGTGATTGATTTTAAATTTAGCATAAATCTATTTGACATCTTTGTTTTTGAAATTATCAACATTATCAAAAATGATAATATGAGGGACACCAAAGTGGTAGATGATTTGATTAAGGATGGATTTTGAAATAGTTGTATCGGTAACAATAACAAGGGGCATAGCCTCAACCCACTTGCTAAAATATTCTATAGCTATATCTATAAAGACATGACCATCTTATGATCGAGGTAATTTATCTATAAGATCTAATCCCCACATACAGAATGGATAGAGAGATTCTATGATTTAAATCTCAATTAGAGGTAAATTAATTATATCATCATGAAGTTTGCAAAGAGTATTTTTTTTATTAAATTCAATGGCATCTTTTTCAAAATTAGGCCAAAATTATCTCATATGTAGGAATTTGCAAGTTGTAGCATGTATGTTACAATGGCCACCATAAATGCCCCCATGTGCTTATTCAAGAAGATGAGGAAACTCATCTTGCATAGCACAATAGAGTAAGGTATCTTCAACATTGTGATAATAAAGGATGTTATATCAAATGACATACTTAAAATTTTGTTTGAAAATGTGAGTCTTTTCATAGGAATCTAGATTGAGAGGATAATTTTGATGTTCCATAAATTGAATGATATATTTATAACATGGACTTTGTAGAATGATGATAGCCTAGATGTGGAAGATAAGTGAATCAGGTGGTTGAATAAAAGATGAATATTTTATTATTTGGATAAGAAAATTAAGATTGGAAAGAACTTGGTGTAAATGAAAAAAAGATGTGGAAGAAGCAAGGGAATCGGTAATGGAATTTTGATCTCGAGGGATAGGTTTGATGGTGAAAAAAATAAATTTTTTGACAAGAGTGTTTATAATTTGATGATAAGAAATGAGATTCTCACTTTTTCATTGGTGATCACCATTGACTTGGTAGCAAATAAACTGAGAATGATCTAAGACATGAAGATATTGGATATCTAAATCAAGAGCAACTCTCATGCCTAGGAGTAAAGCTTCATACTTTTCCAAATTATTAGTGACATCAAAGGTTAAGAAAAAAGATAAAGGGATGATTTGTAATAATGCAACCTACCCTATCTCCTTAAAGGCATTTAGAACCATGAAAATTAAGGATCCAAGTATCCTCATGTAAATCAACATTAATTTCAAGTTCTTCAATAACTATTTTTAGTTTAGTAGTATCAAGGAGGATAGTAGATTCAAAAAGATTACTTGCTTCAAGATCAACAATAAAGTTATGAAAGTAATATTTAAGAGATATGGCTTGATTGAGACCTTCAATATAAAGGATATTATCATAGAGAAGACTATCTTGAAGCTGATTGGTAGTTGGCACAAAAGCTATAGCAAGTTGATCAGTTATGATTTGTCCTTTGACAGATTTTTTAGTAACAATTAAGAGATCAAATTATATAAGGAGGACCATCCACTTGCCAATTCTATCTCTAGAAAGAAAGACTTTAGAGAAGAAGTGATGAGGGAGATCAGAATGAATGATAACATAAGTGGTTTGATAAATCATATAATGTCAAAGCTTTTCAACTATGAAATATATGGAGAGGCAATCACATTTGAATTTTATGTAATGTTTCTCATAATCAATGCAGCCTTGACTAATGTAGTAGATGACATATTTTTATTTGGTATCATCTTGTTGGGAAAGCATTGCCTCAACTGATATGAGTGTGGAATAAGTATATAGGATTAAAGGTCAATCATTTAAAGGAAGATGAAGCATAGATAGGTGAATCAATGAGTCTTTCATGTTATCAATTGATTTTTAACAAGGATCTATCCATTCTAAAGCATTACCTTTCTTAAGAAGAGAATTAATAAAGTGGATATAGTAATCCATTTAGGAGAAGAATCATCTAATTTACCCAAGTTTACCGAGATAAGTGTGAGTGTTTAGAATAGATTAAGGAATGGGCATGTTGACAATAGTACTAATTTTAATGGAATCAACATTGATGCCATAGAGAGAGACTAAAAATCCTAATAGTTTTCTAGATATGAAACCAAAGACATATTTGTAATGGTTGAGTCTAACCTGATATTTGAGAAGACAGTCAAAGATGATGGCAAGATTTAGATTTAGCAATGAGGTCATCCATATGGGTTTCAATAATTTTATGGATAAGATCATGAAAGATATGAATCATTACTTTTTAACAAGTGGCTCCAATATTTTTGAGGTTGAAAGGTATTTTAACATAGTAATAGGTGACCCATTCCATGGTGAAGGTGGTCTTATGTTGGTTCTTAGTTGTAATGTGAATTTGATTGTAACTTGAGAAGCCATCCATAAAAGATAACATTTCATAGCTAATTATGGAATCGATAATGGTATATATTGAAGATAAAGGGAAATTATCTTTGGGATAAGCAAGATTAAGATTTTGTAAATCAATGTAGATGTGAATGACCATATTTACCTTTTTCTAAATGGGAACTATGTTGGAAACCCATTCAGAGTAGTTTGCTAGATTGATAAATTTAGCATCAAGAAGTTTGATCATTTTTTTATGACATAAAGTGGAAACCTCAAGTGGAAATTTATGTTGGTTTTGACACACAAGTTTAGCATCAAGATAAGTGATGATGTTATGCATCACAATGGTAAGATCAATACCAAGCATGTCCTCATAGGACTAGGTGAAAATCTCATAATATTTATTAAAAAAAACTAAATTTACCATACTCATTAGGTGAGAGTTCATGAGAAACTATAATTGATCAAGGGAATGATGGAGTACCATAGTCAATGTGATTAGTTTCTTCAATAATCATAACATTTCCATATTATAAGTGGTATGGTGCATTAGGTAAGGAGGAAATCAAATTAGCTTTAGGATCGATGCTAACAATGAAGTTGTTGAAACTAGGGGATTTGCTTTTGAAATTTCTAAGTTTATGATGTTGCCTAGAAAGTTGAGGTTCTAAAGCATGAAGTATTTCAAGGATAGCTTCATCACTAGGAAAAGTGGGAAGAAGACCATAATACTCAACATCTACTTCAAGATCTATAATTTTATTACCATGATGATCATATTCAAAATGTATCTGATGAACATTGGTAGCTTTGGCATCTAGTATAATTTAGGGAGTAGGAGAAGTAGATGGATCATATAGGATTGGATCTATAGGTGGTAGAGAAGATGTAAGAATTTACAGAGGTTTGAAAGGTATGATTTTTTTACCACCTAAGGAGTATCAGGAAGGGGAGAATTAATAAGAGGTACATGATATTTGGGATCTTATTCATGATATGTGGAAATGGTATGGACATCCTGATTAAAAGCATGTATTTGAGATAAGGTTTTATGATAATGTTAAATATCCAAGTCTCAAGATTGAGTTGGGCCATTATGTAATCATCATCATAGGTTGGATAAATGGTACATGCTTGAGATTCAAGGGAAATTTCAGAAGGTGAAATCCCAATATTACTAAATTTATGAGAAGACATGATGAGAGGATATTGAAATAATTTGTCAACTCCATAATCATTACATGTGAAGACCTCTTCAAATAAAGAAGGATCTTAAACATTACATGCAGGGGAAAATTAGTGATCTCATCAATGAGAGGAATAGTACAATCCTTAGGTAATAAGGAAGTAAGAATCCACTCTAATATGTAGGGTGGTAGCTTGGTGATATTGTAAGTATGATACAAATCATTAGGTTCATCATCATCTGAATCAGTAAGAGTCACTTGTAAATCTGAATTAATGTTGATGAATTGGGTAAGGGAGCACTATTGATCTTAAAAAATGGTTGAAATGCGATATTGACATTTTAGATTAAGAATTTGAATACTCCAAAGGTTGGGATCAGTCTCATGCTTATACCATTTTCCATTATGTAAGAATTCAATGCATTGGCTACCAAAGAAGAGATGGCCCTCATTCTATGAGTCCAAGAATGGCCAGGGAGTATGTTATAAGATAGGGTAAAATCAAGGACCATAAGTTAGTTCAAATGGTCTTGGGTCTGATTGTTAGGGATATCCAAATACAACTAAGTGGCTTTTGATTAGTTTTATCAAATCCATGACAAGTAAGGTGTGTTTGTTTGAAATAATTTTTATTAGAACCAAGTTATTGGAATAAGCCACAAAGATGTCACATTAATACCAGAGCCTTCATCAACTAAAAATTTACAGATAAGGGTAGTATTAATGGCTATTTTAATGAATAATGGTAGATCATTGGCACAAAAAAGATTTCATCATTAATCATGTCTTATTTAATAAATTCAATAGATGGTTTGGAAGAAAGACACACAGTTTTAATGATAGGTACAATGGTAGGTTGAGGTTCAATAGAGGGTGTTCTTCATCTATAGAAGATAGATCTTTAATTTCTTGTAATTGTTGCATAAGGAACTTGTGATGATAAGAAGTATGAACTAACTCCATAGGTGGAATATTGCAAGGCATGGAGTTAACTTCTTCAAAAAAAATTCTAATGGGATTTTGAAGAAGAACCATTGCAAGTTTTAGAAGGTAAGGTAGATTTTGATGGAATATAAGTTATTGGGGGTTCAGAAGGAGGAGTTAGTTCTTTATGGGCTTCCAAAACTAAAGTAGTGGTTGTAGTATCTTTAATAAGTTTTTCTTTTAAATATGGTTTCTTAGGTTTGGTAATAGGATCTTTGTGAGCTAGCTTATGATGAAAATTGACCTTAGTAGTGTTAACATGTTGGGAATTGTTGTAATATTGGTCATAGTCAACATCAATAACGTAAACATCCTTGGTAGTTTATTAATTATTAGTTGTGGAAAAATATTTTTGAGAGGCAGTATTATATTCTTGATGATGAAGGTTTATCATGGATTCTTGATTAAAGGAATCACCAAGCATGTAGGAGATAGAAAATTTAGTAAACCCTCTAAAATATTTATGGAAATGATCATTGTTGGTGTGGAACCAACAAAATTGATTGGAGTCATACCACTTAGAAGGATTATTAGGATAAGTAAAAGGTTTAAAGGGTAGTAAAAATTGTTTCATTTATTGTAAAGTGAGTGGTGTGTGAGAAGATGAGGGAGTGTCAACTTTGGAAATTCTTGGTTTGGTTTAAGGAGTATTGCTGGTGATAGCATTAGTGCAAGTTTGAAAAGATCCTTTGAGGAATTTAGTATTAGGTTCAAACTTTTTCATGAGACAGTATTGACATTTAGTTTGGTCAAGAACTTCATTAAGTGTTTGGGAAGCAAAATTTCAAACCTTATATTGAAGATGAGTTAAGGCAGTGATAAAGAGTTGAAACAAGTTGTCATTAGTCATGTTATGGTTAGCTTTATGAGCTAGATATTTCCATCATTTAATGAAATCATGAGTTGATTTGGTGGGATATTGCTTAGCATTGATGAAATGACTAAGATAATTTTTGGGAAGATCATTATGTTAAAAATCTTTAATTAAAGGATTGACTAAATATTCAAGTTGCCAAATGAAATGTTGGGGAATTTGGTTGTACCATTCTAATACATTACCAATGAAGTTTTTAACTATAAGTTTAGTTGTGGTGAAAGTATTAGTTAGATCCACTCTTTGTAAAGATTGCCAAAGGCTTTGAGAAAGGATGTAGGGCCTTTAGTCCCATCATCTTTGATAGTTGGAGATATATTATAAATATCAATGGACATGATGAAAGGATCTAAAGGCTCATTTTGGATGCTTTAAAGTATTTTATATTCATAACTAGTTGAGGAATAACATTTTATATAGCATCTCTAAGAGGTGGAGGAATGAAATTTGGATTGATTTGAGGATGGATAGCTAGAGGTTGATTAGCCATATTGATCAAATTACATTGTAGTTGCATCATTTGAGAGGTGTTATAATTTTGCATTATGTTCATTTTTTGTATGAATTATCCAAGAAGTTGAGTCATATCAATTGGTGGGTTGTTGTTTGTAGGAACACTCCCTGAATTGGTATTAGGAGGAGGGATATTAGAAGATAGATTATTAGTGTTTGATACCAATTTTTGTCCCAATAGAGTTTTGGATAGAAATAATGGTGGAGGCTGATGGATGAATGGATATGGCTTCTAATTATTAATAAAGTTTGGTAAATTTTATAACAAACTATGAAGAAGAAGATTTTTTATTCTTGATATCATACAAAGTGCTAGAGAAGAGCATATGTCTTTCTTATAGACTCAAAGGATTTCCTATTACTTAAGACTCAAGACTTACAATAAGACTAATAGACTCCAGAGACTCAAAAGATTCTAGAACTCATAATGCCTAATGCCTCCCAAGCTTCCTTATTTATAATAGAAGATAGGGTCTTGTCAATAATCTTTTGCTTTGGTGGTGTCTACTATTTTCTACTTTACATCACACAATATTCATATTTTATGTACAAATCATGATTAAAGAGAGATGTTGGATCCATTTGATGATGATGTGGATGTTAAAGGTGTAGAGTCTAACAATGCTTCCACTTCAATCAAGAGGTAATATTCACTAATGAGATGGAATAAGCATCTTATTTGGAATACATTATGAATGTTCCAATACCTCCCTTCATCATTATTTTCATGTCATGGGATAATATGAAAGTAAGATTCTCATTCTAGCTTTTGACATATGATTGAGCGGATAAATGTATCCTGCCTGTTTGGCTCTTGTTTATAAATTAGATGTGGGCCAAAGTGTGCATCCATCTGTAAAGATATTCATGATTTCCTATTTGGATTTTGATTATCCATGTCTAATTTGTTCTTCTAATTAAATCAAAAAATTTCCTCACTAATAATTCATTATTTAGGTGATAAATAGTGATTATTCCTTCATTCTTTTGTCTATTTGTTGATACATGGGTAGCTCCTGATATTTGTAAATCTGTAGAGGCACTATGTGAAAATCGTAGATACCTAGGGTGAAGGCCTTCTCTCAATTTTATTCCTAGATTTAAATATTAAGATTGGAAAAAAAATTATTAAATATTCTAGTTAAATTGAAACCAAGATAAGGTTGAAACATTAATGTAGTTGCAGGATTTTTGCTCAACCAATCTACCACATTATTTTTCTTGTCTTCCATATGTTTTGCAGTGTAATTAAAATAATTAAAGTATGACTGCCACCTGATATACTTACTTTTACCATCTTTTCTACCATGATTCTTTTCTTTAAAAGTCAAGAATCAAGAATAGTCATTTCTTATAACAAAATGTTTTAGATGCATAAGCTTAAGAGAAAAAAATTTAAGACATTTTTTCATAGCATATATCTGTTTATCTAAAAATATCCATTTCTTGACTTCATCATAAAAAACTCTAATAGCATATTCACAAACATACTCCTTCCCTTCTTCAATGCAACAAAGAATTCCATCCCAAGCTATGTCAAATGAATTTGTATATAAAATAAACTCTTTTGATTGTGGAACATGCAGGATAGGAAGTTTTGTTACCTTTTATTTAATTTTATGGATGGCAATAGAATGTTCATCAGTCCAAAAATATTTTTTATTCTTTTTTAATAATTTTTGAAGAATTATTATATCATTGCCAATATCAGCATAAAAGCGATTGACATAATTAAGCAATCCTAAGAAAGCTTGAAGTTGTTTTTTTATCAATAACAAAAATTTAGATGTCCCTTTGAATATTTCATCCATATGTTCCTGGAAAATATGTTGGTGTATTCATTAAATCAAATGGCATAACATTCCACAGATAGTGCCCAAAGGGGCAACTGAATGCAGTTTTGTACCAATCTTTTGGTTTCACCTAAATTTGAAAAAAACTTGATTTACAATCAAATTGTGAAAAATATTTGCATTGAGAAACCTTTTATAGCAAATAATATTTATTAGGAATAGGGTAAGGATATGATCTATGATTGAATTCAAAGGCTTATAATTTATCACCATCCTCTTCTTGCCCCATTTTTGTTTTGAGTGTTTGTTCACAATGAAAGCATAACAATAGAATGGTGAAGTGGATGATTCAATAAATTTGGCATTCCTCAATTCTCAAATATCATTTGTCATGTCTAGATAATTTAAGGCTGGAATAGGGATCTTTTTCCAATTTTAATTATTTTTCCCTCTTTGATCCTTATTTCTATTTCAAGCATCTTTTTAGCCTAGAATAATTGAGGATTCTCATAACATATCTCATCTTGCATTGATTTCCCTATTTTTTGTATGTCCTAATAGATTGGATCTATAGATTGTTGGTTAATTTTAGCAAGAAATTGCTTAGTAGCATAAGGCATGGAGATCTTATTCTTTCATTATGAAGGGTGAAGAATACACTTTGAGGAGTAGATCCATAAGGAGAATATTTGTCTATGATGGATCCACCAAGGAGGATATCTAAAGGCATATTGTTAAATTGGAATAAGTCAAATGGAAATTGTGTCCTTAAATAAATATAGGCTCATGATGTTTATAATAGGAGCTAGTAAAAGAGTTTCCTTAGACATCTATTGATTTATAAACTTGATTAGATACAAGTTGTTCCCAATTTCTAATGATTGGAGCTTTTAGAAAAGAATGAGATGCTCTAGTATCTACTTGGGCATCAAATCTTCTACCATTGATTTCAATATATATACTAGTTTCAATAGTTATAAATTGTGAAAATCTCCCATTAATCAATTGAGTAATATATACTAGTTTTTCTTCATCTTTTTGAGGAATGGAAGTACTTACCAGTCTATAATAGAGGGGATTTTCTTTTAGGACTTCAAATTTTACCTTCTCAGCTTCATGTTCTTCTTCTTCCTCTTCTAATGGTTTTTCCCATATTTCAATATTGGTAGTACCAGGCCTTTTGTACCAAGCTTGTAATCTATCATTTGGAGTTAATTGGCAATCTTTAAAACAATTAGAAAGATCTTCAAATTCATCAGTTTGAAAAAAGAAGTCATTTTGACTTATTTTAGCTCTAATATTTGGAGAATTAGGTTCTAATATATCAATATATTCATTTAGTAACAAGTAACTAAACTTATTCATCATCCAATTATCAGTAGGCTTAAATGTATAATCAAATTACAGTGATTTGGGTTCAGGCCTATGCATGGTAGGGGGAACATAGTCAAAATGTGGTTATTTTCCCCTACTTGGGTACCTGTTGGATCTTCCTCTTTATGAAGATATTCATCTTCTAGAGCTAATTTCTCCTTGTTCTTTTCATGGCCTTTACATCATAGTAGTAGGTTATTATTCAAGATCAATGGCCAATTTATCTAAGTCGTCTTCATCATCTACTTCATTTGCATCAATTTTCTCAAGCACTAGTTCAAAAATGTCTTCTTGCTAAAATAAGTCTTCATCTTCTTTGACCAAATCCCACCATGTTGTTATATTAATAGAATAAATAGCTTTGATAGCTTTGTTTTTATAGGAACATTATGGAGCAATATGACCAAGCTAGTGGAAAATATAACAATGAACATTTTTTCACTGAGGCCTTGGAAATTTACAACATTAGAGGAATTTATGATGTGGATCAGGAGTAAAACACTATGGGAAAATTTGGCATTTAGAATCAAGGTGGTGGCATTGATGTTTGGGATTATGCACAAATGGTTTATATCCAAATGGATATATCTCAAGGAATTTGGAAATAACTTTAGAAGTCTGGTGCTTATGTATTTTTTGGGTCAATTGGGATTGAGTTAAAAATTGCATAATTTGTTGTCGATAAAAATCAATGACATCAATGAGTGTCATAGTAGATAAATTCAATCCTTTTAAATCAATATAATATATGACTTGCTTAACCGAATTATATGGAAGAGAATTTTGGAATTGCATCTTTGTAAGATCAATGTTATAAGCCTTGGCCTCATATGCTAATTTTTTATACCAGATAACATATTCTTCAAATTGAGCCAAATCACATAACTTCATTTTTGCTAACCATTTATGACTTTCAATTTATTTATTCTCTTTAGGGGGAACAAATTTGTTGATGAGGATCTAAAAAAATCTTTGCATATGTTGTGGTTGAGAAAGGATTTTTTTCTTGTAGATTTAGCCCTAAGTTACTCCACCATTTTGATACTATTCCCCAAAAATATTTTATGGCAAATATTGCATTGCTGCAACCATCTCGATTTGCAGCAGTCCCAAGAGTTTGCATGGTATTGCACCATGTAGTTATCTCATTTAATGGATTTAACAAATCATCCATATTTAAGAACATTGGATTTATTTACATATGAGATTTGATCATAAGGGTTAAATTAGGTAACCCTTTCTTTTTATACTAGTTTTCCTTTTTTGATGTATCAAGAATTAGGTTAGGACCAAAATTTAATGAGACAGTTGATTGATTGGAACTAGAAGAATTTTTTTGGATTTGTTCATTTTCTACATTTTCAATCCAATCAAGAGTATTCTTTAACTATTGCAGTTTGTCATCCACATTTGTTAATTGGTCTCCTATTCTGTGAATATTGTTCAAAGACTAACTTGTAATAGTATTTATACTGTCATTGACTTTCTTGATATGTTGAATGGTTTCATTTATTGGGAAGATGAAATCAGTAGATTTCTTGATTTCATGGATATAAGATCCTAAGACAATGACTTGATTTAAATATTTTCTAATCATTTGGATATCTATATATAAATCATCATCAAAGTTTTCTTGATAATGAGCATTGTACCTAGCAATGTAATTTATTTGTTTAAAATCTAAAGAAAGTTCCTTTTTTATTGAGGAGGTAGGTTGATATGCAACAAAAAAATAAGATATTTCTCCTTTAGCCTGCTTGTAATGGTCTTTATGTGGTGTCCATCTTCCACCCTTATAGAGAATAGTATTATTCTCTTTGTAATATTCAATAGTGCCTTCTCTAGGTAAGACAAACATGGTCATAGGAGGGAAAGGATCTGAGCCATCATTTACCTATTCTTCTTTAATTTCTAGTATGAGGTTCCCTCTTCTTTGAGTCCTACTAGAATTTTTAGAATTTCTTGAGATGCTAGGTCAAGGAGAATAGATATTCAATTTCTTAGACAATGATCTTCGATGGACATGAATTTAATTTCCTTCTATTTTGTACCTAGTATTCTCTTTTTTATATATCTTAAGATCAACATGTTTAATCCAATCCAACTTTCATGAATTAGGAATTTCTATTAAATCCACATGGCCCTTTTAGAGTTGGACAGTACCATTAAGTCATCTTACATATGAAATATTTTCTAAAATCTTAGGGTTACTATTATTTTTCATTGAATACAACACAATAATATTTATAAAAGCGTATTAGAATGGACTAAACATTTTTAGACCATATACTAAGGAGAACAAACCCCAACAATCCAAAGATCCATATTTTACCTCTATATATCCCTTATCTCTAGCACTAACTAATAGATTTAGATATAACTCATAACTAAAAATAACTTCATTTAGATGGGCTATAACAAATAATTGATGAGCATGTTGAAAATCAGACTTTCTTCTATCACACAGAGCTACATAGGATACAAGTTTAATATTATCAAGGACTAATGGTTTTATGATGACCTTAATCAACCCAAAGTGTACAAAATGTACATCTAGATGACTATAGATATAGTTATCTCATGCTATTGAATTAGCTCTTGAGTATAAACTAGGGATGATACCAATTTTTGGCCCAATAGATTTTTGGATAGAAATAGCAGTGGAGGCTTATGGTTGAATAGATACAGCTTCTAATTATTAATAAAGTTTGGTAAATTTTACAAGCTATGAAGAAGAAGATTTATGATCCTCAGTATTGCATGAAGTGCCAGAGAAGAGCATATGCCTTTCTTATAGACTCAAAGGATTTATTATTACTTAAGACTCAAGACTTACAATAAGACTCATAGACTCCAAAGACTCTAGAACTCATAATGCATAATGCCTCCCAAGCTTCCTTATTTATAGTAGAAGATAGGGTCTTGCCAAGAATCTTTTCCTTTGGTGGTGTCTACTATTTTATAATTTATAGCACATGATATTCTTAATTTATGTACAAATCATGATTAAAAAGAGATGATGTTAGATCCATTTGATGATGATGTGGATGTTAAAGGTGTAGGGTGCAATAATGCTTCCACTTTGGTCAGGAGGTCATCTTCACTGATGGGATGGAATAAGCATCTTATTTAGAATACATGACATGTGTTCCAATACCTCCCTTCATCATTATTTTCATGTCATGAGATAATATAAAAGTAAGATTCCTATTATAGCTTTCGATGTATGCTTGTGTGGCTCCAGTTTATGGATTAGATGTGGGCCAAAGTGTGCAATCCATCTATAAAGATATTCATGATGCCCTATTTGGATTTTGATTCTCCATGTCCAATTTGGTCTTTTGATTAAATCAAAAAATGGCCTCATTAATAATTCACTATTTAGGTGATAAATAGTGATTATTCCTTCATTCATTTATCTATCTATTGATACATGGGTATCTCTTGACATTTGTTAATTTATAGAGGCACTATATGAAAATCATAGATACCTAGTGTGAAGGCCTTCTCTCAATATTTGTTCCTAGATTAAAATATTAAGATTGGAAAATTTTTGATTAAAGATTCTAGTTAGGATAAGGTTGAAACATTCATGTAGTTGCAAGATTTTTGCTCAACCACTCTACCACATTATTTTTCTTGCCTTCAGTATGTTCTGTAGTATAATTAAACTGATTAAAGTATGCCTACCACCTAACATACATGCCTCTACTATCTTTTCTGCCATGATCTTTTCCTTTAAAAGTTAAGAATTGAGAACAGATAGTTCTTACAAAAAAATGTTTTAGATGCATAACCCTGAGAGAAAAAAATTTAAGACAGTTTTTCATAGCATATATCTCTTTATCTGAAGAGATCCATTTCTTTACTTCATCAAGAAAACCTCTACTAAAATATCCACAAACATACTCCTTCCCTTACTCAATGCAATAAAGAATTCCACCCCAAGCTATGTCAGATGCATCTGTATATAAAATAAACTCTTTTGACCATGGAACATGTAGGAAAGGAAGTTTTGTTACCTTTTCTTTAATTTTATGGATGGATTTGGAATGTTCATTAGTCTAAAAATATTTTTTATTTTTTTTTAAAATTCTTGAAGAATTATTCTATCATTGCCAATATCAGTATAAAAGCTATTGACATAAGCAATCCTAAGAAAGCTTAAAGTTGCTTTTTATCAAGAACATCAGGGAATTGAAGGACCTTTCTTATGATATGAGGTTATACCTATATCTATCCATTTTTAACAATAAGGCCAAGAAACTTACAGTTATCTTGGCACAATTGAATGTTTGTAATTGATAGTACAATCCCTACTTCCTTTACAATTTTATAAAATTAGGTTAAATGATTTAGATGTTATTCAAGCATTCTATTAAAAATGAATATATCATCAATATATACACACATAAATTTAGATGTACCTTTGAATATTTCATCCATATGTGCTTGAAAATATGTTGGTTCATTCATTAAACCAAATGGCATAACATTCCATTGATAGTGTCCAAAGGGATAGCTGAATGCATTTTTGTAATTGTCTTCTAGTTTCACCTAAATTTGATAAAATCTTTATTTATAGTCAAATTTTGAAAAATATTTACATCGAGCAACCTTTTGTAGAAAATAAGATTTATCAAGACTAGGGTAAGGATATGGTTATGTGATTGAATTCAAAGGTTTATAATTTATCACCATCTTCTTCTTGCCTCATTTTTATTCTAAGTTTTTGTTCACCATGAAAGCATAACAATAGAATGGTAAAGTGGATGATTCAATGAATTTGTCATTTCTCAATTCTTGAATAGCATTTTCCATGTCTAGATAATCTGAGGCTGGAATAGGGATCTTTTTTCCAATTTTAATTATTTTCCCTCTTTGATCCTTATTTTTATTTCAAGCATATTTTTAACCCAAAATAATTGAGGATTCTCATAACATGTCTCATCTTGTATTTATTTTCCTATTTTTTTATGTCTTGATAGACTAGATCTATAGGCTGTTGGTTCATTGTAGCAAGAAACTGCTTAGTAGCATAAGGTGTGGAACTCTTATTATTTCACCATGAAGGGTGAGGAGTACACTTTGAGTAGTAGATCCATAAGAAAAATATATGTCTATGAAGGATCCACCAAGGAGAATATCTACAGGCATATTGTTATACTAGAAGAAGTCACAATGGAAATTGTGTCCTTAGATAATTAAAAGCTCGTGATGTTTATAATAGGATCTAGTAAAAGAGTTTCCTTGGACATCTATTGATTTATAAACTTGATTAGGTGTAATTTGTTTCCAATTTCTAATGATTAAATATTTTACAAAAGAATGAGATGCTCCAGTATTTTCTTGGGCATCATATCTTCTACCATTGATTTCAAAAGATATAAATTGTGCAAATCTCCCATTAATCAATTGAGTAATATATATTGGTTTTTTTTCATCTTCTTAAGGAACAAAATTACATACCAATATATAATAGAGGGTATTTTCTTCTAGGACTTCAACTTGTACCTTCTCATCTTCATGTTCTTCTTCCTCTTCTAAGGGTTCTTCTCATATTTCAGTACTAGGAGTACCAGGGTTTTTATACCAGTATTTTATTCTATCCTTTAGAGTTAATTAGCAATCTTCAAAATAACTAGAAAGATCTTCAAATTCATTAATTTCAAAAATTAAGTCATTTTCATTTATTTTAGCTCTAATATTTAGAGCAATAGCTTTTAGTGTAGCAATTTGTTCATTTGGCAACAAATAACTAAACTTATTCTTCATCTAATTATCAGTAGGCTTGGGTCAGGGGGTGTAGTTGGTTGGTCAGGTACTTTCGTTGTGGCTCTGCCCATCAGTGTTCAAGTCCCCCACCAACCTCGTGGTACTGGTATTAGTCATGTCTAGCCAGCGGCATCGGTCACGTTAAAAAGTTTACCTGACTTTCAATAAAGTGAAAAAATTATCAGTAGGCTTGAATGTATAATCAAATTGTAGTGGTTTGGGTTCAAGCCTATGCATGGTAGGGGGAACATAGTCAAAATGTGGTTGTTTTGCCCTACTTGGGTATTTGTTGGTTTTTCCTCTGTATGAAGATCTTCATCTTCTAGAGCTACTTTCTCCTTGTTCTTTCCATGGCCTTTGCATCATAGTAGTATTTTCTTCTTCAATATTAGTGGCTAATTGATCTAATTCATCTTCATCATCTACTTCATCTACATCAATTTCTTCAAGCACTAGTTCAAAAATGTCTTCTTACTGAAACAAGTCTTCATCCTCTTCGACCAAATCCAACCATGTTGTTATGTTAGTACAATAAAAAAACTTTGATATCTTTATTTTTCAAGAACATTGTGGAGAAATATGACCAAGTTGGTGGCAAATATAGCAACAAATATATTTTTACTGAGGCCTTGGGAAATTGTGGCATTAGAAGAATTTATGATGTGGAGCAGGAGTGTGACCCTATAGAAAAATAAGTGTTTATAAGCAAGGCAATGGCATTGATGCTTGGGATTATGCACAAATTATTTACATCCAAATGGATATATCTCAGGGAATTTAGAAATAACTTTAGAAGTTTGGTGCTTATGCATTTTTTGGGGTGCTCAAGATTGAGTCACAAACTGCATAATTTGTTATCAAGAAAAATTGATGACATCAATGAGTGTCATAGTAGATAAATTCAATCCTTTTAAATAAATATAAGATATGACTTTCTCAACCAAATTATATAGAAGAGAATTTATGAATTGCATCTTCGTAAGATAAATGTTATAAGCCCTGGCCTTGTATGCTAATTTTCTATACTGGATATCATATTCTTCAAATTGAGCCAAATCACATAACTTCATTTTTTATAACCATTTATGAATTTAAATTTATGTATTCCCTTGAAGGGGAACAAATTCATTGATGAAGATATGAAAAAGGCTTTGCATAGGCTTTGGTTGAGAAAGGATTTTTTTTTCTTCCAGAGATGGCCCTAAGTTATTCCACCATTTTGATACTATTCTCCAAAAATATTTTGTGTCAAATATTGCATTGTTGTGACCATCCATATTTTTAGTAGTCCCAATATTTTTCATGTTATTTCACCATGTAGTTATCTCATTTAAGGGATTTAGCAAATCATTAATATTTAATAACCATGAATTTATTGGGATATGATATTTGATCATAAGAGTTAAAGCATGTTACCCTTTCTTTTTATATTGGTTCTCCTTTTTTGATGTATCATGAATTAGGTTAGGACCAAAATCTAATGAAACAATTGATTGACTCGAATTGGAAGAAATTTCTTGAGTTTGATCCTTTTCTAAATTTTCAAGCCAATCAAGACTATTCTTTAATTGTCATAGTTTATCATCAACATTTGTCAACTCATCTCCTATGTTGTGAAGATTGTTCAAAGACTGACTTGCAACAGTATTTATACTATCATTAACTTTCGTAATATTGTGAATGGTCTCATTTATTTGGAAGATGAAATCAATAGATTTTTTGATTTCATGGATATAAGATCGTAAGACAGTGACCTGATTTAAAGATTGTCTAATCATTTGGACATCTCTACATAAATCATCAAAGTTTTCTTGATAATGAACATTATACCTAGCAATATAATTTCTTTGTTTAAAATCTAAATAAGATTACTTTTTTGTTGAGGAGGTAGGTTGATATGCAATAAAAAAATAAGATATTTCTCTTTCACCCTTTTTGTATGGCCTTTATGTGACGTCCATATTCCACCCTTATAGAGAATAGTATTATTCTCTTTGTAATATTTGATAGTGCCTTCTCTAGGTAAGGTAGACATGGTCATAAGAGGGAAAGGATCTAGGCCATCATTTACCTTTTCTTTTTCAAGTTATACTATGAGCTTCACTCTAGGATTATTAGATTGACTTGTGTTAACTGATCCCACATTATGTTGAAGGATTTGAAGATGAGAATTATCTTGTTAGGTATAAAAATGATCGTATCCACCTAATTCATCTTGAGGTGTGATTTACACCATGTTACAATCCACATATGGAGGGGAAGAGGTGCTCCAAGAGTGAGATTTCTCTTGGGAGGATAAGAGAGGGAGAAATGAACATCTTATATAGTATCTAAATGGATTTGAGTTGTCCCAGAAGATTCTAATAGGGGACTTCATGAAGACTTGAGAGAAATGAAAAAATGTATGAAAGACAAACTAGAAAACTAAGTCAAATAGATAGGATAGGCAATAAGAGTACAGTATCTAAATGGATTTGAGTTGTCCCAGAAGATTCTAATAGGGGACTTCATGAAGACTTGAGAGAAATGAAAAAATGTATGAAAGACAAACTAGAAAACTAAGTCAAATAGATAGGATAGGCAATAAGAGTACAGAGTTGACTAGGTCTACCTAGTACTACAAACTAGGTCTACCTAGTACTACAAACTAGGTATACCTAGTACTACAAACTAGGTAAAAAAGATATTGATAAGAGTATAAAGTTGATTGGGTCGACCTAGTACTATTATTTGACTGACATAAGAGATACAGAGTCAACTAAGTTGACCTAGTACTATAGGTAGAAGTAAAAATAGTTGTAGGGGGTTGTGTCAAACAGAGTGATAGTGTATTGAAACAAGGAAAAAAAATCAATGTACTTGAAAGAAAGAAATAGAAGGAAACACACAATCAATTGGGTCAATGAGGATGATCCAACTAAGGCATATAGCACAAAATCTTACACCAACACTGGCTAATGCAAGCTATTGAAATACAACATATAAAAAGCAAAGAGAAAGCAATCAACTAAAAAGTAAATGCTAAGTAAGTGGTCCGAATGTTGTTAAATTATTAAAACATTATTTTAAATGTGATAGAGAAGTTGGGTAGAATTAGGGAACTAGAAAGCAATATATGGATGGTTTCAAGATGTTTAGGCTAAAAGGGATCTGCATTAGCAATGGTATTAGCTTGATATTGGGGCCTACCCCCTCACTTCATAATCTTGTAGTGATAAGGGTGTCGAGTGATTTTCCACTATATACCATTAATCACATGTTTATACTTGGCCAAAAAATCAAGTCAGCTTCTCCCTTGGTGATGAAATCCAAGTAGGTAGGGCATGAGTAGACAATTTTTTAAATGTGTTTTGAAATTATGTAATTTGGTAGTGTGTGTAAGAAAAAAAAAATAGTGCAACTAAATGGCATATTGAAAGACCACCTAATTAGACTATATGATTTAATATAAGTATACAAACAACTAAAAGTGAAAGTGTGAAGTAACTACTAGCATATACTTATTAATTTCAATTTGAAACATAATACAGTGTTAGTTTAGATGATAGTATATGCAAACATTACAGTAAAAATTCAACAATGTTGCTATTATACTATTGAAACAAGGGTATTTAAGAACTATGTTGATAGTGTCGACCTAGTCTTTCAAATAGAAGATACGATATAGAACTAGGTCAACTAGGTCAACCTAATTTATTGTATGAGGGAAGTTTTAAAGATTGTAAACTATGAAAATTAGAACTATAAATAATAACTAAAATGAAAAATAAAGAGAGAAAGGAACCTTGGTAGGTTGGAAGATGCAAAGTAATGTGATATTGTTGTTGAATTGCCTTGAATATTACTCATAAATTCTACCAATTGTGTCGACTGGGTTGACCTAGTTTTGCATTTCCCTGTTTGCTCAAGTATGTGAAGATGACTATACCAGCTTGGTTGACCTAATATATTTTATGGAAGCTGTCTAGAATATTATAGTGGCATGGTTGACATAATATGTTTTTTGGAAGCTTTTTAGAATACTATACCAACATGGTTGACCTAGTATGTCTTTCTTGAAGTCTGGAAGATGACTATACTGACCTAGTCGACCTAGTATGTTTTCTAAAACTATGTAAGAGCACTATATCAATCTATTCGACCTAGTAGCCTGTATCTAATGAAAACTTGCACAAACAAAATATATTCATTTTTGATGTGATTGAGTGTTAAACCTATGCACAAAAGTTAAAAACTATAATGGCCATGTCGACATGTATCATAAACATAGAAAAATAATAAATAAAATTATAGATAATGAAAAATGTGAAAGAAAACTTGTAAAGATTAGATTCACGTCGGGTTAACTAGAATGTATGTAATCATAAATGCATCAAGTCTATAAATCAATCCTAACTTGAAGAAGATAGATCTTACTTACACTTATGATTGGAGATATGTTAGATAATTAGGAACATGACCAATATGTGGATCTAGTAAACCTAATTAAGGGATCTTTTTTCACAACAATAATACTAGGGAGTGTTTCGAAGCCTCTAGTCAAGCAAAACTATGTAATAACCCTAAATAATCCCTATGTTTTGATATTCACTAAACTAATAACAAGAAAATTCTAATATAGTGCTCACCAAATCTTGTGACACAAAGTGAGGGGTAATAAATAACAAAAATAAACATGCATAGAAGACATATACTCATGTCAATGTATATAAAATCATAATACATGAAAGATAAGTACAAATGCATATCTATATAGTCTTATAAAGGAGGAACAAAGTTAGGAATACTTACCTTTGAAGATGAACCCAACAAGCCTCAATCTCTCCCTTGGCCAAGGTATTTTGTAAGAGATTGTTGTGGTATGTATGGATGATAAGGATAAATCAGCTCTAGGATACATAACCTATCAATGTATCCAAAAGAGGTCTCCATAAAACAAGATTCATATCTCCAAAGAAAGTATGAAACATTAAGCTTGCTCCTCAAGTAGAATGATGGATAAGCATATGCGTAATAACTCTTACTTATTCTTCTTTTCTCTAAATAATGGTGAAATTATCTTGTATATATAGGCATATTTAACCCTAAGCCCTTTCAAAAGTTTTAACCTATAGGGTTTACCCTATTGATCTAGTATTGATATTGATGAAAATTAACTAGGTCACCAGCTAGGTCAGCCAAGAACTGATCTAGACCCTAAATGAATTTCACCAATAAGAGTACAAGGTCAACCTGGTTGACCTAGTATTGTAAACAATAAAAAGGGATTTTAGGTTAGGAAAAGGGGATGAAAGGTATGAAATGACTAGAGGAGTATACAAGAGAGAAAAACAAGCTTAGGGAAATAGTTTTTAAGAGACAAGTGTGTAGATAACAAGTGGAAAAAGGGATAAAAATTCTATGAATCATCAATGTTATGCCCACCCCTTTCCTAGTGCACCCCTTAGGGCATGTACTTAGAGAGATTGAGACTTGATGAGTTCCTACAAGATAGAAAACATCAGTATTTGATAAAAGTTGAAAATATTATGTGTATACTTTTTTTGTCATGAGTGTAGTCTAATTTAAGGACAAGATCACCAACATTAAACACATTAACTTAACACATTTGTTATGTTATTTATCAATACAGACCTTGTATTGGTGATTGTGTTGTAAAGCATGATGATGGTGTTCATCAAAGAGATCAAGAACATGAAAGCAAGTTTCACGTAATTATTCATCGGGTATGATACCATTGATGATTGAATAAGGATTGTTATTGCTCACTCATCAATGTTGTTTTACCAATGCTTGCCCATCTTTATTTAAGTAAGGATTGTTGTTTCTTTCACATTGATGTAAATAATTACCATCCTTTGGACATGTATAATTGGTTTGACTTGGTGAGTTTGTATTTTTTACTCAAGATTTATTTGCTTGAGTTTTTTAGTCTTTAGTAGCCTTGAATTTTTGGTTACCTAATTTACTCTGAAATTTAACTTGGTCATTTGGTCTAACATAGAACTTGTCACCCTAGCTTGCCAAATTTTTAAGTACATCTTGTCCACATAGCACCAATTATCTTAGTTTTCTGTATTTGTTTGTTTTTGCTCTTGAATTTTGTATTCTTGGGTTTGTTGAAAGGAGTCTCTGCACTCTCCACAATCAAAACTAGAAATATAGCATACAACCATTTAGTAATAAAGGTAAGTCAAGGTATACATTACATTTACTTTTCAGTTATTTCCTTTTCAATCATTTACTTTTAGTTTTTTTTAACTTTAAAGTATTATAATTTTTTTTAGCCTCAACATTATGTGCTAATGTGTTCTTTCTCAAAGTACCATCCCCTATTACACGTGATGAGATTTGAGTGGGGCATATGTATACACATAATAGTTTTAACTTTTATCACATACTGATACTTTTTATATTGTAGGAACCTGTCGAGTCTCAATCTCTCTGAGTGCATTCCCTAAGGGGTACACCAAGAAAGGGGTGGATAGACCATTGTTTCTTCACAAGATTTTTTATCTTTTTTTCCACTTCTTATCTATACACTTGTCTCCTAAAAACCATTTCTCTAAGCTTGTTCTTCTCTCTTCTATACTCCTCCAGTCATTTCATACCTTCCATTCCCTTTTCCTAACCTAAAAACCCTTGAGAATATTTATAGTACTAGGTCGACTGGGTCAACCTTGTACTCTTATTGGTGAAATGTATTTAGGGTCTAGGTTGGCTCTTAGCTGACCTAGCCCATGGCTTAGTGAATTTTCATCAATATTAGTACTAGGTCAACTGGGTCAACCCTATCGATTGAAACTTTTGAAATGACTGAGGGTTAAACATACCTATATATACAAGATCATTTTTTCATTATTTAGAGAAGAGAATAATAAGTAAGAGCTATTGTGTATATGCTTATCCACCATTCTACTTGAAGAATAAGCTTAGGATTTCATACGTTATTTGGAGATATAAATCTTGTCATGTAGAGAAGTATTTTGGATGCATTGATGCATTGTGTATCTTAGAGTTAATTTATCTTTGTCATCCTTACATACCATAACAACCTCTTGTGAGGCACCTTGGCCAAGTGAGAGATTGAGGCTCAGTGGGTTTATCTTCAAAGGTAAGTATTCTTAACTTTGTTTCTCCTTTGTAAGAGTAGATATATATTTATTTGTACAACTCTTTTATGTATTAAGATTTTATATACATTGACATGATTATATGTCTTCTATGCATGTTTAATTTTGTTTTTTATTACCACCCACTTTGTGCCACAAGCTTTGGTGAGAACTATATTAGACTTTACTTTACTTATTATTTTAGTGAATATGAAAACATAGGGCTTAATTATGGTTACTACATAATTTTTCTTGACTTGAGGTTTTAGAATCCTCACTAGTATTATTATTGTGATAAAAGATCCCCTAATTAGGTCTAGTAGATCCACATATTGATCATGTTCTTGATTATCTAATATATCCCTAATCAAAAATGTAAGTATGATCTATCTTCTCTAAGTGAGGATTGATTTATAGACATGATGCATTTCTAATTGCATATAGAATATATTGGGAACCCACTGAGACCATATGATCAGTATCTTTATTTTTCACTCTCAGTATTGCTTAAATATTCAAAGAAATTAAATCTTCAAATAGGTCCCACACCCTATGTTTGTAAGATCTCAGTAAGTTATTCTTGGATGTACTTCTTGATATTACTTGGTGAACAATTAGTTCGTTGTCGCCAAATACTTGTAGTGACTGAATCCCCCTTTCCTTTACCAATTAGAGACCTTGAATCAATACTTCATATTCCATCACTATTGTAGATAACTAAAGTTTAAATGAATATAAATAACTCTCCTTTTGGTGAGAGATCCAAACAATATCAGCCCCTCCTTAATCCATCAAAGTATAATATCCACACTCATTTGTGATCCTTAGCTGATTTTACAAGATTTGAGATTATCAGATCATCTTCATAAATGTAATGCATACCCAAAACTATTTCCTTAACATAGTCATAAGGATTAAATTGGACAGTTAACCCTCATTCATCAAGGTGAGTGTCCGAAATTTCTTCCATGGGTGTTTTAACTTCATGGTTAAGCTCCTCTTCTTGGTATTGTAATGTGAAATTCATATCCATAGAGATAGGCATGTATGGTTTAATATGGTCTTTGTAAATTGGCTCAACTCTTATGGTCACTCTAGACCTATATCTTATCTTGAGAAATATATGTAACCAACCAGTAGATAGGTATCCTCCCATTTTTACTGTAAAGTCTCAAGAATCCAAATAGAAAAATAGGGGGGAGGTCAATAACCAAGATGTCTTGGGATATGGATAAGCTTGGACATGAATAGATGGTAAGGTTTAGACCTTTTATAACCCCAAATATTTAGACATCAATTCCATCTAATTAAACCATGCCTTTTGTGATAAGTGTGTATTTAACACCTAGACGTTCATTATTTTCTTGGGCATAATAAAGTTACTAGCTCCTGAGTCTATCATATAGTTATGGACAAGATTTTTTCCAACTATGAGAGAAAGGTAAAAAGTGGGAGGCTTACCCATTTTACTTTCTTTTATGTTTGTTTGAAGTTGACACAAGTTAATCACAATAGTATGTCTCTTAACTGAGACCTTTATTAGTGGGAAGTTTTTTAGAGTTTCCTAAATCAAGTCCCCATGTGTTGGGATAGACAGTTCTTCCTATATGGCAACATTCAAGTTAGTATTTTTCATTTGTTCTATAATAATTAAAGGAATGCTACCAACATTTTTCAGTGCCTTTATGAGAGCTATGTCCTCTTTTATGATATTTGGGATCAACATTTTTGACTTTGGCTTACCCATCACCACATTAGGCAGATTTTTATTTGTGTTGATTTTTGCAACCTCTTGTAAAACTTTAGAAGTTATAGCTAGTCAACCTTGGGGGTTGATCACCTTATATTTCTCTCTTTTTAGAGCGTGTATTTGTTTCCATTTAACTACCATCATTGGTCAATTTTTCATCTTGATGTGTGCCACAAAAATCCTCCTCTTGCTAGTTCAAAAGAGTGGTCTCATTTTGAGCAGGCACCTATAGCTATTCCTATTGAGAAGTAACTTTCTCTTTCTTCCCTTAGGGGTTTGATATTAATTTTAATATCAAGGCTTAACTGGTGACACCATGAGGGCAAGTATTTTGATTATGAAGTTGAGCACAAGGATAGCACCACTCATATTCTTGAGCCAGGTTGTTCTGAATGTGAATGATGGCCTTAAAAGTACATGGGGTAGGTAGAACATGGATATTTAGGAGCTTTGCTTGCATGATTTAGCTTTAGGGTTGTGAGTTGCCTTGGTATGGATGTTTATGGGGTTGATATGCCTAAATAGTTGGTTGATAAGGCCTATAATGTTGGGATTGTTACCTTTTAATGGCTACCAAATCATTGCCAAATATTTTAAGCAATGAATTAACTTCATACAAATCATCATAAGGGACAAGAGACAACTCTAGGAATTAGGGATATAGTGGGTTGCTTGGGAGGCAACTCTGGGAATAAAAACATTAGAGGCTAAGGACTAATTTTTTTTGGCTTGAATGAGGCAATTTTTATCTCTTATTGTTATGTCATAAGAATCAAGGATGTGGTGCCACCCATTGACTAGATCATAATAACTATATCACTATTTAAATCTCTTAAATAGTGTAAGAAAGCATTGTTCAGGGATGGATTGACCAACACTAGGATCCTATTCCATGTCTTTTAGAAATGAAAATTAAAATCACTCATGAACCTATGAGGAGCCCATTTAATAGTGGTTAGTTTCTCAACTAACGAGATATGGTCACTATTAACTTCAAACTATATGTATAGGGCAGACCCTAGATCATCCCAAACACAAATTGAAATGGGAAGCAGATTTCTATACCATTGAAGGTATTTACCCTTAAATGATGATGCAATAATTTTGATAGTAACATTTTCTTATGTTATGTTATGAACTGAACAGATATTAGCAACATCATGAATGTGTTTAATGGGTGTAGTGTAAGTTTCACCAGTAAAATATGGAAGGATTTTTAGATCCAAAGTGGGTATATCATCATATAGGGCGAACGTAAGTTGGCTACCTCCATTATGTTGTCCCCCAAAAATATCACTCATTTTTGGGACAACATTTGAACTATTTTGGTCCTACAGACCAAAATTGTCTCTTCCCTTTTTGAAATTTGTCCTGGGCATTCAAATTCCTCATTTTTCAAACTTCTCAAGAATATACAGACTCTGTAAGCTTGAATCTATGAACTCTACAAGCCAAGTTCAATGGGCTTTATAGGTTGATTTCTACAAACTTGATTTTTATGGACTCTGTAGGCAAGTTCATTTCTATAGGTTCAAAGGCTTCTGCAGGTGGGTTCAATCAAAAGAATCACTTTCCAACACTTAGTCATTTTTGGGATTGGTTCAACACCTTGGTTTAATCAAAAATGTCCATCGGCAAGCATCTAAGCAAAAGAGGCTTGAACCATTAAACCGTTGAACCATTGAACCACTTTAGTTCAAAGGTTCAATGGGTTCAAGGTTCAATAGGTTTAAAGTCAGGTTCAAACAAATGGTTCAAAGGTAGGTTCAATCAAGTGGTTCAATGCTTTGGCTCACTCAGTTGGTTCATACACTCAATTCAATGCTTTGGTTCATCTACTCAGTTCATCACTTTGGTTCAATCAAATGGTTTTTCAGTTGGTTTAAAGGCTTCATTTGAACCATTGAACCAAAACTTGGTTCAATGGTTAGTTCAATGCTTTGATTCATTCAATTGGTTCATCAGCTTGAACCATTTTTGTTCAAATCTTGGTTCATCAGCTTGGTAACATTTGGTTCAACCAAGCAGTTCAATGCTTTAGTTCAGTCAAATGGTTCACTTAGTTGGTTCAATCAAAGGGATCATCAACTTGGTTCAAAGGAGCAGTTCAAATGCAAAAGTTCAAAGAAGCCTCCCGAAGGACAAGTGCCCTTGCGGAGGGCACTTGGTCAACAAAATCACCCTTTGGAAGGGTCATTTTCAAGGAAGCTACAAAGGTAATTCTTTCAGATTTTTGTTTAAGGCAGTCAAAAAAGACTAAGGTAAGAAACAATTCTTTCAGACATTCTGTCCAAAGGAATTCCTTTGGAAAAAAAGTCTGAAGGAATTTGGGAAAGAAGCCACGGGCGGAAAAAATTTGAAGGATTTTTCAAAGGCAAAGTGATCAGAACAATTTCACGGACTTTTTGTCCACATGAAATATCTATAGACTTTTTGTCTATGGGAATTATCCACAAGAGAAAGCCTGAGGAAAATGTCCATGGAGAAAGCTCAGGGAAAATTCTTGGGGAAAATTTCCACGAAAATAGTCCGCAGGAAAGCCGCTAGAGACTACTGAAGATAAAAGGCCACTAAAGGACCCCAAAGGGCAGGTGCCCTTATAGGGGACTCTTAGCTGCCAACTCAATTTCCTCAAAGTTGAAGGGTCACCTTCCCTTAGGGAGGATGCAAAATAAGAAATTTGAAGAATGACCAAGGGGTGACGCACCCGAAGACGTAAAATTCAAGAACAGCAAACTAGCCATTGAAAACGTAGTGACAAGTGCGTGAACGTCAATTTCAAAGCTCATAAAATAGCTATTGATCCTTGTAATCTATAGACCTAAATGCATTCAAAGGCTTTAAGGCTAAGACTAGCCAAAAGAAACTAAAGAATAGAACAGCAAATTGAATCCAGGACCCGATTCAATTAACCAAAAAAGGAGGAATGATGAAGGATCAAATCGCCAGGTGGACATTGAAAGTTGCAAACTTTCAATAGCATGACTTGTTTCTCTGCATTTAGAAAAACAAATGGGTAGATGCCCCCAAATTCTAGCCTATCTCCTTAACAAATTTCAATACAACATGATGTGTTACTGTTCTCGAGTCCTTCTTGAAGAGACTATATAAGGGACTCTCTTTTATTGTAAAAGCATCTCTTTCAGACAATTAGAAATGAAACTCTGCCCAAATTGAAAGGCATTACTGAGACTTTGAGCTCAGATTGTTGATCATATTTTGTTATTGGAATAATAAAGCAAATGACTTTTTAGACTTTGTGCTGTAATATCTTTGTTGTTGAGGAAATTGTTCTTATGTCTTTTTCCTTGATATATTTTTTGTTCCTTTAATTCAACAAGCAGAATTAGTGAAAGTAGTCAGGAAGGTGTCCTAAAGAGTCAACTGTGGAGAGACTCTGTACCCCCATAATTTCCTTTAGTGTGTTTTCTTTTCATTTATGTGTAAAGGACCTTGGGATGACTTTGTGCCCTCATTGTCCTTCGTATCTTACTCTTGAGCAATTCAGGTGGAGACTTTGTGCTGCATCTCAATTTGTTGGTTACTATGTCCTTGGTTACACTTTGCATTTACTACCAGGAGTATTCTTGTGGTTTGTTGAATAGTTATTCTAAAAGAAGAGGAGTGTTTTCTATCATTTCCCTTGAGATTTCTCCTTTGATCTGCATGCATCATCTCTGAAAAAAGAGAGATGGATGGTTTGTCCTACCCTTGAGTATTTTTTTTGTTTATATATATATATATATATATATATATATATATATATATATATATATATATATATATATATATAGGGAACCTCCCCTTGATGAGAGGAGAGATTAGTCTCCTTTTGATGTGGTAAACCTACACATTTGGATGACCAATCTTCCTACTTTGGCTGATCAAACCTATTTTGTTTATCAGTACGTTGATCAAAAAAATATTCAACCAACACATTGAGTGGTATGGAATTTTTATTTCTCTAATACATAGTGGGAGGTATGAAACAATAGTGGGTATTTGTGGGAGATGTAAATAGATTTTTAGGATTTACTTTAGGATTAAGTAAGACTGATCTTGATTTATTCTTATATGAAAAAGATAATTCTTGCAAGTCAATCCTCTTACCTTTAATATATGATCTTATATGTATCTTTAGAATACATAAACATGAATTTATTGAATTCATAATTAAATGGAGTCACCAGGTGCTCTTGAAGTGTGTATGAATCTCGTATAATGATTTCTAAGAATAACACCAATTTCTTAGCAATGATCTTTGGGTCTGACCAAACATGCCAAAAATTGTTATCAATTAGATTTTACACCCATTTTGTGTTATAGTATAGTATGAGTTACAGTACATGAAAAATCTAATGACACAATGGTATCACCTCTAAGTTTTGGGACCTTAGAAAATTGAGGTGAACCTCTAGATAAATATGACTTTTATTCACTAGTTTAGTACAACTAATACATGACCAATTCACATTAAGTTGTTAGAACACAACTATCTAATTAAAGGGGGGTGAATCAGTAGATCAACTAAAACTAATCCTTTAATCTTTTTAAAATAAATTCAAAAGCATATGCATATTAAAATATAAATGCAAAGATCATATACACAATCAAATACACATGACACTAGATTTATATGTGGAAAACCCAAAGGAAAAAATCATGATAAGAATAGCTGCTAGAATCTACTATTCTAATATAGCCCCACAATCAATGCCTCATTAGGTTAAAATTTATTAGTTACAAACCTTACTATAAAAACCTCACTAGTTACATTTAAGGACACCAATCCTAAGGAGACACCAATCCCCTAACTAATCACTAACTTAGCTAATCTGGTGGCACCAACCAATCAAATCTATGGAGCTACAACTTCAAATTACACCATTAATTCATAAATGAATCAAACTCTATTATCTATTATAACTCTAATCTGTAACATGCTCATACTATGCACATTCTCTTTGTTCCTTATTCCTCTTTGCCCCTTTCTCTTTATGTCTAGGTATATCTTCATTTGACACACTTCATCTCACTTTGTCACTCTATTTATGTGTGTGTGTGTGTGTGTGTGTGTGTGTGTGTTTGTGTTTGACACTCTTCAATAGCAGCTCATCTTCTCGACACTTCTACCTATATGTCTATATATTTTCATTTGACACAAATCCAATCATGGCAATTGTATCCTAGATGTTGTGTGTGTGTGTGTGTGTATATATATATATATATGAATTTGATCTAGGGTTTAATTCTTATCTATGTTCACACTCAGAATGTAACACATCACATCAATTCTATACTTTAGTTTAAAATTTTGGACTGTAAGTTTCTCATGTCTCAATTCCATACATCATGCCATAATTGCAGGTCTTTTTACTATTTATAGCATTTATTAGACTCAAGTTTTGATGAATAATATTTTTAATGTAGATTTGATTAGTTCGATAGATCAATCTCATTATATATGTTGAGATATATATCTTATACATAAGTTCCTACATGTTCCTACAACTAACTATTTGTTTGGACATGACTTTAAATGTCAATCATTGATCTTGCCTTTGGTGCCATGATCTGATAGTCCACACTCAAATGACTCAACTTTAAAATAAGTCTATTCAATCACCTTTTGACATGATCACGCTATCCGTTAGATCTTTATATGTTCCAAACTTTATCTTTGTCATATTTAAAACATGCCCATCAATCTTCCTGATCTAAGCTTTTGTGTGTCATTAGATCTCTAAAGATGCATGTTTTTTATCTCTATCAAGATGTTAAATGTTGAGCTCTTTACCCATCTCACTTCTTTTTATATCTTTGGATCACTTTCACTTCATCACTCTTCTCAAACCTAATCAGTCTTTAACTTGCCACCATGTCGATAAACATCAATCACTTTGTTCCATCTAAGTCCATTCATGCCATTAGATCTCCTTCGCATGATCACTTACTATCAGATCTTCTGACAAGCTCAATCTTTATGTTTATCTAACCCTTGAGGATATGACACTTGGTGTAAGCATGTTTCTTCTATACATATCTATTAGTTCTCACTATTGAGACATTTCACATCTTCACATTGCTTGTTGACCTTTTGACTTTAAACTGCACTATAGATTAATTGTCTAGGATCCATGATTGTGACAATTATCACTTACACATTAATTCAAAGGTAATTTTGACAATTTGACTTCATCGTGCTCTATTGGACCTCTAATGTCTGATTAAGCACTAATTGTTGATCTTCTAACTAGCTTTAACATTAACTATGACAAGTTTATGCTCATTGGGTCTTTGTCTGATAAGTTTCATGAAAGTCACACTTGTCACTAGCACATTTACTCAAAGGAGACTTCAATAATTTTACTTTGCTTTGCTTTATTATATCATCTACATAAGATGAAACAATATTTGTTGATCAAGCTAGGACATATATTAAGTCTTAGAGTTAGGAAAATATAAATTCCATTGATTATTGCTCGAAGCCAATAATAGTTAGGTTAAGGGGATAGTTTCTTAATGATGATATGGACTTAAGTTACCAGTTCCTAACTATACCAAGTCAGCATTAAAATAGAACTTTTCTTGTTGACGGCATGGTTAAACCCTTAGGATTTTACTATAAAACCCTATAATGTTTGAGAGATAAATAAATCAATTATGAGCTCATTTCTTCTCCTCTAAACTTGCAGACCATATTTATAGAATGTACATGAAAAAACCATAATGGATCTTCTATCTATTTGACTTTAAACATCCATAAATGGTCTCTGTAAAAGCATGAGAACTTTACACAATGTAACTGTGAAACATGATCTTCTTTTTATCAATCTTACCTGATCTTTTTAACATTAATGACATCCATAGTGTCTCCTTTGACATCAATGACAATCATATTTCTAACAATCTCCTCCTTTGGCATTGATGGCAAACTAAATTCTCTAATGAAAACTTAATGTTTAGATCTTCTAATAATTTGATCCTTCTCTAGCATTACTTTCATTGGCTTCTAATGAGTATGTACTAAAGTTTTTCATACCAAACTTACTCCCCCTTAGGCAATGGCACATTTGCCTAAACTCATCTTGGACACTTGCTCTACTCTTCCAAACTTTTACAGAGAGAATTTGCACTTTTTATCCAAACTTTTACAAAGAGAATTTTCCTTTTTCTCCCCCTTTGACATCAATGGAAAAGGGACTCCTCACTATTTGTCCAAAGTGTTCTCCCTCTTTATCAGATAAAGGAGTTTATCCAATAACCTAAAACCATCAAATCATTATAAATTTGCCAAAATATACATACCTAAGTTGCCTTTTCTCTTCTTTTAGGGATCAACAAGGCTTTTATGATCCTTTCTCCAAACTTATGTTCCATCACTAGTATCTAGTGATGTGATGTAGGAGCTATCACTCCCAAATTTTATCTCATTGCATCACTTGAGCATCTCTAGGTCTCCATACATAGTCCTCTAATCCTAGGACTTGACCAATTATAAAGATCCCACTTTATTTATGCATGAGGATTTAATACATGATCTAAGTACCTAACTTGGTTTGTTCATGTCATCATCTCAACTTGCTTGAGTCAACATCTATATTAGACATCACCTTATCTTTCAATCATGACTGAAGCATCTCACATATGCTCCTTTTCACATCATGCATATCTCTTCAAGCTATTCAAGCTATCTAAGTTAGCTCCCCCTAACTCCATGGTATATACAACTTGTCATCTTCAAAACTCAAAGACCTTCTACATGATTTTATTTGTTATGCAACATAAATAAGTCTCAAACAATATCCACCTGAGAATTTTAAAATCTTCCACCACAAAACATACACCAAGTTTTTCTATTTTGAACCTTCTTGATTCTGAAAGACTGAACAATCTAACTCCCCCTTACTCCACTGAACTACTAATGATCAATACAAGAATTTACAACATAGGATCATTTATTCTATATCAAAATAGTATTGGTATAAAATACCTATCAATAATCTACATACCTCTATACTCATTGGTATGATGATCTAGAGAAAACACACTTACTTCCACACTTGGAAGTCTCCTTATCCTGCCTTTAGAACCCAAGTCCATGGACACATTGTTGGCACACTTATTTTGTCCTTGCAAACACTGCATACACAACACTTTTCTCATTCTGGCACACCAACTTTAATTAAGAACACTCATTTATTTCCTTCAAAATATTCTAAAGAACACCACTTTCTTCTTTATAGAAAGGAGTCTCTTAAAAATCATAGACAGAGACATCCTACTTCACAATGTCCTAGAATAATGTGAAACTAGGAGTTGCCCATAACTCCTCATATTCCTTCTCCTCCTTGGTCATCTTATGTTTTCTATTCTTCTTTTTCTTCTTAGGCTTGAGATAAATAGCATGCTCATCCATTACATTTTTCTCCTTTTCTTCTATGACTAGATTAACAATATATGAAGAAAATATGGATTCATGACATACCTTTTCATCTGAAGTAACTTCCTTGTAGTTCATATTCTCATCACTAAGCATAGAAGACTGATGTTTTATGCATGAAAGTTTCTTAGCAATAGAAGGATGTTTACTTGAATATGTACTCACTTCAGAACTAGCCTCAACTAGTACCTTAGTTGTCTCCTTGAGCTTGGTCTTCTCATTCTCAACATGAGTAGACATTGAGAGATCTTGACATTATCCAACCTCTATAGCATTGGCTTGATCTTTCATTTTCCATACATGCTTGGGTTTCTTATATGTCCTATTTTTATCTTTATCATAGACTTGTGAATCTTTATTCACACTAGGAGGCATGCCTTTATTCTTACTCTATAATTTTGATCTTACAAAGCTTGTTCTACAATGTTTATCTATATGACCAAAAAATTTACAATTATAGCACATTACATTTCTATCTAATAAGGGTACAAATAAATTTTTGCTGACAAAAGTGGTTCTCTTTGTAGGTATAACTCTACAATGACTAGCCTTATGACCAAAATGATTACAACTATAACAATAACCATAGAAAGATGAGGAATACATGGTCATAGCTTTTCTTTGTGTAGGATGGGGAGTTCTTCTCAACTCTTGATTTTTCAATTTTATTACCCTTATGCAACCCTCTGCATTATATGGCTTTGTCTTCTACATATTCCTTGAGTTTGAAGATATGGACTCATTATTCTTTTTCCTTTCCTTGGGCTTCTTTTCAGCTTTAACCTTCCTCACATCAACATTTCTTATGTTTGTCTTTGTATCCTTACAAGATTTCTCTTTCTTTGTTCCTAATCCTTCTACTTTGAAATTATCATATAACTTAGTAAATGTACTGGTTATGGGACTTTTCCCCTTTTCATGAACAAGACCAAATTTCCCTTTTGATGTCTTTTGAGAGCTGATCAATTCATCAAGAATATACGATCCTCCTATTAGCTTTAGACCTTTGACTATTTGTTCTTTAGCCTTTTCAAAGCCACTATCTCTACTTCTAGCCTCATACACTCATCAAATTTGAATTGTTGTTCAATTTTGACTACATATTCTATTTTCATAGCCTCTTCAACCTGATTCTTAAGGCTTACTAACATCTTATTATATCTTTCAAGAATTTTGGACAATTTTTCAATTTATTTTTGTCCAAGCTTATTCTACATTGAGTTCTCTTTTCTTAGTTTATCAATCTCATCTAGAGCTCAAATGAGTTCACACTAAAGGTCCACTTCTCCTTCATCTTCTTCATCAGAGTCTTCAACTTCTTCTTGATTTAGATCTATAAAATTTAATTCTAATTCCATGAATAGGGATTCATTTCCCTTAAGCACAAAGGCATAATCATGGCTATTATATAATCTATCACTCTCATCCAATGTGTCACTATATTTTCTTATATACAAGCTTTTCTTATTTTTAAAGAAGTTCTTTTTTTTGGAATAGTGGGACTTCATCTTTTTTCCATCCTTTTCTTGCTCAAGATTATCCTTTTTTCATAAGGGCATTTAGCAGCAAAATGCCCTACCTTACCACAGTTAAAGCATTTAAAGGGTAACATACCTTGGCATTTTTTAGACCCTCTTTTCAATCTTCTGACAAATATGGCTTCTTCTTCATCAATCTCCTCAAATATGGATGTAGATGCTTCTACTTTTGCTTTCCTTGATGCTTTGAATGCAACTTATCTCTTAAGAGTATCTGCTTCTCTCATTCTCATCTCATAAGTAGTGAAGGTTCCATGCAACTCATCAATAGTGAGTTTATCTAGATCTCTTGTTTCCTCTATAGAAGATATTTTAGAATCATATCTTGTTGGAAAATATATTAAGACCTTTTTGACAATGATTGATTCTTTCATTTCATCTCCAAGGCCTCTAATTTCATTTACTATTTCATCTACGTTGAGAAGGTAGTCTACAATTTTCTCCTCTTCATCCATTTTGAGACTTTGAAACATACCTATATATGTTTGCATCTTATCCTAATTTACCTTGTCATCGCCTTCATAGATGCTCTTCAACTTGTTTTATATCTCTTGTGTATTTTGACAATGCATCACTTTGACAAACTCTAATTTGGACAATCCACAAAGAATAACATTCTTTGCTTTGGCATTGCTTTCATATGCCTTCTTGGTTTCTTGATCAGTAGTATTTGTAGTAAGGGATGTATATATATTTAATATAGACATTCATACATCAAACCATAATGAAAATAAGTATGCTTCCATTCTTATGATCCAAAATGCATAGTTTGATCCATCAAAAAAAGGTGCTTTGTTTGATGAAGATCCTTCTTGACTAGCCATTGTGTTCACTATTCCAATATCTACTTGAGTTGATTAATCTACTTTCAAAGGAACCCTAGACTCTAATACCAATATTTGTAACACAACTATCTACTAAGAGGGGAATGAATCAGTAGATCAACTAAAACTAGTCCTTTAATCATTTTAAAGTCAATTCAAAAGAATATGTAGATTAAAAGATAAATGCAAAGATCACATACACACACAAATACACATGAAACCAAATTTATACATGGAAAACTAAAAATAAAAAACCATGATGAGAATATCTTCTAAAATCTAATGTTTTAATCCAACCTCATAGTCAATGCCTCACTTGGAAAAACCTCACTAGTTACAAGCCTTACTAGCTACACGTCTCACTGGCAAAACCTCATTGATTACATTTAAGGACACCAATCCTAAGAAAACACTAATCCCTTAACTAGTCACCAACTCAACTAATCTGATGGTACCAACCAATCGAATCTATGGAGCTAAAAATTTTGATTACAACATTGATTCATAAATGAATCAAACTCTATTCTTTGTTACAAGTCTAATCTGTAACATGCTCATACTATGAACATTCTCTTTATGCCTTCTTTCTCTCTACCCTTTTCTCTCTATGTCTGAATACATCTTTATTTGACAAACTTCATCTCACTCTGTCACTCTATATATATATATATATATATATATATATATGTTTTACACTCTTCAATAGCAGCTCATCTTCTCTACACTTATGCCTTTGTGTCTATATATTTTCATCTGACACAATTCTAATCATGGTAATTGTATCCTAGGTGTTTTATATATATGAATTTGATCTATGGTTTACTTCTTATCTATGTTCACACTTAAAATGTAACACATCACACTAATTCTAGACTTTAGTTTAATATTACTTGGATTATAAGTTTATTTTGTCTCAATTTCATGCATCGCTTCATAATTATAGGGATCTTTACTATCTATATCATTTTTTATACTCAAGTTTTTATACATATCCTCTTTAATGTACATTTGATCAGTTGGATTGATCAATCTCATAATTTATGTTAATATATAGAGCTTATATGCAAGTCCTGCATGTTCTTACAACTAATCATTTGACTAGACATGACTTGAAATGTTGGTCATTGATCTTGCCTTTGGCACCATGATCTGATGGTCCACACTCAAATGAATCAACTTTAAAACATGTCCATTTGATCACCTTCTGACAAGCTCATGCTATCCATTAAATCTGTGTATGTTTTTAAACTTTAGCTTTGTCATCTTTAAAACATGCCTATCAATCTTCTTGATCTGATATGTTGCATGTCATTATATCTTCAAAGATGCATGTTCTTTATCTCTATCAAGACATTAAACATCAATCTCTTTATCCCATCTCACTACTTTCTATATATTTTGATCACTTTTACTATATCAATCTTCTTAAACCTGTTTGGTCTTTAACTTGCCACTATGTTGATAAACATCGATCACTTTGTTATATCTAAGTCCATTTTATATATTATATCTCCTTTGTATGATCACGCACTCATCATTAGATCTTCTGACAATTTTGATCTTTATATCTATCCAACCCTCAAGGATATGACACTTGGCATAAACATGTGCCTTCTATATGTAGTTGTTAGTTCTCACTATTGAGACATTTGACATCTTTGCATTGGTTGTTGACCTTTTGAATTTAAACCACATCATAGATTAACTATTCATGCTCTATGATTGTGACACTTGTCACTTATGCATTAACTCAGAGGTCCTTTTGACAATTTGACTTTATCATGCTCTATTGGATATCTTATGTTTGATTAAACACTAATCATTGATCTTTCAACTAGATTGAACATTAACTCTGACAATATTATGCTCATTGGGTCTCTATCTAACAAACTCTATGAATGTGATACTTGTCACTAGTGTATTTAATCAGAGGATCCTTTGATAATTTGACTTTGCTTCACTTCATTACATCATTTGTGTATGATGAAGTGATAGTCATTGATCAAGTTGGGACATATATTAAGTCTTAGACTTAAGAAAATATAAAGTTCTTTGATCATTACTTAGAGATGGTAATTTATAGGTCAAGGGGTCAATTTCTTAATGATGACATGGACTTAACTTGTAACTTAAGTTACTAGTTCCCAGAATTACCAAGTCGATATTAAAATAGAACTTTGCTTGTTAATGCCATAGCTAAGCCCTTAGGATTTTATTGTGAAACCCTATAATGTTTGAGAGATAAATAAATTAATTATGAGCTCACCCCTTATTCTCTAAACCTGTAGACCATATTTTTATAATGTACATGAAAAAACCCATAACAAATCTTCTATTTATTTGATTTTAAACATCCATAAATGGTCTCTGTAAAAGCATGACAAATTTGCATAGTGCAACTGTGAAACATGATCTTATATCCATCAATCATGCCTGATAATTTTGACATAAGTGACATCCCTATTGTCCTTTTTGACATCAATTACAATCATATTATCAACATAAATTATAGCTTCTTCATGATCTTACTCCTAACTAGGGGAATTCAGAAGGAATTTTAAAACTGAAAAATGGTGATGCACCAAAGGGTTCTAGTGGAAATTAATAGTTGATTTGATTGAACACAATTGAATAATAATATATATTGAAATATCTTGAAGCACAATCTTATATGAATATGAAACCAAAGGTAATATTGGACATTTATCAGATAAGGAATAAAGTTCTTTATTTTTCCTCAACAAGTTTTCAAAAAGGTAAAATGAATAACACAAATGAATCTATATGACTAAAATAAGACTTATATCATTCATAAATGTAATAAAAATCCATACATACATAAAGATAACACAAGATAAGGAAGGTAAAACTTCAGTATATTAATATCCTCCAAATTACAGCATGCAGATAAACTTTTCAAAAGTATAAAAAGTTATCTATCAACAAAAAAAGATCCATAGGCTACTTAGGAAACCCATATTTATTAAAAAAATCACTCCCTTAAGAGAGAAGAATTCAAAAAAACCCTTACACTTAGTTTTAGAGCAATAAATCAAGGAACCTCTATACAAATGTCATCATTCCTAGCTTGAAAATATGTCTTTGGTGGAGTATAAGGAAGGAACTCTAAAATAGTTGGGTGATTTGTCAAGTGTTGAAAATAATGTTAGAGTCTTAAATTTGAGCCATCTCTCTTAGAGTTTAGTTGAATAAATATCTCCACAATATATGGGGTGCCAAAATGAACTCTATGACTTGGTCAAAAATTTAATGCTTTTTAATATTTTGACATTTTAACACCAAACTTGCAAAACCTAACTTGTAATTTGTAGTCAATACTTTTACAACTTTTAAGTCTTTTAACTTGACAAAAAGGAATGTGAGAATTATAATGTGAGATTTTATAAATAAATCTATTTAACTTATCAATAAAAATAAAATCATGAAATACTAGTTGCACTTTTTAAATTAAATCTTGACAAAATGATAATTAAAAATTATAAGTAACTCTTTTTTCAACTTAAAATTAAGAGCTATCAAAATGACAGTTACAATTTGCAACTTGCAACTTTAAAATGTATCTTACAAAACTCATAATTTACAAAATGCATTTTTTCAAATAATTAAATAATCAATCCATAACAATGACTTTTGACGATTCTTTATCCTTTTTTGATTGTATCTTATTGATATAAGCATCAAAGCTATTGAATATCTCTTGTAGATGCTCTTCATTAGTATCATGCAAAGATTTAATGTCACATTCTACAGTTACCTTAGATAACTCATTAGAAGAAGTTCTATAGACTTGGATATCCTTTCCCATCTGATCAAGTGTATTGTGATATTTGATAAACTGATGGATGGAACCTAAATTGAAAGTTGTATCATATGTTGACTAATTTTTTATTACATCTTTGAATTTATCATAGACATCCTAAATAGGAAAATTCTTATCTTGGTAATCTATTGCCTTACATGACAATTTGTAAATTAAATATTCAATGTCATAAATTGCATTTGTGGCCTTGTCATGTGCTCTTAGCCTTATCAATATTTTCACTAAGTATTTTGATTCTAAATTTGGCTATCCTTTCCATTGCATCATGTTTCAAAGGGTTTTTTATTATGTTTTCAGATATGAGGGTGTCATTCTCTATCTGGTCGATGGCCTACAATTTAGGAAAGTAAAGGTTTAACCTTTCAATCTCTTCTTCATATTTACTTATATCTGCCTTCAGATATGTCAGGTCATTTTTTAATGTCTTGTAATAGTCCATGGCCAACCTATCACCCTGTTCCCTTTTGTGATTAGTTCTTCAACCCAATCTTTTGTATCTCTACCCATTGTACCAATCTTTTTCATTGCATCAAATGTTTCTTTATTGGGGAACTCAGAGAGAGATTGAGTTGGCTAAGTTGATTCAAGTTGACTTGTTGGGTCTATAATCTTTCTTAAGGCCATCATCAACTCTTTAACCTTAATTTTTAGCTCATTCTTAATGACCTTCTCACTGTCTATTTTTTCAAAGAGAGAACTTCTTGTTTAAACATTATATTTTAGTCCTTTTTTTGTTGGATAACCAAGGTGTCCTTGGATAATTGATAATCCTCCACCACTAGATATTCTTTCTATTTGTTAAGTAGGGGAACAAATATCTCCACATACTTTTCCCTGTTGCATCATAAGAAATCTTAGAAATGGTCTTATGACCTCTCTTTGGTCATTTGGATGTTTCTAATAGATCAAAATCTAGGGTGTTGGAGGATATCATCTATTTCCTCTTTTTAGACACTAATTATGTCATCCAACTTGGGGTGGTTATAGATGAATTATGTTATGTTCCAATGGCCAATGTTGCCTATGAATCTACAACCAAAGATGCTACATTAATAATTACCATAAAAAGTATCATATCTACCATTGACATTATCATTGATCTTCAGCTTAAGATTTAACTATATCTTCCCCATTGGTGGGTTGAGTAGCCACAGTTGTGTTAGTGGGCATATTTGTTTCCACCTCCTTGGTGTAGATTTGGGTTAATGTGAGAGTGGAAGAAGGCAAGGATTATTGGATGGGTTGAGTGGATGTGCTTATAAGGGATGTGGAAGCTAGAAGTGACACAAGTAGATAGGTAGGCATGTGTGTTTAGAACAAGGGAACTTATGGAAGGGTGGTGTCCAAAGAAGCAAAATAATCTATTAATGTAGTGGGAATGGCCAGAGTAGAAATAGTGGGCCATATGATGGAAGATGAAGAATGAGTTGTATCTATCCTAGTGGCTATGATGGATAATGGGACTATAGTCATAATTACTAAGTCAATAGCCATGTACTATTGGGTGGTGTTGGTTATTAATTGGGAAATAGTAGATGTAGGGGATGAGGTGAAAGTGATTTCAAAAGAGGGAGGTGAAGGTGGAGTTAGAATAACCAACTATGTTGATTGGCTCACTAGCAAGGTTATCACTTGTGCAAGTTGGTAAGATGAAGGAGCAATTATTTGTACTAGTGGGCTCATAGAAATAGGTTGGGTAATTGCTTGTACTAGATGGATAGTAGAGATAGGAGGAGTTATTATAGTTGTGTCCCCTATAGAAATTGTTAATGTTTGGTCAATTGGATTGGTTGTTGGCACTTGGGTGTTAGAAGAAGCCCTTCTTGCCTTATGATTTTGTTTTCCTTTGTGTGAGATAATTGGCCCAACTGCCTAATTTATTGGAGTGTCGTTGTTAGAACCTTCTGCTACTACTACCTCTACACCCTTATCCCTTAGCTTTCTGAGTTTGTTTGTGATATTCAGGGTCTATTTATTTATGTTAACCACTTAATTCTTAACCAATTCAAAGCTATGTTAATAATTTGGATGGTCTTGTCTAATAAGGAGAATTATTTAAGTGTAGACCACTTGACTTGAGTAAGAGTTTGGAGGTAGATTTGATTATCATAATATACTCTATCCACTAGTTGTTCCTCATAAAATGGTGCCATATCATAGGTCTTAATTTGTTCTAGGGTCATTCTAGAATAATATCTTGACCTAACTTCTTACTCATCCTACATATCCTCCCAATAATCTTCATAAAATGGATTGTGGGAATATGAGGAACCCAATAAACTAGTAACATAAAAAGGCACATCATAGAAGGACCTAACATCGAGAGCTCTCAAAGTCATTTGGGTCATCTCTATATTTGCACATTTGTCCTTAGATAGAGAAGGGTAGGTGTATATTCCTATAATGATAGGTAAATGCATGCATGTCTTATGCTTACTTGATAAGAACTTGTGGGTTTCCACTAGTTGTCTTACTAATTCCATTAAATCCCACTTGTCACTGACATATTTAGGAAGGGTGTAAGGACACCCACTAAAACCACCAACTATGATGTTTGAATATGTGGGAAACTAGATAAATTATGATCCCCAATTCACAATATCTATAATTCTAGCATTAGAAAACATTATTTGTCTTAGATCTTATTCAAACATGGTTATGAAGTAGTAGATGAAGGCATCATTAGCTCTTCTAAATTGTTATTTACTCCCCTCAAAAGTGAGATCAGGATAGTAGTTATAAGATTTGTTGATCTAATCTAGCACTATTTTTAATCTCAAGAATATTTTCCCTCTTACTAAAACATAGATGAGGTAGGAGGTCATATAGAATTCTCTATTGGTTTGAACTTCCATCAATTATCTATGAATAGAATAATTGATCAATTGGTCCCAATGAAAGTATTGCTTGTTTTGTTAGATTACCTAGATATATTGGTACATATAATCTTTGTATTTCTTTTTATTAGGGCTCCTTATAACTCTATGTACAAGTATAATGATATCTCCTACCTCATATTTGAAATCTATCCTAGCTAGGGTCTTTGGCATTCTTGTGGGTGAATACTTAAGAGTCTTCAACCACTGTTTGTTTATAAACCATAAATAAGTTGAGGTATTATCTTGATATAACTTCTTGAAGGAATTAGGAGTAATATCTATGTAGCATTCAAATTTTGGGATTAAAAATATAGTATTAATGAAATCTGGATCTAGTCTTAGAACCTTTTCTCCTTTATCATTTACTACTTCTTTCTTCTCTACATCATAATGCTTGTCCATAGTGAGCACAAGATCAAAGATTTAAACTGAGAGTGGCAAGGTTTCAACCTAAGGTAAACCACTATCATAAATGAATTGAATCTAATCATTCTCTAATTCTGTATTGACTCTAGTCCAAAAATTTGCTAGGTTTGTGTGACCTAGATCTGTGTTAGTTATCTCATTGATATTGAAATCTAAGCTAGAAAGGACACTAATTCCCTTTGACTTGAAATTCATCTCCTTTCTATACATATACACTAGGAATAACTATGGTAAATAAACTATAGAGCTAATTGGGATTTAGGCTTGCAATTATAGGTTATTTTTCTATTTTTAACTTGACAAGGTTTTGTTATGCTTCTATAGGGTTTAGCTCCATCAAAAAAATAGTGTGAAATAATATTTTTTAAAGTAAAACCAAATGGTCTAGTGTGGTTTTAATTTGTAGTTTCACCTATAAAATTTCACTAAATCTCTGTTGGGGCTATGGTTTGCAAATACAAGTTAGACTGATGGGAATGCAAGGTGTGAAAGAAAAGGGAATATTTGCCTTGGTCTGAGCAAAAAATTTATGTGCTTCTACAATTAAAAACTTTGATGGAGGTTATGGTTGAAAAGGTAAAATGGATTTCCACCTAGATCTTGACAATATTAAAAAAAAACCCTAAGTACGACAAGAAATACCTAGACCAATTTTTAGCAAGATTTTAACATATGAATGAAAAACTAGAAATTTTATGAGAAAATGACAATGCTTTTAATAGTTCTGAGAGAAACCCTAAATTTTGGAAAGAAAAAACCTAAACTTTGCTAAAAATAACAATGGTGGCAAACAACACGGCATAGATCGAAGGAAAATATAGGTGACCTATAAGAATATCATGGATGCATGTGAAAGGCTTTGTAAGTTAGAAATAGAGGTCATCTTTAAAGTCTAGTTTAGGTCATGGCATCTTTGGCTTTGAGCTCTGGGTCACAATGTCACTTAGAGGAGTTTTGGATTTGGTTTGCAATGTTAATAATGATGCAAAAAACTAAATTATATACCAAAACATCTAATTAATACCAAGCATGTCGATCAGCAGTGGTAGATGGGTGAATAGGCAGGAAAGCAGGTCCATGGAATCATACTGCAAATTTACAAATTTACAATTTTATAATATGTTTTCTATTGTCCACATTCCATTGAGGGGTTTTGGAGGTGGAAGTTGTTTAGGAGGTGGGTAGTGAAATCCTAATTACACTTTTCAACTTTGCACCAGTCTCTACTTAGTCTTGGTGAAAGGCAGGAAGTGGAGTCTGCATTGCACTATACAACTTTACAAAGTTTAAAATTATAACGTGAGTTTCAATTTTCACTAGGTCTTTGATAAGCAAGAAAGTGGAGTTTTGGGTGCACTTTGTAACTTTACAAAGTTGAAAAATGCACAAAAATCTCTAGTTTTCACTTGGGTCTTGGAAAAGAATATTTAATCCATTTTAAAACTTTTCTCAAAAAAATTATAAGTCTCCTCTAAGGCATAAGGTGCTTTGATATTTTTGGCTGAAAGAGTATGCCAAGATCTCTGAATTGATTTCATGAAATCAATTTTGAATCCTGTGAGGTAGTGTGAGAGCTCTAAAAACCCATGATTCCAAGAAAAAAAATGTTTGTATTAACTGATCAACCTTCCAAAAAGGAAAAGTGGGGTACATATAGAGAAAATTAGGGCAACATGAGAAAGCCCCTATTTTTTATAATTAAATAATTATATTAAATTATAATTATTATATGGAACCTTTATAACTAACCTTAGAAAGCTTAAATAACATCGAATGGCTATATGATCATGTAGGAAAAACTCAATGAGAAAAAACACTACACTAATACCCCCCCTTCAGCATAGATTAAGTGAGATAAGAATTGGGTTTTGGCATTAAAATATTGATGAGGTACCTAAGTACATAATGATGAACCTCCATAGGGGAAGAAGAAGGTGGAACAACCCTAACCCCAATGAGAGCTCACAAATGAACAAATTTACTCTCTATGAAGGTCTTGGTTATAATATCTTTAATTTGCTCCGATGTTGGATAGTACTAAAGATCAATGACTTGTTCATTGATAAGTTTCCTGATTAAGTGCATGTGAATCTCTATGTGCTTGGTCCTTTTATGGATAATTGGATTCCTACAAATCTAGATAGTGTTTTGGTTATCACAGTAGATGATTGTTGGCTTATGAAATTGGATACCAAACTTAGTGAAAATCCCCTGAAGCTAAATTGCCTCAGTGGTGGTATTGATAGCCCCTCTATATTATACCTTTGTATATGATAAAGTAATTACATGTTGCTTCTTTCTTGACCAACTTATTAGACCCAAACCAAGTGAAAAACTATAGCCTAAAGTGGAATTTTGACTCTGAATACCTTCAACCCAATCTAAATCTATGTATCCAATAAAATCAACCTCTATTCTTACTTTGTAGTGTATCCCATAGTTGTATGAACCTTGAATATGTGAAGAATCTACTGTGTTACTTTCTAGTACAAATCATGTGGCTCCTGCATAAATTGGGAGACCAATCCAACTGCATAGGATATGTCAGGTCTAGTGTGTGTGAGATAAGACTACCCACAAGTTGTTGATACAGAGTTGAATCAATAAGTGGTGTAGAATAATCAGCCTCAAGCTTCACACCAAACAAGAAGGGAGTAGCATTTGGCTTACAATCAACCATGTTAAACCTTTCAAATAAATCAAGAGAATACTTGGATTGTGATAAAGTTATCCCAGAATTTAACTGAATGATTTCAATCTTTAAAAAGTAGTGCAATAATCCCATGTATGTCATTGAAAATCTATCTAAAATTGTAGTTTTCACTACTAAGATGGATGATAGTGAGCTCCTTGTAATCAATAAATCATCCACATAGAGAACTAAGATCAACAAAGAATCATCATGCCACAAGATGTAGACATTCAGATCTGAGTGGTATTTGGTAAACTTGATTGTGAGGAGAAAGGAGTTAATCTTGGCATACCATGCCCTAGGGGCCTATTTGAGTTTGTAAATAGATTTTCTAAGTCTTTAGATAAAGGAGGTATCTTCCACAAAGCCTTGTGGTTGCTCCATATATATCTCTTCTTTGAGGTCATTATTGACATGGTAGATTGCACCCTCTAAAGGGAGGCTCAACTCTCTTCATCCACGTGACATAATGGAGACATTCTTCTTACTATGGATGGTAAACATGAGGGATGAATCTCTAGATTAGGGGTTAGCTCCCTTTGATGCACCTTAAGGCCCTAGATTTCCTACTACTAACTACTTGGAGGGATGAAAAAGGAGAGAAAAATAGTGAAATCAAAACTTAAACTATGTGGTGATGCACCAAATGGATGGTCTACTGAGCTTTGACATACAATTTAAATCAAGACAAGATAGACTACACTTCATTCAAAATGAAAATTTTCTTACAACAATGTTTCAGTAGGGGGTCATGTGGAGAGATAAGAGAGAAAAAAACTAGTACAAAAGTGTTCTGAGACACACTATTGCACAACTTATTCACTTACCTATACTTTTTTAGACACTTCTTGTGACCTGCAAGAGAAGAAAACATAAACACTAGACACTATTGGGGTTAGCACATAAAGGTAGAGAAAGAGACCACACTTTCACAAAACTAACACCCAAATATATGCTTAGTGCAACACTCAAAATTAAAAGATTTGTCTTAGATTCAAGGTAAAATTTTGTAAGGCTTCACCATACAAGTTGAGATATCCCTTCCTCAAATGAGAAATTATAATATATAAAGTGTTGGAACCAGAAGCTGACAAATCCATAGAAAAGGAGACCCATGCTGAGTCAAACATCTGCTAAGATAAAAGGCCATGTTGCTGCTATGTTTTCTAGATTTGCATATGAAAACCATTTTATAGGCTATCCAAACTACTGCCTTTGTTGTCCTTGGCTTACAAAAGTATGTGCAACTCCTTCCAACAACTAACAAAGCTATTCTAAATTTGTTGTGGTTGGACTATGTTTTTTTCAATGCCTGGGTGCGACTTGTCTCCACATTAAAATCTTGGCATGAAAACACAATTGCACCTTCTATCATTTGAAAACCAATCTTTTTATTAATTTTTGATAGAGACTATTTCACCTAAGTGCATTTACTCTTCTTGTTGATGACACCTGTATCACTTGCCTTGGTCTAGTTGGTCCTTAGGTCTATTCTTTTGACTTATCATGCCCTTAGAACATTTTGAGCTTTTACTTTATTGTGTTGCATGGCCACATTTTGGGTTATCTACCTTGTTTTCTTTTATTTTGTTATTTCCCTTGGCCTTGGCTTTTTCCCTTTCATCTTTAACCAATCAAGTTCTTGGGTGCTTGGTAATGTCAAATTTCTTTGAATAAAATGTCTGAAGGAGTTCTTTCAGACATTTTTCTAAAGGAATTCTCTTTTGGGCTTGTCTTTTCTCCTTTCATTCGACGGGCCTTTATGCTATGTTTTCCTTTGGACAAAATGTTTGAAAAAATTACTCCAGATATTTTGTCTAAAAGAATTATTTCCTTTGATTTATTCTTTTTCTAAAGGTCATGTGCCCTATAAGCCTTTTGTCTTCATCATCTCTTTCTTAAAGTGCCCTCTATAAAGGCTTCTCCCATCCAAAATTGCCCTCTGCAAGGGTAGGTGCCTTTTGAAAACTCTAAAAATGACCCTTAAAAAAAGTGAAAAGAGTCTTCTTTCTTGACCAACTACCCTCTACAAAGACACTTACCCTTCAAGACTTTTTTAATTACCCTACACATAGTCAAAGTGCCCTCTGAGGAATTTCCTTGCCTTTGCGAACCACTTAGACTAAATCGAGTCCTTAGAAAGAACTTACTCACAAAGTTCCTTAAGTAAGGCCTCTTGACAAACCCAAATGTTTCTTATAGACCCTTTCAGGTTCTCTAATGCCTCCTATTTTGGACTTTGGACCTGCCCCAACTTATGAAATTTCATGAATAAGAACCCTCAGCAAACTTGATTGCAAATGTCTTGACCCATTCAAGTTTCTGGATTGCTTCTGCTTATAAGAAAAAATAAGTAAAGTCATTTGGAGAACCCAATTTGGTCTAGAAAGACCAAATCAGGTTTTACAAGTGACTTTACTTATGAATTTTTCACAAGTAAAGTGGTTTATAAAACCCAAAATGCACTATGGGGACCAAGTAATTGCATTTGGAAAGCCCAAAGTAGTTCCCCTTGACAAACCTGAAATACACTTGGTTAAATGAAATGAGGTAAACACTTAGTTTTTTCATGGAATAGGTCTGATAAGGAACCTTAATGAATTATTTTAGCCAAAACATGGATTGAATACTTATGCATAAAAGAGGGGGTGCCCATTTTTTACTTTAAATGACCAAAAAATGGTCAACAAACTAGTGACTCATAGGAAAAGCATACTTCTAATGCTTGGAAAGACTGGTAGCCTCAAAGTCCATTGGGTATGGAGTCAGAATGCATCCTAATCATGTTAAAATAGCCTTGTAAATACCCTTTATCTAACAAATATTTACCTCAAACAACAAGGGAAAATAGCATGCAACAAAGGTAAAAAACAACAAACTTGTGCAACAGCACTTAGGAAAAATGAGAAAAAACAAGGAAAACTATGTACATGACAAAAGAAACATAATAATAATGCTTAAGGTATATCCTATTTACTAGGATATGTATCTCTTCACCATCCAACTTGGAGAGTTGGAAAGCATTGTGTTGCTTGCATTAGGTGATGGCATATGGGCCACTCCACAAAGCATCAAACTTCATGTGCCTTCCAAGCTTGTCTCAATCCTCATCCCACTTCAAGACAATGTCACCTTTTGAGAATCTCTTTGGTGTAGACCTTTTATCAAAATGCTTCTTTGTTTGTTGTTGGTGGCTGGTCATGGCATCTATGGCTTGGTCTCTCACTTCTTGAAGCTTCATTAGCTTACAATAACTAACTTCCAAGTTGTCACTCTCCATTAATTGTAGATGATGGACAAGATCCAAGGCTGATAACTCAAGTGAGATAGGAAGTCTAGCTTCCCTTCCATACATAAGTGTGTATGATGAATTATTGATTTCCCTCTGTAGAGTGATCCTATCTGCCCAAAGAGTTATCTTCAACTTGGCATGCCAAGTCCTTTGATTTTCTTCCATTGTCCTCTTTATGATTCAAATTCTTGTTTGTGGACTCATCTAGCCCATTTCTTTATGGATATTAGTTGAAAGAAGTGTTGAGATAGATGTCATACTTTAATACCCACTCACTTATCTTTGTTCCCCAAAAAGTCAATGCATTGTTTGAAATGATTGTGGTTGGGACCTCAAATCTTGTCACTATGCCTTTATAGAAATTTAGGACTGCACTCTCATTGGCCTCTTTCAAAGCTACGACCTATACCCACCTTTTCAAATAATTAATGTCATTCAAAACTCACTTGTGGCTAGCACTAGATGGAGGATTGATCAGCCTTATGAAGTCAAACCCCCATTGCATGAATGGTTTTTCCACCTGAATAAGATGAAGAGGCATGGAGCTACTCATTATTTCCCATCAAAAAAGGCACATTTTTTACATTTCCTCACCCAAGCATGAGTGTCTTTAAACAAACTAGGCCAAAAGTAACCAACCCTCATAATCTTTGTAGTTGTGGCCTTGAGAGCAAAGTGGCCACTAGTTGATCCATCAACTTGGTTTAAATCAATTCATCTCAAGAGCACCCCTATAAAAAAAAATTTAAGTGTCACTCTATCAACTAGGACATAAGTAAGATATTGGAGTCTAAAATACCTCCTCTTGGTCCTATCAAGACCTTGTGGACACTCACCAGTTTGAAGGAAATGAACCATGTCTTGTGCTCAGCTCTTCATGACTATAGGTACAGTTATTGTAGGTTTATCATAGAGTACCAAAATGTCCTTATTTAGTTCTTTCAAGTCTATACCAAGGTGTTCACACAACCCTCTTCCTCTTACCAGCTTGGTGGTATTGATCTCTACATCATAATCTATTACTTTGGTAATCCAACCTACCCTTTTCTCATTCAAGTCTTGACTCAGCAAGAAGTCTTTTACAGTAGGATGTAGCACTATGATGCAAACTTTGCTACTAGACAACATATGTCTACTGTTCTTCACACTTCATATGATTAAAAGTACTTGCTTCTCAACATACGTGTATCTAATCTCATAGCCTTCTAAACCTTGGTTGAAAAAAGCAAGAGGTTATTCTAAATTCTCACCATTTGCTTGAGTGAGCATAGCAAAGATTATCTTTTCATTCCCAAAGGTGTATAGATTGAATTCCTTGGATAAGTTTAGACTAGTCAGGGTAGGAGCTTGGGTAATAGCTTGCTTGATACCTTCAAAGCTTTCTCTTCTTCTTACTATCCACATGAATCTCATCCTTCCTTAGCATAGAAGTTAGTGGCTTGACAAGCTCAACAAAGTTAGGAGTAAATCTCCTAATGAAATTTGTCTTACCAAAGAAACTTTGCAGGCCCTTCTTGTGCTTAGGCAAGGACAATGTTAATATGGTGTTCACCCTCTCTGGATCAATGGATAAGCCTTCCTTTGAAATGACATGGCCCAAGAGCTTACCTTCATGGATAGAAAACACACATTTCTTTAGGTTGAGAGAGATGCCAAACTCTCTACACCTTTCAAATATTTGCCTCCGGTGCTTCAAGTGTTCACTTTCCTCCTTGGAAAAGACTATCACATCATCAATATAAACTAACACAATGTCATTCATCAAACCTTGGAAAGCCATGTCCATAGCATGTTGGAAGGTAAATCCAGCATTTGACAATCCAAATGGCATCTTCTTGTATGTGTATGTTCCCCACTTGGTGGTGAAGGTTGTCTTGTATTGATCACATTCTTGCACAAGGAATTGATTGTACTCAGAGTAGCCATCTAAAAGATAGAACCTTTCACCACCTATCACCATCTAAAGAATTTGCTCCATACTTGGAAGGGGATAGTGATCTCTCAATGAGACTCTGTTCAGGTCTCTAAAATCCACATACAATCTGATTTCTCCATTATTCTTCCTAATAGGGACCAAATTGGTCAGCCAAGAAGAGTGTTTGATAGGGAAAATGATCCTAGAATCGATCAGTTTGGTGAGCTCCTTCCTCATGAGAGGCTCAAATTTGGATTGATTTGCCTTTGCTTTTACTTGATGGGTTTGGAACCTTCCTCTAACTCAATGATGTGTTGGGACACGCTTAAATCCAAGCCCTTCAAATCACCATACTCCCAAGTGAAGACATCAACAAACTATTGACATAACATAATGAAAGCATACTTTTTCTCATTGGTACACGCCTTCCCAAGTTCAAGTAGCTTATGCTTATATATCTCTACCCTTTTATAATTTTCCTTTTTGGTTGACATGCTTTCTTTGTCTCTCTTGAGTTGGTCATCTTCATTGAAAATGCTCTCAAGAGTTACCAAACCTTTGGGAAGCCTGTTGGTCTTTAGTTGAATAATCTACCCATCATACTACTATTGTAGCTTGGACTCATTTTTGGAAGCAAACTTAGCTTCTTCCTACAAGAAAAGTGCTATTTGTTGGTCATTTTCAAACACCTACCAATTTGTGACATTGTCTGGTATGGAGGGTCTCACAATCACCTTTAAATGATGATGATTCTTGCTTTGTCTTATCCCCTTTGAGATGTCAAACTGAGCACCAACTATTGTCAGTCTATCAACATGCTTGTTCTCCTCTCTTGGAATGGAAGTGATGTTAAGACTTGAGTAAGGAGTTTTTGGTCAATTTTTAACCTCTCACTTGGTTCATAATTAACTCACTATCTTCAAACACCTACAATTTTTTGATTCTTCTCTTCCTTGCCCATTTTAGGCCATGAATAAGGGCCTCATACTCTACTATGTTGTAGGTGTAGGAGAAATGAAATCTAAAAGTTGAGAAGTATTTGTCTTTTGAAGGTGAAACCAACATTACCCCGCCAATGGCTCCTAACTTGCTTCTAGATCCATCAAAGAAAAATTGTGATAAAACATAGTCCTCTTGGTCTATCTTCATCAATTTTGGCATGAAAGCATCTTTTTCATATATATAGTAGATTCTAAGACTAGCTTCTTCAATGAACTTGTAAGGATCATGCTCAAAGTTGTCATTTCCTCATTCATCTAGGAGCAGGTTAGCAACTCCTACAAGGGAAGATGATGGAGATTGATCCACCTAGAGCTCTTATTCATCAATAATTACATAGTTTACATTTACCACTTTGGGTGAGTATGTCTCCAAGTGATTATTGTGATGAGATCTGACTCAATCTTCACTTTAGTTCCATACTATGTCCTTAAAACTATGTAAGACCAGTTAGCTGCCAAGTATCCACCTATCTTGGATGTGAAATCCCTTGACAAGCAAAGAGGAAAGTAAGGAAGAACATCTGCCACTACCACATCATGAGAATTGAGAAGGTTGGACATGCATGGAGAGTTATATTCAAGCCTCTTGCCACTCCCAAGGTCTTATCTAGTGATCCATCCAACTATATAACTCCTTTGATCATTTACTCATACTTGAGGCCTAGCTTACTAGCTATGCATTTGGACATAAATGAGATGCTTGCTTTACGATAAATGATGTAATTATGGACCAAAAAATCACCAATAATTAGGGATAAATAGAAGGGGGACCTTCTGATCTTTTTTTGCTTGACTAGCCATGGGGGCAGCCCCATTTACTACCAACACATTATCATTTCTTGTTGGGACAACTTGCTCACCTAGCCCATACAAGTCCTTTTGGAGTATATTTTTTTATCATGGTAGTGATAAAGAATCTCAAAATAGGATTTTCATGTGTAACTTCTTCATTTGGTCCACCACATTAATTGAAGGATTTCCCCTTTAAAGTTATCCTTGGGAACATTCATAACCTGTGGTGTAATTTGAGGAGTTGAAGTTGTAACCATTGGCCTAAAATTGAGAAACTTTTGATTTTCTTGTGATCTTGGGGTTGTTTCAGGTGCACTCCTTACTTGATTAGGTGAAGGAGATGTAGTAGGTGCTTGAGTGGCTGCTTGAGCTTCATTAATGTCTCTCCTTTTGGATTAGTGTTGGATGCAAGAACATTATGATTACTTATGCTCCCCACATAGTTGATTGCATATAACTCTCCTTCCAAGTGATTCATGAGAGTGGAATTAGATTGACCCTGACTGCTATCTATCCTAAGTTGTGTTGACATCTTAAAATTTGAGGATTAGGATACCTGATCACTTTGTGCAGTCATGTTTTGATTTGGTATCTCACTAGCATAAACAGCCTTTTCTTGGCCATGCTCTAAAGGTGGATAGTTGGGTTGCTCCTGCACCAAATTATTTTTAGTGGGGATAAGAGCCTTGGAAGATGAAGGGCCATTTGTATTATAGCTTTGATAAGGCTTGACATGTGTAATTTGACCTTGCCCTTGATTATAATTCTAAAAGGGAGGCCTATTTGCTTGTTTAAACTGTTGATAGCCTTGATTTGGCCTATAACTCTGAGCTTGTTATCTTTTGAGGGTAACTAACTCATTGGTAACTGTTGACCAATTTTTGGTCTTGTAAGCCAAAATTAGGCACCCCCTACTTTTTCTTTGCAAAATTCATCCAATCCATGTTTTGGCTGGATGATCCCTCTGCTACCTTGTGCAAAAATGTTCTCTATTAGGCATTTCTCTTGAAAAAGCCAGGCATTTCACTCAATTTTGCTTTGCTAAGTGCAAATCAATTTTGTACAGGTGCATTACTTGTCTACTTTTATAAGTAGAAGCAATTGAAGAACCCAAAATGGTATAAAGTAATTCACAAAAGGCAATGAATTTCCTTTAAATTACATTTTGATGGCTTGATGGACATTTGTAAAAAGTTTTAAGGGTATGTGCCCTTGCAGAGGGCACCTTGGTTGGTGGCAGAACTAAATCAAAAGTTTCGAAGGGGATTTTTGAGGCACAAAGTGCCCTTATGGAGGGCACCTTGAGAAAGATGAAGACCATTTTAGAAAGCCCAAAGGGCACTTTTGGATGAAAGAAACCCTTACAAAGGGAAACCAGTTGAAGGAGACAAATTTCAAAGGCCTAACGGGCACGTGCCCTTCGAGAAAAGAAGTAATCAAAAGAAAAAAATTCTTTGAACAAAATGTCTGAAGGAATTCCTTCAAACATTTTGCCTAAAGGAAAGCATGACAAAAATCTTGAAACAAAGGAGTAGATATCGTTGAGAATCCGAAGGCCACATTAGTCAAAGACAAGCCAAGAATAAGCCAAGGCAAAGGAGAATTTGAAGGAAAGAAACAAAACATAAGAAAAGACAAAGCGAAAAAGATAAAACTAGGAATAGTTCCAACTATTGACAAAGGAAAAGAGTAGAATCAATGAGCACTCAGATCGAGATAGGTGGCATGAACAACTTAGAAAAGGAAGTTAATAAATTTAGATAGAATATATCTACTGAAAACTAATAAAATAAATTGGTTTTTGAACTAGAGAGACCAGCATCCTGTGTTTTCACACTTCACCATTAATTTTCATCTAAGTCACATTTAAGAATTAAAGAGAGCATAGTCAGTCACAACAACTTGGAATGGCCTTATTAGTTGTTTGGAATGGTCTCCCATGCTTGTGAAACCCAAGGATAGCTGAAATAGTGGTTTGGATAGCCTACAACATGGCTGCCATAGGCAATTCAAAGAAAGTGATAATAGCATGGTCTTTTGGTCTCTACAGAAGTGTTTAACTTAGCATGGGTTTTCATTCCTTGATTTGTCAACTATCTTGTTTCTAATTCTCTATATATTTGTAACTTCTCATTTGAGAAAAGATATCTCAACTTGTATGGTGAAGCCCTGAAGAAATTTACCTTGAATCAGAAGAAGCATTTTTACCTTTATTTGAGCTTGCACTTTTGCATATGTCTATGGTTTAATCTTGTGTTAAGTCATTTTTTTCATGCTTTTATAATTTTATTCCAACATATCTAGTGTATTGTGAGTTCTTCTCTTGCAGGTCAACAAGAAGTGTCTAGCTTAGAGTATAGGTACATGTGAACAGGCTATCCATAGTGTGTCTTAGAATACCTCTAGTAGTTCCTCCTCCCTGTATCTCTATAAGATCCCCTATTGAAACACTGATGTAAAAAAGGTTCTCATTTGAATGAAGTGTATGATTGTTTGTCTTTGGTGTAAAGTGTATGTCAAAATTGAGCAGACCAACCATTTTGGTCCATCACCACTTTAGTTTAGGTTCTAATTTTAGTATTTCTCTCCCTTTTCATCCCTCCCATTGTTAGTAGTAGAAAATCTAGGGCCTCAAGGTGAATCAAGAGGATCTATACCCTAATCTAGAGATTCATCCCTCATGTTTACAACCTATAGCAAGAGAAATGTCTCCATTATGCCACATGGAGGAAGAGAGTTGAGCCTCCCTTCAGAGGGTGCAATCCACTATGTCAACAATTTTTGGCATGCCTGATGGAATAGTTTATCCAAGGAGTTGAAGGATTTTTGGTGTGTTATTCAACCAATTAGACTTTGGAGGCATTTCAATCAACACCAATGAAGACTCTGAGTTACATCAACTGGTTAAGCAGTCCTGGTGCCATCAAAAAATCACATTTTGGTATGTATAATCCCATTGTTGAGTAGCATGGACCTTGTGTTTCTTCATATAGTTTTGATCAAGCTCAAGTTGTTCATGGAATTACCTCAAGAAGCTCTCCTAGTTTCCCTTCACCTAGTGTAAGGGAGATAATGTTGGAGTTTGAGACTCAAGTGATGGAGATAGATTAGATGAGCAGAATAGATATCAACAAGAGCTTATGTACAAAGAGGAGTGCTTATTCAAGAAAACTCGGGCCTTGCAATCCATGAAGGAAGAACTAACAAGATGGAGGAGCCCATTCATTTAATTAAATCATCCTTGTATGCCTTTTCCCATCCCAGATTAGCCCCCTCCTACTCAAAACAAAGTCCCCTCTTATACACCAAATCCTTTCTACCAAATAGCCCTTGCTCACCAAATCCAATCTTTTGGATCATCTAGTGCATTAATCACTCCTGCTCTTAATCCTTTGCATTTAGATTTCCAACACTAAATGGCATTAGAACAACCTCTCATGGAGACTAACCTTCTCAATTATTTATAATGTGGACCCTCTTTTGATAGGAATCACCTTATATTTTTTTGAAAGTAACACGTCTCTCTTGAAGTAGCTTTTCCTATGCATGAGCAAACCCTTCCTAGTCTCCATTAACCTCCTCAAGTCTTTCAGCATATAAGTGCCTATCATGAACTAGCTCAAGACCTTGAAGAGAATAAATTTGCTACCTGTTCACAAGGGAAGAGTTCTAATCCCAAGATCATAAGTTGGAAGTAAACAATAGAATCATGGGGTAGGAAAAAAGAGGAGGAGAGGCTTATTCATTTTGATAGAAGAATTGAAGAAGATGAAGTTTCTCCTACTCATCATGATGATTCTTGTGACCTCTAAGAAAGGCTCTTCCAAGATAATATAGCCAAGAAAATTGTGAGTTGGAGCCCATAATGAGGATCCTTAGCCAAGGTGTGATAGATGGTTTAGACCAAGTAGAATATCCTACATCTGAACACACCCCATCTACACCCCTCCAAGAGAGCTATCAAGCCACATATAATGTGGATGAAGTGATGGCCAAATGGAAGGAAGAGAATCATTTGATTCTATCTCAAGGTTTACGTCCTCTTCCACATGAGTTTAACCAGCAGCCTTCCACTTCATCCCTTCTCAAAGAGGAACCTATTTTGAAAGAGGCAAGTGAAGAAGAGAAGATCCAATTCATGGCTAATCAAGAAGCTCTCATGGATGACAATGAGGAGGAAATCATCATGGATGATCCTTTTGAAGACATCATCAATAATGGAGAATACATAGGTCATGCATACATGTAGATGTTCTAGCAATATGAAGATGAAGTTGACAAACTTTATTTGTCAACAATGGATGATGAAGAATGTAAGCATGGTAATCTCTCTCCCCCTTTGTTTGATGAAATTCCTTGTTTCTTTGATGAGGAGAATGACCATGCCATGGAACTCAAGTTGGAGGAGGATCAGGAGCATCTCTTTGAATAACTAGAGATTCTTGTTTTGAGAAAAAAAAAGAGGCCTACCCATCTTGATGAAAGCTTTGAAGAAGAGAGCCTTGATCAAGAAGATGATGTCCCCTAGGATGAGCAAGTAGTTTGTGATCTCATTACAGATATCACAATAGTCATCCTTATTCATGAAGGCTATGATGAACCAAAGGATTAGTTTGACAGGCTCCTTAACGAAGCAGAAGGGGACAAGTCAGTCCATGATGCATATTAAGGGGGAGATGAGCTAAATGAGCCCTATCGTGATGAGCTAGTAGCCATTAAGTTCTTAGTGAGATATATTAGCATGAAGGGCCAGCATGAGGTAGTCTCCATAGATAAAAGTAAATACATATATGTTTGAGAGATGTTTGACCCTGATTCACTTGGATACAAGCCAATCAAGGTGGCAGGCAAGAAGGGCAAGTCACCAAGTCTCCATTCCATTCATTCACTTGTCTAACACCATAATTTTTCTCATCTTGAAAGTGACTTAACAAGTTTTTCCTTTGATCTAAGAGGGAGAAGAGCATATTTGGTTAGTTGTACATAGTAGTTTGCTTTATGTTAGGTTGTCTTTTGTTTTTCCTAAGTGTTATGCATGTGTGTAGTATTTGTATCGTTTGTGTGTGTTTTTTCCTTATTGTTTGGGGCAAAATATTTTTTGGTTCATATGTCCTTACAAGGCTATTATTGACTTCTCCAAGATGCATCTTGACTCCATGCCTAATATACTTTGAGGCTACCAATCTTCTTTAGCATATCATGCATGCTTTTCATCTGATTCACTAATTGTGTTGACCAATTTTTGGTCCTACAAGCCAAAATTGGGTATCCCCTCCTTTTTCTTTGTAAAAGTCATCCAATCTATGTTTTGGATAGATCATCCCTCTATTGTCTTGTGAAAAAATGTTCTTTGCCAGACTTTTCTCATGAAAAAGCTAGGTGTTTCCCTCATTTTTCTTTGCCAAGTGCAAATCAAGTTTGTGTAGGTGCATTACTTGTCTACTTTTATAAGTGGAAGCGATTGAAGAAATTGAAATGGTCTAAAGTAGTTCAAAAAAGGAAATGGATTTCCTTTGGAGGGAATTTTGATGGCTTGAAGGATGTTTGTAAAAAAATTGAAGAGTATGTGCCCTTGCATAGGGTACCTTAGTCGATGGTAGGACCAAATCAAAAGTTTTGAAGGGGATTTTTAAGACACAAAATGCCTTTGTAGAGGGCGCCTTGAGAAAGATGAAGACCATTTTAGAAACCCTAAAGGGAAATTTTGGATGAAAGAAACCCTTACAGAGGGCATCCAACTGAAGAAGGAGATAAATTGTAAAGTCCTGAAGGCCACGTGCCCTTAGAGAAAAGAAGAAATCAAAAGAAAGAATTACTTCAAACATTTTGTCTAAAGGAAAGCACAACAAAAAGCCCAAAACAAAGGAGTAGAGATTGTTGAGAACTCGAAGGCCCGATAAGTCAAAGACAAGCCAAGAAGAAGCCAAGGCAAAGGAGAAGTCGAAAGAAAGAGATAAAACACGGGCAAAGACAAAGTGGAAAAGACAAAACTAGGAACAGTTCTAACTACTGACAAAGACAAAGGGTAGAATCAATGACGACTCAAACTGAGACAAGTGACATGAACAACTCAACAAAGGGAGTTAATATATTTAGGTAGAATATATCTACCAAAAACCAATAAAATAGATTAGTTTTTAAACTATAGAGACCAATGTCCCATGTTTTCATGCTTCATCATTAATGTGCATCCAAATCATGTCAAAGTATTAAAGAGAGAATAGTCAGTCACAAAAACTTAAAATGGCCTTATCAATTATTGGGGATGGTCTCCCATGCTTTTTCAGCCCAAGGATAGCTAAAATAGTGGTTTGGATAGCCTACAACATGGATCTCATAGGCAATTTGAAGAAAGTGGCAGAAACATGGTCTTTTGGTCTCTGTAGAAGTGTTTAACTCAACATGGGTTTCCATTCCTTGATTTGTAAGCTATCTTGTTTCCATTTCTCTCTATATTTATAACTTCTCATTTGAGAAAAGATATCTCAGCTTGTATGGCAAAGCCCTAAAAGAATTTACCTTGAATCAGAAGAAGCATTTTTATCTTCATTTGAGCTTGCATATGGTTTTATCTTGTGTTAAGTCATTTTCTTTTATGCTTTCATAAGTTTATTCCAATTTATCTAGTGTATTGTGAGTTATTTTCTTGTAGGTCGACAAGTGTCCAACTCAGAGTATAGGCACATTTGAATAAGTTGTCTATAGTGTGTCTTACAATATCTCTAGTAGTTCCTCCTCTCTATATCTCCATAGGATCCCCTATTGATGTAATAAAGGTTCTCATTTAAATGAAGTGTATGCTTGCTTGTTTTTGGTGTAAAGTGTATGTCAAAGCTGAGTAGACCAACCATTTTGGTGCATCATTATTTTAGTTTAGGTTCTAATTTTAGTATTTCTCTCCCTTTTCATCCCCCCCATTGTTATTAATAGGAAATCTAGGGCTTCAAGGTGCATCAAGTGGAGCTAGCCCCTAATCTAGAGATTCATCCCTCACATTTGCAACCCATAACAAGAGGAATGTCTCCATTATGCTGTGTGGAGGAAGAGAGTTGAGCCTCCCTTCAAAGGGTGTAATCCACTACGTCAATAGTAACACTTTGCAATAGGCTCTTAACTTGATAGATGTCATTTGTAGGGGTAGCAGCTAGTTTGTCTTGATTAGGGAAAGGAGCTAGAGTGGGCAAAGTAGGCTAGACTGAGGGCTATAAATCAAGAAAGAGTGGCATAAGAGGTCTAATAGATATCTTTTTTGCTTAAACAAGGAAATTTTTAGTAGCTATGGCTATCTCATAAGCAGTGAGCAGAGTGTTTCCACTTATAGACTGTATCATGACAACAATGTCACTATTCAAGGCCTTCATGTAGTAAAGAAAAGCATAGCTTGGGGTTGGCCTCACAAAACTTGGGATCCTGTCCCAAGTCTTTTGGAACCTAGTGTCAAAATCTTGCATAAACTAATGTGGGGCTCTCTTCATGGTGGTTAACTGCTCAGCTAGAGACAAATGATCACTTTTTTTCCCAAACCTATTGGCCAAGAGAGTCCCTAACTCATCCTATGAGCCAGTTGAGTTCACATGCAAGGTCCCATACCAGTCTAAAACTCTCCCTTTAAAGGACAAGGCTAGAAATCTAATGGTTACATTTTCTTCAATGATATTATGGATTTTGTATAGGTTTTCTATGTTTTTAATGTGCTCAACAGCAGTGATTGATCCCTCTCTACTAAAGTGAGGAACACTTTTAAGAGCTATCTCTATAATTGGGTCATATTGTCAAAGGTCCAAGGGACTTTGACCATTGAAGGCCACAAAAGGGAAAGCTCTAAGGGCTGCCATGGTTGTGAAAGGATTCAACAGGGGTCTCCTTGAGTAGGTATATTTTATGGCTAGCTTAGGAAAATGGCTTCTTACGTAAGGGTGGATATTTTCAAATCTTAGTCTCTTTGTTGAGTTCAAAGGTAACTCAACAAATTCAAAAGGAACATTAATAGAAGAAGATCTTATAGTGACCTTTGGCATGGGATGTTAGGCTGGTCATTAACCAAAGACTTAGTTCCTAAATGGAGTCACCAAGTGCTAAATATAGCTCCTTTTAGATTTTTTAACAATTATCAAGACCAACACCAATCCTAAAACTTGTAAGACAGAAATTGATCCCCACCAGGCATGTCAAAAATTATTGACACAATATATTGCACCCTCTAAAGAGAGGCTCAGCTCTATTCATCCATGCAACACAATGGAGACATCCCTCTTTTAATGGGTGGCAAACATGAGGGATGAATCTCTAGATTAAGGGCTAGATCCCCTTGATGCACCTTGAGGCCCTAGATTTCCTACTACTAACTACTTAGGGGGATGAACAGGGAGAGAAAAATATTGAAATTAGAACCTAAACTATGTGGTGATGCACCAAATGGATGGTCTACTTAGCTTTGACATACACTTTAAATCAAGATAAGCTAGCCTACACTTCACTCAAAATGAGACCTTCTTTGCAATAATGTTTCAACAGGGGATCTTATGGAGAGATAAGAGAGGAAAAAAATAGCACAAAAAGTGTTCTGAGACACACTATTGCAAAGCCTATTCACTTGCCTACACTTCTTCAAACACTTCTTGTGAGCTACAAGAGAAGAAAACACAAACACTAGACACTGCTAGGGTTAGCACATGAAGGTAGATAAAAAGACCACACTTTCACAAAACTAACACCCAAATGTATGATCAGTACAACACTCAAAAAAGGTAAAAACTTTGTCTTAGATTCAAGATAAAATTTTGCACGGCTTCACCATACAAGCTAAGAGATCCCTTCCTCAAATGAGAAATTACAATATATAGAGTACTAAAACCAAAAGCTAAAAAATCCTTAGGAAAAGAGACCCATGTTGATTCAAACATCTGCTTAGACAAGAGGCCATGCTACTGTCATGTTTTTCAAATTTGCATATGGAAACCATGTTCTAGGTTGTCCAAAATGTCACCTTTATTGTCTTTAGCTTACAAAAGTATGTGCAACTCCTTTTAGAAACTGACAAAGCCATTTTGAAGTTGTGGTTGGATTGGGTTTTCTTCAATGCATGGGTGCAACTTGGCTGCACATTAAAATCTTGACGTAAAAACATGGTTGCACCTTCTATCATTCAAAAACTAATCCTTTTATTGGTATTTGATAGAGACTTTCACCTAAGTGCATTTACTCTTCTTACTGATGACACATGTGCCACTTTCCTTAGTCTAGTTGGTCCTTGGCTCTATACTTTTGACTTGTCACACCACTTGGAACATTTTGAGATTTTACTTTATTGTGTTGCATGACCATGTTCTAGGTTATCTAACTTGTTTTTTTATTTTTTATTTCTCTTTGCCTTGGCTTTTTCTCTTTTGTCTTTAAATATTTAGGTTCTCGGGTGCTTGGTAATGTCAAATTTCTTTGGACAAAATGTTCAAAGGAATTTTTTTAGACATTTTGTTTGAAGGAATTATCTTTTGGGCTTGCCTTTGCTCCTTTCTTTTGGTGGGCCTTTGTGCTACATTTTTCTTTGGATAAAATGTCTGAAATAATTCCTTCAGATATTTTATCTAAATGAATTCTTTAATTTGATTGTTTCTTTTCTTGAAGGGCATGTGCCCTTTGAGCATTTTATCTTCATCCTCTTCTTCTTAAAGTGCCCTCTGTAAAGGCTTCTCCCATCCAAAATTGCCTTTTGCAAGGTTAGGTTCCCTTCAAAAACTCTAAAAATGACCCTTAAAAAAAGTGAAAAGAGTCATCTTTCTTAACCAAGTGCCCTCTACAAAGACACTTACCCTTTAAAACTTTTTCAATTACCCTACACATAGTCAAAGTGCCCTCTGAGGAAATTCCTTACCTTAACAAACCGCTTAGACTAAATCAGGTCCTTAGAAAGAACTTACTCACAAAGTTCCTTGAGTAAGGCCTCTTGACAAACCCAAATGTTTCTTCTAGACCCTTTGGGTTCTCTAATACCTCCTGCTTTGGACTTTTGACCTACTCCAACTTATGAAATTTAATGAGTAAGACCCCTCAACAAACTTGATTGCAACTATCTTGACGCATTCAAGTTTCTAAATTGCTTATGCTTATAAGACAAAATAAGAAAAGTCATTTGGAGAACCCGATTTGGTCTAGTAAGACCAAATCAAGTTTTTCAAGTGACTTTACTTATAAACTTTTCACAAGTAAAGTGGTTTATAAAACCTAGAATGCACTATGGGGACCAAGTAATTGCATTTGGAAAGCTCAATGTAGTTCCCCTTGACAAACCTAAAATACACTTGGTTAAACTAAATGAGGTAAACACTTGGTTTTTTCATGGAATAGATATGATAGGGAACCTTGATGAATGATTTTAGCCAAAACATGGATTGAAGACTTATGCATAAAAGAGGGGGTGCCCGTTTTTTACTCTAAATGACCAAAAAATGGTCAACGGTCACCATGTATAAAAGCACTCTTTACATCTATTTGGTGAACATCCCATCGATGTGTGGTTGTAATGGCTAGAGAGTCTTATAGATGTCATCTTGACTATAAGAGAAAATGTCTTAGTGTAGTCTATGCTAGGCCCCTGAGAAAACCCCTTTGCAATTAGGTGAGCTTTATACTTATTGAATAACCCATCTACACCATACTTGGTTCAATAAACCCATTTACAATAGACCAATTTTCTTCCTTTGAGAAGAGGGACCAAGTCACATGTTTTGTTCCTAATTATGGAGCTATACTCTTTTTGCATAGTAGAATCCCATTCTAAAATGTTAGATTCCTCATGAAAGGTTTGTGACTTTGAGGCAATGGCCAAATATGCATGTGAAGTCCCCTGAAACTATGAACATGTCCACCTTGTATTCGATTGATTTCTAACCCATTTCCCAGCACTTTAAAGTGTCTATCTAGCCCAAGTGGGACCAAAATTGTATGAGATTGGAGAATTAAGAGGTGAGTCCTCATCATCTATATTGTGAGTGTGAGATGGAGGAGAATCCTCATCACTGCTCTCATCGCTTGAACTTGAAGAATAAAAAGAGTCATCCTCATCATCAAAAGGATCTTGAGGTGGATTTACATCACTATCAAAATTAAAATCAATGCCCAATGAGACTTTTGAAGAGTCTAGAGTGCCAAGATTGTGTCCAAGTGGGCCCTTGTGAAACTTAACACTCCTTTCAATGAGCAACTCATGATTTTTAGGTTGGAGAAGCTTATATCCCTTAACACCCTCTACATACCCCAAAAAGATGCAAGATTGACTCTAAGCGTCTATTACCTTTCATTTCTTCTTAGAAGCATCGGCCACGGTTGGTGATCCAAACACTCAAAAGTGATCTACTATAGGCTTGTGACCATCCCAAGCTTCAAAAGGAGTGATTCCTTTCAAGGCTTTGTGTGGAACTCAATTCTGCATATAGCATGCACAATTGATTGCTTTGACCTAATATTGAGGAGTAAGAGATGTTGATTAAAGCATGTAATTTGCCATTTCCTTCAAAGTATAGTTCTTACATTCAGCCACACTATTCTACTAAGGACTGTATGGAATTGTGTTATATTTGAATCCCCTATGATGTGCAAAACTATTGAAACCTATTGTTGACATACTCCTTTCCATTTTCAATCCTTAATATTTTAATGAAACATTATAACTACTTCTCTATAAGTGCCTTGAAGTCCTTAAAGTGGTCAAAGACCTTTGACTTCTTTTTGAGAAAAAACACCCAAGTGTACCTCAAAAAAATTTCAATGAATGTGAGCATATATCTTGTCTTATTGAATGAAGGTTTTGGAAATGGACCTACTAAGTTACTATAGCCTATCTTTAGCTTTTGTTTGGCTCTCCTTACTTTACCCTTGTCATATTTCTCTTCTAGATGCTTATCAAGAATGCAACCATTACATAGGCCATCTGATAATTCGACTTTAGGCAACCCTAAAACCATGTCCTAATGACTAAGTTGTTCTAAGTAATGGTAGTTTAAAAGTCAAAATTGTGCATGCCATAGTTTACTTACTTCATCTGCATGAATAAGTAGTGTGATTAAGGGTTGATCTAGGGAAAAATATGAGAAGGGATATAGACTAGACTGATGATTGGCCTTTCCATAAGTCACTTTAGTGTCACTATGTAGCTCCTTGATGACCATTGAATCAGTTGTGAACTCAACTCACTTCCCAGAAACTATGTGAGTGATTTGATATACTGACAAAAGATTGGTGGATAGTGAAGGAACACACAGAACATTATTGAAGGTCTTGTCACTTATTTCTACTGATCCTTTACCATTTAATTCTATTAAAGTTTCATCACCCATTAGAATTGAAGGCATAGAACAAGGCTCTATTGACAATTTTGACCCCGTAGGTCAAATTGTCACCCTTACCATTTAAAACTTTGAAATGTCATTTTGTCTTTAGATCTCAATAATTGGTGCTAAAAAATCCTTGAAAATCCATGGTTTACAGGCCTTGAGGTTGTCTAGGTGATTTAGGGGGTTTTCTTTCACTTGTCTTATTCTTTATAGAAAAGAATAGATGTTGATTAGAGCAGTTGAAAGGAGCAAATTCTAAAGAGGAATTCAAGCTTTACAAGAAATAAGGTTATTCTCAAAAGTGCAAAGATCATTTTAATGTTTTGAGAGGGTTTATTACTTTCATAAAATTTCATTTTTCAAAATCTTGAAGTCCTTTTCAAAAAATTTGAAGGCCTTTACAATTTTTCTAAAGACTATTTCATAGAGTAAAATTGGGCTCTTTTCCTTTCAGGTCATCCATTGTAAAGTTTCCAAAGGAATTGTCCAAAGAAAATGGTCTATTAAACAAAGTGGAAGGGACATTTTATAAATCTAAAGGGCATTTTCACAAGTTTGAAGGGTCTTTTCCTTTCAGGAGGAGGCATTTCAAGGGACCAATCAAGAAAGCTGAAGGGTATGTGCCCCTGGGAAGAAGGCAATTTTAAAATTTTGAGGGACACTTTCAAAACTATAAAGGGTACTTTCCCTTTGAAAAGTTCATTTACAAAATCCAAGACAATTCCTTCAGACTTTTTGTCTAAAAAAAAAGTGTATAAAGTAGAGCTTCGAACATTTTGTTTGAGAGACAAAAAAGCCGAAAGAAAGAGACCAATTCAAAAAATTTGAAGGACTTTTTAGGGGTAAGTGTACCATTTCATTTTTTTGAAAGGTCACTTGGGGAAAAGCCAAAGGGCACATTTATGAAAAGCTAAAGGGGTCACTTTAACTTTCTCAAGGGACAATTTTGAGGACTTTTTAAGGGATCTGAGTGAACCATTTCATTTTTTTCAAAGGGCATGTGCCCTTCAGGAAATTCAATTTTCAAAGAATTTTGAAGGGTAGAATCCCTTCAAAAAATGATCAATTACAAAAATCCTAAAAGGGTATTTTCCCTTCGATAAAGTTCAAAACAAGAAATCTGAAGGGTTATTAGCCCTTCAAAAAAGGACTTAACAGAAAGGCCAAAGGTCCACTTGAAAATTTGAAGGGTCATTTAGCCCTTCAAAAAATGACGTTTCAAAAAGCCCAAAGGGCATTCTGAAAAAGATGAAAGGGTCCATTCTTTCAAAAAAAGACTTAGGAGAAAGTCCGAAGGGACATTTTAGAAATCTAAAGGGCAATTCAAAAGAAGAAATTCTTTTGGATTTTTTGTTTGAAGGAAGTTTACAAAGAAAGGGACCATTGTCATAAGCCTAAAAGATTTATTTCCTTTAGATTTTTTATCTAAAGGAAATGGACTTAATAGAATAGATGAAAGAGATGAAGAGATAATTCATCCAAATAATTTATCCATGAGAAAATGATAAAGTGACAAAAGATAAAAAGCTCAAAGATATGATTCCTTCAGACTTTTTATCTGAGGGAGTTATTCAAACCAAAGGAAAGAAATAAAATGTAAGAAATAAGTCTTAAAAAAATGAGCAAAAAGGAATAATCCCAAGACAATTACAAAGGGACAAAACAAATAGATGATGGAGAAATACATGCACAAAAACAAAGAGCCAAAAACCAAAATGCAAGAGATTTTAACAACCAATAAAAAGATTAACACATTATACAACATGTAAAGTGGCATTAAATATGATTAGACATGTCTAAGATGTGTAACCATTTCAAACATGACACTTTCATTTCTAAAATAGAGACTTGTTTGCATGAAGGACTCAAGAAGTTTAACATTGGAGAGCTTAACGTAGATTTCATACATGCACTCTTTTTAATCTGAACCTTTCAAATATTTCTAACAGTTCAAGTGGAGTTCTAAATCTAGTTTTGGCATTGATTTCATGCAAAGAAGAACCTTTCAAATGCTCAGTATCTCAAGAGGAGTTCCATAATTAGAGATTGGTATAGCATCATGCATGTTGGAATTTTTGGCTCAAGCTTGGGCTCACCATCCATTTTTAACACCAAATATTTTTCATGCAAGGCATAAGACAAAACTAGATTTTATTTGAAGGTCAAAATGACACAAGTTAGACTAAGTTGACCTCTTCTTCTATTTTTAGCACCAATCTCTTAGTCGGTGTATACTTTTCTATATAAGTTGGCTTTTTAATCTTGAATTGTATCCCTTTTTTTAGCAAGATCAAATTTTACCAAAGATTGAGTTTGTAACATTTTTTTAAATTAATATGAGTATTTTTATTTTTTAGAATGTTGGTATAATGTATTCATGTCAGTTATTTGCATAAGTGATATAATTTCTCTTCCTTGTCAAGTCTTGATTTTTACCTAGCAGCATAGTTGACCAGTTTATGCAGGTCATGTTTTGTATTTGATGTCTCTTGGTTGAGTTTATAGTGGATATAATCAATTGGATAGTGCCTTGAATCAGATTTATTCTTTCATTTCCTTCAAGCTTTCATCATCGAATAGAACCTTTTCATGAAATATTGATGCATTAGGGTCATTTGGAGTTAAAAATTCAACCTTTTTACTGTCTAATTAGTGTTTGAGGAGTCTAAATTAAGTGGATCAATCAAAATTCAAGTGTATCACTATAACTAGATAGGATTTCCATTCAAGTTTCTCTCTCTTTTCTCAACAATTTATAGCATATATCAAATATTCTAATTAATACACCAAAGGGAGCTAGCCCTTATAATCTAGAGATTCAATCCATTGATTAGGTCACCACATCCAAGGATTATTTTCATGTTTTAGCAGACTTTGAAGGCCTAAAACACTTTCACAAGGGTGAAAGTCTGATTGACAATAGTTTTTGGCATTCTCGATGGGACACACTGGAGTTGGTCTTGATGAAATTATAGTTGTAGCAGTGTTTTTAAAGAAGTAATTGGTGATTCTAAACTCAAGCAATTACTTTTAATAGTCTACACATGATTTCCATGTAAATCTATTCTTATTGCATTATCATGAATGAGTTTTGATGGCTGTGTATGAAGAGAATTCTTATGTTATGTTTCCTTATCAGCCCTATGATGAATTATACTGGCCTTATTATGATACCTATGAGTCTCTTTATGAACCTAATCAACTCTATCAGGAGTATTATCAAAGCTATGTTGAGCCTTATCAAGTTTTTCATGATCCTTATTATCAAGATCATGATTCTTACCTTCCTTGTGAGCCATATCAGTCTTAAGACTAGATTTCATCTTTCCCATATGGCTATGATGTTGCATATGAGCAGTCTTGTCTTCAAGAATGAATGAATGAAATAGAGCTTAGAATACTAGCATATGCAAGAAAAGTTTGTTCAAACTCTTAGTATGAGGATGTGAATGGTGTATTTCAAAATGTGTCAAATGATCCAGAAGAGATAAATGTGTTATGTATTCTTGTATTGGAGAAGATGAAATCTTGGGAGAGGCAAAAAATCAAGTTTAACCACTTGTCTATAAAGGGTTCTAGTGTTCCTTATTCTCATGAAGTTCTTAATCATGTCTAATGTGTGCCAAGGGAGCTTCCTAGTTGTATTCAAGAGCCTATTCATGAGGTTAAGCCTTCTTATAGTCCCCTTTCTTCACCACTCATATCTCAATCACAAGTTGTTCATGAGGACAAGGAGATTTTAGACTTCGATGAGGTAATGGCCAAGTGGAAGGAATAGAATATAGAGGTCTTTAAGAGTTTCTCTTTCCCTCCTCTCTAAAAATCCCTAGATAATTCCATTATTTTCTAGATTCCAAAATCTGATCATGATCAACCTCCCATGCTTCATTCTCCCTCTCAAACAAATGAATTTTATCACCCTCCCAGCATTTCCCTTCTTCAAGAGGAACCTGTTCTCTAGAAGATTTAAAAAGATGTTGTAGCTATAGGTCAAGTTCTTGCAGAGTGTGTAGAGGATGCTTCAGGTGGGTTTTAGGAAGAATTTTCTATTGATACTTCACTTAAGGTTGTAGTTGAGAATCCAATTATAATTAAGAATGAGAAGGTTGATCTTGATGTGAAAGAACTCCAAGAGGAGATGATACAAATTGAAGTCATAAATGAGCTATAGATATATCATATTGAGAAAGATCCAGATAGCTTTCAAGTTGATTTTATTCAAATAAATCAAATTGAGGAACAAAAAGATGATTGGCAATTGTACTTTGAATCTCTATAAGAGACTAAAGAACTTTGTATGGATATGATGTCTATTAAAAAGCATGTTTATAATAAATCTGATCAAGAATCACCTATCCAATATCATAATACAAATTGGTTTTCCTATTCAAAGCTCCTTGAAGAGATGGATTAACTTGCAGCAATTGATAAGAAGGATGTGGTCACTCAAGAACAATGCATAGATGAGATATCACTTGACAAGGTGATAGATGATAAGAAGTATGAAAAAGATCAAGAATTACTTGATGATTTTGTCTTTGTTGGTGACTATTTTTCTATTGATAACTCATTTGAGAAGATGTTAATATAGATGGTAGACAAGAAAAATGTCTTATCAAAGTTTATGATTAATAAACATCTTGCCTTGCAACTTGTACCATCTCTTAGAGTGACTAAGTTTATGAATTTTCCTTTTGATCTAGGTGGATGTCTTATCAAAGTTTATGATTAATAAACATCTTGCCTTGCAACTTGTACCATCTCTTAGAGTGACTAAGTTTATGAATTTTCCTTTTGATCTAGGTGGATCATGCTTTGTCATGGTGAGCTAGGTTCTTTGCTTTTTTTTTTTTCCTCCAATTATTGTTCAAGCACATTAGTTTAGTTTGTTTTGTTCCAAATAAGTGCTTGTTTACACATTTGATTTTTAGTTAGTTTTATCTGATTCATGTGTTTCCCTTCTTATTTTGGAGGATGAAGGTTATCTCATGCCATAAGAGAGTTTTCAGTCATGGATTAGATCTATCATTTTTTTGTGAATTCAAATATCATGTATATAGCTAGGTTCTCAAGCATAGCAGGCATGCTTTCTAGTTGAATCATCAAAATGTTGACAATTTTGACTCCACATGTCAAATTTCCACCCTTGCCATTCGAAACTTTACAATGTCATTTTGTCTTCAGAGCTCAATAATTGGTCTTGAGAAATCCTTAAAAATCCATGGTTTATAGGCCTTGAGGTTGTCTAGGTGATTTAGGGGGTTTTCTTTCACTTGTCTTGTTCTTTGCAAGAAAGAACAGATGTTGATTAGAGTAGTTGAAAGGAGCAAATTCTAAAGAGGACTTCGAGATTTACAAAAAGAAAGGTTATTCTCAAAAGGGAAAAGATCATTTCAAATTTTTGAGAGGTTTTATTACTTTTGGAGAAGTTCATTTTTTAAAATTATGAAGTCTTTTTCAAAAATTTCGAAGGCCTCTACAATTTTTTTGAAGACTATTTTATAGAGGAAAATTGCTCATCCATTTCAAAGTTTTCAAATGAATTTTCCAAATAAAATGGTCTAATGAACAAAGATGAAGGGACATTTTAGAAATCCAAAGGGCATTTTCACAAGTCTGGAGGGTCTTTTCCTTTCGGGAGGAGGCATTTCAAGGGACCAATCAAGAAAGCCAAAGGGTATATGCCCTTAGGAAGAAGGCAATTTTAAAACTATGAGAGACACTTTAAAAATTCTAAAGGGTACCTTCCCTTTAGAGAGTTCATTTACAAAATCTTAGACAATTCTTTTGAACTTTTTTTGAAGAAAAAGTGTATAAAGCAGAGCTTCGAACATTTTGTCTGAGAGACAAAAAAGCTAAAAAAAAGAGACCAAGTAAAAAATCCCAAAGGACTTTTTAGGGGTAATTGTACCATTTCATCTTTCCTAAGGGTCACTTAGAAAAAATATGAAGGACACATTTATGAAAATCCAAAGGGGTCACTTTAACTTTTTCGAGGGATAATTTCGAGGACTTTTCAAAGGATCTGAGTGAACCATTATTTTTTTTTGAAGGGTATGTGCCCTTCAAAAAAGTCACTTTGCAAAGAATTTCAAAGTGTGTAATCCCTTTGAAAAAGGATCGATTACAAAAATCATGAAGGGTATCTTCCCTTCAAGAAAATTCAAAACAATAAATCTGAAGGGTTATTAGCCCTTCGAAAAAGGTCTAAGCAAAAAAGTTGAAGGTCCACTTGGAAATTTGAAGGGTCATTTAGCCCTTCGAAAAAGGACATTTCAAAAATCTTGAAGGTCATTCTCAAAAAAATGAAAGGGTCCATTCTTTCAGAAATGGACTTAGCAAAAAGTCTGAAGGGACATTTTAGAAATCCAAAGGATAATTTGAAAGAAGGAATTCCTTTGAACTTTTTATTCGAATAAAGTTTACAAAAAAAAGAACCATTGTCATAATCTCAAAAGATAGATTTCCTTTAGAATTTTTATCTGAAAGAAATGGACTTAACAAAATAACTGAAGGAGATGAAGATATAATTATTGTGGATAATTTATCCATAGAAAATTGATATAGTGACAAAAGACAAAAATCCCAAATATATGATTCCTTCAGACTTTTTGTCTGAGGGAGTTGTTCAAACCAAAGGAAAGAAAAAAGTATAAAGGAAATGAGCCAGAAGGAATAAGCCCAACACAATTACAAAGGGATCAAACAAATAGATGATGGAGAAATACATACACAAAAATAAAGAGCTAGAAACTAAAATGCAAAAGATTTCAAAAGCCAATAAATAGATTAATGCATTCTACAATATGCAAAGTGGCTCAAAATAGGATTATACACGTCCAAGATGTGTAACTATTTCAAACATGACACCTTTAGTTCTAAAATGGAGACTCATTTGCATGAAGGACTCAATGAGTTTAACATTGGAGAGCTTAACATAGATTTCATGCATGCACTCTTGTTAATCCAAATCTTTTTAATATTTTTAGTAATTTAATCAGAGTTCTAAATCTATTTTTGGTGTTGATTTCATGCAAAGAAGAGCCTTTCAAACATTCTAACAGCTCAAGAGGAGTTTCATATTTTAGATTGGTATAACATCATGCATGTTTGAAGTTTTGACTCAAGCTTGGGCTCACCATCCATTTTCAATGTCAAAGAGCTTTCATGCAAGGCATAAGACAAAAATAAATTTTATTTGAAGGCTAAAATAACACAAGTTGGACTAATTTGATGTCTTATTCTATTTTTAGAATCAATCTCTTGGTTGTTGTATACTTTTCTATATAAGTTAACTTTTCAGTTTTGAATTGTATCCCTCTTTTGGTAAGATCAAATTCTATCAAAGATTAAGTTTGTAACTTTTTTTTAGATTAATAGAAGGACTATTTTTATTTTTCATAATGTGGGTATAGTGTATTCATGTCAATTATTTGTATAAGTGATGGAATTTCTCTTCCTTTTCAAGTCTTGATTCTTACCTACCAACATATCTGATCAGTTTATGCAGATCATGTTTTGTGTTTATTGTCTCTTGGCTAAGTTTACAGTAGATATAAGTGGTTGGTTAGTGTCTTGAATTAGGCCTATTCCTTCATTTCTTTCAATCTTTGATCACTAGATAGAACTTTTTCATAAAATATTAATGCATAGAGGTCATTTAGAGTTTAAAATTTTAGTCATTTTACTATTTGATCAGTGTTTTAGGATCCTAAATTGAGTGAATCAATCAAATTTTAAGTATATCACCATAACTAGATAGGATTTACATTCAAATTTCTTTTTTTTTGGATATTTTGTAGTGTAGAGAAAAAATCTTAATTAATACACTAAAGAGAGCTAGCCTTTAGAATCTAGAAATTCAATCCACTGATTAGGTCATCCACATCGTAGGATTGTTTCTATGTTTTAGCAGATTGTGAAGGCCTAAAACTACCTTCACAAGGGTACAAGTCTAATTGATAACAAGGTCTATTTTTAAAAATAGATCCTCTGAGGAGGCCATGTGATAGGAAGCACCCAAGTCAATAACCGAAGTCAAAGGCTGAGAAGCTACTGCAATAAGTGCCTTGTCCTTATTTTTACCTTTTTTGCTATCTTTACCCTTTGTTAAATCTTATGCTGATGTGTTTAGAGATGAGAATTTAGGAACACTGATATTTTTATTCTCAAGCATCTTAGTCAAGATGTCAATCTTCTTTTTCATGCACTTAGATTCATCGTGTCCAATTTTTTTGCAAAAGTAGCATTGGAGTTTCTCCTTTTTAGGTTTCTCATTTGAGGACTCATTTAGTGATGCCTTTAGCTTGACATCTAATTTTTTATTCTTCTTGTGCTCATGATTAGGTTTAGATTATTTCTTCTCTTGTTTGCCACTGCTAGAAGGCTTCTTCTTGTCCTGATTGGCAATCAAGGCATGTGATTTTTAAGACTTCAATACACCCATTTGAACCAACTTATCTTGCTCTTGAGTCAAATTGATAACAAACTCATCAAATGATGGCATTTTTCAAGTGGATCCAAGTGTACATTTGGTATCATGAAATGTAGAGACAAAAATTGAATGGTCTTGACCTAATTTTGTAATTACAAATAGAATCAATTGGTCATCTATTTTCTCAATGCCACATTGTTTCAACTACAGTCTCAGTGATTTAAACTATGTAAAGAAGTCTTGTAGGGTGTCATAGTTATCTGGGCTCAATGTGATAAGCTCATTCTCTATTTCATGACCCCTCATCATGTTCTACACTCCAAAAATCTTGTCTGGAATGATCCAGACTTCGTTGAGAGTTTTTACAAAATCAACATGAAATATAAGGTAGGAAGACATTGACAGGTATAAGCACCCATAGGCCTCATCACATCTATTATACCACTTAAACTTTTTTGCATTTATAGATGGCTTAGTTTCTTCACCCATAGTGATCCGATAGAGTCCTTTACCTCTCAAGGTGAGCTACATTTTAGAGTTCCATTCAATATAATTAAATGGTGTGAGTGGTTCAATGTTTAGATCCATTGGTGCAGATTAGAATGAGACAAATTTACAAAATTAAAATGAAAACAAATAATAGAAAGCACATAGTACAAGTACCCCCTGAAGTTACAATGTACACACATTCAGTCTTGAACATTAGGCACAACTAAGAATATGTCTATGAGTAATCAATGTGAAAAAGTATGAGATGGATGTTGGTCACAATCGATAAGTGTCCAAGAGGAAAATTACAAAGTTTTGAAGAAAGTTTTAAGCCTTTACACCATGTAAAAAATGGATGTTATAAAAGTCCTAAAACAATGTCACCAATTTGTAGAGCTGGAGAAAATATGCACTTTAAAAAAAAATGGCACCCAAAAAAGAGCTATGGATTGAGAGTTATAGCACTTACAAGCTCTTACTTCCACATATTCCTAAGCCATTTCCAAAAATGGAATGTTTTTTTTTCACACTTGTGATTTTTCATCCAAAAATTTACTCTATTCCTTCATTACCTTTCACCTTAAATTTTATGCCCTCTTGAATGTCACGTGGGTTTCCAACACTGCTTTACTTTGGGTTCTTACAACTGCTTTAGTTTGTTAAACAAGTAAGAAGTAATTGACCTTAAAAAACTCAAATAGATCTTCCTAGTGCATTTTAGGTTCTTTTAGCTACATTAATTCAATTCTTGCAATTATTATACTACTATCGAGGATCAATAATGACCCTTTTGAAGCTCGATTAATTTGAAGTAGTTGATATTGAGATGCTCAATTACTTCCTGTAGTGTATTTTAGATTTCTTAAAGTGCTTTACTTAACTTCATGAGTTAGAAGTAATGTCAAAAACTTGATTTGGTTTGCAAGCAAGCTGTCAAGATTGAGAAGCCTAATTACTTCCCAATTACCAGTGTTGAGAAACACGATTGCTTCTTCTAATGTAATTCAAGTTTTTTGAACTAGTTTACTTAACTTCATGAATTTGAAGTAAAGTAATGTTGAAATCCTGAATGGGTCTTGCAAGCAAGTTGTAGCACTTCAAAAACTCGATTTGGTCTAGAATCAAGTAATGGCCCCCCAAAAATTCAATTCAGTATGTGGACAAGATTTCAAGGTTTACATGCTTGATTACTTTGTTTGTATGGATGTCTAACCAGATGGAAGAAATTGATTTTTAGGAAAATCCATGAACTTTCCTAAAAATCTAAAAATAACCCACTTTAGGTCTAAAAAAACTCACAAAATATATGCAAAAGGATTTTTCATCAAAGACCTTTTAACATGAGTTTTAAGAAAAATTAATAAAATGCCTTCAAGGTCAAAAATAGTGGTCAAGACCAAAAAAACCAACAATGGTGAATGCAAGAGGATCTTACCAAGGAGTCTGATGCATGAGGCTATCAATAAGGCTCTGATACCATGAAAGAGTGTGCCAAGATCTCTGAATAGAGTTTACGCAATCAATGTTGAATCTTGTGAGGTAGTGTGAGAGCTCCAAAAATACGTGATTCCAAGAAAAGGAAATATTTGCATTAACAGATCAACCTTCCAAAAATAAAAAATGGGGTACCTATAGAGAAAATTAGGGCAACATAAAGAAGTCCCTAATATTGCTAATTAAATAATTACATTAAAATATAATTATTATATGGACCCTTTATAACTAACCTAAGGAAGAGTAAATAACATAGAATGGACATATGACTGTGTAGGCAAAACCCAATGGAAAAAAGCACTACACTAATATTGGCACAAAAATATCAACACTTTTGGCAACCTCTACAAGGTGATTGCCTGATAATTAATTTTTTTTAGTAGCCTTTTAGTTTATTTGGTATGGAGTCATTTTGAAGTTTAACACATCCTAACCAGAGAAGAAAAATAACTGCTAATTATCCTAAATAAGAAACAAAATAGGGAAAACAAAAACAAAATAGAGAAAAAAAGCTAAGGAAATAACTCCTAATGAGTTATAGAGTGTGGAAAAACACTTATTTGGGGGAAAACAACTAATCTTAATATGTACAAAGTTTTTGAAAATAATTTTAACCTCAAAAGCATGCTTTGAGGTATATCTCATTGACAGGGATAGGTAGCCCCAATCCACCAAGCCTGGACAACTAGAATTCATTGGCTTCTTTGCATTGGGTTATGATGTATGGACTACTCCATATTACATCAAACTTTGTATGATTTTTTGGCTTGGCCCTTTTAGCATCCCATTTCAAAACTATGTCTCATTCATTGAAGATCCTTTCAGATGATTTTTTGTTCAAATTTCTCTTTACTTGAGCCTGATTTGCTTCCAGAACTTGCATTGACTAGCTCTTGCCCTCTTCCAACTCCATGAGTTCTATCATCTACATGATAATTGCATCATCTTCAATTAATTACAATTGTTTAGCAAATTTCAAAATGGTAACTCTATTAACAGTGGAAGTCTAGCTTCCCTTCCATATACCAATATAAATGGAGAATTGACAATGGCTCTTTTTGTAATGATCCTATCAATCCATAGTGTTGATTTCAACTTAGTGTGTCAGGTCCTTTGGTTATCATCCATTATCCTTTTAATAATCTTTATGAGATTTTTGTTGGTAGATTTCAGCAAGTCATTATCTTGCAGGTAATAATTAGATGTGGTTTTCAAGAAGACATTATGTTTCACTACCCACTCGCTCAATTGAGTACCCACAAAAGCCTTGGCATCATCCAAGATAATGGTGTAAGAGACACCAAATCTAGTGACAATGTTCTACATGAATTCCAAAATAGATGCCTTTGTGACATTTTAATGTGTCTATTTCAGTCCATCTAGTGAAATAATCAATCATTATAAGGATCCATTTATGGTTGGTATTTGATGGTGGATTAATTATGCTAATAAAATTCAATCCTCACTGAGCAAATGCTAGTCAATTTGGATTGGTTAGAGAGGAAGAGTTGTTAATATTTGCTTGCCTACAAAGTAAGCACATTTCTCACTATTTTGCACCCATTTATGCACATCTTTGAATAGTTCAGGTCAATAATAGTTTTTCCTCATTATCTTGATGGCAGTGGTCCTTGCAAAGAAATGGCCACTTGATGAACCATCATAAAACTCTTCAAACACTTTTGGGATTTGATCATGCTTGATGCAACTCAACATAAATCCATTAATATTTTTCCTAAACAAGATCCCATCAACAAGATCATAAGGAATAGATTGGATCCTGAAGTACCTCTTTTTGGACTACTAGAGGTCATGTGGGTATTCAGCAATTTGGAGGAAGGTAACCATGTTGATGCAGGGACATCTTGGTTAGTTTCAATTTTGGTTTGTTGTAGGTGTCTAAGTGTCTTAGGATGAGGGTTTTGGATGTTCTTATCTAGGAATGTTTTTTCAATGTTAATGTTGAGTCTAAAAATGTTGATAGAGGACATATAATAGGTGATTAAATGCTATAAGGCTTAATTCCTTTGCAAGCCCACATGTGGCAGTTTTCAAGAACAAATTGGTAGATTTCAAAAAAGAGTTAGGGTAGTTTCATTCATTTAAAAAAACTTGTTATTTTTGCGATTTGGAGAAGTTGCTAGGTGGTATTTGAAAGATAAAGGGGTTTAATCCCAAGAAGAAATAAATGAATAAAAGTGACAAATTTTGATGATAATCTCGTAACCTATTATTTTCATGAATGAGAAATAGAGAATGACTGTGTAAACAATACATGAGCATAGCATTTGTTAAAAGGAATGTTTTAATGTACGGGTAAGTGATTATATTCCTTTTGATGCTGAAAAAAATATTAGATTGTTGAGTTTCATCAATCTGAGAGTAGTTAAATTATAGTTCTGTATGTTCACTATCTTTATCTTTTATGGGTCAAAGACTGAGAGAAGTGAGAATTCAAAAGGAGTTATGGTGGTAAATGTGTGTTTAGGACTTTATGCATTATGTTGTGTTGATAAATTGATCTTGAGAATATCAATGCAAACTTGGTTTTGTGTGCATGCGCTATAAGCAAATATTGATTGTTGTCTATAGGAAAAGACTATGGTTAATGTAAACACCAAAAATCTACACACCACAATTTCAAATGTAGAAACACCCCTGGACCCCCTTGGGACCAATTTGACCCTTTCACCCCTAATAAAGCCTGTCAATTTGACCAACTAACTAAACCCACCATTACACCACTTTTTACATTGGCCCTTGATCGTATATAATCAAGATGATCATCAACAAACACCTTAACCGCTGATGGTCAGGGTTGCATTGCCTAACCAACTAAACACCGACATCAACTCCACCTTTCTTTCCTAAAAATAACTCATCTAAATCCATGTGTGAGCCATTACATGTGCAAGTTATAATTAGAAAGATTATTTAACATCTTATTTCACCTCTCCTTCCTTGCCTATAAGAAGAGAGGAGAAAGAAGTAAAAAAAATCCATGACTTCAAGAGATTTTGCATTCAGAGTTTCCTTATAGGTCACTTTTTGTAGAAATCTAGTCATCTAGCCATCATGTTAGAGAACTAACTTATTTTTGCCCCTCGGACAACAACTAAGCATCGTTACTCTACTAAAATCACATCAAACTCCACTAATGATCCAACCACCTCAACCACTTATTTGACCAACCTTCTACAAGATAATTATTTATTTTCTAGTATTCAATTACTTTATTTGTATTTTTCAATTAGACCAACACAATCTAGTCTCCTAAAACTACCTTTTATGATCCCATCAATCAAACCTTTTATCAACCCAAGCCAATACATAGTAACCATCGATGGTCACCTTAACCACCGACAGTTTGTCTAACTACCGATGGTTGCCTCAACTGCTAATGGTCACTTTAACCACCGACGATCACACCAATTGCCAATGGTCACTGTGCAAAAAATAACATCAAGTTATTTTCACCCATTTACCCTCAACCAAATCCAATATTCTTTTTGTTTGCCTATTTATAGACCCTAAACCTATTTTCCAAATCACACTTGACCTGTTTACCATTAGTATTAACTTGTTTATTGCTATATTAGTCATTTTTAACCTATTTCTTTATCAAGTATTTCTTATGTTATATTTCATTAGCTTTTGGTTATTGATGCAAGTACATTATCTTCTATTTTATAAACTTAATTGTTTAAAACATGTAGATTGATAGCCCTCAAGGAAGCTCTTACTTTCAAGATCTAGCTAGCATTAGGCAATCCACATGGTTATCTATCTAACCTACCATTTGCTTTAGTGTTTTTCTATTTACAGGTAATCTTCTTAAGCCAAATAGGAGTTTTTCACAATCATTTTATTCAATGCATGCACAACCAAACAAGTTTTTCAACTATACTTGTATTGAATTTCTTCTTCTTTTCTTGAAATATAAGTTAAAATTCACTAAAACATTCTGACATGTCCAGTGGGAACTTTGATTCTCTACTTGGGTTTCATTTGTTTGTATATATATGCTCTTCCCTCTATTATGTGCTCATAAATGAAATCAAAGTTTCTTTTGGGCTTAAAATCGACTATATACATTGGTTGCTTTCAAGTTTAGCTCACTATTTAAATTAGAACAAAGTAATTCTATCATAGCATCACTTGTATTACACACACAAACCAAACCACTTACATCAATCAAAAATCAAAACAACTTGACATAAGGCTTGACTGGGATTTCATCACCTAGAAGTAACCTTATACTTTTTCAACAATCCTACTTGGAGGTCATTGCCATGGGGAGAACCAACTTGGATCTCTAGTTGAGTATAAACTCTAAAAATTGGTATATATTAGCTAAGCACTTGACACCTTTATCGTTGTAGTGTGTAAAGTGAGGGGGTTGTCCCCAATACCAAGCCACATATTGATTTCCAATACAGATCCTCTTAAGAGCCTTCAACAACTTGAAACCATCCATATATTTCTATTCTAGTACCTGTTCTACAAGCTAATTTCAATCACATAAGTTCTTAAAAATCTTAAGGCATACGCCAAAAGAAATACTAAAAAGAGGTTTAGGATTTAACATACTTTTTAGTGTGTGTTTCGATTTCCTTGCTCATTTATTGTATTTTCTTTGTTTGAGTGGTGAGATTTTTTTATATTCTCTCACCTCTATCTTGTATGGTTCTAACTCATCAACAATGAAAGAACCTAGTAAAATAGAACCCATTACTAAATCAATCAACCTATTCTACCTCCTCATCCATGAAGTATGTCTCTAAACTAGAAGATTTTCCTTACCCTTTAGTAAGTCCTTTCCCCCAAGTAGTTCCGCAAGGAGATGTATACTTTGCTACCTTCTTAGATAATAATCTTTTGGCCCTTTAGCATTATCTTACCACCATGTCTCACCATACCCCTACCTCAGTTCCACCTATGGACCCATCTTATGGCATGCCTTCCCACCTCATGGGAAATACTTTCATTTCCATAGTCACCACCCAACCATTGACTACTCAAACTTCATCTACCAATAATCCATTTGATACCACTGTGAAAAACCAACATGTCTAACCTATAAACACCCTTATACCTTCTACTACCACCAACAACTCCTCTACCTTAGGAACAACCCAACCATTAGCCACATTTACTCCCCTCACCATGGGGGTACCTATCACTAGAATTTCCAACCTTCTTTCATCTACCCCCAATATGTTAAACACTACCCCACTCTAAAATCATGTGATGCCTATACCTTTTACCTTACCACCAATCATCACAAATGTCACTACTCTTCCTTTGATCATCAATCTAACCACCACTCCTACCCAACAAGCATCCATTGAACCAAACCTAAGTTACATCCCTAACCCACAAGGGCATATACCCCTACCCCCTACCCAACCACCTATATCCACCCACCCCTACATAACATCCACCTAACCACTTGTGTTCACATACTAATATGTGGTAGCTTCTTAACCTCTAATCAATTATCAATATGTTGCCTAACCCCCATAGCAGTATGCACCTTACAACCTTTTAATTACATAACCCCAAACATATCTAATGAAAATTCTCATGGATAAAATGACTACCTTAGATTCATCCATTTTGAGAGATCACAACATCTTATCATATGACCAGATTTATAACAAACCCATTCACCCATCTGTCCCTATCAGACCATATCTTCCCCAATGAGAACTTTCCAAGTTTTCTAAGTTTCAAAGTGAGGATCCCCAACAGCACCTCAGGGCATTTAGGCATGAATTTTATTTGATCACCTATGATGATGTCCTCCTTCATACCTTCCCCATGTCCCTATCCAATCTAGCATTGGATTGGTATAGTTCCATAACCAAACACTCTCTCTTTTCCTTCACCCAACTGGACCAAACCTTCTTGGATCACTTTTCATTAAATATCTTGAAGAAGGTTTATGTCACTGACCTTTAATCTATCCATCAATTTGATAATGAATCTATTGCCAATTTTGTAGCTCATTAGAGAAGCCTAATCAATCAACTTTCCTTCTCTTTATTGCAACCCAAAATGATAGAAAATTTTTTGTGGGCGTGTACCAAGCACATATCCTCTACATTATGTGTTCATATCTTTAGAACCTTTGACGATGATTTTACCATTGCATGTAAGCTATAAAATAGAGCCATCAACAAAGAAAGTTAAAGTTGATAAAAAAAACTCTACCTACAAAACTAATGAGGCCTCTTCCTCCAAACCAAGTAACCAAACCAATACCAAGAGCAAGAGCAAGGGAACTGTGAATGTGGTCATCCATAAAATTGCTCCTCCACCATCTTTCAATCAACCAAACTCCTAAGTCCTCAAAACAAAATATGAGGAACCAAAACTGAAACAACTAGAAGCAATTTACTCCACTTGAAGAATCTTATGATTTAATCTTGGAAAAGTTATTGAAGGCCAATATCATATAACTTCCTCCTATCAAACCCCCTCAATAATTTGATTCTTCTCATCCTGCACCTAACTGGTACAATAAGAACAACCTATGTGCTTTCTATCGAATAGTTGGGCATGACATTAGTAGGTGTTATACCTTCAAAAGTGTTGCCCAATCCCTCATTGACAAAGGGGAGCTTGTGTTGAATAACGCCAACATGCCTCTGAACCAAACCCTTAACATTTTTAGACAACTTTTTCCTAATCATGCACCTACCAAAAATTATATCAATAAGGTTGAGTGTTTTGATGATGTTCATACTGTCAACATGGTTCTTGATGTGCTCATTGTTGAAGAACCTACCACCCAATCTACTTGTTCTTCACCCCCTTCACTTACTGAGGTAGTGGAGTTACCTTCTCTTCCTTTAGATATCCAAACTAAGGAATCACCTTGTTATCCTCCACTTATTGAGGTATTGGAGTCTTTAACCCCTCCAACTAACATACCGAAGAAAACAACCATCACCACTTTACCTTCTCCCTTAACTACCAATCAATTTACTTCCCCTTTAGAGATCATTCTCAAAGAGGAATCCACCATGTCTTCACCTCCCACTGAGGAGTCACCCATCCAAACCTTTCATCCTTTGATTGAGGAAAAGGATGAGATTACTACTCCCCTTTCTCAACTTATGGGTGTATCTTTCAAATCCACTATCTAGGGAATAGTATCGATCTACAAACCATTCTCTAGACTAGTTCAGAGGTTAGAATTTGTCTCTAAACCTGGCATAGATCGAGAGACCTTTTGGGAACAATTGGGGCTCCCTTACATTGCCAAAAAAGAACATCCAACCACACCTTTGGCAGATCAACCCACCACTTCTATTATCCAAATTCCTATCTTATCAACCAAATTAATAAAAACCTCTACCAACCCAACCACTTATCAACCATCTAATGCACCCAAACCATAAACAACTAAATCATCTTCTCCAACCAAACCAACCAAAAACCTTGGCATCTTCCCCACACAGATCCCTAATCACCCATCCTTGAAACTAGAACTTACCTCACCAAACCTAACAACCAAACACCAAACCAAATCAAACAAGGAAGTAAATCCACCAAAACGCTAGAGGGTCAAACTTATACCTCCTTCAACCTTGCCCCCTATTTTGGGGCCTCATCCCTCTACTTTGAGTGGGAAGCAGACTATCTCAACTAAAACCCAACCACCGCTGCTAGTTACACTGGCACACTTACTTTCTAACACACCCATCTTCACCAAGACATCAATGACCAAACTACCTACCTTGAAACCTCTTACCTCTACTTCATTAACTTCCACCTTACCAAAACAAAAACCATCAACTAAGATCACCACCTTACCCAAAACTCTTATCACCAAACTTGCTTCTAAAAATACTTTCATCTCACTAACCAAGACCAAAACCTCTAAACCCTCTCCACATTTAGTTGAGCCTTACTCAACTATTTTCCAAATGTTACTACAAGATTCTTTCTTGACCTTACCTCCCATCAGACCATTTGACCCTCTAGGTCCAAATATCATCTAATATAATGACCGTCATATATGATCCTATCATAATACACTAGGGCATGACATGAAGAACTATAAAACCCTCCAAACCATAATCCATCAAATTTATGATGAAGATGATTTTTTAATAGATGAACCTCTCATGATCCATCTACTAATCTAATAGACAACAACCACTACCCAATGTATACCTACTCCCCCACTCTCACCTTAGAGTGATGAGGAACCAAACCAATGTCCTACCTCAACTCTTCCCTCTATCCATACTATCCATGTGGTCACATGATCACATGCTCAGTATAAAGATAAGGGGAAGGTGAAATTGACCATCCCATAGACATATTCATCTTCCACCTCCCAACCCAATCCAAATCAAACACCTTCAACTTCAACCAAACCTAAGGTATATATCTTAGGTACCTTTCAATCTAACCCCTCTGAATCAATTAGGATAGTGGTGCTCAAACAACTACACCAAACCCTAATGAATATGAGCCTATATGAGTTAATTTATACTTCACCTCATCATCGCCAAACACTGATAGAGGCATTATAATCAGTAGAGGTCCAACTTGAAGACCCTCAACCTTTAGCAACCTTTATTGGCACTCTCCAAATTTCCAACCTTGTCACCTTCAAGGATTAAAACATACCTTCTATCCATCCAGATGACCTAGATCCCCCTCTTTTTATCACTACCTACATCAACCAAAATCACATCAAATGGGTTATGATTGATGAAGGATCTAGTATTAACATCATCTCCTCCCATGCTTATGATCAACTCAAATTAATGGAAAATGTCATGTCCAAAACCTCAGTTGTCCTTTAATCCTTCAATGACACCATGGCCACTACTTTGGGAACTGTTGTCCTTCATATCTATTTAGGACCTTGCACATTCCTAGAGCTCTTCTGTGTAGTAGAAGGTGAATTTTAGTATAATGTCTTGTTGGGAAGACCTTGGACTTGTTCCATGGGTTGTGTACCTTATACCCTTCATCATTGCATCAAATTTGAGCATGAAGGCTAGGTTGTCTCTATACAAGCTAACCCAAGTCCCTTTTCATTGTGTAACATGACTTATCGGCCCAATAATGTCCTCCTACCTCCATCTATCACACCCTCATCGACCAAAGACAAGCCCTTAACCATGAACGATGAAACTGTATCTTCTTCAACCAAAAAGGCATCTAGTAGTTCATCCATCCCTTCAAATCAAATTCCCACCATAGAACACTTGGAATCAACATTCTAACTCCTTTCACTTGGGGAATATCACCTCCTTGCCCTTGATGCTTTCCCTACTACTTAAGAGTATGGGAATCTTAACCACCAACACAGATATGACCCCAATATCAAAGCCATTGTTCCTTTTATAAATTTACACTATCAAACCCATTTTATCTATGGGGGACTTGACAAACCACTAGATGCTTCTACCACCTCTTATTCACCTCAACCATTCACCTCTATCTTCTCCTATTTGGACAACCCAAGATTTTCCAAGACATACCTCCACAAGTGTGCTTGGAAGGGATTTGGTCTTGGATGATATGAGCATGGTCCACATGAGTTGATTTCTATTGAAACCAGAAAGCCTCATGAGAAACATGGCCTCAATTTCATTCTACCCAACAAGAGGAAAACCAAACCACCTACCACCACCATTATTGAGGAAGACATACCTTCCTCACCCACCTCTTCTCCACCCGAGTGTGAGGAGTATGAAATCATCCCCCTAACTTTTTTTTCATCAATGTGATCATATTTGGACCCTTGACTTATAAAAAAGAAGGGGCAACCATAACCATCCCTATGACCCATCCTGATTTGATAGAAGATCACTCTCCTACCATTAGTAATGTTTAGTGCTAAGATGATGACTCCATTCTCACTTACCTTTTGTGCCTTGGATTTTTCCATCAAAAAATCTCTTCCTGCTAAGACTTTGACCATGTTTAATGAATCCACCATGGATATCAACTTGGACAATCTGAGTAACCCTCACATTGTCAAAATTGACCAATCACTAAATTTTAAAAAATTTTGGGGCTTCCCCCCTTTTCTCCAAGATTGTATCATAGCCTTCGCTTGGTCATACACTGACATACCTGGAATTGACCCCACCATTGACAACCATGATGTCAAGCCCATCAAGCAAAAACATTGATGAATGCATCCTTGTATAGCCCTTGTTGTTAAAGAAGAGCTTCAACATCTTCTATCTATCAATTTTATTCAACCCATTGACTATTCCCAATGGGTCTCAGATGTCATGCCTATTATCAAAGCCATAAGGGGACTACACATTTGTGTGGACTTTTGTGACCTCAAGCTTACTTACCCCAAAGATGGCTTTCCTCTACCGAGCATCAACCAACTAGTTGTTCTTACAATTGGCTATGAGATATTGTCTCTTATGGATAGATTTTTAGTTTATAATAAGATCCTAATTGCCCCTGAATATCAACACAAAATTGCCTTTATCACCCATGGGAAACCTTCTGCTATAGGGTCATACCTTTTGGATTAAATAACATTGGTGAAACCTACCAACGTGTTATGACCTATATCTTGCATGACCTTATATATAAGATTATAGAAGACTATATAGATGACCTTCTTAGAAAATCCAAATATCATAAGGATCATTTATCCATTCTTAAGATTATCTTTGAGCACCTCAGCTATTACCATGTCTGCCTTAACCCCAAAAAGTGCATTTTTGGGGTCTTATTAGGAAAACTTCTTGGATTTATTATCTCCCTTCAAGGAATAGAAGTTGATCCTACCAAAATCAAATCCATCCTCGACATGCTTCCTCCAATTAACCTCAAATAATTTCATAGTCTACAGGGGAAACTCCAATCCATTCATCACATTATCTTCCAGCTTTCAAACCGATGCCAACCCTTCCACCACCTTTTGAAGAAGGATGTATCTTTTAAGTGGAATAACAACTGCGAAAAGGCCTTTAATTCACTCAAAAATTACCTTTTTGTCTCCACCTATCGCCACCCCTCCTAAATATGACCAACCTTTCTACCTTTATATCTCTACCACTAGCCACTCCTTAGGAGCAATGCTTGTTCATCAGGACAAACAACACAAAGAACAAGCCATCTAATACATCAGTCACATGCTTGTAGAGTACAAGACTCAGTACACCCATACTGAGAAACTTTGCATAGCCTTAATCTTTGTGACCACTAAACTTTGTCACTACCTTCTTAACCACAAAACTTATGTCATAACCAACACCGACCCTCTCAAGTATATGCACTCCAAGCCATACCAAAACCAACATATGGCTAAGTGGCTCATGTTTTTAATAGATTTTGACGTTGAGTTCTTTCATCAAAATTTCATTAAAGGTCAAATCATTAGACAACCAACCTCCTCCTCTTGAGTTCCCTGATGAGTCCATCATGACCCTCTCTCAAGTGAACTTCACCTATCAAGTCAACATGTTCTTTGATAGATCAAAGTGTCAACATGGTGGGGGAGTTGGCATCATCCTTATTCCCTCCAATGGTGAGCCTCTTCCTTTGTCTTTCAAACTTAACTTTGAATGTACCAACAATATGGCTAAGTATGAAGCCCTAGTGATAGGCCTTCAAACCACTTTAGCCTTATGACTCAAAATAATCAATATATTTGGTGACTCCTAACTTGTGATCAATCAAATCAATAGCTCTTAGTAGTGTAATAATGATATTTTATAATAGTACAAACAACTAGTTGATGAACTCTTAACATCATTTGAAAATTACCACATCCAGATAACCTCATAATCTAAAAACAAGTTTATCGACACCATGGCTTCCCTTGCCTCTCAAATCTTGTTTGTACCCTCTGACTCTAAGCTTTCTGTCAATATCCATAGACTTACCTAGCATTCCTATGTCAAACTAGATTCTCCCACCATCTTTAATGTGAAGGAGACCCAACCTAACCTTTGGTATTAGTAGACCTTTGACTATATCAATTTTTCCATTATTCCTTTTAGTCTTTCTAGGAATGCTCAAAGAGCATTTATCTAGAGTACCTCACATTACACCATTATAAGGAGAATTCTTTATAAGTAAGGCTTTGATGGTTTCCTCTTTTGTTGCCTACATAGTCATGAAGCCTCTTAGGGTATCAGGAAAACATATGATGGAATTTGTGGGGGACATTTTAGTGGCCTCGTTGTAGCTAAACACATCCTTCACCTTGGCTATAACTAGCCTACCCTTAACCAAGACTATTGTGATTATGTAAAAAAGTGTGTTAAGTGTCAACAACACATCAATTTGAATCACACACCTAGCCATAACCTTCATGTATCCACTAATTTTTGGCCCTTGTCATAATGGAGTCTGGACCTTATTGCTGAGATTAACCCCCATTCTTCATAACAACACTATTCTATCATCACTGTGACTGAATATTTCACTAAATGTGTAAAAGTTATTCCTTTAGTCTCAACCAAAGAGAAAAAGATTATTGACTTTATCAACCATCACATCATCTACCTTTTTGGTGTTCCTCACAAAATTATCACTGATAATGGTAAGTATTTTAAAAATAAACAAGTCCAAGGTCTTTATGACACATTTGGTATTAAGTTTCTCCTTGCCCTATCACCCTCAAGTGAATGGATAGGTAATGCCTCTAATAAAAATCTTAACAACATGCTCACTAAAATGATCAATGCATCTAGTCAGGATTGGCATTTGCACATCCCCTTCACCTTATGGGCATACTAAACTACCATTCAAACCCCTATGAGTGCTACTCCATTCTCTCTTGTGTTTGGAGTGGAGGTTATCTTATTTTTAGAAGTCCAAATCCCATCCCTATGCATATCTTTGCAATATCTTATTTTTTAAGATGATTATCATCATCACCATTTTTCCTGGCTTGAGTTACTTAATGAGCATCAATTAGTCACCCTTACCCATCTTCATGTTTATTAGAAGCACATCAAACATGTTTTAAAAAACACCTTAAAGTGTAAGAATTCAACATCAAATATCTCATTCTAAAGGAAAATCAAAATGTCACCAATATGGAAAAAAATAGGGCAACTTTGCTTTCAATTAGATTAGACCTTATATCATAACCCACAAGTATGGAACATGAGCTTACCAGTTGTCCACTCTTGAGGGAAACCTAAAACCTAAACCCCTCAATGCTTCCTATCTACATCTTTTCTTTTGTTAAGAAGGATCAAGCTCACCTTTTGGTTAACTTAAGTTTGTCCCTTGCTTATAAACCATTCCATCTCCTTATTTTAGGGGTAATTGATTAAAATTGAATTATGTGATTATCCGTCATAATCATGGCCTAATCTTGAATAATGGGTACCATGACTTTACCCATGGCATGATTCTCATGGTACTTCACATCTTTTTTCAAGATGTATTCCCATTATCATTGTCACCTAAACCTCTTTACACCCAATCAACCTTCTTGTGCTTTTAGTTTTGCCTTCATAAAGGTGAACCCTTAACCCTGTATAAGCAAGTCTATGTCAAGCAAAATCAAACAAAGCAAAAAATAATATCCAAATCAATAGAAATCATGGGTCATTCTTAGCAATCGTAGACTGCTCCCTTGAAGGACAACTATTGAAAATATATTCTAAATTACTCAAATTTGGATTGTTCCCTCAAAGGATAGATATCAAAAGTATTGAACAAAGCATACAAAATTAGACCACTCACTCAAAGGATGGTTGAGTAAAGTATTTGTCAACAAAAGAAATTTTTTGGAAGCTTCCAGCATCAATAAGCCTCCCTAACTCCCAAGTAACAACAACAAAAATCAAAAGACTCATTATCAAGCAATAGCAAAATTTAAATAATTTTGAAAGCTACAATTGGCTCTCATAAATAAAATAATTTTGAAAGTCGTAATCAACTTTCATAAGTAGAATTTTTGCATTGATCAATCTACACTTTGTATGACATAGACTTGTTTATACTGACTCTTTAGAAACCTAAAAAAGAGGCATGTAATTCTCAAGAGAAGGTTCAATCTTCATCTATTTCCCCTTTATACACTAAAAGCAAGGGATTTTGAGCTTACTTGACATTATGTGATCAAGACACCTTTTTAACCAACTAACGAATGTTAATGCAAATCATTCAAAGGGCTTATGTTCTTTAAGCCAATCCAGCTTTAGTTTTATTTCAGTCCTTATAAAATAAGAAGCATCATGCCCTCTTCCTATCCTGTTGTGACTAGTTGATTTTTCACTAAGACATTTGTCTTTTGATAATATTCTTTTTTTCTCACATCTAGTGTTTTTAAAAATTGCTTTTTATGTTTTACCTTAGGAAACAATAACCATGATCATAACCTCAACATATTAGCATGCATCATGAACTAAAGCAACAACATCATTCTGATGGAGAATTCCCAACCCTACCCTACCCTACCCTAAAAACTAGAAAAACATATACAATATCTTCTAATTTATTACGTAATACCTAACCCCACCCTAGGGCACCTACCCTAACCTTTAAATTTCACATTTCACCAACAATTTTCACCCAAGAACTCAAAAATACTACCTAGGGAAAACAAACCTAAAACTCAACCCAAAAAAATAATTGTCCAAACTATCAAATGTAAATTTTAATACTATAACCAAACACACCTAAACTATCAATTTTAGCACATCCCCTACCTCATTCCTTGACCATTGTTGAGGAAGAATCTTGTGACCTCCTAACTGGCCATGTCTAGATTCACACTAAATCCTAGTTAGGTCACTCTCTAGCACTCAATCCCCTTGATCCACTCACCAATAAACCTCACTACCAATCCTTGTCAATAATATTCTTTACCCAATATACTAAAATCCAAAGCTCTAAAGTCAACAAAAAATGTTCAAATGAGTAAAAATTATTCACTTTTGACTACGGCCTTTGAGGGTTTGCACCCTGATCGTCGATGGTCAGGGTGATCATCCATGATCAGGGTGACCACCGATGGTTACCCTTAAGCACCCTAATTTTTGATGGTTAGGTTGTTCCATTTTATATTCTTACCTTAAGCAACCCTTTTAGAGTAGACCCAAATGAAAACAACCATCCATGGAGACTACCTTCTCTACCCACCTTGACCACCTTGTCATCTCACCATTGGTCCATTTTGACCCAACTCACGTGTATTTTATGACAAATTTTGCTTGGTCTTTTGACCACATCAACAACATTTCCATGTTGACCACCTTTTTATACCACCTAACACATACTCAACCCACTTGTGTTTTCTCAAGAGTACTTCCTACCTTGGATACCCACATCTTCACCTAACCAATTTATGTTTTCACTGGAATCACTTCCTACCTTAGATATCCATTAAAACATAGACATTTCCTAGGAGACTTGCATTTACAAGTACACCCAGCTTTCATGCCTAAATGTGGTCACATGGTCCACTTGTCACATATCCTTCTAGCACCGACCTTAATTTTTATCAACTATGGCAACTAGTCAATGCACGATCTTAGCTATCACACTTTTTATCTCACTTTGTGTGTTTGTTTATACTTAAGTGCCCAACCTATCACCCACCTTCATGACATCCACCTTCATCATCCCCTTCACCACTCATCAAACCTGAACCTAATTTTTTTTTTACCTCATCACTTCCTAGTTTGAGGGGGAACACCTCCTCCCATACTTAAAGTAACCTAACCTTTGACCTGTAATCCATTTTTGTTATGTATCTTATTGATAAAAAATTACATAATAAAAACATATAAAATGTGGACACTAGAAATCCACAAACCGTGATTCCAAACGTTGAAACACTCCTGGACCCCCTTGAGACTAATTTGACCCTTTCACCCCTAACTAAGCCTAACCATGTTTAATTTAACTAACTGATTAAATCCACTTGTTAACCCACTTTCTATCTTGGCCCTCGACCATCAATGGTCAGGGTTGCACCGCCTAACCAACTAAACACCCACATCAACTCTACCTTACTTTCCTAAAAATAACTTATCAAAATCTGCGTATGAGCCATTACATGTATGATTTATAATTAGAAATCCTAGTTAACATCTTGTTGTACTTCTCCTTCCTTGCCTATAAGAAGAGAGGAGTAGGAGGTGAAAAATGATCCATGTCTTAAAGAGATTTTACATTTGGAGTTTCCTTATAGGTCACTTCTTCTAACAATCCAACCATCACATCAGAAAGCCAACTTGCCACCACCCCTCGGATGACAATCAAACATTGTTACTCTACCAGAATCACATCAAAATCCATCAACAAGCCAACCACCTCCACCACTTATCTGACCAACCTTATGCAAGTTAATTATTTATTTTCCATTATTTAATTACTTTATTTATATTGTGAAATCAGCCTAGCACAAACTAGCATCTCAAAATTGCCTTGTGTGATCCCATCAATTAGACCCCTTATCAACCCAATCCAATACATAATAACCATCGTGGTCACCTCAACCACCGATGGTATGTCCAATCATTGATGATTTCCTCAATCATCGATGGTCACACCAATCATCGATGGTCATTGTGGCAGAAAATAATAACAATTTATTTTCACCTATTTACCATCACTCAAATCCAATTTTATTTTCATTTGCCTTTTTACAAACTCTCAATCTATTTTTTGAAGCACACTTGACCTTTTTAGCATTAGTATTGACCTATTTATTGCTATATTAGTCATTTTTAACTTATTTTTTTATCAAGCATTTTTTGTGTTTAATTTTATTAGCTTTTGATTATTGATGAAAGTACCTTATATTCTATTTTATAAACTTAATTGTTTAAAATGTTTGGATTGAAAACCTTTGAGGAAGCTCTTGCTTCCAATATTTATCTAGTGCTAGGCAATCCACCCAGATATCTATTTAACCTACCATTTGATTTAGTGTTGTTTTATTTTCAAGTCATCCTCCCAAGCCAAAGAGGAGTTATTCATAATCATTTGATTCAACACATACACACAACCAAACAAGTTTTTAAACCATACCCACATTTAGTTTCTTCTTTTTCCTTTCTTGAAATATAAGATGAAATTCACTAAAATAGTTAATACATCGATACTAGAGTACAACTAATGGTAAAACCCAATCATTTTGTGTATGTCTACAGTTGTAAAGTTAATACATCGATACTAGAGTAAAACTAATGGTAAAACCCAATCATTTTGTGTATGTCTACAGTTGTAAACTATGTCTGAGCATGCAGAGTGGAGAAAGTGACTCAAAATCTTGAATAGAGAGAGAATGTCGATGAACTAATGTAGGATGAAATTGTCTAAGTGAAACAATGTGTGTAAGGTAAATGAATTTCTGAGATAGAAACAAGATTTTCAATATAATTATTATGTATGTATCCATGTTGAATTCTAAAACCAAACCAAGATTCAATACAATGGTCTGTGAGCATAATTTTTTGTTAGGTTACAGTCAAATGCCTTGAATGTATTTTCACTCACAAGTGGGAAGTGTGATGGAGAATGGTGAAGGTAGCATATCATAGAGAGAGGCACCATGGTTGGTGAGATTCAATGAAGGAATATCATAAAAACCTTTCAAGAAGGTAATAAATAAGCCTTGTTTTGATTTATGCATAGACAGTCAATGCTAACAATAGACTATGTAACTTAAGTTTAGAACATGGTAAAATATTGTGACAGTGATAAATCTATGTGGAGGGTGAAATATAGGGTGTATACATATCCATAAATAATTCATTACACCTAAGAGACATTAAGTGAGAAAACAGACCCAAAGGAAACATTTGTAAAACTTGTATGTTGTGATTGTGCCGACAGTGAGGTAAAGAAGGTTATTTGAAGATTGTGAAACATCTTCCATACAATTTGGAATGGACAAGACAATAGAGGAAATTGCTTAGAAAAAGGCTATAAAGACTGAGTTTAGTGAAGGCAAAATTTTATAAAGATTAAAGAGTTTTGATAGTTATATACATTGTTGTGATAGTGATTTATTGTTTGGAAGATGTATAGCGAGAACAAGAGTGCAAGAATTGGGAAAAAGAGTAAGTTAAAATTTTAAAGAGTTGTCTTTTGAGTTCAAAAATACAAGGGGGTTATAATTAATAGATTAAAAAAATGTCTTAAAAATTGAACACAAATAGTGAATAGACAATCAGTGAATGATCCCTAAACTAACCAATGAATACATGGTACAATTAAGTCCATAGTCTTGAACAGTGACACAAAGACAAGTTGAATGAAATATATTTGAATGCTCTACATCATTTTGGTATCAAAGTAGGAAAGATTCTTAGTGGATTATGAACAAGATTAACATCATGTCTTTTAAGGTGAATTGCAAGACAAAAAACCAAGAACAGAGTTTCATGGAGAGAGTTAGCAGAGATGAAGATTTGGATAAAAATATGGTAGACCAAGTGACACAATTGATTGCCCCATTGATCATGAAGATGGAGGCTATTGAGGATGCTCTCAAAAAGATAGTATAAAGAGTAGTAATAGAGAGAGAAGGAGATGGCAGTCAATAAGTTCAAGTAGTACCTTTGAAGCGAGGAACAAATACGAGAGGAAATGAATAAGTGGTTCAAGAAAGACCATAAATGTAGGTAGCATCAATTTAAAAAGGCATGAGAGTACATCACCATGCATGGTAGATCAGATCATTTATAGGAGGAAAATTAAGAAGAGAAGAAGGTCATATAATAAGTGGATCAAAATAAAGGTTTCAAGGACAATGTTGGCAATACCATAGAGAGGGACATAGAGAAGCAGAGTGTCCAATGAGTATTGGCAAAACTATGCAGTAGCAGAGTAAAAGAGAAGTGAATGAAAAAAAAAGACAAAAAATAAATAAGTCTTTACTCATGAGAAGAATACTGTTACAATAGAGGCAAGTCAAAAAGCCAGCCCAAAGGAGAAGCTTATTCAAAACAGGTGCAAAGAAAAAGGTAGAGTTTGTAATTTAGTGATTGATGGAGGAAGTGCTAATAATATTGTGTCTTTAGAGATGGTTCAAAAATTAGGTTTGAAGAGGATGCCACATCCACAACCATACAAAATTACATGGGTTCAGAAGGGACATCAAATCTTGGTAAGTGAGTAAAGTTGGATTGAATTCCATATAGAAGGATATAGAGATAAAGTCTTGTGTGATATTATGCCCATAGATGTTTGTCATTCACTGTTAGGGAGACCATGGCAGTTTGATAAGTAGGTTATTCATAATGGTCAAGCTAATACATACACCATCAAGCAACATGAAGAGATACACATTCTTGTCCCATTGAAGGGTGAATAAGAAAGAAGAGATGGGAGGATAATGATAATGGCACTAATGCAGTATTGGAGAAAAGTCACGAAAAGTTTGGGTTTGATCAAAGCACTAAAAAGATAAGTAAAGGTAAGTTGCCATGAGATGGTGAGAATGAAGAATTGTGAGTCCACAAAGATGGACATGATAGAGGATTAACAAGAATGCAAGGTGACGATAATTAGTGTTAAAAATAAGGAAAACATAGCACCTATGAGAGTGCTCAAGTAAGAAGAAAACCAGAACAAGAAGGGCAGTCAAGCCTATGAGAGATATGATAGAAAGATAGTAATAGAAATTATAATTGAGATGGATAAGTGGCTTGGGAATGACACCAAGTAGGAGAGGAAGTTGGATAATAAAGTGTCCAAGAAAGAAGCACAAGAAAGAGACATGAATGCTTATTGGCCATTTTTGGCCCACATACCAATTTTTTACCCAAGAGTGAGAAGGTGGGCATTCAAGCAAAAGTGGCAAGTTCAAACAACTTCAAGTTTTCAAAGGATCACTACTTTAAAAAATTTATAAATAATCAGTAGTCGAAACCCCGAAGCAAGTAGGAAGGCTTGGAAAGCCCGATTTGGTCTGAGTAGTACAAATCAAGTTTCTAGAGGTGCACTACTTATTTTACTTTAAAGTATCAATTAATGATAAATTCGAAGCAATTAAGTAGTGGGGCTTGGAAAACCTTATTTGGTCTTGGATAGTGTATTTCAGTTTCTCTTTCATAGAAGTCTTAGGGTTCTCTAAGGGACAAGTCTTCTCCAAGACTCATTTCTAAAAGAAGGTGGTCCAGGCATAAATTCTGAAGGGCACCAACAAGCAATAAGGGCAAAAGACAAAAGAGGCCCGGGAAAATGGTCCCAAATTAAAAGTTTAGAGGAGTTACAGAAGAAAAGTCTGAGGGATAGTTGCAAGGAAAAATTTGTGGAAATAAGCCAAGTATGAAAAGCTAGAAGGAATGATTAAGATGGAAAGTTTTGAAAGGAAAATTATAGAAGATAGTCCAGAGTAAAATAGACCAAGGAAAATAGAAAGGCCTAAGAACATCAAGGTCAATGGTCAATGAATCCAAAGGGCCAATCAGTTAAGGACAAGAGGCACAAGCACATCCAACAAACTCAGAAGATCAATGGACAGCAAGGACTTCTCCTTTCGACTCTAGTATACAAAGTGGTCAAACAAAGATTGGACTTGTCCAGGTGGAGCAACTAATATGTAAAGACCAATTGAGATAGTCCAAGATGTAGTAAAGAACATGCCAAGATTTAGTGCAAAGATCAAAACATTTAAACTTGGTAGGGACATGTAGATACCACTAGTATGGCTCACTCACTTCAAAATAGGAGAATTGAATGCATGAGGAGCTTGAGGAGATGGATGACAATTCTAGATAGTTCATCTAATGGTTAAAGTAGTTGCATACTTTGAATGCAAGGAGCTCAAGTAGAATAAGTGTTGGTACCAGTCATCAATGACTTTCTCTCTCCCTTCTCTCCATGTAAATCTCTTCTTCTTCTCTCTCCCCCTTTCTATATATCTCACATTTTCCATTTTGTAAAGTGGTCTTAGGTTTTAGAGTTTTTATCATCTTGCTAGGAGATGGATGCCCATTGAGACATTTGCGAAAGTGTGTTCCTTCAATAGGCTAAACCCTGTCAAAGTATTATAAAAACTACCTCTTGAATGTAGTGAGAATCGATTTCTTTGCCTATTTCTTGTCTTCAATTAGTGCTTTAGTATACTTGTTTCTTGGTGGATTTGTGAATGTGCTTATTCCTAGTTCATTAGCCTATTGCTTGCCTCTTTGAATTTTTTTTTCAAGTTTTGTAGGTCCGGATTAGTGTTCTGTCTAAACCTCCTCCAATGTGTGTTAACTTGATCCTCAGATCGTGCAAGCCCAAGTTGCCTCATGACTGATCTAGTGTGGTATCAAGCGTAGATGAGTGTCCAAAAAAAATTGATGCATCACTTGATTAGCCTTCTTAGGAGTCATTTTCCCTCTTTCTAACCCTTTTCCCTATGAAGTTTCATTTTAGTATTAGTTTTAGGTGATCCACCGAGAGAAACTAGCCTCGTTAAAAATCTTAGAGGCTCCACCTCACCATAGGAAACCCACATCTTAAAGTTGTTTCCATGCTTATATCCAGGAGTGGGAGATCTTGAAAAACTCTCCCATAGGGGTGCAATTTCATGTTATAATAGGTTCAAAATTTTATTTCTAATGAGTTGTTTTATGATCTAAATGTAGGTAAGGAGAAAGCAACCATTAAATAAGATTGAGAAGTGAGCAAGAAGATAGATGTTTAGGTTCAAGAAGTTGAAACTCAGTCCTTTCAAGAAACACTTTTCCAAGAGATGAGAACCAAAGGACTTTAAAGAACTAAGTCTCATAGTTCAAAGTGGAGCAAGAGAGCAAATTTTGGAACAAGTAAAAAAAAGATAAGGCAGAGATAGTAGAATCAGTACAAGAATGGTTGTAGTAACATGAGAATCAAGAAAGTCAAGATGAAGATGAGGTACAAATGGAACAATATCTCAATGCATATGAGAGTCATATTAGCATTCAAATTGTAAAGTTGTACTTCAAAAATGTATATATCATCCAAGCACAATTAGAGAATGAGCTACAAGAGATAGTTTAAATCAAAGTGTTGGAAGCTACAAGACCAGCTAAAGGAATGAAAGATAAGAGACCTTCAAGATATTAGAAGAAGAGGAAGATAAATAAGCAAGTCACATTGAGCTCGGAGCTTAATTTTCTTTTGCCCTTAGTAGTATGATGCAAGGGCATCTTAGTTAGTTTCAATTTTGGTTTGTTTTAGGTGTCTAAGTGTCTTAGGATGAGCGTTTTAGATGTTCTTAGCTAGAAATGTTTGTTCAATATTAATGTTGAGTTTAAAAAGGTTGATAGAGGACATATAACAGGTGATTAAATGTTATAAGGCATAATTCCTTTGTAATCCCACATGAGGCATTCAAGAACAAATTGGAGGATTTCAAGAAGTAGTTAGGGTAGTTTCTTTTGTTAAAAAAAAACATGTTAAGTGGTATTAGAAAGAGAAAGGGGTCCAATCCCAAGAAGAAACAAATGAATAAAAATGGCAAATTTTGATGATAACCCTGTAACATGTTGTTTCACTACATGAGAAATAGATAATGACTGTGTAAACAATACATGAGCAGAGCATTTGCTAAAAGGAATGTTTTAATGTATGAGTAAGTGATTATATGCCTTTTGATGGTGAATATAATATTGGATTTTGAGTTTCATCGATCTAAGAGTACTTAAATTACAATTTTGTATGTTCACTGTCTTTATCTTTCATGGGTCAAAGACTGAGAGAAGTGAGAATTTGAAAGGAGTTATACTGGTAAATGTTTAAAATATGTAACCAATTGAAATAATGTTCTAAATGTGCATTTAGGACTTTATGCATTATGTTGTGTTGATAAAGTGATCTTGAGAAGATCAATGCAAACTCAGTTTTGTGTGCATGCGCTACAAGAGAAGACTAATTGTTATCTATAGGAAAAGACTATCATTAATACATCAATACTCAAGTAAAACTAATGGTAAAACCCATTATGTATGTCTATATTTTTAAATTGTGTCTGAGCATGTAGAGGAGTGGAGAAAGTGACTCAAAATCTTGAATAGAGAGATAATGTCGAACTAATGTAGGATGAAACTATCTAAGTGAAACAATGTGTGTAAGATAAACAAATTGTTGAAATAGAAACAAGACTGTCAATATAATTATTATGCATATATCCATGTTGAATTCCAAAACTGAACTAGGATTCAATATAACGGTCTGTGAGCATATTTTTTTGTCATGTTATAGTCAAATGCCTTGAATGCATTTTTACTCATAGATGGAAAGTATGATGGATAATGGTGAAGGGAGCATATAATAGAGAGAGGCACCATGGTTGGTGAGATTTAATGAAGGAATATCACAAAAACCTTTCAATAATTCATTAAGTAAACCATGTTTTGATATATGCATATACAATCAGTGTTAACAATAGACTAGCTAACTTAAGTTTGGAATGTGGTAATAGATTATGACTGTGATAAATAGGTGTGGAGGGTAGAATATATGGTGTATATGTCTCCATAAATAATGCATTACACCTAAGAGGTGTTAAGTGAACAAACAGACCTAAAGGAAACATTTTCAAAACCTGTATGTTGTGACTGTGCCGACAGTGAGGTAAAGAAGGTTATTTGAAGATTGTGAAATATCTTCCATATTATTTGGAATGTAAAAGACAATAGAGGAAATTGCTTGGAATAAGGTTATAAAGATTGAGATTAGTGAAGATAGAATTGTGTGAAGGGTAAGTTAGAGTGTTGACAGTTATATACATTGTTGTGATAGTGATTTATTGTTTGGAAGATGTGTAGTGAGAACAAGAGTACAAGAATTGGTAAAAAGAGTAAGTTGAAATTGTAAAGAGTTGTCTTTTGAGTTCAAAGATATAAGGGGGATATAATGAATAGAGAAAAAAAATGTCTTAAAGATTGAAAAAAAATAGTGAATAGACAATTAGTGAATGATCCCTAAACCAAACAATGAATACATGGTACAATTAAGTCCATAGTCTTGAATAGTGACACAAAGACAAGTTGAATGAAAGATAGTTGAATGCTTTACATCACATCATTGATCTAGTTGTTGAGCAGATGATAGTTGGTTGGTTGGAATGCCTATTAAATCTATAATACATCAGTATCCTTAATATTACAATCAAGTTGATCACATAAGCCTTTTCCTCTTACGAGCTTAGTTATTTTATTGATCATGTCATAGTCCATGACTTACATGATCCAACCCACTTTTTTTCATTTATTTCTTGGCTCAGAAGGAACTCTTTTACACTTTAGTGACCAATCATTAGATGAATCTTGTTGTTTGAGAGCATGTCTCTAAAAATTTTGAGATCCTTTATTACTACATACACCTGCTTATCAACAAAACTATATCTTTCTTCATAATCCTTTAAGGATTGACTAAAAAAGGCTATGGGTTGTTCCAATTGATCTTTGTTCTATTAGGTTAGAATAGATGATACATTGCCTTCCCCTCCAAAATCATAGAGAATGAAATCATTCTCATAGTTGGGATTTACAAGGATCAAAGCTTGAGAAATATCCTACTTAATGGATTCAAAGATATCCCCAAGGCCCTTGTCCAACTAAAATTGATCCCCTTTTTAAGCATAGCAGTAAGAGTTTTGGCCATGATGACAAAATTTGGAATGAACATTTTTACAAAGTTGATCTTCCCCAAGAAACTATGTAACCCCTTTTTATGGCTTGAAAGTGCTAATGAAGAGATAGCACTTACTCTCTCTGGGTCTATTGTAAGACCTTTTGAGAATATGTCCTAGTAATTTCCCTTCATGAACTACAAATGCGTACTTATTTGGATTGAGAGAAACTCTAAACTCTACATATTTCAAAAACTTTTCTAAGGTGATTTAGGTGAACACTGACCTATTTTGAATAAATTATGATGGCATATAGATACACCAAGATCATTCAGTTGATCAAACCCTTGAAATACATATCCATGTCCCTTTGAATGTATCTCCAGCATTGGTCAGACTGAAAAGCATCTTTTTATAGGCATATGTGCCCCATTGTGTATTGAAAGGAATCTTGAACTGGTCAAATTCTTGAACTGGTCAGATTCTTGAACTAGGATTTGGTTATATCCAAAATAACCATCTAAAAGGGAGAACCTCTCTGATCTGGCTACCATTTGGAGGATTTATTCCATGGGTAGAAGGGGATAATAATCCTTTAAGGATGCTTTGTTTAGGTCCCATAAATCTACACAAAACCTGATTTCACCATTATTTTTCCTAATAGGAACCAAGTTAGCAACTGAGTGCTTAATGGGGAAAATAATGTTAGCTTTTATTAATTTGGACAGCTCACTCTTCATCAGAGGCTTTATTTTTGGGTTTATTTTTGCCTAATTGGCTTAGTATTTGGGTCAAGCTCTATTGTGTGTAGGGCTAGACTAGGGTCAAAACAATGCCACTAATTTTAATTTCATTAGGGTCTGTATCATTTCCCAAGAGCTTTGGACTTGACTCTCTCTCTCTTTCATGATTGTACTGAGAAAAAATGGATGGCCTTCCTAGTGATGCCAAGAAGGTCGATATGGGAGAAGTTAATTTTCTTCATTATGACACCTGAAACTCCTTCCAAATCATTGATTTGAAATTTTTATGGTAAAATAAGGTCCTCAAGATGTTTGAAGATCAATTTTGCCTTGAAGAACTATATTGATAGCCTCAAAATAGGCCTTTTGGCACTAAAACTACCAAAATCACTTGAGAAGCCTATTAAAACTACTGTAAAATGTATCCATTATACCTTTTCATTCCTAAAAAAATAACCCATGTCCTTCTTATGATATTAGACTATCATTCACATGCAAAACCTGCTCTAGAAACCATAAAGTGACCCAAAATACAATAAATTGGGTCATGATGTTAGTCAAACTTATCACCAACTAGTCTGATCAATTATACAACATGAAATGACTTTGACATAAGTCATAAGGCCTATTAGGATATTTTGAACTCTCTTCATCTCTTGAAACACCCTGAAACTGGTCAAAAGGTGGCTAAACAAGTACATGGTCATGATGATCAAAACCTTAATTTCATCAAATCCACCTTAAACTTTACTAATCAAGGTTTTGGGTGACCATTTCAAGGACATTACAAGACCAACATACCAATCAATAGGTCAAACAAGATGACAAGCAGAGTTTTAAGTGGTAGGGGTGACAATTTGATATGTGAGGTCAAAAATGTCAACAATAACAAAAAATACAAAATTGGATAACTAATTTAAGTGTGAGTTAATTTCTCAAAGCTAGAAGGAGGTTAGAAATTTGCAAAATGAAGTTGATGATTTGAAGGTGAAGGTTGAAATGATCATGTTGGAAGATATTGTGAAGTTGCCTAATTTTCCAAAGTGGAGCAAAGTTTGTCATGGACATGAAGTTGTCAAAGAGAGCCAAGCAAGGTAGTTGAACAAAAAAATAGTATCGGGTATTCAACAAATGGAGAAAACATACCTCTTATGCCAATGTGTGGTGGCAAATATCAAACTAATTTTGCTCATGTTTAATTAATTTCTTAAATTCATTTGTTAGAAAAATCTTGTGGTGTTTTGTTTTTATTTGATTACTTAACTATTTATTATAAAAGAGGTGTCTCCAAGGGTTGTCGGCATGGTTTTGGCCTATAAGTTGTCTTGGAGACACCCTTTGTGATGATGTTGGTTTGTGATTGGTTCACTATGGGTTAGTGGTTTTTAGTTGTGGGTTATGGTTGGTAATGATTGGTTGGTGATGGTTGTTTGGTTGTTTGGTTATTTGGTTATAATAAACTAATGAAAGGATGGCTCCAAGGGGTTTCAACCTTTACTTTTCTCTTGGAGGCAACCCCTATGATGTTCTCTTATTTTTTTATGCTTTGATACTTAATATTGATAAAAATGTGTTTGTGTGGTATTTCCAAGGGGTTTCAACACATAAGTTTCTCTTGGAGACAACCTAATGATTTTATTTATCAATTATTTATGTTTTACTGTAAGTTAATTTTTTATCACAAGTTCACATTTTTTTACTACTATATAATTTCTACTCTCTTATGAATGTTTTTGAATGATGTATAATTGTTACTCTTATGAATTTTTTCAAATGATGTATAATTGTTACTCTCTTTTACTATGTTTTTACCACATTTAACTTGAATAAGATTTATGCTCACTTAGGTTAGTATAGTGTTAGTTCGTAGTTTTTTTATTATGCTACGATATATAGCCTTGGATGGCATTGTATTTTTCCTACCATGTCATGACCAACATATTTCTCTAACATGTTTCAGTGATAATTCTTTGTTAGCATGTGGGAGTGAGTGTAATACAACTTATATTCTAGCTTGATATCGATTGGTAATTTCCTTTGTTAATTAAACTTGTGGTAATTCTTTGTTAGCATGTGGGAGTGAGTGTAATACAACTTATACTCTAGCTTGATATCGATTGGTAATTTCCTTTATTAATTAAACTTGTGATACTTTGTGTTTATTTAGTTTGAGGTTAATGATATTCAATACTTTTAAAAGAGTGTCTTAAACAAAATTATGTTTATGGACATGTGATGAACATCATTTTTTTCCCTCCTTTTAAAACTTATGTGAAATATGTATTTTCACACCCACGTATGACATTTAGAATTACCTAGGGGTATTAAATATTTCTCTAGAAAAGACTACTTCAGAGGTACCCCTAATGGTGCTTGGGGTTTTTAATGGGAACTAGGTATACCTATGTGTATTAAAAATGGAGGGTTGGGTAGTGTAAAAGCAATATTATGGGTCTTTTTTAACACCCTTTTCACACATGTGATATGGACACTTAAACTATGTGAATTCCTTATCCCTCTCTAAAAACATATTTTGGAGGTACCACTAAGGCTTGGTTATTTTTATGGGACCTAGGGATATTTATGGGTATTTGAAATGGAGTGTTTGGAAATAGAAACACAACAATAACCATATTATTTAACACTATTTGCACACACGTGATATGAGACACTTAAAATATGTGAATCCCCTATGGTGGTTTATGGCATGCAAGATTATTTCCTTTTTATTCTATTTGTTGTGATTGAACTTGCGATGGCATTGTTTATAATGAAATTGTATAATGTGCAACCATATTTTGTTGCCTCGTGAGTTTTACTTTTAACATGGTCAAGTTGATAAATAATGGTAGTGGGTATGCTTGTTGTTTCCAAACCCTCATCCCTGAATGATCACACCATCATGCAATTGTGCAGTGGAGGCAAAAGGTGCAAGATACTAAACTACCTCTTTAGGGACTTACATTTTTACACTGATAACTTCTATGATATTTATAAACTATTTCCAAAAAAAATTACTTGCATGTAGTTGTCTTCTTATTTTGGGTGAAAAAGATTCACAAATGCTTCAATTAACCAAAAACATCTCTCAACCCTTTAGATGATTTCCATTATGTGAAGAAAATTAAAAAGCCAAAGAACTAATATCATAATGATTGTGTCTTGCTTGCACATTTTATCAATATTTATTGGGTTCTTAGTGGCAAATAATTATGGCCAATTTAACTCCTCTCTCCATCAGATCACTCAATGTGTCATCAATAACCCCATTAGTTGCCTGTTTACTCCTTTTATTGTTTGCCATTATAACTTCATAATGTATTTGTTGGGTACTCGCATTGCTTTGTCAATTACTGTAATGATGGGGATACCATGAATTCATCTCCCTTTTAAATAATGTTGTGTTGGTGTCACTATGACATGGTGGGTTTGTGGAATTATATTGCTTCAATGGATTTCACCTTGCTTGTAACCTTGTTGCTTTCACAACTATTGTAGCATCTATGTGTATAATGATCTACAATGAGAGCCTAGGTGTGCCCTCATTGTATCTTCATAGAAGTGTTTGGTGAATCTCATCATTTTTCCCAAATATCAACAAGTGCACAAACCTTTCTACATCTAAGCCTCACAAGGGATTTTGTGGTGTGTTGGTTCCCTCATCTTAGTTAGGTGCCCTTTGTGGTTGTGGGTCAATGAACCATTATACATTGACCACCTCAATAAATTGAAATAGCTCAATATATTTCCATTTTTTTTGTTACAACATAAGACCAACCCCCACTTCTTATTTATCTACATCTCCCAAGATTGAAAGTGTGGTCCCTTCTTAGTCCATTTTGGATTATGTATTCACAATCAGCGACCTTGTCAAAGGATCTGTTGTCTTGCCTACTACAACAAATTTTAACTACTTTTTCGAGATCTCGTAGACTACATTGCTTGTGATTGGGTGTTCCTTACATTCTAGTCCATAATTATCCTATATCCCCTCCTCTCACTCTTAGCTAAAAATTTGACTCACTGAATAATTTATTGAATTGCAGACTTTTTTTATTCATGATTACACAAAGTGTGTAGATCAACCCCTTGCACTCCCTTTATGCTTGAGCCACATTGCTTTGTGATATATTTGTTCCTCTGATTCCAATGCATGTTTCCCTTTTCAGTAATTCACTAGTTATTGTCGAAATGACACTTACTCATTTTGTTGGTTTTTATTTTAATTCCTTTATTTATTTGATTCAATGCACCATCAATTTTGATTTCTTACGTTTATAGGACTCTCTTTTCTAAATTGAACTAATTTTAACATTTACAGCTTCTACTTTTGTGCTTTTCCTTTTTGAATTTTTATTTACAATTTCCTTCACACATTATTCTCCAATTTGTTTGATAAGCAAGGTTTTTCGGATCCTTCTCATGAATTTGGCCCATTCTATCCATTGGATGTAATGTCGAGAAACTATTTATCCCTTATGTCATTTTACTTGGTTATGTTGCCTTATTTCACTTCATCCCCATAAATTATATCTATCTATTACTCTACTACTCTAGCACACGTGGAAAACTAAAATCCTACTCTACTTGTGCTAACTGGCACTTATTTATATTCTATATTGTTGATGACTTGGTGATGGTAAAGTTTAAGTCTACTTCCAGTCACTTGTCCAGGAAGGATATTTCCCTACAAATCTCACATGACTGTGTTACCTTTCCCTATCATGTGGTGTATCACATATGGCCCCTTCCATCTAATTTGCAACTTTCTCGAATGTGCTTTGAATTTGCTTTCATATAATAAGACCATTTGACCCTACTAAAATTATTTTGTTTGTAAATTGTGAACATATCATGTATTCTAAATACATTTGTGTACCTCTTAATTCCAAGTTGCCATCATCTTGGTCTCTTCCATACATGCTAGATCCAACAAGTGGTTTTTCAAATATTACTTATCCCCTAGTCTTGTAACTATCACAATGTTCAAACCAGAAATAATGTATTCCATTGGCATGACTACCTCGATAACATAGACTAGATAAAATGGTGTATGTCTAATATCCCACTTGTAGTTGGTTTTGTAAGACCATAATAGCGTGGTAATGAAAACCTCCAAATCATCTCATTACACATTACAAATTTTCACTAGCATTCTTTTTAATACCTTGTTCAAGGATTCAGCTTGACCATTGGCTTGTGAATGTTAGGCAATACTCTTCTCGTCTAAAAACATGAATTGCTCCATGAAAGATCTGATAGTATTATTGAGGAAGGGTGTACTACAATCACTAATAAGCTTTTGTAAACATCCAATCCTTGTTACTATATTCTCACACAAAAAGTTAATAGCATTATTTACACCACAACTTGGAATTGCAACAACATCACCATTTTGTGAAGTAATCTATCACGATGATGATATACCAAGCATTGGATTATTTTGATGCCAGATTAATAGGGCCCACAAAGTCTATCCTTCATTATTAAAATGGTTGCGCCGTGATAATTGGGTTAAATGGCATTTCATCCCTTTTGTTAGGCATTCCAATGTGTTGGCACACATCACAATGTTTCGCAACTTTGTGTGCATCTTGGAAAAATTTAGGCCACCATAATCCACTATGAAATATATTTTTGACAGTCAAATCTCTTTCAAAATTCCCTCCTACGACCCCATCATGTGCTTCACTCAACGCTTTTGATTTTTCATGTTTCAAAGCTACTATGTGAAGCAATTATCTTTTCCCAATTTATACAAAACCCTGTTTACAACAATAAATGACAAAGATTTTATGACCAATTGTTTCTTTTTTCCTTTATCTAGTGTTTTGGAAAAATATCATGCTATAAAAATGTCACAATCTCTTCCAATTGCTTTGGTATCATAGTGACTATTTAATTATATGTGTATTAAGTGAAGCCTCTTGCAAATCTTCCAATTCCTTTCCCATTTCAATTCCACTTAGTTGATCCGGTATCACATTTTCTTTTCCTAGTTTTACATTGATATTAAATTGATACTCTTGGAAGAAACCATCTCAAAATTATCCTAACCAACAATGGCTTGTTTACAAATTATCACAAAGTATGATGGTTTATAAAAAACTCAAATGAAGTTGCCAAAAGATAATGACAATTTTTTTGAAGTACGAATACCATAGCCAAGGCCTCCCTTTCCATTGTGGTACAATTATTCCATAAGTGGCAACTTTGTGACTTGAAAAGTGGATAAGGTGGACCAAATCTCCTTCCCTTAAGTGTGCTAACATGATGTAGGAGCATCTTCATGGCATGTGAATGTTTTCATTGTCTTTGGTATAGGTTAGGTTGTTTAGACATGTCTAGTTTGTTTTCCCTCCAAAAACTAGTGTTCAGATTTTCAAATTTGTAAATATGCTTATTTGGCTTGTAATAAGACCTAAAACATGTATAAAGGCCAAGTTTGTATGGGTTGGTATCAAAATTGTTTTAGAGATCATATAGTACGTGATCTTAGGTGGTTTAGTTAAGATTTGAAGTAGTTGTGAGGTCTTTTGTTTAGAAAAAGTTGTTACTTTATTCTTGGAGTTTGTTTTCTTGAGTCTAGAATAGGAGATTTGATGCCTAAGTAAGTTTTGACTATTTTTGTGAGGATTCCTTTGACCCAAGAGGGATGATTTAATGTATTTTGGACATGTAAAAGAAGTGGGAAATGAGAAATAACAATTTGGTGTGTTTTATTGATACTTTTATATGGATTATGGGCACAAACTAGGCAGGGCAGCAAGCTCCAAGTGTGATAGTCAATTTTAATGGGTTATTTTATCTACTGTGACTGCTCAAATCTCTAGAGCAAACTAAAACAAGGTATATGAATTTTTTTTGGAGTCTTGAAAGTCTATAATTTGTCCTGTAGCTTTATTTAAAGGTCTATTGTGCTAGAACTAGGGCTTTCTGGTACTTTTATCCAATACAGTGGAAAATTACCAAACTTTGTAATCAATGGTTAAGGCCACTTTCTAAACCTTGATCTTGTTTTAGCCCTTATAGCCCTGTCAAGATTGTAACAATAGGTTTAATCTTGGTTTAGGGTTATAACTTGGAAAGAGTTGGTGTTGAACAATCTTTTTGTCCTTTTACACCTTTCATATAAATCTTAAGCCTCAACTCCACTGAATTATTCTTACAACCACCTAAATAGGGCTTTTGGAGGCCTAATTAGGCCTGATATAGTTCTCACTCTAACTATTCTATACAAAGGAACCTAGGGAGCTTTTTAAGTATGTTTTGTAAATCCTTAATGGGTACTTAGATCATCCTTGAGTTGGTTGTCATGAGGAGTGTAAGATAAGTTATGCCCCAAAAACAAGACAAACAGGGCTACAAGCCCTTAAGCCCATGTGCAAGGAAAGGAAGGTCTTATGACCTGCTATGCTTCTTTTGATCACCCAAAAGTATCTGTATAGGTGTAAATAGTCTAGATAGGTTTTGCTTAGCAAGTTAGATTAGTATTTAGTGTTTATGTGGTTTTCTATATAATTTCTTGTTGAGATCTAAGTCTCATTCCTTAAGCATTGTCAATGTAACACACTAGTCTTGAAACATGAAGTTGAATAAAGTATCTAAGTCAGTTAGTTGATGTATTACAGTGTCCTTAGGGGTTCGTAGGGTGACACCATAACATAACACCAATCACAGTACTTGAATCATCTACATGCACATGGAATCTCTTTTTTCAATCAGGGAAGACCAAAATTAGAGTTTTGACCAACCATTGCTTCAAATCTATGACCACAATGTGACATTTCATTATAAGTTCTTCATTAGTGTTGCAATATTTTCATATCCGTGAATAAATTTCTAGTCTTACCTTGTATGCCCAGAAAGGAGTGCACTTTTGAAGGACTAACTGATAGTTTAGGCCACCAAATAATAACTACACTTTTGGATTGAACCACAACAATTTCATCATTGAAATCCACATGCTCTAATAGCACACCAAAGGGTATAAAGAACAAGATCTTATTCAAATTGAGTGTGATTCAAAAATCTCTACACCTTTTGAGCATTAGTCGTAACTTAAAACTTTTTCTTGAAGAGTGAAAACACTACCCAATCATCCAAATACACTTCTAGGAAATCATGGATGAAATCTTTGAAAGCGATCATTATTGCTCTAAAGAACACTTTGTACATTTTTCAATCCAAATGACATCACCTTGTATGAAAAGAACCCCATTCTATTATGAATGTTTTTTTTATTGGTCCTCCTTTATGATTGGGATCTAATGATACCCATCAAAACCATCTACGAAGGAATAAATCTCATGACTTATGATATCCTATACAACTCCATTAGTGAATGATGTTGGAAACAAGTTGGTCATATGGGAATTGTTCAAGTCTTGCTAATCACCACACACATGTATATCCCTAGCCTTATTTGGTTAAACTACCATTAGGCTTACCCAATTGGATTTCACTACTAAATAGATGATCCCTGCCTCGACCATGCTATCAATATTAGCCTTAACCTTAAGTTTCATATTAGGATTCAAGCAATAAGGCCACTTCTCAAGTGGACTTATGAATTATTTGAGTTCAATGTGCATCTCACCTAGAGACGCGTACATCCTTAACTTCACTAAATTTTGTGGGCAACACATCTTCATAGTCTCATAATAATTGAACTACCTTTGATATATGTTGTTTAGCCCATTAGTCACCAACATGTACCATCTTAAGTGTCTATTATGTGCCAATTTTTTCATATATTTTTTACAAAGGTTCTTGATAAATCTTAATGCCTTTAGTCTTCATGAAATTTGAAACATCCCTCTGGGTAGGTTGTTCTTCTATGTTCATATTTTGAAAATTTTCTTCATCTGCATTGGATGTGGTTTCTTTCTTAGGCATATTTGCACTTCTCTTGAGTTCATACATTCCCTTGAGATCTATGTCTTCTTCACTCTTTGCGGCTCTAAAACTTCTTGTACTATTCCAAATTCTATTACATGACCCTATCAAATGTAGAGACAATTATCTATATTTTCATGGAATCTTATGTCACTCTACTCTTGACTCTTTTTTCTATTCGATAATTATAGTGTCCCATCCTTTATAGCACAAGAATATTTGTGTCTTTATTAGATCTCAGTGCAAGGTTTCATCTTCAAACACAAAGGTCTGGATAAAATATTATTGGATATGAGGCCAAATACTTGTTTCTATCCTATGTTCTTGATGCATGTACAATAATTTTGGCACAATGTTAGTAGTCCTTGGAAAATATGCACCCAATACTGAGGATATATTTGATGGAATTTATAAATGTCCATGCAAGAGTGGACCTATATTTTAGGGCATTTTCTAGCTTGAAACTTTGGCCACTTTTCTAAGAACTGAGTTTCTATGTGAAACCTTACCCACAACATTTCGCAAGCATTTTCTTATTCCAATTCATCTAACTTATGTACTACCCACAAAGTAGGTGTAATTCTAATGGATGGTTTAAATGGCTTGCTCACATTTCCACTTGTCGAACATGGACCTCCAACTTATTGATGAATCTTGTCAGATCCTTCATCCCAAAACACTATGAAATCTTCTAGTTTATTATGAAAATCATCCTCATAAGCCTTACTTTAAGGTTTCTGAGCATCCAATTCATCATATCTAGATCTAAATCCCCACTTAATGAAAACAATAATGTCCATGGTATTCTAATTTCTTTGTTTGGCTCTCTATAATCTTAATTAGTCATAACAAACTAATAAATTGTATCTATCTTAAACTGAGTGCAAGATCGCACAACTAAATGCAAGATAACACTAAATATTATTTGTATCTAGTATTGAAAGGTTGTTGAAATACCTGAGGAATCTTGAGAAGTTTCCTTGGTTATTATTCCTACCTATTTACTCCTTGCACATTTAGTATTATTTATGAAATGTGTGGGAAATTCCATTCTTACGCCAAATCCTTATCAACTTTATACTAGCTTTTAGGATTATGTGCATATGGGGAATTTGGCTATTTTGGTATGGTATACATCCTACCTTCTACCTTGTTCATCAAAATGACTGATAACATCACCATGGTGAGCTTCTAGTTAGTTTTCCATAGTATTGATGATCATGTGACCATCATAAGCACTATTTTTCCAATCAATGCAAGGTAGTGCATTTCATCAATTTTCATCTCTCTAACCTCAAAGTCTCCTTGGAAGCTCAAGTCTCCAAATTTTATGTCTACATATTCCAACATATCAATAGGTTCAACTTGGTCATAATCTATGAGACTTAAAAGTTATTGGACTATAACTCAATACCAACTTTATGATGGGCTCTCCTGTTGATCGAGACACATATTCACTTTGCTTTCAAAATCAAATACAACATTTGGCACTTCATACCTTACGAGCTCAATATTCACCCTCACATCCATGACCTAAGGCTTCTTGGTTTTCACATACAAAACCATCCTATGAATTTTCTCTTGTCCTTTCACAAATTTGTGATGTTTTACAATATTTCTTTTTTTCGTAACATATTTATCAATTTCAAAAAAAATTATAACGGTGGTAACTACTCCATGTTGAAGAATTTGCATGATCTGGACATAGACCTATGTTTCATTATTCACAACATTAACAAAGTTTCCATCCTTTGCTTTGAATGATCATAACAACTCAAAAACTTCATTCATTAAAATTTTCTCCTTGTTGGGATTTAGATACATGATTTCTCACACTTTTTAGAGCTATGATTCCATAGGCATCTCCAAAAGACCATATTAATTTATTTTGGTCGAGAGCTTACCATATTTACATTTTTCACTTGTTTTTCCTTGTGTTTCTTCTTTAAGGCAAGGCAGTCCTCCATATTAAGTTGGCGAGTGACTGCAATATGTGTAATAAATTTCCCTCTATAGGTGCTTCGATAATTCTGAGCAATGTGATTCATTTCCCTACATAGATAACAAACTATGGGGTTGCCTTTGTTGTCTTGGTCCCTATGTGCAAGATTGATATCTGCCCTATCGCTATGAGGGTCTCTAATTATGCTTTTGGCTCTAATATCCCCCAAATTTTCCTTGCAATGATGGAGGTGTCCAACTTCATTGATATTGAGGAGATTGTGGAGACCATGTATTTTCATGTTGAGAAGAGGAATGTTCTTATATTGGTTGGTATTGAGGAGAGGGGTTTGCCCATCCTAGTTGATATTGAGGAGACATAGTTGCATGTCCTCCTTGTTAAGGCATCTTTATATCTTGTGAGGCTCACTTATGTTGTTTTGAATGTTGTTGTGTAGTTATTGCAAACATTCCTTGTAATATCTTCCTTTAGATCTTGCATATCTCTCTAATTATTTTCATCATAAGTAGTGGGTTTACAAAATTTACATCGCACACTCTACAATTGTCACACATAATGTTGAACCATATGCATTTTGAATTGGGTTTACAAAACTTACATCACACACTTTATAATTGCCGCACATATTGTTGAACCATATGTATTTTGTGTTGGGTGAATATTTTGTCGTCAACTAACTGATGACAAAATGGGTATATCAGTCACAGCATAGGGAGATTTACACCACAAAAAGTATGGGTTTACCAGATCTGAACGAAGTAAATCTCTCCTCTCATCAAGGGGAGGTTCCCTATCAATACTTACGTGCTGGATATATAATTAAGCAGAAAATAACACATGAGGGTGGTATAACAGCATCTACCTCTCTTCTTTTAGAGGTAATGTATAAAGAACAAAAGAGGAAAAATTCTGGTCTTAAGCTAACAACACTCATCTTCTTTCAAGAATGGTATCAAACGAAGAGCAAGAGATCGCCTGAAGTAACAAAGTCCACAAGAATGCTCACGCAAGCACAAAGTCTTTCGTAGCTTCTTTCACCGATTCGAAATAAGTACAACCGTAGAGTAAAGTGAAGCACAAAGTCTTCACCTGAAACTACAAAGGATAACAGAATCTCAAAGATAAAAGCAGCACAAAGTCTATCATCTACCTTCCAAAAATGCCCTTAGATAATATAAACACACCCACTTGCTTATTAAATCAGATAAACAAGATATTACCAAGAAAAAGACATAAGAACTATTTCCTAAATAACACAGATAATTTCAACACAAAGTCTGAAATAAACCTGCTTCTCATTTATTCAATCAAAATATGATTTACAAGTTTGAGCACAAAGTCTCAAAAGTTGCTTCAATTTTAGCAGTGTTTGCTATTAATTTTTCCAAGATCATTTACAAATGAGGTCTCCACTATATATAGGGAGAAAATCCTCAAAAATAGAAAATAATAAAATATATAAAATATCTTGGTCAAAGATGACTCATCTTTGACTTTTAGATATTTTTCTGAAATATTTACATGTACTTACATATTGCAAAATTGCATGCATTCTGCACAAAATAGAAGTGCATAAGGATAGAAGAAGAAAGAAGAGAGTCAATTCTTATTGCCGGACTTCTTTAGATGAGCATCGTACATGGCGATCGATGCCTGAATTCCTATGCTATTTGGCGCAACTGTGTTCTTGAAGATGACTCTTGTTCTGATCAGCACGTCTTTCAATGCTGTGATGGCTTTAGAGTGGCCAGTTAACCTGGATTTCAAATTCTTCAAAGTTAACTGAGCATCCAGAATGCTGTCCACCGAAGTCATTGAGAAAGATGCTTCTTCAAAATCTTTCAAGATCATCTCTTTGAAATTCTAAATCATTTCCTCTGTCAGAAGGAACTGATGATCTTTGGAGGTCAAGTTGCATGGTAGCTCTTCTAACTTGTTCAGCAGGTTTAGGTCACTCTTTTCACTAACTTCCTTGAAAGCTTTGAGATCATCAATTAAGTCTTTGAGTACCTGGATTCTGAAGACCATTGACTCCTTGATTTCAACGTAGGAGTCTTTCTTAGGGATGATGCCGATAGATATCAGGGTACTCTTCTTGAGATCCTTCATTTCCTTCCATCTGCCGAGATCTTTCTCTAAGCTGTCAATTTCCTAAGAAATAAGGGAGACAAAATCGTCTACCTGAGCTTTCAACTTCTTCATTTTACCTATTTTTTTTGCAAATTCTGACAGCAAAGAGAGTCCCTGATTGCACATTCTTTCAACATAGTCCTCCATGACTTTTCCCTTTAAATAGGTCTTCTCAGCTTTATGAATGACTGGATCATCCACGAAAAAGGCCTCTGGAGTCACTGATTCAGGCAGAATAGTGAACCCTCTGATCACTGCTGTTAATTGCTCTGCCTTGGCTTTATAATAGTCTTTCATCTCCTTTTCTCTGTCAAATTTTTGGACCATAATGTCCATTGCTAACTAAAGATCGCTCTTCGCACCTTCGTGAGTAACTTTGCCAAGTTCAACATGAGAGATGGAATAGCTGCTCATTTCAAAACCCTCAAGGGTTGCATCCTGAGGAGGCTTGGAAATTTCTAAAAAAATTTGCCCCTTTTCTTCGACCAGCTTGGAGAGGATTTTTGGCCTCTTAGGAGCCTTTGTTTTTGCCGACACTATCTTGCCAAAATCGAATTCATCTAGGGAGATGGCCATTTTCTTCCTCTTCGGCGTGAAAGTAGACATCCAAGGCGGGAGAGAACTACCCGTTGTAACAATAGTTGCCTCTATTGGTGTCACTGTAGCAGCTTCGACACTACTCATGGTGACAGTAGTTACAGTCAGAGTAACCAGCGAAACTGTATCAACTACTGATTCTGGCTCAGGTGCAGGGCTCGGTGGTAGGTTGAAAGATGGAGATGATAGACTCGAAATAGACCCAGAAGAGCGAGAGGAACCTCTGGAAGGACCCTGAGGATCACCAAATACAACCCTAGAAGGAGAAGCAGCTCCGGAAGAGGGAACACTGATTGGGGAGATAAGAGAAATGGGCACCACAAGAGATTGAGGGGGAGAAGGAGAGGCGCTCTGAATCGGCTGTGCTTGTCCTGGCGAGAGTGGAGACCCAACACCTGGTTGTTCTGAAGGTTGATCCCCTGTCTCCATGGGCTGAGCTGCCTGTGCCTCAGGGCTTTGATCTTTGGTTCCTTCAGCTGTTGTTTCAGGCTCTTGTGCAGGCTTAGGCTTTTTGAACACAAAAATGATCCTAGGCTTGTGAGGCCTAGAAGGAGAAGGAACATCACATTTGTTTTTTTTTCAGTTCTCTGTCTTTCTCTTCAATTTTGCTTGGTATTCAGCCTCTGATTCTGTAATGAATTCTTTCAGGGTGATCCCTTTGGCTGCTAACCAATCATTGGTGTTAGCTAATATTAGTTCAAATCTTTTTCTCAGAGAAGTCAGTTCCTTCTGAGACCAGTGAATTGAAGGGAGAGGGAAACTAGCGACTTTTTTTGCCAGTTACCTGCTATTTATGATATTCCCATCGTCGATTAAACTCGAAGGGATCTCTGCAAGCCCAAGGTATTCTATCTGCTCCAGTGTTAGACGGTAATAGTCCATCTTTCTTATCTCGTCGGCCGTCCTCAGGTCCACTCAGATATCCTCAATTATGGGCTCATGGAACTGAATTTTCTTTCTGATCTTCTCTTTGACTCCCCTGTAGTCAAATTTCTTCCATCTCTTAAATGGTTTGATGGTAACCATCTGCATTTCTGTTTCCATGACCCTAGCTTTGGTTGATGTAGCAACTGAAAACCTCCCAATCTGGATCAGAAATTTGAAACTAGGTCTCTTCAGTTCCATCTGTTTAGTATGCACGACAACTAGTTGTCGACACAATTCCATTAAAATTAATCTGTCTGAAGAGAACCTGGGGAGCATATTAGGGTAGCCTTGGTAAAAATCAACCCGAAGATAACAAAAAGTAGGGAACTAGAGGAACATACAGCCATAACCGTTCACTACCCCGCCCAGGCCTCGTCTAATATTCTCTTCTTCTCCAGCTAAGGATCGAAGAGACACAAAAATACGGTGAAGAATGCATCATTTACTCATCTGAAATGACGTGTTGACCCCTGAAGCGTCAACTGTAGATAATATGAGTAGACCGGGGTGGTCTTTCTATCTCCCTCTGTTGTCAAACTTGAGAAATATCGCATTACAACAGCTATGTAGACCAGGTATGAAGTCATGTAGAATTTGAAGGAGGTCTGTACCCTGGTCAGTTGTTCATGGATGGCGTTGTTGATCTGTTCCCCCCAAAAGATAGTTTGCTTATCCTAGAGGATGATCTTAATGAATGGATACATCTATTCATGAAATTGTGAAGAGGATGGGAGGCCCCGTACTCTGTTGAGAAGGGTGATCAGGTCACCAACTTTTTCGATGAAATCACTTCTTGGGAAGCTCTTCAGCCATCTGGAGAGGCCGGTCCTCGGGGTCTTTAGCCACTTGTAATTAATTACTTTATTTGCTCTTTCAGGGTCTTTATCATATTCTTTTTGTACATCCACGAAGTTGATCTGGGTTACTTCGGTGGCTGGAGGGCACAAAAAAACTTGTTAATAAAATCGAGATCCAACTGAATTATCATACTACCACTGGCATCGAAAACTGATATGGTCTCCTTGTTGTAAGAACGAGCGCACTGGAGGACAAACTCGGCATGATGCGCTTCTATCGGGAAGGTGGCTACCAGGTGGATGTTGCTCTCAACAATTCTTTTTATCCCAGTACTGGGATTTGTTGCCTTGGTTCGCGCCAGAAATTCGGCCATGTCCACGTGGCCGATCTCGGTGTCTCGAATGTCATCGACATTCAAGGAGATTGATGTGGGTGAAAAAACACCCTGGTACTTATATTTCATGCTTTTCACCTTTGAGGGAGATGCTTCCATCATAGAGAACAATCTTGACTAAATGGGAGCAGATGTGCAGGAGTTCGCTGAAGGTGCTGCAGCCATGATCACAGACGAGAGGAGAGTGAGCGAGAGAAAGAGAGCGCAATTTAAGTGACATGGGTTACTGGAGGTCACTTAAATAGGCCAGGCTTAATAAAAGAGTGAAAAATGAAGAAGAAAAAGCATGAAAGGGACAACTCAAAAAAAAATTTGAGAGTTAACCGAAAATGAAAAAAAAATGCAAGGGCGGCAAAAATCGCCGCCCTTGCATAAAATTGGAAGAAAAGTAGGGGCGGCGATTTTTGCCACCCTTGCAACAAGGATGCAGGGGTGGCGATTTTCACCGCTCTCGCAATAAGGATGCAGGGGCGGTGATTTTTACCGCCCTCGCAGGTAAGGAGAGGAAAAGCAAGGGCGGCAAAAATCGCCACCCTTGTACTATAGTTGTGAAAACGTGCAGGGACGGTGATTTTTGCCGCCCCTGTACTTGGCAGTAGAAAAATGTGGAAGGGCGGAAATTTTTGCCACCCTCGTGAGGAGAGAAAACCACGGGCAGGGGAAAAAGGAAGAGCCCGTGATGAAGGAGGAGGGACGGGTAGAAGAAAACGGTTAAGGACACGGGTGGCAAAATCAGTCGCCCGCGTGAGGTCTTGATGAAAAGTCACAGGTAGGAGGGAGAAAAAAATAAAAATAAAATAAAAACAAAGAACAAAACAACTAAAAGAACTAAGCTAAAATAGAATAAAACAGGAAATAAACTTAAAAATGAACCCTACCTGAGAAACCGCGCGTGCCATGGGGTTGAATCCGTGAATTTGTACTTCGAAACATCACTTGAGGTGCTCAGGTGCAAGAGGTAGGAGGAGAGGAAGAAGTAATGAGAAGAATGAGGCTCAAATCGGATTTTATGGGGTGAAAAACCCACCCCAACAACCCGCCGCGTGCGGCCATAAATGCCTGCATGAAAACTGAGACGTGCAAGGGCGACATTTTTCGCCGCCCTTGCATGTAGTCAGTTTATTTTGTAGGGGCGGCATAAATTGCCACCCTTGCAGGCCGGAGTGCAGGGGAATGTGCAGGGGTGGCAAAATTTATTGCCCTTGCACAAAAATAAGGAAAATGCAGAGGCGGCAAAAAATGCCGCCCTTACACTGAAAACGAAAAGAGACCAACTCTGGAAGGAGTCTGGGGAAGGAAACACTTGGCTTGGATGAGATGGTAAGTACTTCTCGTTTTGAGGCCAAGATGAAAATGAATTTAGAAATTTGTCTCAAAAAACGAACTTAGAGCGACGAAAAAATGAAACGGACAGGTTTCGTAGGGGGTTGTTCTCAAAAACGAGCTAAGCTAATTTTGGAAATAACAGTTGGTTCCTATTGGGGAACTTCCACTGATCAAATTGATTAGTGGGAGTAGAAACCAGTCTCCAAGTGCCTTCATCCAAGCCATTGGGCTACGGAGTTAAGCAAAAAATAGAAGAAAAGCAAACAACATAAAATTGTACATATTTACAAATGGACTCATCTGAGCTTCAAGGATTGAAAAGCTTGAGATGCTGTCCACTGTGAGGTAGTGTAAATGGTGTTTCATCTTTGTACTCCAGCAAGATGCTGGCCTCACCACATAGCTGTCGAATGGTGAACAGGCCCCTCCACAAGGAGTCAAATTTGTCGTGCATCCCTTTCGGTTCCCGTCTTTTGCCCCATAGCAAGACTTGATCTCTGACTTAGAATTCACGCACTCTAGCCCTTTTATCAAAAAGTATTTTCACTCGGTCTTGATGTTCCTTGATCTGATCCACCGTCATAACTCATTGTTCATTTAGCTCAGTCAGACACATGGTCCGTTTGGCAACTGAGCTTTCGAAGGTTGAGTCTTCGATTGCTCTGGTTAATCTGAGTGCTAGGAGTTCAAGGGTGATGGGAATTTCTGCATTCAATCCATATAGAAGTTGGAAGGGCGACATACATATAGTCCTTTTGGGTGTTATCCTATTGGCCCATAAAGCATCATACAAAGCTTTGTGCCATGTTCTCTGATTGTCATCCACCAACTTCTTGATAATGGTAACCAAGTTCTTGTTACTCAATTCTGCTTGTCCATTTTCTTGAGAAAAATAATCTGAAGTGTGAGATAAGGTAATCCCATAACCAAAGCAAAATTAAGTAATTTCATGCGATGAAAAATAGGCCGCATTATCTGTCACAATCTTTAGTGGAACCCCAAACCTGGAGATGATGTTTTCTTTGAGAAAGTTGCATACCACTTCAGACGTAGCATGCTTGGTTGGAATGGCCTCCACCCACTTGGTAAAGTAATTTGTTGCAGTGAGGACATAATCATGTCCTAAACTGGAAGATGGGTTGACTACTCCGATGAAGTCAATACCCCACTACTGAAAAGGTTCCTCGATCACAACCGGCTTGAGGAGCAAAGCAGGCAGCTTAAGCTTTCCAACAAATTATTGACACAGCTCACACCTACACACCCATTTGTAGGCATCTTAAAAAAGCGTGGGCCAATAGTACCTTGCTCGTAGAATTTTGTGTGCCGTCACCGGTGCAGAGAAATGTCCTCCACAGGCCAAATTATGGAAAGATCTTAAGAGTCTTTCTTGTTGAGCTTTGTCAACACAAAGAAGAAATGCCCCGTCCAGGTTTCTCTTGTAAAGACCATTGTCCCACAGAACATAACCAATTGCTTTCAATTTAACATTCCATTTCTCTTTAGAAGAAAGATGAGCAGGACACTCATCATATGTCAGAAAATGAGCAATGTTAGAATACCACTCATCAGTAGTGGCAACAAAGAGAACCGTGGGCACACTTTTGATTTTTTTTCTTCACTTTCTACTTCATCTGGAATGTTGTTGGCGATCAATTGGCAGAGACCCCTTCCTCGTACAAGCTTGGTTGGTTTGATGTCCAGATCGAATTCTTGAGTTTTGGCAATCTAGTTACCTCTCTTTGTACCAAACTCTTGCTGAGTCAAAATAGATTTTACCATTGTATCTGGTACGAGAACTTCAGTGTGAAAATTCAGGATATAAAACTTGAAATGCTTTACTGCTTTGACCACGACATATGCATGTTTCTCCATAAGGGAATATTTTAACTCATGATTTTTGAGTGGGCAACTCATGAATGAGATAAGAGATTCTGCACCTTCTGAATTTTGTTGAACCAGGATAGCTGATAGTGTATGCTCGGAGGCATAACTATATATCTTGAAACCTTTAGTATAGTCCGGACAAACCAGGACCGGTGCCTGAGCAATTACTTCCTTAATTTCTTTGAATGTTGATTTGCCTTTGACAGTCCACCTAAATGTGGCATTGCTCTTCATCATGTTGACAATATGACAAGTTTTCTCAGCAAAATTAGGAACAAACCTCTTAAAAAAATTCACCTTTCCAAAGAAAGAGTGAACTGCGGCCTTGTTGGTCGGCAGAGTAAGTTCCTGGATGGACCTAACTCTTTTTGAATCAATTCTGATGCCTTCTTGAGACACAATGTGTCTGAGAAGTTTCCCTTCAGTTAATCCAAAGATGAATTTCTTTGGGTTTAACGAGATGCCATTTTGACGGTAGCGCTCCAGTACCTTTCACAAATGGTGAACATGCTCAAAATGATGTTTTGAAAATACCGTCAGATCGTCCAGGTATACTACAATGAACTTTTCCATCTCATCTTTGAAAGCGAGATCCATTGCCCTTTGAAAAGTGGCGCTTGCATTTATCAGACCAAAAGGCATCCTTCGATAAGCGAATGTACCCCAAGGTGTGGTGAACATTGTCTTGTGTTGATCTGTCTTTCCGACCTCAACCTGATTATACCCTAAAAAACCATCTAGCATTGATAACATTTCTGAACCTGTTACCATTTGTAGAACTTGATCTATAATAGGAAGGGGGTAGTTATCTTTTAAGGACAACTGATTCAAGTTCTTGAAATCCACACAGATTCGAATCTCACCATTTTTCTTTCTGACAGGTACTATGTTAGCAATCCATGTTGAGTGATGGATTGAAAAAATTATCCGAGCATTCAGCATCTTTTGTATCTCAGCTAAAATAGTACCTGAGATTTTTGGATTATATTGCTTGGATTTCTGCTTGTAGGGTGCAGAGTTGGTTTTCAAGAGAATGTCGTGACGAATGTCATTTGGCCTGAGAGATTTCAAGTCATCGTAGGAATAGGCCAACACATCCATATATTGGCGAAGTAGACTAGCAAGCTCAAACCTTTCTTTAAAAGTGCAACATTTTTCAATATTTACCATTTTAAGATCGAGCTTAGTTCCCAAGTTGACTTGATCAAAATCTTAGGAAGAATTTGAATCTGATCGTTGTTGTTTGACAAACCTGTCATGGTTATCAAACAACTTTTCTAAGAAAACCAAACCTTTGGGAATTTTATTCCCCTTAAGCTGTAGGAAATCTTCACCTGTATTGACCTGAGTTTCAGGGGCTAACCCACACTCCCGGGGCTCACTACCTTCAAAATGCAGTTGTTCGAAACTATCTTTTTACTTCAAGAAGGCGATGATTTGATCATCATTGTTAAATACTTGCCAGTGGCTGACATTATCTGGTACACTTGGTCAAAAAACTAGCTCAATAGTATATTTATCTCCCTTAAAATCAGGGTGAGGAACTAGGAGGGTGGCAGAGACAGCCAAAGCATCTGCTCGGTCATTGAATTCCCTCGAAATGGCGGAGATGTTGAAGGCGTCAAAATTTTCAATCTGATCCCATATTAGATTGCGATAATGGCGCAGCCTCTCATTCTTGGTCTGATAGAGGTTCTTCACCTGATAGACTATTAACTCAGCATCTCCTTTAGCATGGATTTTCTTAATGCCCTTTTCTTTGGCAGCCTGTAGTCCAAGCAACAGGGATTCGTATTCGGCCATGTTGTTAGTATTGTTGAATTGCAATTTGTAGAAAAAAGGGGTAATCTCTCCCTGAGGGATACTAACACAACTTTGGCTCTTGACCCAGTAGAAGAGCAGCTGCCGTCAAACTCTAAGGTCCATATTTCATTAGATATTGTTTTTTTCACAAAAGCTTTTTCGTTTTGAGGAAAGGGTTGTTCCATGTGTTCATTTTGCTTGGGCACTCCACCCTTGGCGTCAGCTGAAACCAAATCCAAATCACCACCCGTAGGAGTTTCATCTAGTGCACCATGGATCTTGTCCATAGACAAGAAATAAGTGCCAATCCCTGAAGATTCAAATAAAATTTGAGCTTCAGGTGCTGCAGAATGAGTAACTACATATCTGGCTTCTTTTTTAGGAAGCAATTTCTTCATGACGCCTTGAACCGAAATCCTTGCTTCTGATAGGTCCATGCTTAACTCTCCTCCAACATCTTTACAGAAATTCTGCCCAAGCAGGTTGCCGTAAGATGCTGAAACATCAGCTACTAGAACCGTCATTTTTATCTGCTTTTCCAAAAAAGCCGCAAAGGCATATTAGGCATCTTTTATTTGACCAAAGAGGGGAACCTATTTGTTTTCCATGAAAAAACACCTCCCAAAAGTTTTGGTCAAAGTTAGGCCGAGAGAATCTGCCACTTTTACAGGCATGACATTATCTGAAGCTTCGGAGTCTATAATACAATTACTCAATTTGTAGCCATTTATAAGTAGGGAAACATAGAAAGGTTCTATTTTTTTAGTGCGACATGAGGAGTCACAATTAGATTGTTTTGGGTTGGTTTATCTTTAAAGAGATCAGGAACAACTTTTAAAGAGTCCTGTCTTACAGAGACAGCTTTATTTTTTGCATACTCTACTAACCTATCAAACTGTTCTAGGTTAGCTCTTAAATATTCAACCTCTGTCATTTGAATTTTAGTCTTTCTAGCATGGTCAATTATATCAAATAATTAGAAAGAACTTGCGATAGAGAAAGAAAGTCCATCATCAGGAGTTTTAACGGGTATGGCACCGGTCTGAGTAGCAAAAACGAAGGATATCGGGTGATTGGGAGTACTCACTTTTTTATGAGTTACCTGATCTTTTGATTGCGGAGGCAATGGAGTCCCGCATTTGGCAATGAAAACTACTGGTCGAGGCTCTTCATCTGCCTTTTCTTTATCAATTTGTGAAGTCGACTGATATTGAGATCTGGTAAAAATAGCGTAAGCTCCCTCTGAATCTTCTCCTTTACTCCCAGCTTCGTCTTGGTAATCCAGGAAACTGATATTGGAGTCGCCAGCTAATTCCTCTTCATGTTCGTCAAAGAGGTTAGCATTTTCTTGTTGGTCCCGTTGTGGTTGAAAAGAGTTGTCGTGCTCAACTTCTAGATATCCGACCGCTGAATTGGCAGGCGCTGCTTCAATGGCTAATCTCCCTGGAGCAGGAGATAGGCGGTTGGATTGCCCTTGGTTTTGGGTTGCATTACTCTGATATTGTTGATTCTAAAATGTTCTCTTGGGTGCATCTCGATAGGTAGGAGCAGATGTACCTTGGGCTATTTGTCTTTTCAAAGCTATCAGTTCATTCGTTAATTTTTGCACCATAGGATCTGTAGTGCCCGTGGAAGAGCTTTCAGCAGATGAAAGTAATTTATTTTACTAGGATCTTTCCTAATCTTACTTGCCAAGATAAGATCATCTTCAATCTCGGTAGCCAAACCTTGAGCCAAGGCTAGGTCCATAGGGCCAGCTCATCTCAACAGAAAACTTACTTTGGGAAGCTGTGAGTTGATGAAAAAGCATTTGAGATTTTCCGGCGTGGGCTGAGCCACAGTCGGAATTCGGTTCCTCAACTTGTTGAATTTAGCTATGAAATCCCTCATGGGCTCCTAGGATTCTTTCTTCAATTGTGTCAGTTACGCCAACAAAGCATGCACATCCTCAGCGGGTTTAAATCTAGCTTTAAATTTAGACTTGAGCGTATCCCAGCTTGTTACTGATCCAGCCTGCAGGTGATAAAACCAATTCGCGGTAGCGCCTTGTAAAGTTTCCACAAAAATTCTCACTGCTACATCTTCAAATTCGACCCCAATTACACCACATGCTATGGAGAAAGAGGCAATATGTTCGTCAGGATGAACCTTCCCATCACCAAAAAACTTAGGAAATTTTTTCCTAGAACTATGAGGTAGTTCATGCAGAGGTGGGGTCAAGTTAAGAGGGCCAAAGGAATTACCCCACGGGCCTTGAGCCATTATGATAAGAGGATTAAAAGGTGGGATAACAAACCTTGGCAGAGTGTTTATAGGCAGGTAGCGATTAACAGCAGAAAAAGAAGTTCTTCCTTGTGTTGGTGACCTGACAAGGCTAGAAGGAAAACTCCTAGACCGTTGAAGAGAAGCTAATGGAGGAAACAGATCAAAATTACTCTGTTGCGCCAACTCAAACACAAGGTCAACAACACCCTTAGATCTCTGACTTCTGGTGTAGCGTGGAGTTGCCAGATTTTAAAATGAAAAAGGGACCAAAACTGCTTCAAGTTGAAGCTTGAGGCTTCAAAATGCACATTCTTCCTAGCGGCTCTAGTTTTGCAGACCAGATAATGTAACAGAGATGGAGGGAGATGGTAAGGCTATAATGATAATGGGTAAGACGTGAAACGAATTCACCAGACTATGTAATGGATAAGGGTAGGGACTGCTTCAATCTAAAACTTGAGGTTTCAGACTGCACATTCGAGTCCCCAGCGGAGTCGCCAGAAAACTGTTGGGTGAATAATTTGTCGTCAACTAACTGATGACAAAATGGGTATATCAGCCACAGTATAGGGAGATTTACACCATGAAAAGTATGGGTTTACCAGATCTGAATGAAGTAAATCTCTCCTCTCATCAAGGGGAGGTTCCCTATCAATACTTACGTGCTGGATATATAATTAAGCAGAAAATAACACATGAGGGTGGTATAACAGCATCTACCTCTCTTCTTTCAGAAGTAATGTATAAAGAACAAAAGAGAAAAAATTTTGGTCTTAAGCTAACAACACTCCTCTTCTTTCAGGAATGATATCAAACGAAGAGCAAGAGATCACTTGAAGTAACAAAGTCCACAAGAATGCTCATGCAAGCACAAAGTCTTTCGTAGCTTCTTTCACCGATTCGGAATAAGTACAACCGTAGAGTAAAGTGAAGTACAAAGTCTTCACCTGAAACTACAAAGGATAACAAAATTTCAAAGATAAAAGTAGCACAAAGTCTATCCTCTACCTTCCAGAAACGCCCTTAGATAATATAAACACACCCACTTGCTTATTAAATCAGATAAACAAGATATTACCAGGAAAAAGATATAAGAACTATTTCCTAAATAACACAGATAATTTCAACACAAAGTCTGAAATAAATCTGCTTCTCATTTATTCAATCAAAATATGATTTACAAGTTTGAGCACAAAGTCTCAAAAGTTGCTTCAATTTCAGCAGTGTTTGCTATTAATTTTTCCAAGATCATTTACAAATGAGGTCTCCACTATATATAGGAAGAAAATCCTCAAAAATAGAAAATAATAAAATATATAAAATATCTTGGTCAAAGATGACTCATCTTTGACTTTTAGATATTTTTTTGAAATATTTACATGTAATTATATATTGCAAAATTGCATGCATTCTGCACAAAACAGAAGTGCATAAGGATAGAAGAAGAAAGAAGAGAGTCAATTCTTGCTGCCGGACTTCTTTAGATGAGCATCGTACATGACGATCGATGCCTGAATTCCTATGCTGTCTGGCGCAACTGTGTTCTTGAAGATGACTCTTGCTCTGATCAGCGCGTCTTTCAATGCTATGATGGCTTTAGAGTGGCCAGTTAACCTGGATTTCAAATTCTCTAAAGTTAACTGAGCATCCAGAATGTTGTCCATCGAAGTTATTGAGAAAGATGCTTCTTTAAAATCTTTCAGGATCATCTCTTTGAAATTCTAAATCATTTCCTCTGCTGGAAGGAACTGATGATCTTTGGAGGTCCAGTTGCATGGCAGCTCTTCTAACTTGTTCAGCAGGCTTAGGTCACTCTTTTCACTAGCTTCCTTGAAAGATTTAAGAACATCAATTAAGTATTTGAGTACCTGGATTCTAAAGACCATTGACTCCTTGATTTCAACGTAGGAGTCTTTGTTAGGGATGACGTCGATAGATATCAGGGTACTCTTCTTGAGATCCTTCATTTCCTTCCATCTGCCAAGATCTTTCTCTAAGCTATCAATTTTCTGAGAAATAAGGGAGACAAAATCGTCTACCTGAGCTTTCAACTTCTTCATTTTATATGTTCTTTCTGCAACTTCTGACAGCAAAGAGAGTCCCTGATTGCACATTCTTTCAACATAGTCCTCCATGACTTTTCCCTTTAAATAGGTCTTCTCAGCTTTCTGAATGGCTAGATCATCCACGAAAAAGGCCTCTGGAGTCACTGATTCAGGCAGAATAGTGAACCTTCTGATCACTACTGTTAATTGCTCTGCCTTGGCTTTATAATAGTCTTTCATCTCCTTTTCTCTGTCAAATTTTTGGACCATAATGTCCATTGCTGACTGAAGATCGCTCTTCGCACCTTCGTGAGTAACTTTGCCAAGTTCAACACGAGAGATGGAATAGCTGCTCATTTCAAAACCCTCAAGGGTTGCGCCCTGAGGAGGCTTGGCAATTTCTAGAAATTTTTGCCCCTTTTTTTGGACCAGCTTGGAGAGGATTTTTGGCCTCTTAGGAGCATTTGCTTTTGCCAGCACTATCTTGCCAAAATTGAATTCATCCGAGGAGATGGCCATTTTCTTCCTCTTCAACGTGAAAGCAGACATCCAAGGTGGGAGAGAAGTACCTGTTGTAACAATAGTTGCCTCTGCCGGTGTCACTGTAGCAGCTTCGACACTACTCGTGGTGACAGTAGTTGCAGTCGGAGTAACCAGCAAAACTGTATCAACTACTGATTCTAGCTCATGTGCAGGGCTCGGTGGCAGGTTGAAAGACGGAGATGATAGACTCGGAATGGACCCAGAAGAGTGGGGGGAACCTCTGAAAGGACCCTGAGGATCACCAAATACAACCCTAGAAGGAGAAGCGGCTCTGAAAGAGGGAACACTGATTGGGGAGATAAAAAAATGGGCACCACAGGAGATTGAGGGGGAGAAGGAGAGGCACTCTGAATCAGCTGTGCTTGTCCCGGTGAGAGTGGAGACTCAACACCTGGTTGTTCTGAAGGTTGATCCCCTGTCTCCATGGGCTGAGTTGCCTGTGCCTCGGGGCTTTGATCTTTGGTTCCTTCAACTGCCGTTTCAGGCTCTTGTGCAGGCTTAGGCTTTTTGGACATAAAAATGATCCTAGGCTTGTGAGGCCTAGAAGGAGAAGGAACGTCACCTTTATTTTTTGTTCGATTCTCTGCCTTCCTCTTCAATTCTGCTTGGTATTCAGCCTTTGATCTTGTAATGAATTCTTTCAGGGTGATCCCTTTGGCTACTAACCAATCATTGGTGTTAGCCAATATTGATTCAAATCTTTTTCTCAGAGAAGTCAGTTCCTTCTGAGACTAGTGAATTGGAGGGAGAGGGAAACTAGCGACATTTTCTGCCAGATACCTGTTGTTTATGATATTTCTATCGTCAATTAAACCCGAAGGGATCTCTACAAGCCCGAGGTATTCTATCTGCTCCAGTGTTAGACGGCAATAGTCCATCTTTCTTATCTCATCGGCCGTCCTTAGGTCCACCCAGATATCCTCAATCATGGGCTCGTGGAACTGAGTTTTCTTTCTGATCTTCTCTTTGACTCCCCTATAGTCAAATTTCTCCTGTCTCTTGAATGGTTTGATGGTAACCATCTGCATTTCTATTTCCATGACCCTAGCTTTGGTTGATATAGCAACTGAAAACCTGCCAATCTGGATTGGAAATTTGAAATCGGGTCTCTTCAGTTCCATCTGTTTAGTATGCATGACAACTAGTTGTCGACACAATTCTATTAAAACTAATCTGTCTGAAGAGAACCTGGGGAGCATATAAGGGTAGCCTTGGTAAAAACCAACTCGAAGATAACAAAAAATAGGGAACTAGAGGAACATACAGTCATAATCATTCACTACCGCCCAGGGCTCATCTGATATTCTCTTCTGCTCCAGCTGAGGATCGAAGAGACATAAAAATACGGCAAAAAATGCATCATTTACTCATCTAAAATGACGTGTTAACCCCTGAAGCGTTAGCTATGGATAATATGAGTAGACCGGGGTGGTCTTTCTATCTCCCTCTATTGTCAAACTTGGGAAAGATCACATTACAGCAGCTATGTAGACCGGGTATGAAGTCATGTAGAATTTGAAGGAGGTCTGTACCCTGATCAGTTGTTCGTGAATGGCGTTGCTGATCTGTTCCCCCCAAAAGATAGTTTGCTTACCCTAGAGGATGATCTTAATGAATGGATACATCTATTCATGGAATTTTGAAGAGGACGAGAGGCCCCGTACTCTGCTGAGAAGGGTGATCAGGTCACCAACTTCTTCGATGAAATCACTTCTTGGAAAGCTCTTCGGCCATCTGGAGAGGCCGATCCTTAGGGTCTTTAGCCACTTGTAATTAATTACTTTCTTTTCTCTTTCAGGGTCTTTTTCATATTCTTTTTGTGCGTCCACAAAGTCGATCTGGGTTACTTCGATGGCTAGAGGGCACAAGAAAATATTGTCGATAAAATCAGGATCCAACCGAATTATCATACTGCCACTGGTGTCTGAAACTGATCTGGTCTCTTTGTTGTAAGAACGAGCACACTGGAGGACAAACTCGACATGATGCGCTGCTACCAAGAAGGCGGCTACTAGGTGGATGTTGTCTCAACAATTCTTTTTATCCCAGTACTGGGATTTGTTGCCTTGGTTCGCGCCAAGAATTCGGCCATGTCTACGTGGCTGATCTCGATGTCTCGAATGTCATCGACATTCGAGGAGACTGATTTGGGTGAAAAGATGCCTTGGTACTTGTATTTCATGCTTATCGCCTTTGAGGGAGATGCTTTCGTTATAGAGAACAATCTTGACTGAATGGGAGTAGATATGCAGGAGCTCACTGAAGGTGTTGCATGCATGATCACAGATGAGAGGAGAGTGAGCGAGATGAGAGCGCAATTTAAGTGACATGGGTTACTAGAGGTCACTTAAATAGGCCAAGCCTAGCAAAGGAGCAAAAAATAAGAAAGAAAAAGCGTGAAAGGGACAACTCGAAAAAAATTCTAGGAGTTAACCAAAAATAAAGAAAAAAATGCAGGGGCGGCAAAAATCGTTGCCCTTGCATAAAATTGGAAGAAAAGCAGGGGCGAAAATTTTTGCTACCCTTGCAACAAGGATGCAGGGGCGGTGATTTTCGTTGCCCTTGCAATAAGGATGCAGGGGCGACGATTTTTGCCGCCCTCGCAAGTAAGGAGAGAAAAAGCAAGGGCGGCAAAAATCGCCACCCTTGTACTACAGTTGCAAAAACGTGTAGGGACAGTGATTTTCACTGCCCCTGTACTTGGTAGTAGGAAAACGTGGAAGTGCGGTGATTTTCATCACCCTCGTGAGGAGAAAAAACCGCAGGCAGGGGAAAAAGGAAGAGCCCGCGATGAAGGAGGAGGGACGGGTGGAAGAAAATGGTTAAGGACGCGGGTGGCAAAATCTGTCGCCCACGTGAGGTCCTGGCGGAAAGCCGTAGATAGGAGGGAGAAGAAAGAAAAATAAAAATAAAAACAAAAAACAAAACAACTAAAAGAACTAAGCTAAAACAGAATAAAACATAAAATAAACTTAAAAACGAACCCTACCTGAGAAATCGCGCGCGCCATGGGGTTGAATCTGTGAATTTGTGCTTCAAAACGTCACTTGAAGCACTCAGGGGCAAGAGGTAGGAGGAGAGGAGGAAGTAATGAGAAGAATGAGGCTCAAATCAAATTTTATGGGGTGAAAAACCCACCCCAACAACTCGTCGCGTGCGGCCATAAATGCCTGCTTGGAAATCGAGACATGCAAGGGCGGCATTTTTCGCCGCCCTTGCATGTAGTCGGTCTATTTTACAGGGGTGGCAAAAATTGCCGCCCTTGCAGGGTGGAATGCAGGGGTGGCAAAAATCTCTGCCCTTGCAGGAAACGTGCAGGGGCGGCAAAATTTGCCACCCTTGCACAAAAACAAGGAAAATGCAGAGGCGGCGAAAAATGCCACCCTTGCACTGAAAATGAAAAGAGACCAACTCTGAAAGGAGTCTGGGGAAGGGAAAACTTGGCTTGGATGAGATGGTAACCACTTTTCGTTCTGAGGCCAAGACAAAAATGAATTTAAAAATTTGTCTCGAAAAATGAACTTCGAGCGACGAAAAAATGAAACGGACAGGTTTCATAGGGGGTTGTTCTTAAAAACAAGCTAAGTTTATTTTGGAAACAACATTTTGAATTGAGTGATCCTAATTGCAACAATTTTTTCCTAAGTCCTTGTGGATGAAAAGAAATTCATTGCAATGATGGCCTTCTTGGATGCACTCTACACACCATATTGAAAGCTTCTGCTTATTCCCTTATTTTATTTCATCCATCTTATGGACCATCGTATCTAACTTAGCATTTATTTTTGTACTCATTAAAGATCTATCCCTATAGTCCTCAATTTGTTCCACCCATATTGTAGTTGTGATGGCATCTACCTTGATAAAAATTTGTGTTTTTGCTATTGTGAACCGTGTTTGAGTTCACAATCCTTTTACAAACCAAGTGGCCTTGTATTTGTCATCAAATGAGAAATTCATCTTATTCATTACATCTATGACTTGTCGATTGTATTGTAAGATTTGATTCTCCTAGATTTTACTTGATCTCTTTGAGATATTAGATAGTTTCACACATTTGTGTCTTAAATTCTATGATCAATCTGCTTTTTACCCCAAAAAAATCTAACTTAAGGCTTCCACATTTTCAAATAAATTGCAGGGCCCAATCAATTATAGCTCCTTTGAGTTTGCAACCCTTGGTTTCATCATCTTGTATCCCCTTAACTTCTCACTTCCTTTGACAAGGAAATGTTATTATAGATCAGTAGATCTATCATATGGTTGTAGAGTAATAAATTCTTCTAATGGTATCATCATGGCTCTTATGCAAGGAATATTGATCTCTAGCTTATTAGGTATTATGACTATCATACTACTATTTGTTGTGATATTGGTGTTTTATCCTGCCAGACCACCAATCTCTTCTATGATGGTCTTTGATCTATATTATATTCTTCTCACTAACTTTTCTCTATCTTGGTGACTGTGTCCTATCTCCCATAATTTTTCTAAAAAATTGACTTACTTGCTTCTCCCTATCTATCCAACTCTGACGATGTTGGGGATGTGGTCCTTAAAGATGAATGAGGTGTTTATGTTTCCTAATTGGACCTTTCTCTATACAAACTATTCAACATGGGTTTCTCTTCCATGTCAATCCAAACTTTATAAAGATCAAGTTGCATCCTAAAACTACTACTACATTATTTTATTAGTCATCTATCTCCTTGCATGTGATACACTGATCCCTTTCCCATTCTGAGACAAACTATATTTCTTAGTCTCCTACTAAAATCCCTTCAAGTTCATCTGACTCACTTCGAGTATCTATCACTTCTAGAGGTCTCTTACCTCCCAATATTTGCAATCTCCTTACATTTTTACTCCCAAGTTTCTTCATATGTTCTATTTCAATAGGTTTTTATTTTTTGTCTTTTAGATTGTCTTAACCCTCGCTAACCCAATTATATTCTTTCAAGCTTCTACCTTTTTTTGTTCAGTTTCAAACTTGCATTTGGTGGGCTTCATCTTGTGTCCAGTCACAACACTTCATTAACCTTTTCTCATATCACATCCCCATAATTCCTTAGCCAACTACTCCTTGTTAGTCAGAATTGGTGCCATAGCTTTTCTACAACCAACCTTTTTCCTAGCATAGGACATTATTGAAAAAAATTGCCTCTTATTGATCTGACAAACAAACCATATGCAATATCAAACAAAACATATCCGTAATGGTAGTCTTCACCCAATCCTCAATTAATTATGTCCACTTGGCATCTAAGTTTGGAAAATTTTCCACTTTCTCCTCCTTTCACTCAAAACCCATATGTTCTTTGAGGTCAAAAATAGTAGTGCTCTAACCTTAACAACCATGCTGCTAGTGATTCAAGAAGCTCACACCAAAACACTTCATATATCTTGCCATATATGTGCACTAAGATAATTTCTTGTAGAGGGATTCCTAATACAAAGAATTTTGCTTCATAAAATTGATTTATCTTATCCTCCATCCATCTTTTTAATGTCCCCAATTTGGGATGAAGATGAAAAAAGAGGGTTTTCCAACAAACCCTTGGCAAATTCAATCCAAACTAAAATTGAAAAACTTAAAATCAACCAAACCCTAGCTGGAAATTTATATGATATCCAAGCAAAAGAACATCCAAATAATTCCACAAATAGCTTAAATTTATTTAGAGAATAAAATACCTTTTTTGAATCAAATAACTTGATGAAGTAGTTGAAAATACCTCCATAAATAATCTAATTTTTATTTTAAAGTACAACTACCTTTTTCACCTCTTAAACACCTAAAAAATCTTTAGAAGTGGGTCGCCACACCTCAAAAAACTAGTAGAAACAATTTTGAAAATTAACCCTTGGATTTTGCTCACCAAATCACCTTCTGAAACTCTCCAACCAAGTCTCCCAATTGCCAAAATTATTATAATAATTTCTAAAATATTTTAGGGCCTAGAATGTCCTTTCATGTATGCAAAACGTTCCATATAATTTGCCAAATGACTAAAATAAATTATAAAAATTACCTTAAGCCTATAAAAGGGTTCCAAAGACCAAATTGATCTCTTGTGAGGGGTCACCACCCTCCCAAATGAGGTCTCCACCCTTTGAAATGTCTTCAAGCTTGTCCTAGGGCTCCTCCACGGAGTTCACCCACCTCTTTGATCTGCGAATGGAATATTTATAGGTTTACGAAGGATAGTACCAATTCCTTAATGAACGTGATGTCCAAAGATACCTTTGTAGAGCTTCTTGCATACACATGCATAATTATGGCGCAAATACAACCCTTGAATAGAGTTGCCCTAGTAGAAGAATGGAGGTTTTCATCTCCAAACCCCTTGGTGCACTTGAAAGTTTTCATCCTCAAATCACTTGTTCAAGTTTGACATACTTGTTCAAGATTTCCAATATCAAAATTCCATAAACTTTCAAATGAATCCTTACTTGCCTTTATATACCACTCCTCCAAGTGTAACACCCAAAAATTGAAGGAGAGAGTTACCTTTCTTTTTAAAATATTAAAAGATCTTCTTAATTTCACTTTAGGCCTTAAGCGCCCAAGACATATAAACCCCACCACCTAAGTGAGATAGAAATATAAGGTGTTTTTCATAAGTCAACTCAAAATTAGAAATATAAAGTACCCCTTTCCATTATTTAACTCCTCACAAATGGCCCACAATACTCCCTTTCATTCCTCTACCTTTAGCCATCGAAAACAAGAATGAGCTAAGAGTCCCACGAGGGTCTAGATAAAAAAATGAGGACATTACAAACCTCCCCACCCAAAATTACTTGTGCTCAAGCAATTTCAATACCCAAAGAGGTGTCCCAACATAACTTATGATGCAATGTCCACCTGTGATTCTATCCCAAGGAAAAGAACCCTCAATTGGCTCCTTCATACTATTGTACTTGTGCTTTAGGGGTTGCCACCATTTGCTATAAGTGTCCTCGTAGCCTTCCAAAGGATCCATATGATCCCAATCAATCACCCCTTTCAATACCAAGTGGTGGATAAGCAAACTCCCTTCCCTAATAACTTCCAAATGGGTGAGATATAACCAAAAGTTGTTACGTAGATCATGAGGAGACCAAACTACCTCATTGTCCCGTGTGCAAAACCCTCTCATGTGTTGGACCATGACCCACCAAATTTGCAAAAATAAATCACCATTGTACCATCCAAGAGGTGAAGCCTCCAAGACATATTTGTCACCATGTATGGGCATCCGAGTGTGAATCACATACTCAACAAGAGGCTGACCCTTGTCACTCATCTCAAGCATGCATAGGATCTTCAAACTCATCAATACCTCCCAAACATTCCCACAAGAAGGTTGTACCTTCCTATTGTGAACGCTTCTTACATCACCTTCCCAAGGTGTCAACATAAGCATGTTTCCAGAATCTTGTATGAGTTTGACCAAATCAAGGTTTCCTTTATGGTAACATGGTTGTATATGCAAATAGATTACTGATTTTCCATGTAGACAAACATGGAAATAAATATACTCATACCTTTATTGACCCAAGAGCTGGAACATGTCATAAAATTCATAAAATTTCCCTTTCATACATGGTTGTGTTTGACCTCTCAAGTTTGATTTTTCTGAGTAATGAATTTTAGAACCTATACATACCCTTCTCCCTCCTATCAAGTGTTGGAAAGTGTCCAAGAAATTCATGTTTTTTCTCTCAAAATGTTGTGTATGCGTGTAGAAATCTGATTTTTGGGAAAGAAAAAAATCAGTGTTTGCATACTTATGTTCCCTTTTTATTCTTAGCTAAAACATAACATTTTTTGTGCTTTTATGGGGGACCAAAGAGCATATAATTGGTAGACAATATTAAAAAAAAAAAAATGAGTTCTTTCATGACCACATCCCCTTCATCCTTTCACTCATTCTCCCACTATTTTCCACTAGGGCCCTTGCCCAACTTCCCATTGTTGATAGTGTACCCCTTTGATCATTTCCAAAAAATTCATGTAGGATTCTCATGTGCCATGGCATCCTTATCCAATTTTGCAAAAAGAGAACAATATGGAAATCATGTCAAAACATACCTTTGAAGTAACTCATCTCCATATGCAATCCCCTATGAATGGTCTCTATCATATGCAAAGCATGTTATGTCCCCAGCTGCCCCTTCTCCTGGTTGTTATGTAAGAATGTGACCAAATAGACATCAAAGGGTGCTTAAAAGGAAATAAGGCACACCATTGTTCCATACTTGAAAATTGTATCCCCTCCTTGTACAAACCAGTCATTCCTAGAACTCATGAATAACTATGAGCAATCACTAAAATCAGTCATGTTGTTCCAACAAGGGAGCTATTTTGGTGGCCAAAAGTCTGATCTTTTTGATTGCACATGATCAAATTTATATAGATCAAAATTTCCCCTTGTTTAGAGCATTGGAAAGCTTCCAAAATTAGTTTTATTATGCATGCTAGGTCACTGAAGTAGATGATGTAACTCAAAAAAATTAGAAGCAAAATTTTTATATATTTCAACAACAAATTTAGACTTCTCAGTTGGCTACCCACGTATGGAAGCCCACTTATTCCTTGCATTTCTCTTTGCAAGGGATCTCCAAAATAAACCTACACATAGAATAAACAAGTTAGAAAAGGCATTGGTGTTTAATAACACCCTTTTGATCCACTTGTCACATTTCAGGATCATGAAGTACATCTTTTTTTGATGTCTTGACCTTTCTTCCCCATTTATTTAAATAATGAATGGTCCACTTTTTGTTCACTTTCCCTCAAGCATTCCCTCATCTCCTTATGCATTTATTTAACAAGAAGTCCTTCAGTGCCATCCAACCTTGTTAAGGCATGCACTTCCTTCACATTTGTGACCAACAGTTGTTCTTTCCAAGCCCTTTTATCAATTCTAGAGTCATGCAACAAAGATGGACAACTATTAGAACCAAACCTCATAGTATTATTCAAAACATACCCCTTCACAAGGCCATCCATGAACAACTTGGTTTCTTTGTCTTCTTCTCTTTGAATTTCAAACCTTATAATACTTCGTTGCCCCAAAGTACTTAGCATTTCTCCATGTTAGCCAATCATTTGCAGCACTTTTTGTTGCTCCAAAAACCTAGATTTTTGGTGCTCACAACCTTCCACTCTAGGTTGCCCCAAAGTGTCACATTTTTGTTGCTTACCACCTCCTCTCAAATCTAACTTTTATTTTTTGTTGATTCCTCTATATGAATCCTCATGAAGGGTTGTCCATCCACATTTTTTGTCTTCTTTTACATGCTCGACTATCAAATATGACCTTAATTTTTTCTCACAAGTATTTTCAACATTTTCAAACAACATTTAGGCAACTGAAAATTTACTTAGATATCCTTGAACCACCTCTATGGTGTTGGGGTGTGAGGGGCACACCTTCCTAGGATCAATACATACCATGTGAATAAAAAATGGTAAGGGAAACACACTGAAAATGCAAAAGACAACAATCACTATGATATTGAGACCATGATAACCCTTCTCTATACCCTTATTTATATTGGCCCAACATGTCATAATAGCAATGTAACGCTCACTTGGATCCCATATCCATAATGGATACCTTTGTAATGCTCACCTGGATCACATATCTATAATGGATACCTATCATGTTCATTCACTTGGAAGGATCCTCTTTCCCATTGAGTGTCCTTCACCTCAACCTTGGTGATAGCACAAACTTTGTAATGAAGATAATGAAGAAACCAAGTATGAGGAGAAATCAATGAGCACTTACCAAGGTGACCATTCCATTGCTTACCCAAACACAAGTTTGATCTAACTCCTAAATGCAAAATGGAATCTTCTTTCATTTTATTTGGTCTTACTCTATCAAAGTGCCCCTTCACCTTGTCCAATCTTGTTAGGACTTATGCTTCCTTCCCACAAGTTTATTTTTTCTTTCAAGATCCCTCTTAAAATTTGAATTTATGCAAAGAAAGTGAACTATGGTTAGAAACAATGCAAAAACCTTCTTTTCTCACATACCTTTCCCTTGTGATTTCCTTATCACTTTCCAAGCTTTCTTCTTGATCCTTGGATTGCTCATAAAGTTGTTGAACAACTTCCTCTTGCTTAACCTTTGGAAATTATGATTTTTCTTCCGCTTGATGCAAGCGTGCCAACTCCTCAAAGTAAAGTTTGAGATTACCCCAATCAAATCTCCCAATAAGCCACCTGTTGAATTTCTCACATACCTTTCCCTTATGATTTTCTTATCTATGAGATGGTGTTCTTGGGTTACTAACCCGTGGTGCCACCTATCATAATCAACTCACTCTAAGTGTGATATGGAGAATTTTATGGCCACACCTTCCTCCATGGGATGTAATGAGAGATATGTGTCAACTTTATCAACCTAGGCACTAGCTCAAATACCTATAGAACCGTCAAATATGGGAATAACAAATTCCCCAAAGGCATCTTTTATTCTCTTTTGTCTATGTCAGTTCATCCTATGACTGCCTCTTCCTTTCTTCCATAACACAAACTCAATGAGATTTAGGGCCTTTTGGATGGAGGGTGGGAAGGTCATGTATTCTTTATAGGTTTCCATGAGATCAATCTTGTCATGTAATCCTTCAATTCCCACAACTAGCCAAGATGTTGACTCTAATACCACTATAATGTCCTCAATTTAAGATGAAGATGAAAAAAGAGGGTTTTCCAACAAACCCTTAACAAATCCAATCCAAATTGAAATCTGAAATCTTAAAAATAGACAAACCCTAACTGAAAAATTATATAATATCCAAGCAAAAGAACATCCAAATAATTACACAAATAGCTAAAATTTATCTAGAGAATAAAGTACATTTTTTGGATCAAATAACTTGATAAAGTAGTTGTAAATACCTTCATAAATATTATGATTTTAACTTGAAAGTACAACTACCTTTTTCACCCTTTAAACACCTCAAAAAGTTTCACAAGTGGGTCGCCACACCTCAAAAAATTAGTAGAAACAATTATGAAAATTAACCCTTGGATTTTGCTCACCAAATCACCTTCCGAAACTCTCCAACCAAGTCACTCAAGTGACACAATTATTATAATAATTTCTAAAATATTTTAAGGCCAAGAATGTCCTTTCACGCATGCAAAATGTTCCATACAATTCGTCAAATGACTGAAATAAATTATAAAAATTACCTCAACCTTAGAAAAGGGTTCCAAAGACAAAATTGACCTTTTATGAAGGGTCACCACCCTCCCAAAGGAGGTTGCACCCTTTGAAATGTCTTCAAGTTTGTCCTAGGGCTCCTCCACAAAGTTTGCCCACCTCTTTGACTTACAAATTGAATATTTCTAGTTTTCTAAAAGATAGTACCAATTGCATGATGAAGGTGGTGTCCAAAGACACCTTTGTAGAGATTCTTGTATAAACTTATGCATAATTATAGTGCAAATACAACCCTTAAATAGAGCTACCCTAATAAAAGAATGAAGGTTTTCATCCTCAAACCCCTTGGTGTGCTTGAAGGTTTTTGTCCTCAAGTCACTTGTTCAAGCTTGACATACTTGTACGTACAAGATTTTCAATATCAAAATTCTATAACCTTTCAAATGAATCCTTACTTGTCTTTATACACCACTCCTCCAAGTGGGGCCCCCAAAAATTGAAGGAGAGAGTTACCTTTCTTTTTAAAATATTAAAAGATCCTGTTAATTTCACTTTAGGCCTCAAGTGCCCAAGACCTATAAACCCCACCACCTAAGTGAGATAGAAACATAAGGTGCTTTTCATAACTCAACTCAAAATTAGAAATATAAAATACCCTTTCCATTATTAACTCTTCACAAATGGCCCAAAATGCTCCCTTTCATTCTTCTACCCTTAGCCATCTAAACCAAGAATGGGCTAAAAGTCCCACGAGGGTCTAGATCAAAAATGGGGACATTATAATCTCTTAGTGTCTCTCTAAGTAGGCAACCATATTAACATTTTGCAAATGCTGACAACATAACCAATGTTAGCAATGGTCCCTGAAAATCCTCATCAAGGCATGCTAAAGTTATAGTCTAACACAATTCTACCATAATCACAAGGTAATAAGGTAAGAGAAACACTTAGTCACAAGATAACCTAGTCCGATACGAATGGTAAATATCAACATAACATATTTAACAAACTTGTGAAAAATACATATACTTGCTCTAAAAAAAATATGCACAACAAAAACTTATGAAATATATATACTAACAATCCCCTGCTAACAAAATTGGTCTTGCAACATGGAATGAAATTGGCCATCTTGTTAAAACAATCGACAACCACAAAAAACATAATCATGGCGTCGAACTGTCATAGGAAAACCACTCATTATATCCATGGGTATGCTTTCCCAAGAATGAGAAGGAATGGACAAAGGAATACTCAAGCCCAATTTCTTAATGGTTGGTTTATACCAACAACGGACTACAACAAACATTGTAAAAGAATGAGAATCTTCATATTATTGAAATGACCATAAAGAATAGAGAGAGTCTCTTTTAGTAGAGAAATGTGATGATTGTGAGGCATACACAACATATCAAATTAATACAACAATCCTTCCTTAAAGTGGAAATTATGAAAGTGTGCTAGATTTTAAGAAGGCACTTGTTGAAAACTTAAGTAGACTTCCCAAAAATCATGATCGATTGCACACTAAGAAGTCCAAATCTATAAACCAAGGTGTGAAGTGGTGACAACAAGCAAGGTGTGCATTGTAAGAGAGTGAATCAAATGATCAGCAATAGTGGTGGTAGTTCCCTTAGATGTTTTGATGACCAAATGGATCTATTGTAAATAAAAGGCCCACTTCATGCATCTTGCTTGTTCAATTTTGTTTTGTGACTGAAGGAACTGAAGAGGAAAGTAATGTCGAAAAGGATTTAGGGGATATATGTTTTTTTAATTTTATTTTGGTATGACTATGTTTATAACTAGTACAGATATCATAAATACATCTATTTGAAAACATGTCAATATGTGTCCATATGTATCAATCTCGAGGTGCCTATCTTGGAATGGCCACATTTTTTCTATTAAAGAGGTCCACATTGTTTAGTGGCTCCACTGTCTTTGCAAATTTCCTAGTGTCTGGTAATAAATGGCTTCAATCTAGTTGAATCATTACATCAAGCTCAAAAAAAAACTTCTTGAAAAAAAAAGGGGGGACTCCATCTCTACCATATGACCAAGATATCAAAAAAATTCAATCACTTTCTTCAAGCATCCTTGGGAATGTGTTTTCTACCCTGGCCAACCTTGTTGTTCATGTGACCTAATTTTTGTAGGCCTTCCAAACTTCTTGTGCTAAGATGACCCTGTATGTTCACTCTAAAACAAAACAAAAAAAATTGCCAATGTTTGACTTGTTTTCTCTTGTTTATGGGGATGACCTTGTCTCCCCTGAAGGGGTGATGTTATCTCTAGGACATTGTCTCCCCTTGAGGGACGGACTTGTCTCCCCTTGAGGGATGGACTTGTCTCCCCTTGAGGGACGGATTTATCTCCCCTAAGGGGACAACTTTGTCTTTGGAACCTTTTTTTTTATCAAGTGACAACCACCTTCTCTCCCCCAAAGGGGGCAACCTCATCTCTAGGTCCTTGTCTCCCCCTCAAGGGTCAACCTTGTCACTAGGACCTTGTTTCTCCTCATGAGACAAACTTGTATCAGATCTCCCCTTAGGTGGCAACCTTGTATCAAGGATCTTGTCTCCCCTCAAGTTGCAACCTTGTCTTTGAGGCCTTATCTTCCCTCAAGGGGCGACTTTGTCTATAATACCTTGTCTCCCATTAGGGAATGACCTTGTCTATGGGACCTTATCTCCCCTTAAGGAATGACCTTGTCCCCAAATCCTTGTCTCCATTAGGGAACCTTGCCTCTGGGACTTTGTCTCCCCTCAAGGGACAACTTTGTCTTTAGGACCTTGTCTCCCCTTAGGGGACAACCTTGTCTCTAGGACCTTCTCTCCCATCAGGGACAAACTTGTCTCCCCTCATAGAGCAACCTTGTATTAGGGACCTTGTTCCCCGAGGGGACAACACTATATTAGGGACCTTGTCTCCCCTACGGGGAAAACATTGTATCAGGGACCTTGTCTCCTCTAAGGGACAACTTGTCTTCCCTTGGGGGACAACCTTGTCTCCCTCAAGGGATGACCTTGTTTCTGGGACCCTGTCTCAAAGGCCAACCTTGTCTCCCCTCAAGGAATGACCTTATCTCAAGGCCTTGTCTCCCCTCAGGGAACAGCCTTGTCCCTACTTAAGGGATGACATTATCCCCTCGGGGTGAAACTTTATCTTCCCTCAAAGGAACAAACTTGATTTCCAGACCTTGTCCCCTCAAAGAATGACCTTCTCCCCATGAGGAATGACCTCATCTCTGGGACCTTCTCTACCCTTAGGGGACAGCCTTGTATCGAGGACGTTGTCTCCCCTCGCAAGAAAACTTAAGAGAGAACCAAAACCAAGCCCTATTCCATCTCTATAAGAACTATGATTGAAGAACAAGTCCCTAACAACAAGTATTATCCTATTAACCACAATGCATGATCCTCAAATTAACACAAAAATGAAAATTTTAATAGAGAAGACACAAAATGCAAATAGAGAAAGAAAACCAGCACTTCACTCACCCTTATCTCTCATCATTGTGTGGTAAAACTATTTCATGAAAGCAAAGTAGCTGACATAGCTTATTCCATATCAATATTAAAGTTCTATGCCATCATCAGAACCTGATATTAATATAAATAACTCTACAAACTCTACCATAGTCAATAGAGAACTTAGGAAACCGTAGAATGCAAATGTTGTTAGGTTGTGGAGCTAAAAGCTTCACTGATGCGAGCAGGGAAGGAGGTTGCAGAAGGGTTGCGGAGTGTTACTGTCGCCGGTGTCGGTCAGGCCAACCGACGTCGGCAGGGAGAGACAGAATGCAACCGGCGTCGATCAGAAGTCGGCCGACATCGGCACCCCCAGGCAGACAGAGACCGACGTCGGTCACCTGTGGTTCAGACTGCGAGTGTTTTACGGGCAGTTAGCTAACGAACCAAGTGTTTGCATGTTTAGAGCCAATTTTAACTAGAAGCTGTGGATCTAATTATTGTAATTAGGTGTCTAATTATTGTTTGGATGAGATCTATATAATAGACTCATTGATTGTATTGTAAACTAATGCTAGAGAGTAAGAGAGCAATAATATAAGCTCCTTCTGTGTGTGAGGTGAGCATGGTGTGTTCCTCCTAGTGCCACAGTACCAAGTGTGGGTGTTGAATTGGAGAATCAACAGGGTTCTTCAGGAGTGTATGATCTTAGTCATCAGGTGAACATGGCTTTTATAGGAGATCTACATGGTAAGTAAAATCATTGATTTGCAGGTGTATGTGTGTGCAAGGTCAAGGTTCACAGGTGTGCAGAATCAGATTGATTTGCAAGTGTGCAAGATCAGATAAGACAGCAACACAATAAGAAGCAGAATCAGGTGGGATCTACTTGGAGTACATTGAGTACTTGTGGAGTGCGTGGAGCACTTGTGGAGTGCATGGAGCACAGGTGTAAGGTGAACACCAACTCTGTGTTTGAGTTGGGTGTTGGGACCTAAGAGAGAGAGCTTTGAGGGAAGATTTACTGTTTATGCCATAGAGGTGTGGGAGCCCTAGAGGTGTGTAAGGAAGAAGAACTGTGGCAGCCTTCTTTGTTGTATTTCCTTCTGAAAGAGTTTTAATACAAGTTGTGTATTGTCTCTCATATCATATGTTATTTCTGGATTCTAGTTACTTATGTATTCTGGTTAATTTTTGCATATTAAGTTGCTTTGTAATCAATTGTGTGCTTCCGGTTATCTATATCCTAACAAGTGGTATCAGAGCCTTGATTGTAGGTTCAAGAGCTGATACCAACACGTGGTATCAGAGCTAAAGTTGCAAGGAGCAGGTTTTGTGTTTGGTTACAGGTCACTCTCAGGGGTTTCTAATTGAGTGGGAGTAGAGCAATGGCAGATCAAAATAAGCTAAGAATGGAGGAGTTGAAAAGCACAGATGGTCACTTACGGTCCTATGAAAAGAAAGAGCAGGTAAAAGAATATTGTTGGTTGGTAGCAGATCAGCATGAAGGAACTGAAGATGCATATGTTGCAGGTGTTGTTGCACAGGATGCTTTGGGAGGTTTCTTGGATAAAGTTGAATTTTGGATAATAGATTCTATTGCATCTTTCCATGCAACCCCAGGGAGAGGAGCTGGTGAGCCTTGCCAAAGAATTGGCAAAGGGGAAAGTGAAGCTGAAATTGCAGGTGGTCAACACATGGGTGTTGAAGTAGGTCATGCAGGTCCCAGGTTTGGAGATGTGGCTAATTTCTTCAAAAAAATTGGGTGATGAGAGATGCACAAGAGCTCTCACAGTAGATGCACTTGAATTAGCTGGTGGTAAAAAAACATGTACTCTTTATCTACTTATTTATATTACTGATTCTTTTTCTGTTGCGGAGACGTGGCTTTGTAGGCTTGGTCACATGAGCAGGAAGGAGATGCATGTTCTTAAGAGGAAAACTGATATATTTGACAGGCTTAAGAACTAGAAAGCCTTGGTATTTATGGAGGAGATGGCGGACAGAGACCAGTGGATGGGGCTGGATACTTCTGAGCAGGGCAGTTTAGACATGGGTTTTGATTCAAAGGAGCTCGCAGGTAAAAAGTCATCACTCACAGGTGAACACAGGGACCGACGTCGACAAGAGGACCGACGTCGACAGTAGGTAAGACCGACGTCGGTCAGGAGGATCGACGTCGGCAACAGGAGGACACTGACATCGGCATGGTTGGTAGTCAGGACAGGCGCATGGAACCGACGTTGGTTGGATGCAGACTATGTGGTGACTGAGGTCGGTCACTGTAACGGATTTTGGGTGGACAACAAGCTGTCAAGGAGTCTCAAACGCCCATATGGAGGACTGAAGGTGGTAAGTAAGCCTCAAATTTGTTGTTCCTCTTTTTTATACTCATTTTACTGCAGAGCAGGAAGGATCCAGGAAACAGTGGGAGCATGGCAAGATTATGATGCAGAACCAAGCGGAGATTTGGTAGGGTTGCCAGCGGGTATGAAAGCACAGAGATGAATGGATACCTTAGTTGAAGAATAGAGAGAACGAACATGTGAGATGAAAAACCAGGTCATATGGTCTTGAGGAAGCTGCAGGACAGTGGTATAGGTTTTGACAAGTGGATGACAAAGCATGGCTTTAGTCAACGTCAGGGTAACTACTGTGGTTTGTCTTACCAGGGGGATGATGGCCATGACATTATCCTGTTATTATATGTGGATGGTATGTTTGCTAGCAGGGTTGTACATACAGGGTTTTGCTGAGCTAAGGGTAAGATTAGTTCAGTGGTTTGTTATGAAGAATTTGGAGCAACGAAATTCTCTGGCATGGGAGACATGGAGATCACAGGTTGATTTTGTCTCCAGTGGGAGCTGATGTGAATCAGGTGTTGGTGAGGTTCATTACGCAAGATGCAGAGCCAGAACACACTAAGGGCTGGACAGTTCAGTGTCTGAAATCACATGAGGTCTGGTATAGACCTGAGTTTGCCCAAGCAGTGGGTGTTGTGAGAGAGTTAGGAGCCAACTCGGAGAAGTGTATTCTCAGGGATGTGAGAGGGACCAGCAGCAGGGATTCATGCTATTCAGGGTCAGGACTTCACTACATGGGATTGTATGTTCGGATGTGGCAGGGTACTCGGATGATAAGAGGTGCACCACAAGTTGTGTGGTGGGTTGTCTTCAGGATTGATCTTGAAGAGGGATACAAGCCAGGAAACAGATTAGACGGAGTACAAGGACAGGTACAATGTAGCTATTTATCTCTAAGTGGGAGATTGTTAGGTTGTGGAGCTAAAAGCTTCATTGATGCAGACATGGAGGAGGTTGCAGAAGGGTTGCGGAGTGTTACTGTCGCCGGCGTCGGTCAGGCCAACCGACGTTGGCAGGGAGGAGACAGAATGCAACCGACGTCGGTCAGAAGTTGGTCAACGTCGGCACCCCCCAGGCAGACAGGGACCGACGTCGGTCACCTGTGGTTCAGACTGCGAGTGTTTTACGGGCAGTTAGCTAACGAACCAAGTGTTTGCATGTTTAGAGCCAATTTTAGACTAGAAGCTGCGGATCTAATTATTGTAATTAAGGGTCTAATTATTGTTTGGATGAGATCTATATAATAGACTCATGGATTGTATTGTAAACTAGTGCTAGAGAGTAAGAGAGCAATATTATAAGCTCTTTCTGTGTGTGAAGTGAGCATGGTGTGTTCCTCTTAGTGCCACAGTACCAAGTGTGAGTGCTGGATTGGAGAATCAGCAGGGTTCTTCAGAAGTGTATGATCTTGGTCATCAGGTGAGCATGGCTTCTATAGGAGATCTACATGGTAAGTAAGATCATTGATTTGCAGGTGTATGTGTGTGCAAGGTCAAGGTTCACAGGTGTGCAAAACTAGATTGATTTGCAGGTGTGCAAAACCAGATTGATTTGCAGGTGTGCAAGATCAGATAGGACAGCAACACAACAAGGAGCAGAATCAGGTGGGATCTACTTGGAGTACGTGGAGCACTTGTGGAGTGCGTGGAGCACTTGTGGAGTGCATGGAGCACAGGTGTAAGGTGAACACCAACTCTGTGTTTGAGTTGGGTATTGGGACCTAAGAGAGAGAGCTTTGAGGGAAGATTTACTGTTTATGCCCTAGAGGTGTGGGAGCCCTATAGGTGTGTAAGGAAGAAGAATTGTGGCAGCATTCTTTGTTGTATTTCCTTCTGAAAGAGTTTTAATACAAGTTGTGTATTGTCTCTCATATCATGCGTTATTTCTGGATTCTAGTTACTTGTGTATTCTGGTTAATTTCTGCATATTAAGTTGCTTGGTAATCAATTGTGTGCTTCCTGTTATTTATATCCCAACAAATGTTACACGCTTTGATATGTCACAAGAACTATACTAACAATACGATCATATAATAGAAACATGCAGTAACGATACTCAGTTCCTATGCACCCAGTGAAGGAAAAGGTTTAATCACAGATTAAATGGGCAGAAGAGCAGGGTGTAGAAGAACATATCCTTGCAACAATATGCAGAGCAAGTCAATGACCTTTTAAGGTGTCTAGACTCTAATTAGATAACCATTAGCATATATCTTCAATTCACTTGAAAATATGAAATTATGAAGCAAAACATGCTCACCATGGCTAATCACAATTCTATTAAGCTGCTTTTCTCACCTCACTGAAATTAAAACAGAAAACAGCACTCTCATTTACTACCAAGGGAATGTCATGTCTGACTGGAAGGCTTTCACTGCTACACTCTATAGCCCACAATCGACCATTCCATCAATAGCTCTTGGTGCAGCAAGACCACTTCCTGTACACATCACAAAATCTCCAACCTAGGACTCCAAGAGAGTGCTACTTCCTGTACCTATAGCAAAAGGGGAAATGAAAGAAAGAATGCACATTAAATCGTACAGGTGACCAAAAAGCAGTGATAAGGCCTAAAGTTTGAGTCAAGTCATCAAGGCCCACTTAAAATATCTATACTAGTGCCGTGGGCCACAAAAAATAAATCCCAATATAAGGGACTGGAGTTTTGACAATCCTTAACCAAGCTTAATTGCAACGAAGTTAACTCCGGATTTTTTAAGAGATTGGTCATTCTTTATCAATACTTTGCTGTTTAGAATATGCCTGACAATCAAAAGATATCGAGCCCAGATTTATACTTTACCATTTACAAATTGCTTACAAATGTCAGTGCCATCCCATATTCTGGCTTTTCCTCTGAAAGATTTTGAAGATTTGCATGCTCATGCACCTTTTCCAATAAAAACTGGCTTTTTCTATATCGTTCTCCAAATTTTTATGCTTCCATCATGCGAACCTGATATGAGCTCTTCATTATTGACAAAACAACAAGATTATAAAGATGTTGCATGCCTCTAAAGATTCTGTCTCCTTGGGAACCTGCACCAGTCGTATCACAATAAATGTAATTTGTATATGCAAAGTTAGCCATTTAAGACATTCTATAAAAATAATCAGGAAACCACAAAAGGTCGCACAGGCACCCTGAGGAAAAAGTCGTACAAAAACATTTCTCCCAAAAATAGAACTCGATGAATGCATAGAACTTTCTAGTTTAGCCGGCCTTAAATTTCTTTAAAAGTAATTGACCCATCATAACAAACGATGTCAACAAATACACTACCAAAATCATACATTGAAGCTATAAAGAAGGTTGAAAGCTTTGTGAAACGAATAAGATGTATGGCAAGACAGATTTTGTGCTGCCACAGGAATGCTCCATAATATATATGTAGAATAGCTTAGGAGAACCATAAGTTAAGCACCCACACCATGGAATCATTCTGATTCTATAACCTTACATTTTTTCAACAAAGTCCAGCAGATCAAAGTATTTGCTTCATGCACATGACATACACTGATCACAGGAATTTCAGAAGATCAAGTATTGTTTACAATCTCAGACAGAAGTGATACAATTTATCAATTCAGAGTTGGGCTGGCCCCTATTCATGCACAATTTTCCTACTCAACAGTCTATTTAAATAGTCAATAATAAAACTGGAAATCTAAAAGTGCTTAAAACCTCCTATAAATATATTGAAAGATACCTTCCGTAAACGCAAAGTGAGATCATGTTCAACAGAAGTAAATCGTTCTTTCCGCAAGCCATCTACTAAGGATTTCACTTTGATGACCAAAAAATCTGTTCTCTGCACTCCATAACTTGATTTTATGATCAAATGATCCTGATATAAGTTTTTGTGCGTCTTGCCGAAAAGCTAAACAAGACACAGCTTCCCTATAACCTGGAAAGGCCTGAAATAAATGGAATATTAAAAACTGAGCAATTGTTATGCCCAGATAAGTATTAATTACACCCTAAAGGTTGTCAAATTGAACCTGAATATATTCTCGTGTCTGGGTATCTAATCTCCCAGTAGCCAAATACCGGCCGTCAGAATTGATAGCCAATGATAGAACATGTTTGACGCCCTGTTTCTTGTTTGAACTTTTAGTGGAAACTTCCTTGCTAGGCCAGTCATATTTTTCACTTGCACCTATTTCAACATCCCAGTGAATAATAGTGCCATCTTTTCATGCAGAAAATCACTTCAAACCATCTACTGTTAGAGCTACAGTAATTACAGGTTGCTTGTGTCTTTTAACAACTCGCCACTCTACATGTTTGGAAGGCTTCACAACCCTGTGGGAAATTTACTATTAGCATTCAGTTATTCTATAGCACAACATATTGTCTCAAATTTTCATTCAGTAAATGAACTCTATTCAGAGACAAGAACAATTAAGTATTTGTTGTAGTTTTTATAAATGAAAAATTCATAGTTGGATGATGCCTCCAAATTTAGAATAATTGTGACCGCTCCATTATTATAAAATGCTATTTATAGCACTATTTTATAATAGTCAGCTCAAACAATATACAATGCCATTTATATCACTCTCTCACAATACTCAGCACAAAACCACACACTGTATCAATTTTCGTTCAGCAAATTAAACCTTGCCTCAAGACTAGAATACTTTTCAAAGCTTAAATGATTCATCGTCATCAAAAATTGCAACCAATGCTGAAGTCAACAAGTCCATCTTTAACAGATATAATCATTCATTGCATAGATTTTTCCCTTGAATGAAGCACAGATGCAAATGGCAGAACAGACCTACAAAGTAGGTCAATTGAATAAAGACAGTCATCAAAATCACAGACAAATTGCAGTAAAAAGATGTGTGCGTGAAATCCTGGGCTGCATCATGACTAAAGAGCCTGTTTGACAGCATAGGAAAGAGGAATTCCTAGAAGGACATTGTGGCATCTACAGAGCAAAAATAAAATAAAAATGAATTGTACCTTGTTATTAAAATAACAATGCACAAGCCTTTAAATAAAGTAGTCTAGATTAGAAATGTTCCATTAGTGTTAAGTGTTGGAAACAAACATCGGTTTTCCATGGTCAATGTCAAATTTAAGCCTTGAAAATAAAAGCTTAGCAAAAGCTAGTCTTACTATAAACTAAGTTACCTCAAGACACAAAATTCTGATACATTCCTGGATTATAGAATTTTAAAAACTCTTGCACATATAAAATTATATACTCAAAAGAATTTCTTATCGAACCATCAAATTGTTCTTGACTGAGACATCAATAATGAAACAATACCGAATCAATAGACAGATGTGAACTCCAGACACCAATAAGAATGACAAAAAGGTTTAATTGACAAGGATAGGAAGGTCAATTACAAAGCATTGTATTTATGGAATAAAGTCAATCGTTGCCTGTTTCCAGCAGAAAAGTTTAAGCTGCATGGTTGACAACAGCATTAAAAGAAATGGATCTATATCAAATTATTTTTTGAGCCATAAAACTTGTCCCTAAAAGATGGTTTCTGGAATATCCTTAAATTTAAGGGTTACTCTCCTTGCAGTGGTTTAAAATTTTCTAGACCATGACTATAGCATAGCACTATGACACAAATTTAGGTGCTAAGATGTCATAACCACTTGAAATTTCATAATTTACTGGTGACCAAAGCATGGTGTCTCAAGGTTTGCACAACAATATGCTTGCCATACTTGTATTTTCCACGTATCTAAAAATCTATCACCATCCTATTGATTATATCTTGCAGTAAACAAAGTAGATTAATAAAATATTAGTCATTTTGTTTTAGAGGGCTAATGACATTTTACGGTTTGTGTTGCAGAATGGTCTCTCTATCCTTAGGAGACATGTAAAAAACAAACAAAAGAGATCAGATGCTCCTTTGCAATAGACCAATTAATACATTACTGGATAATGATTAGTAGAAAGTCAATAAGGATAGCCATAATCAAACCTACAATAGACTCATAGACATGCATTCCCACTTCTGGTGGACAACAAGCAATTACTTACAACAATTGTAGCATAGAGATAATTGCAGAATTATAAATATATGAACCATGAATTTATGGAGATAAAAATATGCACAGAGAACAGTTTATGTAAAATATTTAATTACTTCTTTGATATGAAGGGTATCTATAGTTACCTCTGAGAAGAGAGGTAAGCTATTACTCTTCGATTCATACAAGAAGGTACCAATCTCTGAGAAGAGATGTGACGCTACCACACTCTCAGATTAATAGAAAAGAGGCAGCAATCTCTAAGAGGAGATGTGAAGATACCACACTATGCTCTTGGCTCTCTCGGCTCTGCTGTAACATTCTGTGTCTCCTTTTTACATCCAAATGACAATTCCTTTATATCTATTTTTAGACGGAAATGAACAGTGTAAAAATAAAAAATGAAGCGATTTGACTTGGATTGTGAAAAACCATGTGACAAGTGTTAGCCCTAGAATTTGAACTTGAGAGGATCTATCATGACATGAAAATAATCAAAACACAAAATTTTATTTTTTTTAAATTTTCTAGATTTTCTTATTTTCCAAATTTTGGGCCTTTTGGTACAGTTTTTGGGGATCAAACTTTGCCAAATGGAGTTTATCACCCTTTCATCACATTGTACATGCCCTAAACTTTCCAATGGAGCCATTTTGAGCTACAATTGCAAAGTTATAGCCTTAGCAAGGTCAGCTACTAATTTTCAGTATGCTGTCAAAACATTGCCCTGAACTGCCACCTGGACCGCACTCCCCAGCTTCGGGTTGGGATCAATACTTGGATATGTTGTTTCATTAATATCATCCTTCTCAATCACAATTTTTTAAAGGGTCATCAATACTTTGTGTACTGGGTGTCAACAGACTAGTAAGAAAATTTGTAAACCTTAACTACATTCCAAACAATAGGGCACCTAGATTGAATCAATGACAGATTAACAGGCCCACATGAAATTAATAATAGAGATCTACAATACATGTCGTAGTAGAATATCAAGAGAGGAATCACACAAACAAGCCTTTAACACTTACCTATTCATGAATAGTGGACCAAGATGCCATACGATAAATAATTATTTTTGATCTTGTAGCACAACCCTTATCTTAGGAGACGTGTCATCTTCCATTTTATGTCATATTCATCCCTTAGCCTACACATCCTCCCTGCCTCGTGAGCATATTAGCCTGGCTATATCTAATGGGCTTCATTTAGGATTTACCGAGTTTCATCGAGGTGTATTAGATATATTGTTACCTTTTTTTTAGCACGTTGTTAGGTGGTTGCACTAGTTTGCAATTATTCTCATGATACTAGGAGGATCTCATGGTGTTTTGTTTGCCTGGTGATCAACATAGACTCTGCAATGTAGTGATTCACTGCCCATGAATTAATTTAATATGGTATTAGAGCAAGATTTGAGGATTCATGCCTCAAAGGCTTGTGACTACAGGTTCTTGGATTGATTTGTATTTTTATGTTTATAGTGTTGGCATCCTGTACAAGTTGGTCATGTGTGGCTAGTTCAGGATTGCATTTTCTAGTTCTTTGGCATTTCCCGTGAACTCTTGCATTGATAGTTATGGAGTATTTTAGCATGGAAATAAAAACTAATATTTATTTGATTGTTGGATGAATCCATTAGAAGCATTATTATCAAAGAAAGAATATGATGGCAACATTCTGGACCTATGGTCATGTGACATAACATTGTATGTTGTGTTAGTAGGAACATATCCCTTCAAGGATTCTAATGATTCAAGCATTCTAATGAACCAAGGAATTCACATGAAACACTTTATAATAATATTCATTCTATGGGATATAGTTTGGGATAATGCCATGGCATGCATCAAAGAGGTGTATGACATCCCTTTCCGGATATTTTATAAACTTTGAAATTTACCGTGAATGCTTTTCAATACTAAACATCAATAAAATACTAAAACAACCCACATGTGATATTGATATTGAAAACCTAATTGAAACTTCGATGAAACCCTTATTGTATGCAATGGAAAAGTACAAAATTCTAATAATGAAGCAATCTAAACAATAATAGAATGTTGTAATAAAATATTTACATTTATTTTGCATCACAAGGACAAAAGATAAAACTCTTACTTGGGTAAACCTTTGTAAAATAATTACATGCAACAATGAGCAACAAACAACAAACAACAAACATAAGGATCACGATCTGAATGAAGCTTAAAGTAAGGTTACAGCTGAAAGTAAAGGCCACAACAACGACTTTGATTTGCACAAATTAGACTCAGTTGGTCATATAAATCCCAATGCAAAAACCCCAGTCATTGATTGCGTAACTGACGAGTAACCACTGGTTGCTTGGTTACTCACCAGGAAAACCACCAAGGGAATAACCGCCAAAATGAAAAAAATGCAATTTTTTAACTGGCGAGTACCCATTGGTTGTCTGTATGCTGCTAAAATGCGGGATACACATATAGAATGTAGAAAATCTGCAAAAATGGATGCCAAACACTGAGAAAACACGTAAATTTGTCTTATAAATTGAAACACACCCCCTCTCATTTCATTCACAAAATATTTGGAGCATTCAAGAGCGGATTTGAAAAAGAATTCAACAAAAAGATTTCCATGTTAGTACATTTGTTTTGTTTTGTTTTTTTAATTTTCAAACATGTAAAAGAATTGTAATTTAATTATAAACATGTTTGATAAATATTTTAAATTTTAATTTTCAAATTTCATGCATTACAAATTTCATGCATTTCGTTACATTTTAGTGTTTAGTATTTAGAATGTATCTATAATTTTTGATAAAAAATATTGTTTTTTAACTGTTATAGTTTCGTTTATCGTTATAATTTATTTGTTGTTTTTTAACTATTATAGTTTTCAATTTGTTTGTTAAATCAAAATGTATTTTAGTTTTTGTTTAATAGTTTATCATTATAATTTATTTATCATATTTTAATTTGTGTTAAATATATATAAATATTTTTTAATATTGTTTTGAACATGTTTGCAAGTTATCCATTAGCAAACAATGGCATCTGCTAGTGTATCGGAATCAAATTCAGTCAGTGGTAGTCAATCGGCTCCCCTTAATGCTTGCACCGTTGCTTAGAAGTCTGTTGTGTAGGTTGGAATGTTCCAAACGGTTTCAATTTGTTAGTTTTACTCAAAAAAGATGTCAAGAGACATTAATCATCTCAAATACCACCTTTCATGTATTCCTTCTTGCGATGTCACACCCTATCCCAGTGTCACAAAAGAGGCAAAATGAGATATGATTGCGAAGTTTGCATTGCTGGACAAAAAAAATTAAAGAAAGCAAGGATGTAAGCAGCCCTAACAGCGGCCATTGCTCCCACATAGGCAAAAGAAGAAGAGATAGCTATGATAGAAATTGCGGGCTCTACTCGTGGTCCACGCAAACGCCATGACACATTGTTATCAAGTTTGAGTTAGATACACTCCTTTTTTGTGCCTAGAAACACACCTATGGCACAACCTTCGCTGCAAGGTACAAGATGGAACAAGGAAGCACATGCAAAAACAGATAAAATATGAGCAAAATTTTGGTACTTCAACCACCTTCCCTTCAACATGGCGAGGAGCCCATACTTGGAATTTTTAGTGACAACATTGACAGTTGCAAGAAAAAAGTACAAGGCACCCTCTCCAAGAGACTTAAATGTGAAGTTGCTCCAGAATGCAGTTGAAGATGCAAAGGTAATTGTAGAGAATTAAAAGACGTGGTGTAAGTTCAGATACACCATTTTGTGGTGTAAGTTTAGATGGGCATTTCTTTCTATCCACTCTCGATCGACGAGAGGGCCCCTTTCTATTCTCTATTCTATATATGGGGCACTCCATTGACCCCCCAACTCTTTTTATAAGGGTATAGGGAGGTTGAGGGCGGATATATAGAGTATGCACTCCCTCGACATAGGGCCGACGTAGGAGGGACCCCTATCTTATATGGGGCACCCTATATAGAGAGAGATATGGCTTACGGGACTATCTAGAGTTATGCTCGGCTCACCCTACCCTATATATAGAACTTAACTTCCACCCATATAGATAGATAGATAGACCGACAACCCCAGATAGATAAACCCTATAGAGAGAGGGGGGGCTACATCTCAATAGACCCTATATAGAGAGGGGGGTCTACGCTCAAGATAAGAGATAAGATATATAGGGGCTACGAGATAGCCAAGATAAGATCTATAAGGGCTACACTCAAGATAAGATCATATTTGCTATGTCCAAGATAAGATAGATATAGGGAGGGCCCCTCCCCCATCTATATAAACTAAACTAAACTCTCTATGGCCTCCCCCCAAGCCCTATGTATCTATTTGGGGCCTGTCTATCTATAGGGTGGCCCCCGTCTCTATATAGATGGAGTTAGAGTTTATATAGAGGGGCCCAAGCCCTATATATCTATCTGGGTTTCTTTGGCCCTTTATATAAACTAAACTAAACTAAAATCTAAATGGGAGTTCCCCTTATATATTATTTTCTATAGGGCCCTCTATATATGGATGGGAGTTTAGAGTTTAGATATAGGGGGCCAAAAAAATTAGACCCCACATGCCATCTATATTGAGAGGGAGAGGGAGTGGGGGGCCAAAAAAACTAGATCTTTAGAGGAGGGCCACCCCCAACCATATAAAGTGATTGAGTTAGTTCAAATATAGAGGGGCTCCCCATATATATAGAGAGACCAAAAAAACTCTATATATTGGGGCTCCCCATATCTATATAGAGAGAGGGGGGGCCTTAAATTTCTATTATTATTATAGGGCATAGGGGCCTTAGAATTTAGAGGGGGTGGGCGACTAGGCTATATAGCTATCTATATATAGTCGGTAGTTGGCACCCTATATCTAGATATGGTGACCCTATCTAGATATATGGGAGGCCTATCTAGATATATGGGGAGCCCTATATATCTATGGGGGAGACTCTCTATAGTCGACATGCTCTCAATCCATACCTCCTTGCACCTATATAGATAGGCGGGCCTCCCCCACCCCTCACCTATATATATATATATAGTTATAGTTTATATGGAGGGGGGAGGCAGGAGGCTATATATCTATATGGAAACAAGAGAGAATGTAGGGGACCGCCCGCCCAGATCTCTATCTCTATCTCTATAGATGGGGCCAAAAAGAACTCTATATAGGGGGCATCTAGACATAGTGAGGGTTGGGGTCTCCAAAAAAATTGAGGCTATATATCTATATGGAAATAGGCGAGAATGTAGGGGACCGTCCGCCCAGATCTCTATCTCTATCTCTATCTCTATAGATGGGGGCAAAAATAACTCTATATAGGGGGGCATCTAGACATAGTGAGGATTGGGGTCTCCAAAAAAAAAATCTATTTGGGGGAGGGCTCAACCAACGACCTTTAGGCTTCAGGTCAGGGGCCTCGACTCCATTTGGAGGGTTGGCCATCACTCTATGGGGTGGGGCACTCGATTGAGAGAATATATCTACTAGGGGCGGCTATCGGCTATGGGGCACAATAGAAAGTTATCTATATAAGATATAAGGGGGTGGGGGGATCGACAAGCTCTACTATAGACTATATAGAATAGATTATATAGACTCTATATAGCTTGGGGGAGGCCTCACCACCAATAGGGGAGGGACTCGTACCATATCTATATAGATAGGGGCTCACAGAAATAGAAATTGAGGCCCCTATCTATATAGAGGGCACCATATATCTAGATATGGAAATAGGACGAAGGGAAAGGGCCGAGTGCTGAAGGGCAGCTATATACTCTATCTAATCGTATATAGAGTCTAGTCGACACTCTCCCAACAAAGGGAATTTAGGCACCCCCTCAACGTAGGTCATTTATGCATGTACCCTTATATCCCTATCTAAACAGAGGAGGTCACCCGCCCAGATCTGATCTCTATAAATGAGGATGGGGTTGGGCCAAAAAAACTCAACTCTATATAGGGTTGGGGGTGGGGGTTGGGCAAAAGAAACTATCTAATCGAGGAGGGGGAGGGACTCTCTCGGTGAAGGAGGGCATTTATGCTCTCGACCACCTCTAGAATTGGTTGGGTTGGGGTCAAGGGGGAGGCACTCTCCCAACAAAGGGCCCATATATCTAGATAGTCCACTCGACCGCCCAGATCTGATCTCTATAGATGAGCCCCCTCTTTATTTAAACTCAACTCAATTCAACTCTATATAGATGGGGATGGGGATGGGGCCCTCCAGATTAGATGGGCCCCCCATATAGATACTCCCCATAGAGAATATAGACTCTATCTCTATCTTTGCCAAAGAAACTCTATCTTGGATGGGTTTGGACAAAAATAACTCTATATATAGGGGGTTGCCAAAAAAACTATATACAATTGGGGTCGAGGTTCTCCCACCCCTATATATAGCGGGCCTCCCCCACCCTCAAGTTTTGATAGTGGAGGGGGAGGTATAATATAGAGTTATCTATATAAGATATATAGGGGGTGGGGGGGTCGATGACCCCATATAGATATATGGGATCTATATAGCTGGCCCCTCTATCTCTCTATTTAAACTCAAGTCAACTTTATATTGGAGGCCCTATCTCCACTAGATTAGATAGACCCCGCCACCCACAATATATAGTTTCATTGGCACCCCCACCCCATATAAACTTAACTAAACTAACTATAGATGGAGTAGCAAATAATCTATCTGGAGGGGAAGGCATTTATGCTCTCGATCGAGAGAATATATCTACTGGGGAACTCATTTTTTTGAGGGTGACTAGAGTGGATATAGATAGAGTTAGCACTCAAGCCCCCTCTAGATAGAATCTATGGGGCCGAGGACATGGATCTAGATAGGCCCTCTCCTGTTGCCCCCCTTTGCCAATGTCAATGCCCCCCACCAAATATCTAAACTGAATATATACCCAATGCCAATGCCAATGAAACTCTATCTCTATCTTAGGGATAGGGATATTTATAAGGGGGGGTGCCCATCATTTTTTTGGCCTCCCGAGATGTATATGAGATAAAATTATTGATTACGCTAAATAACCCACTCGAGCAATTGGGCATTATCCCATTGATTCCTATGAAAATAGGAAACTTGTATTCCTCATTCACAAATTCCCCTTTATTCATGTTGCTAACTACCGGTTCAGTCCTGCCCTTGGTTCATTCCGCCACTATGAACGGAGGGAACCTAATATCAAATGCTTGGCAATTAGTGGTAGAGCTGATTCATGATTTTGTGTTGAACCTAGTGAACAAAAAAATAGGCGGTCGTTCTGGAAATGTGAAGCACAAGTCTTTCCCCTACATCCCGGTCACTTTCACGTTTTTGCTATTTTGTAATCCCCAAGGCATGATACCATATAGCTTCATAGTGACAAGTCATTTCATCATCACTTCGGGGCTCTCTTTTTCGCTCTTTATAGGAATTACTATAGTGGGATCTCAAAGAAATGTACTTCATTTCCTCAGCGCCTCATTACCCGTGGGAGTGCCACTGCCATCAGCACCTTTCTCAGTACTCCTTGAGCTAATCTCTTATTGTCTTCGCACATTAAGCTCAGTAATACATTCATTCACTAATATGACGGCTGGTCATAGTTCAGTCAAGATCTCAAGTGGGTTTGCTCGAACTATGTTGTGTATGAAGAACATCATGTATTTCATAGGAGATCTTGGTCCTCTGCACCGATCGATCTGGAATTAGGTGTAGCTATATCACAAGCTTATGTCTTTACAATCTCAATTTGTATTCACCCGAATGATGCTATAAATCATCATCAATTTGCTCTGGCACATCAAGTCCACTCCCATAGTGGTAGATAGAGCTCATCGATTGAGTTCCTTTCTATCCATCCCTTCTACCACAATAGTCTAGTGAATTGAGGGGGGAGGGAGCCCCATCTATTTCTATGGGCATCTCTCATCACTCATCACTCATAAACTCCCATAGTGGTAGACCCTCGGTTGAGCTCCTTTCTATCTTGAGTCCCGACCACCCCCATCCCCACCACTATTTAGGTGATAGGTCTTTCTTCCTTTCTATAATCGAGCAAGAGCGAGCTCCTTTCTTTCCTGATAGATTATAGATCTCTGTGTATAGAGATCATAGGCCTTTCTAGAATTTAATTGAAAGACTTTCTATATCTATATCTATATAGTTTAGACTGGGACTGGGAGATCCCAGGCCTTTCCTTTCTATAATTGGGTGTATCAACTCCACTCCCATAGTGGTAGTAGATAGGGTTCATCGATTGAGCTCCTTTCTATACATCCCTTCTACCACTATAGTCTAGTTAATTGAGGGGGGAGGGAGTCCCATCTATCTCTTTAATAAATGGCCTTTTTCTTTCTCTCCATTCCCTCCAGAACATCAACTCTAATTCTTTTATTTTTCGTTGAGCTCTTTTCTTTCTATCCCTTCTCTCTATCCTTTCTTTCTATCTTTTCCATCCTATCCTTCCTCCCCTTTCTTCCTATCCTTTCTTTTTATCAATCGAGAGTTTAGTTTAGTTTAGTTCTCTCCAATATAGATATATATAGGGCTATCATTGAAGAGTTAGTTGAGTTTTATTGTTCTCCATCTTGTTCGTTGCAAAAGTCATCGCCGATAGATAGGGGTGCTCTCTTGCCGATGAGAGAAGGAAAGAAAGGGAGTCAAACCCTTCACTACAATGATCCAAATATATAGAGGGGGGGTGTTTGATCACTTGATGAATAGTGGGAAGAGCACTAGAGTTATTCGGTATCCCATCCCATAGAATGAGGCATTTGAAATGGATATGAATGCCATGATTAGCTTACCCTAGATCTACGCACCCCAATGCATCAGACTGAGTAACCGAAACAACATTGGGTGATGACCTTGTGCCTAGTCCCTAGTGAAGTACAATGTAATGCTCTTTATGCACCCACTGGTTTTCAGGTCCCACTAGAAAGGTTGATTAGAGAAGACTGAAAGGTCTCCCCACCCATTGAATTCTAGGTGGAAGGAGTCTTTCTAGGAGCAACCCCACCCCAATTGACCAATATCTATCTAAGCGGGGAAAGTAGGAGACCAAGTGATTGATGTCAAGTGATGCCAATGCCATATCTTCATATCCCATATATATATAATAGAGGGGAAGGGAGGGCATGGAAGGGGAGGAACGACCTCAGATGATGAAACTAACAATCCCTTCAATTCCAATCAGCGGAGATCGGTAGGATGAATGAGATAGTGGGAGACTATCTAGAGCATTTGTTCTCTAGATAGCAGTAAAGAGAAGCATACGATAGATGAATCGGTAGGTAGATGGAGAGACGAATTCTCGTATGTGGGTTCCTCTATGGTCTCCCAAGAACTGGCCATATCTATTGTGGTGGAGTGGAGTTCAAGAGAACCTCGGGGTATATGAAAGGCTTCAAATAAGAGTAAGATAAGCGTTCACTATGCTCAAGATAATATTCGTTACTCCATCTATATATATGGGAGTCCCAGATAGACCCAACTCTATATAGAGAGCATGGTGGCTATGCTCAAGATAAGATCCCTAGATAGCCATATATAGAGAGGGTGGGGCTATGCTCAAGAGTCCATCCCTAGATAGCCATATATAGAGGGGGGGCAGGGAGCGACGATAGGGCTACGTCTTGATAGACCCAACCCTATAGAGAGAGGGGGGGCTACGCTCAAGATAAGATCCCCAGATAGACTTGACCCTATATAGAGAGGGGCGGCAATGGTCAAAATAATATTTGCTTCGCTATGCACAAGATAAGATCTAAATAGGGAAGGCCAACTCTATCTTGGGCCCCTCCCCCCAATATAGAGTTTCTTTGGCCCTCTCCCCTCCCTGCTCTATATAAACTAAACTAAACTCAACTCAACTCTCACTCCATCCCATCCCATCCCATCTATATAGAGATGGGAGAGGGTAGAGGGGAGAGGGCCCCTATATATATCTAGGAGAGGGGAGAGAGGAGAGGGGTGCTACCCCCGATATATAGAGTTTTTTTTGCCAACCATAAAAAGTGAAGTAGTTTAAATGGCTAGAGTTTATATATAGAGGGGGGGGGGGAGGGCGAAGGGGCTTATCCCTATCCCTATCTCTATCCCTATCCCTATCACTAGTTATGGTTGGGGATGGGGATAGGGGCCCTATATATTTATTTACTCCCCACCCAATTCTATTAAGGGGGGGAACGAAGTCAGTTGCTGAAGCTGAAAAAATGAAAAAAGGAATTCAGTGGTCAGGTAGCCAATTGAGTGATCGATCGAGAGGATCATTCATCCCATATATATATATAGACAGGGCCCCCAAATAGATATATAGGCCAACTCAACCATGATAATGGGATATATAGGCATGGATATCTATGCAATATGCAAGTATCTGGTATTTCTAGGGGATAGGGTCGGAGGAGTATTCATGATGGACCCCCACCCTAGAATCATCGAAGAATCTATCTAATGTATGAGATCCCATATAGATAGAGGGGGTCGAGGGCCTGGGGGATTGGGCCTTCAACCCTTCAATATGGGCTGAGGGGGCTACGGCCTTCACTCTCCCAACATTCAATATAGATAGAATCAACCTTCACTTCATAGATATAGATTCTAGAGATTCCCTCCAAAGATTCTAGGGATTGGAGTGGATTGTGATTCCAAGGATGGATTGAAGTGGATCATACCCAGATGAGCTATAGAGAATTGGAGGAGATGAATCCCCTGATGTCAGCATACAGGGGTTTCTGCATCTACAGAAGTGGGCGCAGAAGCAAGAGAGGAAGCTGTCATGTCCCCTTTTTCGTGGACATTGACAGGTTTGATGATTAGCCTATTATGCGACCTTCGTAGGCTGATTGGATGGATAGAGGGTCATGATGGAGATTGGCTTGGCTTTGATTTACAGAATTCCTATAGTTGGCTCTCATTCAGGTTATTTCAGACACATTGGGCCTGAGCTCCTATTATTTAGGGATATTTGACATACAACGGAGCACCCTTGTTTTGATATGGTCATGTGCAGAATCACTCCCTGATTCCCCAGCTTTAGACGGTTTGAGGATCCGACATGTATTGAGGGAGATATTAATATTTGATTGATTTAATCAAATATTAATTATTTGGTCTAATTTAAAATTAGATATTAATTAATTATTAATTATTAATTAATTGGTCTAATTTAAGACCCAAGTTCTAATTTGAGGAATTCTAATTTTAGAAGCCCAAGTTCTAATTTGAGGAATTCTAATTTTAGAACTCCAAGTTCTAATTTGAGGAAATCTAATTTTAGCAAGCACACCTTTGGAAGGGTATAAGAGTTTCTCATGGGAGAGAGCTTGTGAGTATGCATAGATTATTGATTTTGATATTGAAGAAATTCTTCTGTGAAGACTGAGCCAAGGGTTCCAGGATTCCATCTGCAGTGGAGAACGTCAACTCTTCATTGTGTGCGATTCAGAGGTTGTGAAAGATCAGCCGATCTATTGCCAAATTGAGAGATAGCTTCACCCAGAAGTTATCATAGTATTACAGGTATTTGAGAGATAACTTCACACAGAAGTTTATCACAGAGCTTTCCAGGTATTTCTTGATTTAGTTTATGTTTTGTTTTAATAAATTATACAGAGAGAGATCTGCTGTGTTAGAATAGTATATCTTCAGATCAGGGTGTTCAGCAATCAGGGGTTAAGAACAGACAGGTTGGCGGCCATACTAAATCCGTACAGGTCCGTTCAGATCAGCTCAGGCACCGACCTCGGTAGACAGAGGGCTTCCAGTGACCGACATCGGTCGACTGAAGACCGACGTCGGCAGAAAGCCGACCGACAGCGATCGACGTCGGCGATATATAGACTGACGACGGCGTCTGTGTGTCGACACAGAAAGGCCGAGACCCTTCCAGATTCAGATTTTCACTTGCAGTTTTGCTAAGCCAGGGTTTTTAAGACTGTATTTCATATTTATATGTTTAAGAGAGGATTGCAATTGTAATAGTTTAGAAGGACAAGTGATAAGATCTGTAATTTGCTATTAAGAGACTCTATTATTGTGATCATTCTGAATTTATTCAACAGAAGTTATATCTTGTTCAGAGTTTTTGTGTTGCTATATTCCCTGTTTGAAGGGGATATCACAGTGGTATCAGAGCTTTTGTGCAAAAAAAAGAAGCCCCTAAGGGACATCACAGTGGTATCAGAGCTTTTGTGCAAAAAAAGAAGCCCCTAAGTAAGGGACATCACAGTGGTATCAGAGCCAAATTCTTGCCATCCTGTTGGGCACATCAGAGCCAAAGTCCTGCCATCCTGTTGGGCACATCAGAGCTAATGTCTTGCCATCCTGTTGGGTAGTTTGGGTAAGTGAATCAGCGAAGTATCATAATGACTTCATATACTCAGAGTCGGTGGGACTATGATATGAGGAAATTGGAACTCAGTTTGAAGAGGTTGAATGAATCTCTTTCATATCCTTCATCCAAAAACAAGCCCACACGGTATATGACAGCGAATGATGAGTGGGACTTATTACCTCCTCGTGTTCAAGAGAGGACGACCTTTGATCGTTTTGTCAAGCTGAGGAGAGAGCACTACAAATCACTTAGACAAGAGCGCAACATGTCCTATGATTATTATGATTATGATGAGGATGAGTTAGATGCTGGCACTCAGAGTGTAGAGGTGTGCTCAGATGTTAGTGCACTGAGGATTGATGATCTCTCAACTATGGCAGAGATTGTAGAAGAGTCCCAGGATCCGATTATTGCAGATGATACTCAGGAGAATACAGTAGACTGTTTTGAGGACTTAGTTTCACCGGTTGTTTCTTTCTGTATGGAAGAGTTAGACAGTGATGCTACAGTTGCTGATACTCCGTCTGTTGATATGAGCTTTGGAGTTGATTTACAGAGTATGGATAATCATTTGTATATTGAGGTGGTTGGTGATGAGTACATTCCTGCAGTTGTTGCTGAGGAGCATGTTTTTGATGTTGATACACATGTTCAAGATTTGGGAGTACCTGATTCAGATGAGTTTGAGATACCAGTGGAGTCGAGTCTCCAGATTGATTATTCTCACACGGATGACAGTGTGGTACAGTTAGTTGTGCCGCCTTTACAGAGAGATCAGTTATGGGATGGATTGGCACCATCTCTTGCAGATGGAATTGGCAGTTGGAATTGTCCATTCTACTTGGATTATGATGTTTTGAGAGTTTGTTTCTCATGTGCTCTTGACTATGGTATTTGTAATCTTGGAGGTTGGAGTTTCATGCGCCAGTTTGATTATGAGTCTTTCTTTGTTCTACTTCTGCTGATGTTGCAGGTACTTGCATTGATTCACAGCAGTGCAGAGCATAACTACATTTGGGATCCAGGTGGATCGAGTGGTTCATTGTTCCGAGATTGCTTGGGGACAAGCAATTTTTGGAGGGGCGGATTGTCATGTCCCCTTTTTCGTGGACATTAACAGGTTTGATGATTAGCCTATTATGCGACCTTCGTAGGCTGATTGGATGGATAGAGGGTCATGATGGAGATTGGCTTGGCTTTGATTTATAGAATTCCTATAGTTGGCTCTCATTCAGGTTATTTCAGACACATTGGGCCTGAGCTCCTATTATTTAGGGATATTTGACATACAGTGGAGCACCCTTGTTTTGATATGGTCTTGTGCAGAATCACTCCCTGATTCCCCAGCTTTAGACGGTTCGAGGATCCGACATGTATTGAGGGAGATATTAATATTTGATTGATTTAATCAAATATTAATTATTTGGTCTAATTTAAAATTAGATATTAATTAATTATTAATTATTAATTAATTGGTCTAATTTAAGACCCAAGTTCTAATTTGAGGAATTCTAATTTTAGAAGCCCAAGTTCTAATTTGAGGAATTCTAATTTTAGAACTCCAAGTTCTAATTTGAGGAAATCTAATTTTAGCAAGCACACCTTTGGAAGGGTATAAGAGTTTCTCATGGGAGAGAGCTTGTGAGTATGCATAGATTATTGATTTTGATATTGAAGAAATTCTTCTGTGAAGACTGAGCCAAGGGTTCCAGGATTCCATCTGCAGTGGAGAACATCAACTCTTCATTGTGTGCAATTCAGAGGTTGTGAAAGATCAGCCGATCTATTGCCAAATTGAGAGATAGCTTCACCCAGAAGTTATCATAGTATTACAGGTATTTGAGAGATAACTTCACACAGAAGTTTATCACAGAGCTTTCCAGGTATTTCTTGATTTAGTTTATGTTTTGTTTCAATAAATTATACAGAGAGAGATCTGCTGTGTTAGAATAGTATATCTTCAGATCAGGGTGTTCAGCAATCAGGGGTTAAAAACAGACAGGTTGGCGGCCATACTAAATCCGTACAGGTCCGTTCAGATCAGCTCAGGCACCGACCTCGGTAGACAGAGGGCTTCCAGTGACCGACATCGGTCGACTGAAGACCGACGTCGGCAGAAAGCCGACCGACAGCGATCGACTTCGGTGATATATCGACCGACGACGGCGTCTGTGTGTCGACACAGAAAGGCCGAGACCCTTCCAGATTCAGATTTTCACTTCCAGTTTTGCTAAGCCAGGGTTTTTAAGACTGTATTTCATATTTATATGTTTAAGAGAGGATTGCAATTGTAATAGTTTAGAAGGACAAGTGATAAGATCTGTAATTTGCTATTAAGAGACTCTATTATTGTGATCATTCTGAATTTATTCAACAGAAGTTATATCTTGTTCAGAGTTTTTGTGTTGCTATATTCCCTGTTTGAAGGGGATATCACAGTGGTATCAGAGCTTTTGTGCAAAAAAAAGAAGCCCCTAAGTAAGGGACATCACAGTGGTATCAGAGCTTTTGTGCAAAAAAAGAAGCCCCTAAGTAAGGGACATCACAGAAGCCTATATATCTATATCTATTTGGGAGGGGGAGAGATAATTATATAGGCTATCCATATCCCAGTCGACTATAGAACCCAGAGTTGAAGCTGGGGGAGGCCCCACTGTCACTTAAAAGGGGATGGGGGATGGGATATCTCTAATCCATTAATGATAGAATAGATAGGCAAATACAATAAGATAAGATTCTACCTCCACCTGATTAGAGATCGGTTCCCATGAATTGATTATGGGCCACCTGCCTCTAGCCGATCTCTCCTCTCCAATATAGCCCTCCCCATCAATATATGCAGAGATTCTGACTTCAGCAGAGATGGCTTCAGAGATCAAGCAGATCGGTATTGTGAGTGGGGATAGGAGCAAAGAACAAGATATAATCAGCCATAACCATAATCCATGTAGAATATAGAATCTAAAATCTGAACTATAGAAACTGCAGTCGGGCCATATGCAGGTAGGGCAAGGTGTGTATTTATTGGTAGGTTGGTAGTTTAGTTGGTGGGTTGGGTGTTGATCGTGAACATGGGTCATTGCTCGTGAACATTGGTAGTAATTGGCCCCATCTATATACAGGATTGGTAGTGTCCCCCCCATATATATGGGAGATAGGGGGTTGGTCGTATTCTTAATCATCAATCTAAATCTACCCTATATATAGAACTCAATCTATAATCTAAATTTATAATCTAATTAATAATCTATCTATGGGGTGTCAATGCCCATGAAAATTTATTTCAATCTATATATTCCCCATAGAAATCCATAGTTAATATATACCATTCCAAGAAAATATAGACCATTCCCCCTATATATCTAAACTCAATGCCCCATAGTGAGTGGTAGACTCTATCTATATCTATAGCTTGTCCCCATAGAAATCCATATTGAATCTAGACTGTGCCACCCCCCTGAGCATAGCAAATACTATCTAATCCATAGTGAATCTCTACTATGCCAATGAAACTATAGACTGTGTCGCCCACAGTATATAGATAGAGATAGAATTTCATTGGCATGGGCATTGGCACGGTCTATTTTTTTGGACCCCATATATAGATGCTAAATTGAGATTTAATATCTAAACTCAATGCCCCATAGAGAATATATACCCAATGCGAATGCCAATCCCCCATAGTGAATGGTAGACTCTATCTCTATCTATATGTATAGACTATGCGGATTGGATCTATATCTAGGGGATCGAGTCACTCCTTGGCCTCCCGAGCATAGCATGAGTGTTATTCAATAGGTCGAGTGTTATCCTTCATCAACGAGTATTACCTCTATAACGAGTAGAGTTTCGTATTGATATATGGCGACCCTATCTAGATCTATGGGGCATAAGTAGGGCTACCCAACTATAGATAGGGGCCCAACGACCCCAAATAGATATATTTTGGGGGAGGACCACGAGTGTCCCTATCTAGAATCTCCCCCATATATAGAGAGGGGAGCCTAATATATAGTCAGGGTTCTCCCCATATATCTCCCCCTCCCTGCTTTATTATTATCTATATCTATCTGGGAGGCCCATATATCTATTTGGGAGGTGTCGGGAGAGAGGGATGCTCATCTATATCTATCTAGGGTATGTCTGCCTAGTATGTGGTATCCTCCCCCTCGGCCTCTCATATCATATATCTAGATAGGGCCTATCGGTCAACCATAGGGGATCTTATTTATATATATGAGATCGAGGACTATAGAGGCCCTCGACCCCAGTTAGATAGAGTAGGTCATCGCCATATTTATCTATAAGGTAAGCGTATTCTGTATAGACATAGAGATAGAGTCTATATTCTCTATGGGGGATTGGATTGGGAATTTAGAGTTTAGATATAAAGGGGTATTCGCTACGCTCACCCCCACAATCTATATTTTCATTAGCACAACACAGTCTATAGATAGAGATAGAGATAGAGTTTCATGGGCTTTGGCATACTAGGATAGACAGAGATAGAGGGGATGGCATGGGCTAGATTCACTATGGATTAATAGAGATAGAGGGGGGGTGGCCCCCTCTATATAGAATAGAATAGATATGGGAAAGGTATATATAGAGTTATCTAAACTCCCATCTATATATAGAGTCCATCTATATATAGAGGTCATGGATAGATAGATAGGGCCCAACCCCAATCCCCACATGTAGGTATCTATCTGCCAATGCCATATAGATAGATAGGTGAGCCCCCCAGTCTATCCATATGGCTTGAGTGCCCATATCTATATCTATATCTATAAGTAATACGTGAGATCACCATCTAGGTGGTGAAATCTATTAAATCTCAACCCCCCACTCTATCCACTCTATGGGTGGGGGGTCGATCTAGATCTATATATTCTATATGTAATATGTTAGATCACCCTCTAGGTGGGGACTTCGATGAAATCTTGAACCCCCCACTCCTACCTCTACCTATCTCCCCAGAAAAAGTCTCTATGGTGGTCAAGTTAGATCGAATTGAATGGTCGACTGTCTTTCTATTATATAAGTAATATGATCTATCCAATCCAATCTATATGGTATGGGGTTCGTAGATTAGAGCCCAGATAGATAGCCAGAGGCGACCCCTCCCTTCTCGACCCTATATAGAGAGGAGGGTCGCATCTGGCTATTTGGCGACTGGTCTATATGGGGTTTGTAGATAGTGAGTTGAGTCTCTAGAGTGTGAGAGAGGGCTTATGTAATAGAATGGTCAACTGTCTATCTATCTATAAGCCATATCTATTTGGTGACTAGTCTATATGGTTTGAGGTTCGAGAATGGTCAACTATCTTTCTATTATATTGGGGTTGGGCCCTATCTGTCTATCTGGCATGAGATGGCATCCATGGTCTATAAGTCATAGTGAGATCAATGGTTGCCTATATATCTATCCAATCCCCACCCACTTCAATGAATGGAATGGTCGACTGCCCCATAGTGATAGATAGGTGACCCCCCCAAAGAATAGATTGGCCACTCTATATATCTATCTATCTGGTGAGATCTCTAGATTCTATATCTATCTATATCAGGGATAGGGAGATAAGGCCTCTATTATATATGTGATACAACTGAGATGTGACTAGACTTCCCTATATATAGAACTTAACTCTCCTGGATGTCTATAGCTAATAGATAGAGATAGAGGGGGACCTATATATCTAATCATATATGGGACCTATGCTCCTCTCCTCTCCTCAGGGGAGATCTACATATCTCTCCTCATTCTAGCAATAGAATACTAGAATCTAAAATGAACATGGAACATATGCCTCGTGGTGCTTAGAAACTAGGGGCAGCATGCTTCATTCGAGCCCTATACCCTATCTTATAGACAGTGGTGCTTGCCTCTCTCTATAGATGGGGTTGGTTCAAGTGGTTAATCAAGTGGTGTTCTCCTCAACTCGCCTCTCTATATATGGGATAGATAGGGCCTAGATAGAGATAGAGTCCTTGTCAATAGAGTACTCAATAGCCTATCGCTCACACCTTCCCCAAAAGGGGAGTCGATCGAACCCTATCCGAACGTCACCATAGATAGATAGATAGATAGATAGAGGGTACCAACTAGATCTAGCTATAAGGCTATAGAGTTGTGATGCCATACCATAACTCCCGGGTGTCTGAACTAGTGCTGCCATACATGGTGATGCAGTGATGCCATACCATAGTGATGCAATGGTGCTATACAAGTGATCATGTGTTGTGTTATGCCATACGGGCAAAGTGGAGTGGTTAATGTAGTAATGCTATACGAGCCATACGAGTCTAGTCTAGTAGTGTAGTGCTAAACCATCTCTAGATTTGGCCATCCCATTTGTAGTGACAAGATGAGTGATGCCTTTTGTCTCTCAACCTTGACCCACTCCACTCAATACTTGACCCACTCCATCTGAGACTTGACCCATATTCATTCTCATTGGTCCACTGATGGGAGAACACCAACAAGCCCCAAGCCCTGCAAGCCCTATATAGATGAGATGAGATGGCATCTAGTGATTGATTTGAGATTCGATGTTAGAATCCCTAATAGATAGATATGGCACATTACCAGATTGCCATATTGTATTAAAACACCACCAAGCCCTATATATATGGCCCTTAGTGATTGATGTCAGGATCTCATTCATGTGACCATGGAACTGAAGTGGATTCCCTTAGTGTATATATGAATGGATTATAGAGGGAAAGGTCTTTCATATTGATTGTCCATGTCCAATCTAGATATAGATAGGGACCCCGTTAGCTCCATCATCATTACAACATCATCAAGCCATCTCCAATTCAATTCAACACTCTATAGGCAGGCTCCCATTAGATACATGCTAACTATGGCTAGAAGGAATATCCATCCACAGAGACACCTAATCTATATAGAGAGGGGGATTGGTGCAGTCAGTCCTATCAGCGTATTGAGGGGGCCCTCTCCCAGTGGTTCGCCCTTATATGCATAGGGTCCCCATTCTATAGAGAATAGACATATCTTCGAAGTCCCTTCCCTTATATACAAATGGGCATAGGGGCCTCATCCTCAGGTTCACTTGAGATGAACGGAGTCTAGCTCCTCATCCTCAGGTTCACCCATATTTATAGAGGGGATGCCCAAAAATAGTGAGGAAGCTCCTCAACCCATATCTATAGAGGGGATGCCCATAGATAGAAATGGGGGCCTAATATAGGATAGGGGGGATAGGGCCTCCACCACCTTGTATATAGTCCATGCATTGAAGTTCTATATCTGGGTAGGTGGGAGTGTCCCATACCCCCATACCCCATACATATAGAGGGAGGAAGGCAATGAGGGTTGGGATAGGTGTGTGTGTCCTTCATGATATGAAGCTTTAATGTTCATTCCCAAGGATAGTCGAGGGAACCACCTAGCCATGATATATGGGGGCATCTAAACTAAAATTCTACATAGGGCCCCCCAACTAAATATAGGGGCTTGGGGAGTCTATATAATATAAGGGGGACCACCCCATAGAAAGTAGAGATGAGGGTGAAGTATGTCTAGTATGGTCCAAGTTTCGATTAACTGGGTCTGGTCTTGCCTATATATAGAGATTAAAAAGATAGGGGCATCTGTCCCAAGAGCTTCCATGCCTATAATGGAAACTCTTGGGTCCAAACAAAGTCCTCTTTGCTCTTAGTTGCATCCTAAATACACACCTCTTTAAGTATGAAGACATCAATACTACCTTCAGACTCTAATTTATCAATGTCAAAGCCATGCCACAATAGCTGATCCAAACCTGATTTCTCCTCCCTTTTCTAAAGTGGGTTGCCTATCATGATCTCTTCATCATAGAAACTTGTGTTGTCCTGTTCACGCTCAAATTTGACTCTAAGCTCCTCCTCTATTCCTTGCAAAATAGGATCTTCCTCCAAGAGGGAGATGGTGGGAGGGTGAAGAAGTTTATTTTGCTTGCAGCTTAAGAGAGTGTCTTTCCAATTAGGTACTTTGAGTGGTCTCTTTGGTGGTTCTTGAGGGAGGGAGAAAGAGTCATGGAACTCTTGTAGGGCAAGCTCATTGAGCTGAGCTAACACCTCTTTTTTATATTCTTCAACCACTAACTCCTCTTGAACTAGCTCTTGGATCACCGCAACTGACACCTCTTCCTTCTTCTCTATGCCTTTCTGAACTGATTTCCATGATGGTAATGTGTAGGGAACAACCACCTTTTCTTCCTTTTGAACAAGTATAGGAGAGGGTGGTTTCACAAGAAAGGGCATGACATAATTAGGGTCAAAGGTGTAGGAGAAGATCCATGGTGGGATGGTTTCAAAATCTTGAGTGGGAATGGGCATAGGGGTAGGAGAGGACAAACTGATTGGTTTGGTTTTGACATACTCATCCTCCCAGTGAGTCAACATATCCTCTATTGAGAGTATCCATTCCTTCATCTCTTGCTTCTCAACGTGTGGATAGTCACCTTTTTCAATGGATGCCCACACACTCCAAAACTTATGCAAGAAGCTCCTTATCCCCTCCATGGCATGAATGGGGAATTCTTGTCCAAGTCCAACCTCCTTATTGATTTTCATGATTGTTCTCCCTTGGTCCAGTATTTCTTCTCTGATTCTTGACAAGGATAGACCTTGACACATTTGACGAGGGGGTTGATTTGAAACCTTTGGAGGCTAAGATTGAGGCTCTTTGAGGGGAAAGGACATATAGGACTGATTGCACTAAGTCTATTGATATTCATAAGACATCAACACACTTTCCAAATTTTGGACTATGCTTCTCAACCACACCTTGTTGTCCTTCTCACAAACTGCCCATTGTTCGTCCTCACAAATTGACCCCCTGTTCTTGACCAACTGAAGAGAAGTCCTTTCCTTTTGTAGAACATGAATAGGGATGACTGAAGAAAGTTATAAACCCCTACCAATCTCCCTTATCAACTCAATATAATTTGATAATGTTTGCTTGAATCCTGACAAGGATGTAACAGAATAAACATAGTCTTGACAAGGGGAATCAGCCGACTGATTTGAATGCAAAGGAGACTGATCTTGGTCATACGTAGGATTGGGGGTAGCAAAGGCCATAATAGGGTTGATAGGTTGTTTAATGGCCACTTGGGAGAAACACAAACATTATTAGCTTGATAAGTGTGATGTTGAGGTAGAGAATAAGCATGTTGATCAAAAGATGGTTGATTATACATACCAAATAGCGATGATTAGGCAATTGGGATGCTCATACCAGTTGATGAATACTTAGAGTCACCATTGGTGTTTGCACACATGCCTCCAAATGCTAATTGGATGAAGAGAACACCAAAACTCTTCACTCAATGAACAATGTCATCCCACCGGATGTGCCATAAACTATTGTAGCATTAGAATTGCACCCTCATGGGAGAGTTTTTCAAGCTCTCTCACTCCCAGTTACAATATTGGAACAACCTCAGACTGTGGGTATTCTATAGTGAGGTTGAACCTCCAGAGAAGGTCGACTTCCTCTTGGTAGATCACCTAAAACTAAAGCTAAACTAATGCTCCATGGGGAAAAGGGTTGGAAAGGGGATAAGGGCTCCTAAGAAAGCTAACTAGGTGATGCACCAAAATAAAATAGGAAACTCCCATAAGCTTGAACCCACACTAGTTTTGTAGAGGACAATGCTGACTTATACAACCTCAAGATCAAGTTGGTTGCAATGAAGCAATGAATGCAAACAAAGAGGAGTTCTAAGACTCATTGAAATTCCACATCAATGGTAGAAAGAGCACTCAACCAGACCTACAAACAACGTGGAAAAACTCCCTAAACAAGGTCAGAAAGGAGGACCATGGACGAGGAAGATTCTCCTTCACACAATGTCATAGTGCGCAACTCAATAGACATAAATCTAAGGCAAGAGGTAGGCAAATAAAATCCTTTATTGCATCAAGAGGTAGTTCTTACAAATGCTTGGCAGGGTCGAACCTAATCAAGCTAACCATATTTTCCAATCTCTCAAAGAGTATCCCAGTTCCTCTAAAATTTCCAAATCAGAGAGAACTAGTCTTTGAAAATTTCAAATCGGAGAACCCTTTTCCAAATGAAAAGAATGGGATATATAGAAGAGGGAAGAGAAAGGAGAGGGGCACATTGTCCATGATCATTGAATGAGATCCACCTTTCAAGGGATGCCCCACCACCCCTTTATCCAATCAGGACAAGTCCATCATCAACATTTATCCTTCAATAGCTCTAGTTTGTTCTCAAGTTCTTCTCATTGGCTGAGAAAAGTGCACTAGAGGACAAAAGTTTGTTTTTATATGGTGAGTGGTGATCCTTTCATGGAGAAAATATATTCGAAGGTTTTGGTCATTATTGAATGCTTCAACTATTTCTCCAATCTCCCAAATTTGCTCTGTGAATCTCGCCATACCTTCCACTTGGCTTCATTATGAGGACAAGGTCCTCATATCTTAAAACTGATAGAGCCATGTCGTGTGTGCTTTGAGCGGCAGTTTATCAAAATCATGGTTTGGGTTGCTCTTTTCATTAACCACATACCTGCTCTATGCTTTGGGACCTGAACCTAAATTAACTATAGGTTGAAAACCAATCTAGATTATTGGTTTTCCTATAGTTATAATAGATGACACTCTGCTCGATACCTAGTCTTTTTTCATTGACAAGTTGCTGACCTTTGATCTATACTAGGTTTGAAAGACCTATTCTGTCCCCCGCTCATCGTTGATCTAAATCTGCAATTGAACACATGTCATTGATTTGTCTGAGCCCATTAACCTATCAATCATCACTCGTTGTTGGATCTTCTATATGATTGAACGTGAGCCGTTGATCCTTTTTTTTGAACCCAAACATCTATTTCATGAGGCTTCACTTTGACATTTGTGCACCTGTATTTGACGTCTACATGAAAGTATTTGATGTCCATGTAACCATCATTGACATATTTAAACCTCAACGGCTATCTTCTGTGATTGAGTTTGACACTTGTGGGACTGTCCTGGACCTTTTGATTTCATATGACTATTTCCTATAGCCTAAAATTGACATTTGTGCAACTGTCATTGCTCTGATGGAAAACCAATTCCCCGAGCCATTTCTTTCAAACTTTTGTCTACAGGGTTTTTGTTGAAGAAATTACCTTTGAGACTTTTTGTATTGACCACTTTCCTGAAGAAATGACCCTTCAGGGGAATCGTATAGGACATTTTCCTTGGAAAAGGACTCTTTGAAAATCTTGTTTTGGACAATTTCCCAAGAAAAATACCCTTTGGGATTTTTGCTTTCTGAAAATTTTCCCGAAACAATTTCCTTCATCTTTTTTTGCTTTTCGACAATTTTTCCAGACTTTTGCTAAGTGTCCTTTTCCGAAGGGAAAGTACTCTTCGGAACTTTGTCAAACATTTCCCCTGAAAGAATTAGTGCCTTTGAGAAAATTGTGTGGACAATTTTCTCGAAAGAAATCTGACATAGCTTTTTGATGTAGACAATTTTCCCCAAAAAGTCCCCAACACTTGGTTAAAAAACCCTGACACAATTGCCAAAAACAAATATGCCAAGTAAGGACTTTAGCCAAAAAAAAAAGAGTATTGCACTTACTTTTGGCTTGCAGGCTTATCCTTGAACACTGTTGTTGGATCCTTAAAAAACCTTGCTTAGATCCTCTCTATTTGCAAATGTTGGATCCATTTCTACGCCTTTGATCCACTGCTTCACCAAACCATGCAAGAGCTTTATATGTGGGCCAAAAATGGCCAATGGGTCCCACTCCCTTCAGTCACTTGCCAAGATAGAGGGGCACCTACCAAGATAGATGCCAACATCCAAATAGAAAGAGCCTAAACCAATCATCCGCTTGATATAAATGTCCTATACATCTATCTGGTGACTTGCCCCTATGAGACTAGGCCCCATATAGATAGTCAGTAGCCGGTTAACCCCATCTATATCAAATGTCATATATATAGATAGTCAAGCTATATATATATATAGGGGAGAGCTGAAATGCAAATGCTCTATATAGTAGTGTAGTTTCCGATCTATATAGGGTGCCAACTATAGAGAGTCACCCTCGACACTCGACATCTAATTGGAGTGGACTAGACGAGATGAGTGATTCATGTCCCAACCAGATATATATAAGGGAGTGGGAGCGGGAATTGTGGTAGAATGTATGCACCATTCATATTACGTATGTAATATGACTCAACCTGTAATAGAAATGAAAATATATCTATTTGGCAGTCTAGTGAGTACCCGGATGCAAAGGAGCTATAGATAGATAGTCATTGCATGCTTGCCTATATAGAGATGGGAGATGGCCCCTCTATCTATCTGGGAGATGGGATATGGGGTCTTAGTTATATATATAAAGGGTCAGATGTGAAACTAAAGTATGTAGTCAAATGCCCTTCAGTCCCATATCCTATATCTATATACAGGTGAGGGGGTCGAATGCCGACTATAAATGTGATGCTAGAGGCCCATATAGAACTCTAGGGTGCCAACGATGCCTGTCTGTAGAGATATGGCGCCATAGAGAACTATAGGGTAGGGTGCCAACACGCCCTCTCCCCAGAGTAGGGGTAGATCGTTGCCCCCATATAGAATAGAGAGAAAGGGGCCCTCTGAAATCTATAGCTAGAGCCTATATATGGGGGGGAGGGGGTGGAGCATCCTATAAACTCTATCTATCTTGTACTAAATGTATATAGCCGACTAGACTCTAGAGAGTCTCCCTCAACCCCCCTCCATATCTATATGGGATTAGATAGAGGGGGCCGACACCACAAAGAAATGGATGGGCAATCTATTGTTTACATGACACAGTTGATTGAGAGAGCCCCTCTCTATATATGGCCGCTGGGATCCCCCTCTCTATAGATAAGATATGTGGAGCCCTCCCCTCTATATGAGATATGGGAGATATGGGTTCTCTTGTTGGATCACCCCTATACCTATCTATATGGCATGAGGATGGGGCCCTATAGATCTATATGGCTCGCACTGACGGGACGTTTAGGGACTATGTTATTGCTATGCCCGCCATCTTATCTCCGAGTCCCCTACCTCTCTCTATAGAGTGGAGGTAATAGATAGATCTTGAGAGCCCCATATATAGATTAGAGATCAAGTTCTAGTCTAGTCTAGTCTAGTCTATACCAGTCTCTGGGATCAATCTAGCATCAGGGTCTAGTCTATAGTCTCTGGATCTGGTCTATATAGTCTCTTCTCTAGATCTGGTCTATATAGAATAGTGGACCTAATCCACCCTATCTATATATGGGAGTTGGGTTGGCCATTATACGAGTTAGGTTATGCAGGTCTGGATGACCCATAACTATGTCTAGGGCCCCCATATCTAATCTATATAATTATGCTTGACCTAGCCATCTAGATCTATAGGAGCAGTGTATACATAAATGCCTATTAGAGATAGATTCTTTTTTGTTCACTCCAAGATAGGGATCAAGAGGGCAGACAAAGTAGAGGGCCAGTCTTGAGGGTGAGGGCCCCAGATAGAGGAATAGACTAAACGCCCTATCTTGGGTCACTCGACCCCCTCTATTTGGATTCGAGGGCATGAATAGTAATATTTATAGGCCCATAGGTAGGGGCGGGGGAGTCCCTTGGCCTCCCAAGCCATAGATGCCTATATAGCCCATATAACTTTATAGTTTAGTTTAGTTTATATAGAGGGGGAGGGGAGGGCCCCTCTATATAAACTCTATCTAACTCCATCTATATAGAGAGGGGGGGCACCCTACAGATAGGGCCCCCTCTCTATATAGATGGGATATATAGGGCTTGGCAAAAAAAAAGAGATATTTAGGGCCACCCTATGGATAAGATCCTATTCGCTACGCTCAAGTCTCGAAAGACCCTACCTTAGAAGGGAGAGGGGAGGAGGGGCGAGGGGACAAGGGATGGATTCACCTGTGCCATATAGATATATAGGGGCCCAAATAGATAAGATATAATAGGGGGTTTGGGGGCGGCGAGAGGGCGGGGGACAAGGGAACCACCAATCATGTTATGTATAGAATCCATCACCACATTCCATGTTTATAATCCATCACCACATTCTATAATCACTTTTAATCCAAGTGAACAAACATCATGTTACGTATATAATCCTAATCCTTCCTACTCTACTGAGGGTTCTCTCTTGATAAATGGGGTCAAGGGCAAAGGGCACTCGATAGAAGGCCCCCCTTAGATATAGATATAGATAGGGACCCACGGCCTAATATAGCTTCCTTCTCTCTCCTAACAGCCTACTCTATATTATATGGGACCTCTCCGTCTCTACAATAGTCCCTCTCTAGAGTAGAGTAATGGAGATGGGCTAAAGTCTATAGTCCAATCTGGTCACTCACACCAGTGCACGTCGTGCCATCTAGATCTTGATGGTGCATATTGCATGGATGATGGATGCCATATATAAAGAGGGGGACCCAATATTCACTACTCCATCTATAAATGGGTATTCGCTACTCCATCTATATATAGATGAGGGAGGGGGTCCTATCTATATTGGGGGGTTCAGCCCTATATATCTATATGGGCCACTACCCTTCTCTACCGAATGTACAAAGAGCATATGATCATACCAACCACACAAGTTCATCAATCAACCGATTGTCTTCTTAGTGCTCATTCTGACCGAGCTAGAGACGAGCCATATAAATCTGATCTGATCTATAGGGCCCTATATCTCTATTCCATTCCCTTCCATCCACCACCCTCCCTGTTAAGTGGTTCAATCTCCATATCATACCAACTCCGTCTCCACACTGAATTATACCGACCTTGACATCACGAACTATTTTCTAGTTCGGTTGTATCATCAACTGGCCGAGCCCCAAATTGATCAATGAAGTCGATCGAGACCCATAACCCATAAAGATAGGAAGGCTATATGTTATAGCTTCCCATCCATTATATAGATAGGGGCATGAAGAAGGTGTCATGTCTCTGAGCGAGATAATCTATATGCCCTTCTCTATCTATACAGAGGGGAGGGCACTGATGGCCTATCCTATCCTATATTATATATACAAGGGTATGGCCCTGGCTATCTATATCTAGTAATCGTAGGTAGGACTGTCGACTAGACTATAGATGCCCTCGACCTCACCCAGATGGAGAGTTCAGGCCCCAACCCTTAGATGCCCCCCCATCTAGATCTCTCTGCCCATCTATATGGATGCAGGCGGTGGGTCGCCATATAGATAAGATATATAGGGGATGCCCCCCTTCTATATATCCATAAATGACCTTGACCTCCTCAACCCCCTCCCCTCTATATATAGATGATAGATGGGAGCCATATAGAATAGATATTGGCTAGATAGAGTTAGATATATATCGGGGGGGCATCTATAGAGATAGAGATAAAGTTTCTTTGGCATTGGCTTTGGCCCCATCTAATCTATAAGGCCCCATCCCATCTAAAATAAACTAAAATTGAAACTCTCTATCTATCTATCTATAGCCAAAGCCAATGCCAATGAAATTCTATACAAGTCTGACTAAACTGGTTAAACTGGTACCCATCTATTCTATATATAAAGAGAGCTTGACCAGTCCCCATCTATATATATAGGGCTTGAACTTGAACTCACATATAGATATATAGGGCCTGGCCCCTATCCTAGAAAGAGGAGGGGCCCTATCTCTATTTTAAATTGAACTTGCACCTGCTGAATTGAACCTACACTTGTCGTCCCTCTATCTCTATCTCTAGACTAGTGGGTGGGGATTGGATAGATATATATGCGCTAGATTGCTATAGATATATAGGGGGCCAACCTAGAATAGATAGGCTCCCTGCCGGAGACTATGGGTTGGGTGGGGATATAGGCCATCCTCCATCCTCCCTATAGAATATATATTTCCAGATGGATAGGGCATATAAACTAGAAATCGATGGCCGAATACCCTATATATCTATATGGAATAGGTGGGTACACAAGGCCATATCTATATCTAGGGGACGGGATTGGATAGATATATATGCGCTAGATTGCTATAGATATATAGGGGGCCAACCTAGAATAGATAGGCTCCCTGCCGGAGACTATGGGTTGGGTGGGGATATAGGCCATCCTCCATCCTCCCTATAGAATATATATTTCCAGATGGATAGGGCATTTAAACTAGAAATCGATGGCCGAATACCCTATATATCTATATGGAATAGGTGGGTACACAAGGCCATATCTATATCTAGGGGACCCCAAAGTATAAAGTTGGCCCCTATATATATAGTTCTTAGTATAGAGTTGGCCCCCTATATAGAGTTATGACCCCACCTACCTAGACTGATATGTGGGTAAGATCTATTATCTATGCCCTATCTATCTGGCCAATATAGAGATATAGGCTAGATCTCAACTATTCTATTCCCATATAGATAAATAGGGACCCTATCTAAGAGATTGGTCACTTCTATTCTAGATGGACCATCCCTATGTATCAAATCACGTATATAATAGAGATCAAGATCATATGGTTGTTGATTTTGAACATCAACTAAGCTATGCCCCGGGCTTGATACTTTGGGCCTGTATCAACTAGACTAGATAAAGGGCCCCCAATCTAGAGGGCGACTAGACAGACTCTATAGATTATTCGCTACTCCATCTATAGTTTATATGGGGTGAGGGGGGATAGGGGTGTATATGAATACTATAGTAAGGTGACCCTCAATTATTAGTCTATCAATCTATCAATCAATCGAGTGCCCAGAGTATAGCATAGATAGGGCCCCCCATAGATATAGATATATATATAGGGGCTAACAGAAATCTACTCTATATAGCGCTTGGGAGGCCGAGGCCCTATACCTAGATAGAGTTGGGGATGGGGCGGGTGGCTATATAGATCTAGTCGGCATCCTATATATCCCTATCCTTATCTAAACAAAGGGAGACATGGGTGACCCGACCCTAGATTGGATTGACTAGTTAGGTTGCATCAATGTCATCACCCTGCAGATGGAATCTATTTAATTTAATTTAATTTATTAGTTATCTGGCTCTGGGGGCACTATATGGAAAGTAGCCCTATCTATTCCGTTTATCTAGGGGTGGCTAGGCTGGGCTATATGGAGAGGAGCCCTATCTTTGTCTTTGGGGGGGGTATCTATCTATGGTCTAGTCACCCACCCGATTTGCACCATATCAAGAGATCTATCTGGTGGCCCTAGCATCTATCTATATTTGGGGGGCTGGGGGAACAATTCAACCGTTCAACATCTATCTCAATTTAGGGGGCTGGGGGGAACAATAGGAGATAAGATGATCGATACCATAGATATATAAATAGAGGTGGGTGGGATTGATTAGAGCCTATATATAGATGGGGGATGGGGGAGGGATCCCTCAACTAGTATCTAGTTGTTTAGGGAACCCGGTCACTAGCCGAACTTGAACCAATGTATGCTGAGGGATCTATCTGAGTTAATCCCACCCCCAACTCTCTATAGGGGTACCATACATTGATTATCATTCATCCCATCCATTGGTGCCTATTGATGTTCTATTCCATATTTGCAATCCATAGGTGATCTAGGGTGATAGTGATCTTTCTTGTCTCCAAACTGGATCAGAGCGCTGAGCTACCCCTATAGATAAGGTCCTCGATGGGGAGTCTCGATGTAGAGTCTAGATAGTCTCTACACTCAACCAACACCCAACTAGATCTAGGGCCGGATGGGAAGATAAAGGGATGAAAGGCATGGGGGGATGGAGATAGACAGAGACGAGGGGGAGATGGAATAGATTAGATACAAGGGCCAATCCAATCATGTTGCGAAACTATCTCTGAGGGCCAATCAAATCATGTTGTGTGTATAGATGGGGGATATCCATTCTATATAGAGGCCCTATATATAGGGATCAATACAATCTATTCTAAACAAATCGATGCCTGCCAGGGATCAAAGGCCTATAGACCCTGCCTAGATAGCCACATCCATGCCGAATTTGATAGAATATAGAATCTAGATTGATGGCAACTAGTGGAGATAGGAATATCTATCAAGTCAAGTTTATAGTAGGCCCTCAGCCTCGATCTATTGCCACCTACCTGTAGAAAAGAAAGGGAGCGATATATATAGATAGGGCATACCCTATAGTTAAGATCCCAATATATAGATAAGGGGCCATCAAAGCGCTTCATTCATCATCCATATATTACCTACACTACAGAGATGGTATGGCCAACTCCCATCCCAACTAAGTGAGGTGTTCAACAAGATCTAATCAAAATGCCCAATCTCAGAAGATATATAGACTCAAACAGATCTATAGAATATATGGGTGATAGAATAAGTGTCTAGTGAATAGGTGATATTCCAAGTGATAGACAAGGTGATAGAATGTCTGGGGAATGTCTGGGTGATAGAATAAGAGTGTTTGGGGAATAGGTGTCTCATAGGTCCAATCATAGGTGTTTTCTCACCAATCATAGGTAATATTCTTGTTAAGCACGGAATATACTGAGAAGAGGGGGGTGAATCAGTATATTATATATCTTATAAATCTTTCCTTTAACCAAATTCCACTTGATCAAACATTCAAGATATGCAATAAAACTCAAACAATAAACATCCACACAAGATAGAGAGACATCAGATATAATGTGGAAACCCAATGTGGGAAAAACCATGGAGAATCAATCTCAAATATATTCATGAGAACAACCCCACAAGAGCACCATACCCCTTTGCCAAGTACAAACCTCAGCTACAATTTGTGAGCACCAACCCACAAGAGCTTCAAACCCCTTTGCTGAGCACCAACCCAACACCTATTCGTGAGCACCAACCCACAGGAGCACCAACCCCTTTGTTGTATACCACACACCTGTCTCTCAATGTTGTTATCTTAGCAAATGATAGATCAATACAACATCTCCTTCCTCTCTCTCACCTTTGCTCTTCTAAGCTAGATATAACAAATACAAATCATATTCATCTCTCACAATTGCTCTTCTAAGCTAGATATTACAACATCAAGTCAACCTCTCACACACATCTTACAAATGGCTACTCAAGCCTTTATTTATAGCTTTTCAAATGACCTTTGGCCTTCCCCCTTTGTGACCTTTCAATCCTCATGGAAAATGGTGCCAATCTTGGATGACCCTTCATATCCAAGCATTTAAAAAGTCATGTGGTGACCCTTCATGACCAAAAACATCTTTCCCACTTTTGTCCTTATCTTTGGTGACTTTTCGTGTTCCTCAAAGTGTCCCTTCATGAGAAATTTGCCCTTTAATCTTTTGTCTTCACTTGGTGACTCTTGGTATTCCCCAAGATGACTCTTCATGGGAAAATGCATCCCATCTTTCTTTTGTCTTTATCCCGTGACTCTTCGACTTCTCCATGGGCCCTTATTTTGTCTCATATGCAACCAAAAATATATTCATTAATATTAAATAAATATTAACTCATATTAGCCAAGATAAACAACATTAAATGCAATGGGGCCTTTATCACCAATAATACTAAACCTTTGACATCAATGACAATATTTCCAACAATCTCCCCCTTTGTAATTGATGGCAACCTCAATCCTGAAATTACCACATCTTATCACCTGCACATACCATCATCTGAAAACATACAGTGACTCCCCCTTATTGTAGCAACCTGTACCTGTTCCCTGTACCTAATTTCTGCACCTGTACTTGTACCTGTTATTCTCCCCCTTTGACATCAATGACAAAGGGCCTACCTGGAGCTAACACTTAGCTCCCCCTCACTTGATGCTGAACATCAATGGCAGGAAGTAATAGAAATTACTCCCAACTCCTGTCGCCGATATTTGAATGTATCCTTTGATCGTGCCTTTGAGAAGATATCTGACAATACATACACATTTTTTCCTGTCCTTTGAGCATCTACAATCAACTCATTTGAATCTTTTCTTCTAATCTCACAACCTTCAGCATGAAACTTTAATGTGTATCCTTGATCACAAATTTGACTAACACTCAATAGATTATGCTTAAGACCTTTTATATAAAAAACATTTTGTCTTAGTTCTACCATAATCCAAACTCAAAGTACCTTTTCCGGCTATCCTAGCAGTGGTTTTATCTCTGAATCTCACTGTACCACCATTTATCTTCTTTACTCTTATCTCCTGTCATATGCCTCGAACATCCGCTATCAACGAACCATGGCTGATCTTTATCTCTTACATGCAAAGTTGTTTGCACCAATATAGAATCTTCAGGTTGTTTCTTCTGCCATGAACACGACTGAACCTTCTTCCTGATGAATAGAGCTTTGAAACTTTGATCCTTCTTGATTGTATCTGCATGAGTATCATTTTCTTTCTCTCTAAAACTGTTAGCTCTTTTTCAACATTCTAATTTATTATGACCATAATCATTTGAAACATTGCATATGCAAGAATCATTCTAATAGCCTCAAACCATAATACTGATGCAAAATTTTCTTCAAAAATATATTCCCTCAAAAGATATACAAATTAATCTGTCAACTCACCTTCTTGTCATGCAAAATATCCAAGACCCAATAGCATCACCATGCTTCAATTTTCTTAAAAGTGTCTCCTTGAAGCCTAGAAGAGACACCCCCACACAAAAGGGTTCTAGAAATAAATCTCAGGAGATTCCCACGTCTCCTCTGTTTCTTCCTTGATCTTCTTGTGTTTTTCTTTTATAATCCGTTTAAGCATGTCTAACATTTTTGACTTACTAACCTTATCATTTATGATGTTCTTCTTTTTCTCAAATTTTGCAACTATTTTATCTTGACAAAGCTCATGCTCAAATGTAACAAGTGATTATTTACAATCCTTCTTATCTGATTCTTTATCTACTATAGCAAGTAATTCATTTTCACTCTTAACCTCAACCTGATCAACCTTTACTATTTTAGGTCTCCAAACCTAAATTTGTCTTTTCTCATATTTTCTAGGGTCTCTGTAGCCTTTGACATACTTTGAATATCTCTTTACTTTATTTTGGCATAATCTAGCAATATGGCCAACCTCATGACAACAAAAGCAAACAATATTTCTCATACCTTTTTCTTGAATGTGACTGAGATCTCCCTTTGACTCATTGCTTCTCCTCATACAATCTCTTGCCCTATGACCAACATGATGACAAACAAAACAACAGCAATGAAAAGAATTTGAAAACTTGAAAGCATTGGGCTGCCTGATTGGCTTCTTTGATTTGCCTGCAAAACCTGCATCCTTTTTTTCTTGGACCAATATTTCATGATCTTTCTCAACCTTGATTATAAACTTCTCATGATTATCCTTTAAAGAACCTAACTCATCCTTCAAATGATTACACTCTTCTTCTTTTGATGTTAAAATTGAATTTGCAACCTCTAACTGATTCTTAAGATCCTGAATAAATATCTTATTTTCTTTTACTTCTATCTTCAAACTTTCAAACTGCCTTCTAAAAGTCTGCAGCATAGCTTGTTGAACCTTTCCATCACCTTTGTAAATATTCTCAAGTTTTACCCAAGTTTCATGAGCAGATTTACATTGCATAACTTTAACAAATTCATATTCGCATAAACCACATAAAATAGCATTTAAAGCTTTAGCATTACATTCACTTGCCTTCTTTTTTGCTGGAGTAATTGTAGATGTCTGTGGCTCTTCATATTCCTCCACCACTAATTTCCATATGTCAAATCCAAGGGCCATCAAATAAACCTTCATTCTCATGCTCCAAAAAGCATAATTCATCCCATCAAACAAAGTTGCCTTATTTGTAGAAAATCCTTCCTGTGACCCAGCCATCGTGCTTTCCCGATCTACCTTCAAGCTGTAAAACTTTTCAAAAAGGAACCTGCTCTGATACCAATTGTTAAGCATGGAATATACTGAGAGGGGGGGTGAATCAGTATATTATATATCTTATAAATCTTTCCTTTAACCAAATTCCATTTAATCAAACATTCAAGATATGCAATAAAACTCAAACAATAAACATCCACACAAGATAGAGAGAGACACCAGATATAACGTGGAAACCCAATGTGAGAAAAACCACAGAGAATCAATCTCAAATATATTCGTGAGAACAACCCCACAGGAGCACCATACCCCTTTGCCAAGTACAAACCTTAGCTACAATTCGTGAGCACCAACACATAGGAGCTTCAAACCCCTTTGCCAAGCACCAACCCAACACCTATTCGTGAGCACCAACCCACAGGAGCACCAACCCCTTTGTGTATACCACACACCTATCTCTCAATGTTGTTATCTCAACAAATGATAGATCAATACAACATCTCCTTCCTCTCTCTCACCTTTGCTCTTCTAAGCTAGATATAACAAATACAAATCATATTCATCTCTCACAATTGCTCTTCTAAGCTAGATATTACAACATCAAATCAACCTCTCACACACATCTTACAAATGGCTACTCAAGCCTTTATTTATAGCTTTCCAAATGACCTTTGGCCTTCCCCCTTTGTGACCTTTCAATCCTCATGGAAAATGGTGCCAATCTTGGATGACCCTTCATATCCAAGCATTTGAAAAGTCATATGGTGACCCTTCATGACCAAAAACGTCTCTCCCACTTTTGTCCTTATCTTTGGTGACTTTTTGTGTTCCTCAAAGTGTCCCATCATGAGAAATTTGCCCTTTACTCTTTTGTCTTCACTTGGTGACTCTTGGTATTCCCCAAAATGACTCTTCATGGGAAAATGCGTCCCATCCTTCTTTTGTCTTTATCCCGTGACTCTTCGACTTCTCCATGGGCCCTTATTTTGTCTCATATGCAACCAAAAATATATTCGTTAATATTAAATAAATATTAACTCATATTAGCCAAGATAAACAACATTAAATGCAATGGGGCCTTTATCACCAATAATACTAAACCTTTGACATCAATGACAATATTTCCAACAATTCTAGGTGATGGAAATAGAGAGTATGAGGGAGAAGCAATCAATCTTGAGTCTTTCTTTCTGGGATGGGACAATGTTGGCTTACTCATCTACCCAATCTTGACAAGTATATCTTTGTTACGTTCACCCACTCAATCTCTATCGAGAGGGGTGAGCATAGTGAACCCCAGATAGATAGATAGGGCTCCCCTGTCCATATAGATTAGATGGGGTGAGGCAAGAGTCATGAGAGGGGGACCTCGCACAATGGGATGGGACAAAGCTAGTCTATCTTCTATAGGGCCATCTTTACTATTCGCTACAAGTATATAGAGTTTTTTTGGATTCGCTACACATAAAAACTATAATTATTATTCTCTACCAGATCTATCTATGGGGGTTGATGCCAAACTACTCTACTATATTGGATTGGACATCCAAAAACTAGCTATATAGCTGGAGCTGGTCTGGTGAGGGGTTGGGTATAGCTGGGAACTATATAGCTGGTGAGCATCTCTAAGGCAACCATCTCTATCTATATATAGATTTGGGGAGGGTGGGGACCCCTATCTAACTATGTCTATGGGGGACTCCATTGTCATCAATCGAGGGGGTCGAATCCATCTAAACTCAGTCCATCCACATCCACTCGGTCGAGCACCGCATCATCCATCTAAACTCGGTACCACTCCACCTCAGATATCTATAGGGGGTCAAGCACCATAAAGCTATATATCTATCTGGGATGGGCCATCTGTCTATCTATTTATCATTTATATTATAGACATGACCATATATCTCTATGGGCTGTCCTATATATCCCTATCTAAATAAGGGGGAGCAATCACCTGCCTCCACTACTATTACCATAGAGAGAGGTGAGACAGCACGGCATTATGTTCTTTCCCAGATATAGATATAGGGGTCCTCTCGACCCCAATTACTAAATGAGCGGCTTGATCGGTAGTCAACCACACCATAAGCCACAAGTTCAGAACTGAGCTAAAGGAAGGGCAAGTCTGAATCAACATACTAGAGTGAGGTGCCCATATCCCATATATCTAGGGGAGGGTGCCGACAAGGCCCCTAGCCCACCACTATCTAGGGGATAGGGTCTATTTATAGGCTATATGCATGCTTGGGCACTTGAGCTATAAGCTAACTCTACTGGCTAGAGGGGGGCAAGTTCTATCTCTTTTGGCCTAGATTCGAGCATAGACCTCGGTAGATGGGCCATAGATTGATCTAGATAGGCCCTCTCCTCGATAAATGGGCGAGCCAATCAGTTGAGTCTCAATAGAAGTAACTATAGATGGTCAGCGCCCCATCCATCAATCTATCTATCTATCTATTTATCTATCTATCTATCTATATATCCATCTATCCATCAATCTATCAATCTATTTATCCATCTATCTATCTAATCCATCTATCCGTCAATCTATATGTTCATTCGTCTGTTTGTCTATCTGTTTATGTCTCTCTCTCTCTCTCTATTATATATATATATATATATATATATATATATATATATATATATATATACGGCTCGGCCTCCTGAGGACTATAGAGAGTCCACTCGATTGAGGGCCCCCTATCTATATATGGTTGGGGGGCTCTATATAGAGTTTTTTGGCCAGCTATAGCCGAGCTAAGCCTAGAGAGATATGGATGAACTGGTGTGGTGAGAGAGATAATATCCACTTCGCTGGTTAGATTAGAGAGAAGATGCATAGCTTTCTCCTCAAGATAGAGCCGAGTGGGAGTGGCCCTCCCCCAACTCCAACCTAAAGAGAAGCACTCTGAACTGGCGAGAAGTGTTGGATGAACCAGACCAGTTAGCGTCATTTGTTCCATTATGAATTGAACAAATATATAGATAGGGACGAATTGCCATATATCTCTATAACAGTGAAGTGATGCTTTGAACTACATCTTTTGAACCATCGATGGACATTTGATAAATGGAAGTGGCCCTAACCTAATACTTTGAATTACCATATATATAGATAGGGGATCACGGCTCCAAACTGAAGGGAGACCGGCCCTATCCCTTATCTACCACTATGGATATGGCTCACAAGACTTTATATATAGCTCTAACATCATTGGAACACACCCCTGCCCCTCCCTCTCCCCCTCTATATATATCTTATATCTTATCTTGAGCGTAGTGAATAATGAGGCTCACGACTTACCAATAAGGTCCCATATAGATAAAATGGGCATAAATGAAAGGGACAACATCCGGTATGACCCCATCGTAGAATATAGATATGGCCGCACTAGGTCAGAAAAGATATGGGGCCACCGCTAGGTAAGATAAGATATGGGGCCACTGTAATGTATACAACAAGGCAGTCGTGAATTTGGTGGATCGAGATCAGTTGGTTCCCCATATCTCCATAACCTATCTATCTATATAGAGGGGAGGGCCCCTAGATAGTGGTGGGTTAGGGTGGGGCAATCTTTAGTTAGGGTAGGGCACTATCAAACTAAACTATATATGGCAAGGCAGCCCTATATCTCTATCCTAGCTGCCCTACTCAAGCCACCTTGATTCATTGATAGATAGGAGCAGAACAAGTCTCTCCATTTGGGATGGGGCTCCATCTGAGCCCCATCTATAGATAGGCTCGACAGGTTGGTAGGGAGAGGGTGGCTATAGAGCCGATCAACACCTCTCCCAATCCCTAGAGTCGATAAACTCTAAATTCTAAATCGATTTCAGATATTCCATCTGATCGCTTACCGATTAGTTACTTGGCCATTGAGGTACCATTCTTCTCTAACCAGCCACTGGTTCACCATTGATTGATCATAGTATATCAAGAAGGTCCAGCATCCATCTATAGTGGAGGGAGGGAGCCCACCAACCCCAACCCCAGCTCTATATGGATAGCCGCCATATATCTATATATATATATAGGGTGGGGGATGAGGACCCTCTTATTTTTTGCCATATCATATAGAGAGAGGGACTCTCCCCATCTATATAGGCCACCAGATCTGATCTCTATAGATGGGACCCCCTGATCTATATTTAACTCAACTCTATATAGATGGGGATGGAGTTGCCGAAAAACTTTATACAATTGGGGCCTATCGATCTATTGATCCCCTCGACCTCCCCAAATATATATATAAGGGCAGGGTCTATCAGATTAGAAACTACTAGACATATATTAAGCCTCTCTTATCACTGTTGACCATTTTGGTCCTTCAGGCCAAAAATCAGTCTCCTTTCTTTCCCTGCTACCCTGAGCTATCAGTCTTGGATGTATTCACCTTATTACAGTTGTGCCATTTCCCTTGGCAATAGCCCTGTTCTTATAAAGAGTTGAGTGATCTAAGTCCTGTAGGTTTTTAGTTTGATATGGGGCTTATTTCGCTTTGAGCAAATCACCTTGGACAAGCCTTTTTTGGCAAAGGAATGGGCCAATTTCAAAAGAATGCAAGTCTTCTACAAAGCTCCGAAGGTCAGGTGCCCTTGTGGAGGGCAGGTAGGTTGCAAATGGGGCCATTCAAGCAAGCTCTGAAAGACATTTTGGGCCCAAGGTGCCCTTGCTAAGATAGAGAGCACATTTGAAAGAGAACAAGGCAAAAGGCCCGAAGGGGAGTTTTTTCCTTCGAAAAAGTGACAAGGTAAAAGACAGGATTTTTTCGGACTTTTGTCTGAAGAAAATCCAAGGAAGAATCCAAGGTAAATTCCTTTAGACAAAATCCCTGGAGGATTTCCTTTGAACATTTTGTCTGAAGGAATTTATAAAGAAAAGACCGAGACTTTGAAGGCAAGATTTTCTTTAGGCAAAATATCCGAAGAAATTGGGAAGACAAAGGAGCCTGAAGGGCAAGTGCCCTTGCGGGGGGCTCTCGGCTACCAAAAATGACCCTCTCCTCTTTTTTGAAAGATCACCTTCCCTTTGGGAGGGTTCATTTTGCAAAAGGCCGAAGGAATTACCAAAGTGATGACGGGCCCGAGCACGTCAACTTTAACATAATGAACTAGCCGTGAACATCAAATTCAAGGCAAGCCGTTGGTTTTTAAATAGTGATAGGCCTGTAGACGTCAATTTTGATGGGATGCATCGACTGTTGAAGAGAAGCCAAGGAACCAATTCCTTCGAACAAGCGCCTGAAAGATTTATTTCAGGCATTTTGCTCGAAAGAACTCATGATAAGTGACTGAAAGAACTCATGAGTGCGGGCCTGAAGGAATTCAAAGGCTTAAGGCCAAAAGGAAAATCAATGACCCATTGATAAAGGAGCTTGAAGAGCCAGGAAAAGACGAAAGATAGCCCCAAGGGCCGAAGAGCCAAAAAAGATAAAAGCCAAGCACAAAAATGAATAGAATAGTCAAGATGGCATGGGAGGCATCGACAGAGGAAGTTATTGCTGCAGATGAAATAGTCCCCACCAAGTGGTCATCAAGGGGAGCGCAAGCATTCAATAGTGTGGCCTATTTTTCTTCATTTAGCATTGATAAGCAGACAACCACATAAGTTTCATAAAGAGGTGGCCTTGTTTTTCAAATAACAAGGCGACCCATGCTTTTTATGGGAACATTTGATATGGTTTAAACATCAAAGTCAAGACCTGCGACATCTACAACATGGTTCTTTCAGGCCATTTATGGAATGATGACAGCAGCATGAGCGGTTTCCTCTTTCGTAGGTGTTTAATACAGCATGGGCCACTTATTCTTGAAGGCGCCAAAAGTATTTCTCTTCATGCTATATATTGTAACCTCTCAGCTGAGAAATGTATCTCACTTGTGTAAGGTGGAGCCCTGCCAAATTTTACCTTTGAATCAATAGAACGTGTTTTACCTCTATCTAACTGGTTATACTTCTAAATATGTCTATGTATCAACTCTGTGTTCAGTCATTTCAGCTTGATGCTTTCATAGGTTGACACCAACATATCTAGTATAGCCAAGACCATTTTTGCAGGTTAACAGGAAGTGCCCAAGTTGGAGCATAGAGACAGATGAGCAGTTATCTGATAGTGTGCTTCTGCAGCACCTGTGGCAAGTTCTTTTTCTTTGTATCTTCATTAAGCCCCCTGTTAAAGCACCTTATAGTCTGGTCTTTTGTTTAGATGAAGTGTCTGTTCGCCCTTTTGGTCTGAAGTGTTGATATAGCTGAGTAGATCAAAAAATCCTTTGGTGCATCACCGTTTAGATAGGTTCTATTTTGGTTGTATCCTCCTCTCTTTTCACCCCCCCATTATTAACAGTAGTAGTTAAATATCCCAAAGGATGCATCAAAGGGAGCTAGCCCTTATCTAGAGATTATTTCTTCAGTTTTGCCAAGCCCACATCAAGAGGAAAGTCTCCATTGTGCCACGTGGAAGAGAGAAGCTGAGCCTTCTTTCAAGGGTGCAATCCACATCGTCAACAATCACAACATAAACCTGAGGGTGACTTTCTGATCTAACTAGAAAACTAGGCTCTACTCCAGAGAGTCAAGTCGGCACTCGACCAAGCCAACGTGACTCATTACTCTATATAGTTCCCAAAGCCTAAGCCTATAGCTAGTGGGGAGATCTATATCTATATGGGAAGCCCGAGTTGTATCTATATAGGGCCAACCCAACCTATAGGTGGTGTGCCCCTAATCCCTATCTATACCATTATTGACCAAATTTGGTCCTACAGACCAAAATTAAGCACTCCCTTTCCTTTTCCTAGCAGGGTCTATTAACCAATTTTTGACAAGTTCATCCCACAATAGTTTTATGGGTTTTCTTTGTGACAGATATGTTTCCATAAAAAACCAAGTGTTTCCTCCTAAAAACTAAGTGTTTTGAGTCTTGCAAGCACTTGGGTTGATTTGAAACTCATTTTGATCCTAGATGTTTAGCAGGGCAAACAGATTACTTTGGGTGGGCCTTTTATCGGCAAAATGGACCAAGTTTAAAGAGGCAAGGGTCTTTTACAAAAAGTCTGAAGGGTAGATACCCTTGCGGAGGGCACTCAGGTGCAGAACAGGGCCTTTGCGAATTTTTTCGAAGGGCAGTCTTGGGCTCAAAGTGTCCTTGCAGAGGGCAGAAAGTCCGCTTGCAAAAGGCCAAGGAAGGATTCCTTTGGGGAACATGACAATCCAAAGAAGGAATTCCTTCAGAATACAAATGTCTGAAGGAAATCCAAGGAGGAATGCTCAAGGCATGAATTCCTTCAGACTTTTTGTCCGAAGAAATTCGGTGAGTGAAGAAAACCCGAAGGAATTTGGAATACAAAAGTCCGAAGGATAGGTGCCCTTTTGGAGGACACTTGGTCGTGAGAAGAGGACTTTTCCATTTTTCTGAAGGGTCATTTTCCCTTCAAAAAAGTCCAATTGCAAAAAGGCCAAAGGAATTGCCAAAAGGGGGTGACAGGGCCACAGACGTCAATTTTAAGGTAATAAGCTAGTTGTTGGAGTTTAAATGTCTAGTGACAGGGCCGCAAACGTCAAATTTAGGGGATAAAAATAGCCATTGGTTTTCAAATGAGATGACAGGCCCACGGATGTTAATTTTATGATGATGGGTTAACCGTTGGAGAGAGGCCAAATAACAATTCTTTCAGACATTTTGTCCGAAAGAACTCACAAGTGGCAAGCATGAAGGGAGGATTTCTTCGAGCAAAATGTCTGAAGTAATTCCTTTGGGAATTTTTCTCTAAGAAATTCAAAGACCTGCCAAGGAAGAAGCTCAAAGGGAGACTTAGCGACCGACCAAGGAAAGAGCCTGAGGAAAAAAAGGGATAGCCCCGAGAACCCCGGAGGGTCAAGAAAAGGACAATAAATGGCAAGGAAAGAGGAAGGCAGAGCGGGCAATTCAGAACATAGCCACACACATATAAGACAAACACTCAAAACACTCCAGGTGGCATAGCCAATCAAGCGCAGGGATGAACCAGACCATGGCAGCTGGCACAAGAGGCATCGGCGGGAGAAGTAAATGCTTACAGGTGAAATAGTCTCCACCGAATAGCCATTAAAAGGTTGAATGAGCATTTAAGGGGGCGACCCAATTTTCTTTGTTTTGACATTAATAAATAGCCAAATGCATGAGCATTCAAGGGAGAGCATGGCCTAGAACGTGAGGGAGGGCCTTGTCAGTTTCACAAAAAAGTGACCCATACTCTTGCAGGGGTGTTTAATGCAGCCAGGAAGAAAAGTCAATATATGAGACACCTACAACATGGCTTTCACAGGCACATTTAATGAGAAGCAACAATAGCATGGGTGAATTCTTTACTATAGAAGTGTTCAATGTAGTATGGGCCTCCTGCTCTTGATTAGCCAAGGATCTTCTCCAATTTCTCTATATATTGTAACCTCTCAGTTTTAAAAGAGACATCTTTCAGTTTTGTAGGGTGAAGCCCTAAATAAATTTACCTTTAACCAAAGAAGTGTTTTACCTCTAGTTGATTTTGGTTCTTTTGCATATGCTTGCATATTGTCTTATGTTTAGTCATTTGTTTTAAATGCTTTCATAGGTTGATGCCAGTATATCTAGTGCATTCTAGATCCTCTTTTGTAGGTCAACAAGAAGCATCCAGGTTGAAGTGTAGGTGCAGGTGAACAACCGTCCAACAGTGTGCCTTTGGAGCACCTCTGGTAGGTTCTTCCTCATTATACCTCCATAAAACCCCTTGTTGAAGCATTGATGCAGTTTAGTTTCTTATTCAAATGAAGTGCCTGCCCGCTCCTTTGGTGCAAAGCATAGATAAAAAACTTAGTAGACCAAGCAATTCTGGTGTATCACCACTTTAGTTAGGTTCTATTTTTATAGTATCCCTCTCTCTTTTCACCCCCCCCATTGTTAATAGTAGAAATCCAGGGCCTCAAGGTGCATCAAGGGGAGCTAGCCCTTAATCTAGAGATTTACTCTTCAGTTTTGCTACCCACAGCAAGAGTAGTGTCTCCATTGTGTCATGTGGAAGAAAGGAGTCGAGTTTCCTTTTCTAATGGTGCAATCCACAGTGTCAACAGTTTTTAGTATGCCTAGTGGGATGAAATTTATGTCCTCTAAGTTTTGGGATTGGTGTTGGTCTTGTTACTGTGAAAATCCAAAAGCAAGAACTATAATTTAGCATCTAACAACTCCTTTTTAAGAACTTAGTCTCTGGTTATTGATCAGCCTAACACCCCATGCCTAAGATCACCACAAGATCCTCTTTTAGGGGTGTTCCTTTCAAATTTGTTGAGCTACCTTTGAACTCAGCAAAGAGGCTAAGGTTTGCAATGACTCATCCTTACACAACAAACCAGTTTCCCAAACCTGCCATAAGATACACCTACACAAAGAGACCCAGGTTGAACCCTGTCACAGCCATGGCTTTACCCTTTGTGGCCTTCAATGGTCAGAGTCCTTTACACCTTCTGCAGTATGACCCAATTCTAGGAACAACTCTCAAGAGTGTTCCTCCGTTTAGTGGAGAGGGGCCAATCACTGCTATTGAGCATATCGAAAACATAGCCAACCTCTACAACATCCACAATATTATTGAAGAAAATGTAACCATCAGGTTACTGGCCTTGTCCTTTAAAGGGAAAGTTTTAGACTGGTATGGGACCTTGCCTATGAATTCAGTTGGCTCATGGAATGAGTTAGGCACCCTCTTGACAAGTAGGTTTGGAGAGAAAAGTGACCATTTGTGTCTAGCTGAGCAATTGACCACTATGAAGAGAGCCCCACACGAATTTATGCAAGATTTTAACACTAGATTTTAGAAAAATTGGGATAGAATCCCAATTCTAGTAAGGCCAACCCCAAGCTATGCCTTCCTTTACTACTTAAAGGCCTTAAATAGCCACATTGTTGTCATGATATAGTCCATGGGTGGACAAGTTTTACTCGCTACTTATGAAATAGCCATAGCTGCTGAAAATTGTTTGGTGCAAGCAGGAAAGATAGCTCCTAGACCTCATATGCTACTCTTTCTTGATTTACAACCCTTAGCTCAACCTGCTGCATCCACTTTAGCTCCTCTGCCTAGTGTAGAAAGGCCAACTACTACCCCTACAAATGACCTCCATGAGGTTAAGAGTCTACTCCAGAGTCTTACCAATGAATTAGTGGCCTTAAAGAGGTAGCAAGCTCAAAGCTATTGATTGAATCAAGGATACCAGCAGTTTGGGCAGACAAATAGACCCCTTTTTCAGAATTATAATCAAGGGCAAGGTTAGATTATGCAAGTCAGGCCTTATCAGAGTTATAATCCAAGTGCCCCTTCATCATCCAAGGCTCTTGTCCTTACTCAAAATAATTTGGTATAGGAACAACCTAATTATCCACCCTTGGGGTATGGTCAAGAACAGGTTACTTATGCCAATGAGCTACCAAATCAATGTATGCCCACACAAAGTGATCAGGCAGCCCAATTCTCAAGTTTTGAGGTGTCAACACAATTTGAGATAGATAGTAGGTAGGGTCAATCTGATTCCACTCTTATGAACCACCTGGAAGGGGAGTTCTATGCAGTCAATTATGTGGGGACCACAAATAATCAAGATAATTGTGTTACAGCCAACACTAGGTCCAAGAAGAGAGCTATGGAAGAAGCTCAAGTAGCTACTCAAGCTTCTGGGGCATCTCTTTTATCACAAGTAAATCAGAGATTTCCAAATTACAGACCGCTAGTTGCAGCTTTAACTCCTTGCGTTGCACCACAAGTTACAAATGTCCCGAAAGAGAACTCAAAGGGGGGCAATCCTTCAATCAATGTGGTGGACCAAATAAAGAAGTTGCACATGAACATCTCATTATGGGATTCCTTAGCAATACTAGGACAAAAGGATATATTCCAAAAGGAATTACACAGCCTAAGTGAGCAAGTTGTCTCAGCAAAGGCTGATAATGTGTTGATAGTGAATGGGGCCCCTTCCATGGGAGGTTAAGCAAAGAAAGATGAAAAGGTCCCTCCTATTTACCTATCCTTTATTATTGATGATTTCTTGGTCCACAATTGCATCATTGATAGTGGAGCAAGCACCTCAGTGATGCCCAAATGCATAGCTGACAAGCTAAGACTCAAATATGAGCAAATGATCAAGGGAGTTCTACAGTTGGATGGATCACCAGCCAAGACATTAGGTGTGGTAAGAGGCTTGAATCTAACTCTCTATGGCTGTCCAACCCTCTCTATTCCCCATGACATGGTAGTGGCAGATGTTCCCCCTTACTTCGCTCTTTGTTTATCCAGGGATTTCACATCCAAGATAAGTGGGTACTTGACAACAAATTGGTCTTACATGGTCTTTAGTACGAAGTATGGAACCAAAGTGAAGATTGAGTTGGAGCCTATCGACAAAGATCACCTAGAGCCATACTCGGCCAAGGCAGTGAATGTCAGCTATGCCATCATTAATGAAGAAGAACTCTAGGTAAACCAATCCCCACCATCTTCCCTTGAAGGAGTCGCTGACCTACTCCTAGATGAATGGGGAAATGACAATTTTGAACATGATCCTTACAAATTCATCAAAGAGGCAGGTCTTGGAGTTTACTACATGCATGAAAAAGATACTTTCATGCCAAATTTGATGAAGGTGAACCAAGAGAGCTCTAGTTTGTGGCAACTTGACTTTGATGGGTCTAGAAGCAAGCTGGGAGCTGGTGGTGGAGCAATGTTGATTTCACCCTCAAAGGAAAAATACTTTTCAACTTTCAGGGTCCAATTCTACACTTGAAACGTAGCAGAATATGAATCTGTTGTTCATGGTTTAGAGTGGGCAAGAAAAAGAGGAATCAAAGAATTGCAAGTGTTTAGAGACAATGAGTTACTTGTAAACTAGCTGAGGGGTCAAAACTTGACCAAGAACTCCTTGCTCAAGTCTTACAAGCATAGGGTGTGGGACCTAATAGAGAGCTTCACTGCTTTCAACATCACTTCCATTCCAAGAAAATAAAACAAGCATGCAGATAGACTAGCAAAAGTTGGTGCTCAGTTTGATATTCCCAAAGGAATAAGTCAGGATAACAATCAACACCATTTAAAAGTGATAATGAGGCCCTCCATACCAGATAATGTCATCAATTGATAGGGGTTTGACAATGACTAGTAGATAGCATTTTTTTTGCAGGAGGCTGAGTTCGATTCTAGGAATCAATCCAAGATGCAGGAGTAGTATGAAGGCTAGATTGTTCAACTGAAAAACAAAAAACTTCCTAAGGATTTGGTCACTCTTGAGAGCATCTTCAATGAGGATGACCAGCTCAAAGATGACAAAGCGAGCATGACAACCAAGAAAGAGAATTACAAAAGGGTAAAAATATTCAAGGATAAGTTGTTTGCACTTGGGAAGGTATGTACAAATGAGAAAAGGCATTCTTTCATTTTGTTATGCCAAGAGTTTGCTGATGTCTTTACTTGGGAATATGGCAATTTAAAGGGGTTTGACCCAAGCTTGGCCCAACACACCATTGAGTTGAAAGAAGGTGCCAAACCCATCAAGCAAAAATAAAGACCAATCAATCCAAGGATTGAGCCTCTCATGAGAAAGAAACTCACTAATCGATTGAGTCCAAGATCATTTTTCCTATCAAACACTCTTCTTGGCTAGCTAATTTGGTCCCCATTAGGAAGAAGAATGGGGAGATCAGATTGTGTGTTGATTTCAGAGCATGAATAGAGTCTCATTAAGAGACCACTATCCCCTCCCAAGCATGGAACACATTCTCCAGATGGTGACAGGCAGTGAACGATTCTCCCTCCTAGATGGGTACTCTAGGTACAATCAAATTCTGGTGCAAGATTGCAACCAGTACGAAATAGCCTTCACCACCAAGTGGGGAACTTTTGCCTATAAGAAGATGCCTTTTGGACTGTCAAATGCTGAAGCTACTTTCCAACGAGCTATGGATATGGCCTTCCAAGGTTTGACAAATGACATTATGCTGGTTTATCTTGATGATGTGACAATGTTCTCCAAGGAGGCAAGACAACATCTGAAACCTGTGAGGCAAATCTTTGAGAGGTGTAGAGAGTTCAGCATCTCTCTCAACCCTAAGAAATGTGTATTTGTTGTCCACAAAGGCAAACTCCTAGGTCATGTCATTTCAAAAAGGGGCTTGACCATTGATTCGAAAAAAATGCACACCATCTTAGCGTTGTCCTTGCCTAAACACTAAAAGGGCCTACAAAGTTTCTTTGGCAAAACAAACTTTATTAGGAGATTCATCCCTAATTTTCTTGAACTGGTCAAGCCACTAACTTTCATGTTGAGGAAGGATGAGACATTCACATGGACAACACGAAGGAGAGATAGTTTCGAAGGCATCAAACAAGCTGTCGCCCAGGCTCCCACCCTGACTACTCCTGATTTCTCCAAGGACTTCAATCTCTACACCTTTGGTAATGAAGAGGCAATCTTTGCTATGATCACTCAAGCGAATGGTGAAAATCTCGAGCAGCCTCTCATATTTTTTAGCTAGGGCTTAGAGGGCTACAAGATTAGGTACACTTATGTTGAGATGCAAGCACTTGCAATTATATGAAGCCTAAAGACATTCAAACATATGTTGTCAAATGGCAAGATTCACATCATGGTGCCACATCCTAGTGTCAAAGACTTCTTGCTAAGCCATGACTTGAATGAAAAAAGGGCAGGGTGGATCACCAAGGTGATGGAGTACGACGTGGAGATCAAGACCACCAAGCTAGTGAGGGGAAGAGGGCTATGTGAGCACCTAGCTACAGACATCAAAGAACCGAATAAAGGTGTTTTGATACTCAATGATGAAGTTGCAGCAAAAATACCTGTAATCATGAAGAGCTGGACACAAGATATGTTTCATTTCCTTCGAACTAGTGAGTGTCTGCAAGGTCTTGATAGAACTAAGAGGAGATATTTCAGGCTCTAATCTCTTCCTTATGTCTTAGTTGATGGAGTGCTATTTAGAAAGGACTTTTTCAGAGTACTCCTAAGATGCATCGATTCAGAACAAGTCGAGAAAGTACTGTACGAATTTCATGATGGACCAGCTGGTGATCACTTTGCTCCCAAGACTATAGCTGTAAGGATTATGAGGGCTGGCTACTTTTGGTCCACCTTGTTCAGAGACACTCATGCTTAGGTGAGGAGATGCCACAAATGTGCTCTCTTTGATGGAAAACAATGGTTGGCTGTAATGCCTCTACAACCTATTCAAGTGGAATAGTCATTCATGTAATGGGGTTTGGATTTCATAAGGATGATCAACCCTCCTAGTGCCGATCACAAGTGGGTCTTGACTACTATAGATTATTTCACAAGATGGGTAGAAGCCATCGCTTCGAAGGAAGACAATGAGAGTGCGGTCTTGGACTTCTATGAAGGCCTAGTGACAAGATTTGGGGTCCCAGCCATGATCATTTCAGACAATGCATTGGCTTTCTAGAGAACAAAGACAAGCGAGTGGGCATTAAGATATCGCATCGATCTCAGTACTTCCTCCAACTACTATCCACAAGGGAATGGGTTGGCTGAGTCCACCAACAAGAACCTAATCATGATCATTAAAAAGACAATGGAGGAAAATCAAAGGACTTGGCACATCAAGCTGAAGACAGCCTTGTAGGTAAACATGATCACTCCAAAAAGGGCAGTTGGCAATTCACCATACACACTTGTGTATGGAAGGCAAGCTAGACTTCCTATTTCACTTGAGTTACCAGCCTTGAATCTTTCCCATCAACTGCAATTAGAGGAGAGCGACAGCATGAAAGTCAAATTTTGTGAACTAATGGAGCTTCAAGAGGTAAGAGACCAAGCCATGGATGCCATGACCAGGCGCCAGCAGCAAACAAAGAAGCATTTTGACAAAAAATCCTCATCAAAAGACTTCTTAGAAGGTGACATTGTCTTAAAATGGGATGAGGACCGAGCCAAACTTGGAAAGCACACGAAGTTTGACGCCTTGTGGAGTGGTCCATATGTCATCACCCAATGCAAGAAACATAATGCATTCCAACTCTCCAAGTTGGATGGTAAAGAACTACATATCCCAGTCAATGGGATATATCTTAAACATTGTCACTAACCTTCTCTTGTTATGTACATAGTTTCCCTATTTTTTTTTCTCATTTTCCCTAAGTGCTTTTATGCATGTCTATTTTTTTAGCCTTGTGTGTGTTCTCTTTACCATTTGAGTTAAAACCTTTATTAGTTCTTAGGTTTTTCAAGGTTATTACCAGCCTTTCAAGCTGCAACCTGACTCCATGCCCAATGGACCTTTAATCCACTAGCCTTCTTAAGCATAGCAGGCATGCTTCCCCTATGAATCGCCAAATGTGTTGACCAATTTTGGTCCTGCAGGCCAAAATTGAGCACTCCCTTTCCTTTTCCTTGTAGGGTCTGTTTACCAATTTCTGACAAGTTCATCCCACAATAGTTTTATGAGTTTTCTCTATGACAGGTCTATTTCCATGAAAAACCAGGTGTTTCCTCCTTCTGAAAACCAAGTGTTTTGAGTCTTGTAAGTACTTGGGTTGATTTGGAACTCATTTTGATCCTAAATGTTTAGCAGGGCAAACAGATTACTTCGGGTGGGCCTTTTATCAGCAAAATGGACCAAGTTTAAAGAGGCAAGGGTCTTTTACAAAAAGTCTGAAGGGTAGATACTCTTATGGAGGGCACTCGGGTGCAGAACAGGGCCTTTGCAAATTTTTTTGAAGGGTAGCCTTGGGCTCAAAGTGTCCTTACGGAGGGCAAAAAGTATGCTTGCAAAAGGCCAAGGAAGGATTCCTTTAGGGAACATGACAAGCCAAAGAAGGAATTCCTTTGGAATACAAATGTCCAAAGGAAATCCAAGGAGGAATGCTCAAGGCATGAATTTTGTCGGACAAAATGTCCAAAGGAATTCCTTCGGACTTTTTCTCTGAAGAAATTCGATGAGTGAAGAAAACCCGAAGGAATTCAGAATATAAAAGTCCGAAGGATAGGTGCCCTTTCGGAGGACACCTGGTCATGAGAAGAAGACCTTTTCATTTTTCCGAAGGGTCATTTTCCCTTCGAAAAAGTCCAATTACAAAAAGGCCGAAGGAATTGCTAAAAGGGGGTGGCAGGCCCACAGACGTCAATTTTAAGGTAATAAGCTAGCCATTGGAGTTTAAATGTCTGGTGATAGGCCTGTGAACGTCAAACTTAGGGTAGCAAAATAGCTGTTGGTTTTCAAATGAGATGACAGGCCCACGGATGTCAATTTTACGGTGATGGGTTAACCGTTGGAGAGAGGCCAAATAACATTTTGTCCAAAAGAACTCACAAGTGGCAAGCGTGAAGGAAGGATTTCTTTGGGAAAAATGTCAAAAGGAATTCCTTTCAGCATTTGCACGAAGAAATTCAAAGACCCGCCAAGGAAGAAGCCCGAAGGGAGATTAGTGTCCTGCCAATGAAAGAGCCTGAGGAAAAAAAGGGATAGCCCCAAGAGCCCCAAAGGGTTAGGAAAAGGACAATAAATGGCAAGGAAAGAGGAAAGCAGAGCAGGCAATCCAGAACATAGCCATGCACATATAAGACAAATGCTCGAAACAATCCAAGTGGTGTAGGAATTAAGCACAGGGATGAACCAGACCAGGGCAGGTGGCACAGGAGGCGTCAGTGGGAGAAGTAAATGCTTGTAGGTGAAATAGTCTCCACCGAATAGCCATTAAAAGAGTTGTGCGAGCATTTAAGGGGATGGCTTGATTTTCCTTTTTTTGACATTAATAAGTAGCCAACTGTGCGAGCATTCAAGGGAGAGCATGGCCCAGAACATGAGAAGGGAGGGCCTTGTCAGTTTCTCAGAAAAGTGACCCATACTCTTGCAGGGGTGTTTAATGCAACCAAGCAACAAAGTCAATATATGAGACACCTTCAGCATGGCTTTCATAGGCATGTTTAATGAGAAGTGACAGCAACATGGGTGAATTCTTCACTGTAGAAGTGTTCAATGCAGTATGGGCCTCCCGCTCTTGACTAGTCAAGGATCTTCTACAATTTCTCTATATATTGTAACCTCTCAATTTTAAAAGAAAGATCTCTTAGTTTTGTAGGGCAAAGCCCTGAAGAAATTTACCTTTAATCCAAAGAAGTGTTTTACCTCCATTTTATTTTGGTGCTTTTGCATATGCTTGCGTATTGTCTTATGTTCAGTCATTTATTTTAAATGCTTTCATAGGTTGATGCCAATATATCTAGTGCATTCTAGATCCTCTTCTGCAGGTCAACAGGAAGTGTCCAGGTTGAAGTGTAGGTGTAGGTGAACAACCATCCAACAATGTGCCTTTGGAGCACCTTTGGTAGGTGCTTCCTCATTATACCTCCATAAAACCCCTTGTTGAAACATTGATGTAGTTTAGTTTCTTATTCAAATGAAGTGCCTGCCTGCTCCTTTGGTGCAAAACATTGGTAAAAAACTAAGTAGACCAATCATTTTGGTGCATCACCACTTTAGTTAGGTTCTACTTTTGTAATATCCCTCTCTCTTTTCACCCCCCCGTTGTTAACAGTAGAAATCTAGGGCCTCAAGGTGCATCAAGGGGAGCTAGCCCTTAATCTAGAGATTCACTCTCTAGTTTTGCTACCCACAGCAAGACAAGTGTCTCCATTGTGTCGCGTGGAGGAAAGGAGTCAAGTTTCCTTTTCAAAAGGTGCAATCCATAACGTCAACAATCATTAAGCAAACCCCCTCTACTTAGATAGGGATACATATAGTTATAGTTATATATAGAGGGGGGAGGGGCCCCCAGATAGATATATAGGGCTGCATGGGATTATAAAATAGCGAGGTTGTTCCTATATGACGATAAGAGAAGGCTACAAGTCAAGTATGAATTGGAAATTATATTGTATACATGATATGACTATCGTATACGTGATATGATAGCCTAGATCTGGTATGACAACCTAGATTTAGATAATATAGGTGAGATGAGTGGCCCTATCTATCTATCTATATATATAGGAGGTCCTCAGCCTCCCCGAGATGGAATTGTTAGTGCGAGGGCCCCCTATCTCCCCATATATAGAGAGGGGGGCACTCAATTGATAAATGAATTGAGGACCCGCCATCCCACTATATATGGGGTTTAGGCACTCGCCTGACGACCTACTCTAGATTCTTAGTCATGCGTAGCCTAGTTTGGTTTAATTGGCACCCCCACCCTATATATAGATTAGATATGGCACCCTCGATCCCAACTATAGATATTCTAGTAGTTCCCTATCTAGATATGGGGCACCCCCAAACTCTAGATAGGGTGCCCTCGATCCCAACTAGATGTCGAGCTTGATCGATAGGCCTATCTAATCATTATATTATCAGCTAAAGGGAGTATAGTATCTAGTGGCATTCAAGGGAGTAGAGTCTATTTATCATTATTATCAATGAGAATCTATTTGAGCGATAGTGAGGGAGTCTATCCGGCATTATCGGTCAAAAGGGCAGGGATGATTGTCCCAACCCCTATCTGTAATCTCTGAGGGCCCCTATATATATAATCTATGCTTTGTTTGGGAGGCCGAGATATCATATATATAGATAGGGTGCATCGAGCCCTTAGGTTAGGTTGCCTCGCCATATATATACTGACTATAGATAGATATAGAAAGTCTTGATCTATCGATCGAGTGCCGAGACCATATCTATATATAGGCCCCATATAGATATATTCTATCTCCTATCGACATATCAGTCCACATAATGGGGGGGAGGGGGTACCTCATATCTAGATAGGGGACTATAGATAGTTTAGTTGCCCTTGTCCTTCCCCTCCTTGGCCTCCCAACCATAATTAATTGCTCCTATATATCTATTTGGTAGAGGCCATCTTTAGATAGGGGCCTACCTATTTAGACTCTATATGGCTCGACCTCTCAGAGAGCCCCCTATGCCCTAGATATAGATATGCCCCCCCTCTCTATTCTATCTATGGGGTATTTGCTGCGATGAATACCCCTTTATATCTAAACTCTAAACTCCCATATATATAGAGAGAGAGAGGGTCAACTCCCATCTATATATAGAGGGGGCCCTCTACCCTCCGCCTCCCTATAGATCTTATCTTGAGCATAATCGCCCCTTCCCCCTCCCTATATATCTTATCCCATATATATAGATGGAGTAGCGAATAGTGTGTAGCCCCTATATATCTTATCTTGTATATCCCCTATATATAAATATGGGTGAAAAGATTACTTATCTTGAGTGTAGCCCCCCCTCCCTAAGCGCAATGAATACCCATATATATATAGATGGAGTAGCGAATAGAGCATAGCCCCCAATCTATATATCTCGCAGCGAATACTTATCCTATATATCCCCTATATATAGATTAGATATGGGGGGGCTCTCTATATAGGGTCTATCTGCTTATCTTGATGTATATAGATATGCCCCCCCCCTCTCTATAAAATATAGGGTCTATCGAGACTTGAGCATAGTGAATACCCATGTATATATAGATGGAGTAGTGAATAGTGGGGTAAGGGGCTCTATAGTCTAGTTTGTTATCCATCCACATCTATGTCTCCATCTAAGCTAGGTATAGCTGGTGAGGGGCATAGCTCTATAGTCTATTCTATTCTAGTTAAGTATTCACTACGCTCAAGAGAGATATATATATGGGCTAGAGGTGACCCTATATAGATAAGATATATAGAGAGAGGGGGCTACACTCAAGATAAGATATATATATATATAGGGAGGGGGGTCATGAGGTATGACCTAACTATCCATGGGGGGTGTGGAGGGGAGTCTTTTGTTCGCCCAATTAGTGGATAGAGGAGGGTGTTGGGGCCATATAGAATAGATAAATAGGGCTATTAAAGGGGTGAAGCAAGTATACCCCTAGTTCCTAGTAAGTATGCCTCTCGTTTCTATTCTCTAGAGTCTGTCCGAGGTTCATATCCTAGTAAGTATGACCCTCATTTTTATAGATAGAAAGGATAGGTATTCATTTCGCTCACCCACTCAATTGCAATCAAGAGGGGGAAGGGAAGCCTATATATCTATCTAGGGGCCCTATATCTACCTGAGGCAACCTATTTAGAGTAGCCAGCCTTCGGCCTTCCAATCACTCTCTATTTATATCTATGGGGGAAGTCGACCAACCCCTAATATAGATCTAGCTACTCTATCGGATGGATGCTTGACCGACACATACATATATACCTTGGGTGGGCACCATAGAGAATATAATCATCATGCTTGACTTGCTAACATCTGGGTATGTGACTTGACTAGCAAGCTTGACTTCTATATCTATATACATAACATAACATGATGGCATGTTTGACTTCTATGATGGCTTGATTTCTATGATGGCTTGACTTGCTAGCATCTGAGGCCCTCTCTATATCTCATGATGGCTTGCTAGCATCCGGGCATACAAGCATGCTAGACTTGCTAGCTTGCTTGACTGGAGATCTATCTATTCTAATTCACCAACCCATCATGAATGAGCAACACTAGACTGACCATTCTCTCATAGATGGGCAAGTACAACCGAACTAACCCCATATCTATATAGAGGTGAGCACCACTGTATATAGCCTAGTATTTGCTATGCTCAAGTCTCGATAGACCCTATATTCTACAGGGGGGATCTATATATATGTGTCTCGATAGACCCTATATTCTATAGGGAGGGGGGGCATATCTATATATAGGGGAATATCTATATGGGGTTTTTTTGGATTCGCTACTCCATCTACATATATGGGATAGATACCTATATAGAGAAGGGGGGGGGCATATCTAATCTATATATAGGGGATATACAAGATAAGATATATAAGGGGTGCCACCATATAGAGTTTAATGGGCTCTATATTGGGGACAGCCCCCACAATAGATATATAGTTTCATTGGCACAATATATATTAACTATGTTTATGGTGACACGGTATATATTAGATATGAATATGGGGAAATATAGTTTCATTGGCACCCCCCCCCCATATATAGATATAGATTTAGAACTATATATAGTATAGATATGGGCCCTATATATAGTATAGTATAGTATAGATATGGGCCTTATATATAGTATAGATAGGGGCCCCATCTATCTACAAGGATCGATATATGGTCATGTATATAATGGATATCCAAATGAGATGAGTCAGTCACTTTTATGGCCTTGTGGTTGAACTTTTCATCGATCATGAGATCTAGACTGAGGGAAAAATGGATGAGTCAGTTTGATCACCCCGTGGCTACGAAAATGTGGGTCTCATCAATATGGACCGAGGGGAATCTATGCGAGTCACTTTGATCCCCCCGTGGTTGCCCTATATATCTAGATTGATCTATATGGCAATCACCGAGTCAATCCCCTATAAATATATATGGCTAGGCACCCAATATATCATATGGAGATGAGGTCACCCATAGCATAGATAGGGTGTCCCATATATAGATAGATTGCTTATAGCCTTTCATAGCTGGGGGAGAGGGCACCCTATATATCTAATCCCCTATCTAAATAGAGGGGGGCTGCCTGCCCATATCTCTATAGATGGGATTGGGGGATTAGGAGGGACCCTATCTATATATGGCCCAACAACCTACTCTATTCTATATATCTGTGAGCAATAGCGAACCCATAGTTTGAATAGGGGATCGATAATATAGGGGACCATATCCCATATAGAATAGAAGGGGGGGCATTCCCCCCCTCTGCTTAGATAGGGATATATCTTCGAGGAGAGGTTATGATCTAGACATAGATCTATGTCTATGGTGAGATTAGATAGACATTGATGGCAGATATATAGATAGGCGAGGTTACATATCTAGACAAAGATCTAGAATCCCAAACCTAGAGTTGAGTTCTCTAGATAGATATGGGCAATCCCAATTAGATTAGTATTTAGTGAGTGCCAATCTTAGAGCTGAGTTCTCTAAATAGATAGATATGGGTAATCCCATAGTGACATTGAGCATAGCCCCTATATATTTATCCAATCCCCACCCACTTAAATTAAGTATATAATTAGCTTAGATATTAAATCTCGATATTCGCTATGCTCAAGATTAAATTTGATATATAGGGAAGGGAAGGCCCCAACTATATCTAGGCCAAAGTATCTCTCTATATGGGACCATATATATAGAGAGGCCAAAGAAACCCATATAGATATATAGGGCTTGAGAACTCTATATTGTGCCACCATAGACATAGTTAATATATATTGTGCCAATTTATATATTGTGGGGGGCATGGTATAGATTTTCTTGGCTCCCCCTCCATATATATGGGATATGGAATTAATCTCTATCTAAACAAGGGCCACCCAATCCCAGACTCTAAACTAAACTGTTGAATTCTCATTCTAGAGCCATATCTTCATTGCTAGATAAATAGGGCATAGATAAGAGATCTTTAGGGCGACCCCCTATCTATATAGATGGCCATCCTCTATTCAGACTCTAAACTAAACTGTTGAGTTCTCATTCCAGAGCCATATCTTCATAGCTAGATAGATAGGGCATAGATAAGAGATCTTTAGGGCGACCCCCTATCTATATAGATGGCCATCCTCTATTCAGACTCTAAACTAAACTGTTGAGTTCTCATTCCAGAGCCATATCTTCATTGCTAGATAGATAGGGCATAGATAAGAGATCTTTAGGGTGACCCCCTATCTATATAGATGGCCATCCTCTATTCTATATGCCCTCCAATCCCCACCCACTTCAATTTCTATTTGGGGTTGAATGATTGATTACCGACCCCTAGATATAGATTCTAGATATGGCTTGCCATATCATATATAGATTTCTTTCCAGACTGAACCCTCTATATAGATAAGGCGACCCCCTATCTATATAGATGGCCATCCTCTATTCTATATGCCCTATCTATCTATCCACAATCTAGAATTGGGTTTAGATAACTATATATTTTATATTTAGATAGGGGCACATGGTCACCCATAGATATGAGTTGAGTGATTATCTGTATCCATATTTATATATAGGGGGGGCTCGGGTTCAAGCATATGAATGAAGTTATGGCCCTCGCCAGCTTAAATGCCTGCCCTTCGTTGGGCCCCTATAACTCTATGGGCCATAGCAATGGGATGGGTGTTGGCTCAACCAAGGAATGAGATATATAAGATTGACTAGGCTATCGCCTAATATATATATTAGCCTAGTCAGTATAATAAGACTAGTCGGTCTTATATATATATATTAGCCCAGTCGGTATAATAAGACTAGTCGGTAAATATAAGACCGACTAGTCTTATTATATATATATTCGGTCTTATATATATAAGATTGAGGCTATATATATATAAGACTGAGGTGATAGCCTATAAGAGTGTGTGTGTATCTTATATATATATACTTATACCCTAGTCAGTCTTATATAGATTCTATACAAGACTGACTAGGGTATAGTATATATATATATGACTGACTATATATATAAGGGTGGGAGAGGCCCTATCTCCCTGTCTATATATGGGTCAATCTATACATCCCCCTCTCTCTATATGGGGATGGGGATGGGCATAGAATATAGATGGATGGAATTGGGGTTGGAAGACATTGGTGTGTCCACACCGAATGCATAGTCAGTCCCCCTCGGCCCTATCTATTTCTATGGTGCCTATCGGGCCTATCATAGGCGGGTGGCTATTCTATATAGATAGAGAACTAGTCAGCAGGCACCCTGTAGTTGTAGTTATAGTTATATAGAGAGGGGAGGGGAGGGCCAATGGGCGACTATGTTATGGATTGGATATAGAGGTCAGGCCATATAATATAGATAGAGGGGCCACCATATATATTTGTCCACTCCATATAATATAGAGAGAGGGGCGGCAAAAAACCTAGACATATAGGGAGTGTAGTACTATATATATATATATACAAGCTCGCCTCATTGTAGTCACTCAATTGCCCCAGATAGAAATAGAGATAGATGGGGGAAACTAACATAATATATATGGCGACCAACTAGAGTCTATAGTGGGGAAAGGGGGGCTACTAGAGAGGAAGGGGAGGGGATCCGTCCATTCAATGGGTGCCTTGACCCCAACCCTATCAATTAGATTACTCCATAGTAGGCTCAGTTATATATATTGTTCCCCTACCATGGGGTTGATCCCCAACCCAGAATTCTAATATTATAGATAGGGGTCGACTACCGACTATATAGAGTAAGTAGAGCCTAGTCTCCCTCGCCCCCCCTCAACCCATGTTTAGATAGGGATAACAAAAAATATACTTATATATAGAGGGGGGAGGGCCAAAATAACTAGACCCTATATAGAGAGAGCGCCCCCCCCCCTAGATAGATATATAGGGCTTGAGGGCCACCCCCAACCCTATAAAGTGGATTGAATGGGCTAGACCCTATATAAAGAGAGGCCCCCATAAATAGATCTAACCTAGATAGATATATAGGGTTTGAGGGCCCTATCTCTATATATGGGAACTAAACCCTATTTATAGAGAGAGGGGGGTGGGAGGAGGACCTGACCCATATAGAACTCTAGGCTCTGAGGGTGGCTATATAGAATAGAAAATTGATCTTAATCCCATATAGCCTATATATCTAGAATGGTAGACTCTATCTGTATCTATAGACTGTACGGATTGGATAGATATATAGGGGCCGATAGGTTCGACTGCTAGGACACTCCCTCCATTGCGAACATACAGCCTAGAAAGATTTGGGCCCCCTCGATGCAGTAGATGATAGGGTTAGCTCCAATCATGTGAGCCTATATATCTATCTGGAGGTTGCCCCCATTTATATATCCCCCCATATAGATCTAGGTTGAGATCATCCATCTATCATATACATGATATGACTACCCTATATCTATATAGGCGCCTCTATAGATGCATATGGTCACTAGTTCCTCTCTATAGATATGGCCCCTCTATCTATATATTGAGGGTAGCCATCCATCTATCCATATTTTACCTAGAGAGTGGAGAGAGGGGTGGGCTTCTATACGTGATATGAATTAGTCATCTCATCATGTTACATCTATAGTATGGACTGCATCACTTTAGTCGACACCCGAGGTAGATTGTATATAGCTTATGCCCACCACTATCTATTTATGGGAGAGGTCCCAATGGCCCCAAATAGATCTATAGGCTCCACTGTATAGCTGGGAGAGGGTGGATATATGGTACCCCATCCTATCCTAGGATATTCTGAGGGGGAATTTTCCCATTCTATTCCCCAACCTATTTTATTCCTTGGGAGTTTCAAGGAAAATATAGAACTAGCTCCAGTCCATGGAATCAACTCCATAGAAATAAAATAGATGGGGTCTAGAGGCTAGGGTGTTGGCGATATATGGATGGTCTCAGGGCTCCTTACTTTCCCAGATTCCATCTCTGTATAGGGGTCCTACTCTCTACTACCCACTTTCCACTAGATATGGATTAGCCTTAGCCCAACTGAGCTTCCCTGAACTATCTATCTATCTGGAAATAGATCAAATCTATTGTATGGGGGGTCCAGATATATATATATATATATATATATATATATATATATATATATATATATATATATATATATATATACACAAGTGACCCTTCCCCCCATATAGATTTGATCTATAAGGTCTGGAGAGAATAGCCTACTATTATTCTCTGGCCGTGGGTGTCTCTCTTGAGCCTTGAATCAAGTGACCCTTCACCCCATTAGTCAAGAGAGAACCCTTCACCCAATCGGTAGAGAGGATTATTAGTAGGTCATGGGCCCCTCATTACTGGAGGGAATTTAGATAGGTCCGCTAAAACAAGACTAGACAAGACAAGACTGGGGGAACCCCTTACCCTACTCCAGGGATTTTTAGCCTACACCTACCCATCTAGTTATAGGGGGTTGGGTTAGGTTAGGCTCTATAGATGGAAGGATCCTCTACTACTTACTATGGGGGATAGAGTAAAACTCGACCCTACTCTATAGAGTATATTATATAGTACATAGTTGTGAACCGAAAAAGGATATATCTGCCTTGGGGGAACTTACCCAAGAGCTCAAGAACCTACTGCTACTGCTACTACCATTATCCTATCCAGAGGGGGAAGAGGGCTATCTAGGCGGCCCTCTCCCCCTAACCCCTTCCTCTTGCCCCCCACCTCTCCCTCTCCCTCTCTATATAGATAGGGATGGGGATTCTAGCCCATTCAATCCACTTCAATTTATAGGGAAAAAACTATATATAGTTTCCCCCCTATATAGATTAACTATATACTATGGCCCCCTCTCTCTATATATGGAGTTAGATAGAGTTAGAGGGGCTCAAGCCCTATCTATCTATCTGGATTAGATCAGATCTATATAGGGGGGGGTCTATCTAAACTAAATTAAACCATATGGGATATGGGGCCCATATATCTAAAGGGACTAGTACTAGTCTATCTTTACAGTCGAGGATAGGGCCCTCTAGATCTATATGGCTTGTGCCAACAATTCCCTTATATAGATATAGATAGGGGACCTCCCTCCTCCATATAGATCTAATCTGATCTATAGGCATCGATCGAGAAATCAAGAGCTAACTATAGCTGGGGTCATCACCATATCTAATTAATAATCTATCTATAGGGGGTGTTGACTATGACTATACATAGCTGCAGCCGCCCCCAAATGGATATATCTTATCACCCCATATATAGAGAGGGGGCCCCTATCTGGAAATAACTAGAGGGTACCAACACCAATCACCCTCATCCACATCAATTTAGATAAAACTAAAGGGTGCCAATGCCAATCGCTCTCCTCTTAACAAGTTTGGGGTCATTCATGTGAATGAGAACATGACAACTCATTTGAATCAACATGTCCAAGGTTGACTCGTTTTCAAGTGATTCAATCCTAGATTGGAGATAATTTCATGGTTCATGGCGATCCCCTCCCCTTACCCATCTAGAGAGTAGGGAACAACCAATAACCTAACTATCCCTAGGATTGGAGTATGTGGTGATCCCCTCCCCTCGCCCATCTAGAGAGTAGAGCAATTCAACAATTCAACCCATAACCATGGTATATAGACTAGACTAGACTATATCATGACCATGCAATGCAAGTTCTATTTTATATAGAGTTTACGTAACCAATTCGTGATGCAGACCCCCCCTCCCCTCTATATAGATCTAGATCTAGATCTCAATCTCAGAATTCCAATCATTGCGAGAGTCAAGTGTTACCCTATATAGATAGATAGTGTAGTTGAGTACAAAGTGCTTTACAACCTAACCATCCCCATTATCTAGTCTATGTCTATAAAAATTGCCCCCCTCATGAGATGGACAAGTGCCAGTGAATACCTCAAATGGGTCATTATCTATGATCCCCAAGTGCTTTATTTATCCATTGAGTCGAGTGCCCCCTATATGTGTGTGTGGTGTGTGTGTGTGTGTGTCCATCCATTCGAGTGCCCATTATCATAGACTGGACTAAGATGGTCTATTCTAGAGTTATACCCAGATGTCATGTCTTATCTGAGTGAAGTTATCTAGATAAGGGGGTTCACCCCATAGAAATGATATGGAATGGAGTGCCTTTCCCATATAGATATATAGGGTGCCCCATAGATATAGATCTGGAGTGAGCACTGTTGCATGCCCTACCCACCCCAACCTCTCACCCTGACCCTATTGGTTAAATGCATAGGTGCCCTCCATAGATAGATATATAGGGGTGACCCTATATCCATATATGCATAGGGTAAGACAATGAATGAGGAAACCCACCTACACTTGTTTATATTTTCAAAATGAGATGGTGACTTAGCTCGATCTCTCCTATTTGAGCCAAGAAGAATAGAGACGAGGGGCCTTGAATGGGCCAGATAGATGTATAGGTGGGGGTTGGCATTTTGTTAAATGATAGGGTGATAGGGACAACCTGACCAACCCTATATAGATATATATGGGCCCTACTTATCTCTATCTATATATGGGAACAATGGGGTATATATTCATTGTCAAGTCAGATCCAGAGGTGGAAAGTGGAAGCAGATGCAGGGTGAGTCTATATCTATCTGGGGTCATCAAGGGAGAGGATAAATGTGGTCAACCTCTAACCTAACAAGGGCCTCATCATACGTGCAAGTGCACCCTATAGTTTGTTTGCTCATCGGGAAGAGTGTGCCTCCTGTGCCTCATTCATCTTCATGGGAGTTTCATTTAATTATAGATTAGATAGGCCCCACCCCCCATAGTATATATTTTCATTGGCAACACCACCACATATAAACTAACTAAACTCAACTAAACTAACTAGTTTATGGGTTAGTAGGGGCATCGGGAGTCAATTTCTCATTGGGATGTCAGATGCATTCCTCGTCACTCATGTGTCCAGATAGAATAGAATGGTGGAACGTAGGTGATGTTCTCTGCTCCATGAACCCTATATCTCTTATCTACATCAATGGGTAATCAATGCCCCATTATCAATCCCCCATATAGAGAGAGCCCCTCCCCCCTCTTTATGATTTAAATCCCCATTAAACTACCATATAGATTTTAATGGGGGGCCCAAGCCATATAAGTTGAGTTTAATGGGGGATTGAGTATAGATAGGGGTCTATCTATTCTCCATATAGGAACTATCACCTAGTCACCCTTGATCTATTGATTGATTTCCTTTCTATATGAGATCTCAGTCATCACCTTATAGATAGATATCTAGGGAGGGGAGTCGACTCTCTAGAATTTATCTATAGTGCCAACCCTAACTAGAGTCTATATCACTATCACTATCACTATTTATATCACTATCTATATCACTATCTATGGATAGGGCACTGTTGGCCTTTATAGCTAGAGGGCACTCCCCTGCCTGGATCTATTCCATCCAGCTATTTGCCCCTATCTAGATCTAGATATGGGGTATATATACTACAAATAGGGGGTCGATGACCTACTCTATATAGATAGAGGGGGGCCTATCTATCCTATGGGCAGGAGAGGATCATCCATCATCCAACTATTATATACGTGATATGACTTAGAGAAAGATATATATAGGGGGCATGCCTACTATTCTATATGGCCCCCCCACCCCTATCTATCTGACAACACCCTATCTCTTTATATTGTGATAGGGAGAGGAGTGAGCATAGATATCAACCCCCCATATATATATGGGTTGGGTCCACAGCATCACTATTCAATCTGACACTACTCAGAGGAAGGTGGTCCGCACACAAGTGGGTGAACTAGGGAAGCGGGTTAGGAAATATAGGGTTGGGGTCGAGGTTCCCCCTCTTTATATATGGGTGATTGACTAGGGATCATAGTACATTCACATTTGATTTAATCTTCTCAACTATTCTATTCCCATATAGATAGATAGGCACCCCCAGAGAATATATAGTCCCATACATATAGAGGGGCCGAGGGTCGCTCCCTTTCTATAGATAGATGGTGATAGATTGAGGGACTCCCCTGACTCCACTCTAGAGAAATGGGGGAGGGCATCGACCCCTATCTTGAGCCATATCCATCTAGTTAGATAGGGGGCATCCATTTCGAATATCTCCATGGTGGTAGATGGGACCATGAGCCATATTTCATATATAGATGGTCAACCTCCCATCGACGCATATATGTATATGTATCTATATAGGATAATGGCCATGAATATCTTATATTTTCATTAGTCATATCACATACATAATCAATTAAATAGATGGCCCATCAGCCCATCAAAAATATGTCTTGATAGGGCTTTGTGGTGATCCCCTCTCCTCTATCTAGATATGCTGATTTGAGAGCCACCTATTCGTATGTGTTGACCCCCCCACTTACTCCCCCATATAGAGTAGAGTAGGTGGGCCATCATAGATATGTCTGCCCCCAAATGGATATATAACTATAAGATAAGATATATAGGAAGGGCCATCCCCAACAATATATAATTAATCAATCTATATAAGTGGCGAGGCGGGGGGGGCAGGGGTGAGGGGGGACAATGGGCAACCCCCAACCATATAGAGTTGAGTTGACCCTCTATATATATATGGGAGTTTAGATATAAAGGGGAGTGGTTCCCAATATATAGATAGGCAGGGGGAGGGTGAGGGGGGTGGCAGGTGGGAGGTGGGGCTAGGGCACTTCCCTATCTATATCTATCTTCCACTATATCTACAAATCCAACGATGATGATCTCGAGATAGTATTTGCTATGCTCAAGATAAGATATATAGGGAGGCCACCATATAGAGTTGAGATGAGTTGAATTGAGTTTCATGTGCTCTATCTATTGGGGGTCGCTTCCCTCTTTATAGATGGATATATCTATATATATATAAAAGCCAACGACGAAGATAAATAGGGCCGTTGATCTATCTATCAATCCCATATATATATAGGGGGTCTCCCTTCCCTTGCCTAACCCTGGCCTGACCCAAGCCCTATCTATCTAGACCCACAAACCTATCTATTCTCTCCATGGACCCTTGCCCCACCCCTATATATAGAGTCTAGTCCCATATAGATACACCCTATCTATCTATATGGGCTAGATAGATAGGGTGTATAGAATAGAGTAGAGATAGGGTCCATCAAAGATAGAGGGGCATATGTGATATGAGTGGTAACTATATAATAGATATATCTATATATCTCCCCTATCTATCTAGCTCCTATACATAGATATGCCCCCATTTATATATCTCAAGCCCCTATCTATGGATATTTGGTATGCCCTTCACCAACCCATCCCCATCTATAGATCTCAAGCCCCTATAGATAGATTATATGCCCCTTCACCAACCCAACCCAACCCTTATCTATCTAGATTCAGGCCTAACCCATAGAGAGTCTAGTGCCATATAGAGGGGGGGTGCGGGGGCATCTATCTATATGGCTATCTCACAATAGATGACCATTGTGTCATGCCCCAATGATCTTACATGAGATCAATGGTCGATTGTCCCATAGTGATAGATAGGCACCCCCCCCCATAGCATAGATTGGCCACTCCCCATATATATATAGAAGGGCCCTATCTATCTATATGGGAGACCATTCGGTATTCTAGAATAAATAGATAGTGAGTAGATCTAAGCCCTATCTATCCATGGTCTAGAGTTGAGTTTAGATATTCCCATATCCCATAAGAGTTTAGTTTATATAGAGGGGCTATAAAAACTCCATATATAGAGAGAGGGGCCCCTCTAACTCTATCTAACTCCATCCCATCCCATCTATATAGAGAGGGGAGAGGGGAGAGGGCCCCTATATATCTCTGAGAGAGAGGAGAGGGATGCTAAAGAGAGTTTTGTTGGCAACCCCCAACCATATAAAGTGAAGTGAATCTATATATATATGGGAGTTAGTTTAAATATAGAGGGCCTCTATATATTGGGGGGAGAGCCAAAAAGATTCTATCTTGGGGGGCCCCAATCCCAATCTGATATAGAGTCTTACATATATATAGTAGATGTCATCTCAGTGAGATCAAGGGATACTGCCCAATTAGCACTTAGCTCACAATCATGAGATCCAGGGAGTAGAGTAGAGTAGATGCAAGATATATATATATATATATATATATATATATATATATATAGGACATGAGATAGACCAATAAATATTGTATTGGGCATAGATAGACATAAGTAATACAACTTACTATCATGAGATAGACCTGCAAGGGTACCATCTCACTATCTATCTATATGACTATCTCATGATAGATGACCATTGTGTCGTGCCCCAATGATCTTACATGAGATCAATGGTTGACTGTCCCATAGTGATAGATAGGTGACCCCCCCCAAATAATAGATTGGCCACTCCCCATAGTGATAGAGGGGCCCTATCTATCTATATGGGAGATCATTTGGTATTCTAGAATAGATAGATAGTGAGTCGATCTAAGCCCTATTTATCCATGGTCTAGAGTTGAGTTTAGATATTCCCATATCCCATAGAATTTAGTTTATATAGAGGGTCCAAAGAAACTCCATATATATAGAGAGGGGCTCCTCTAACTCTATTTAACTCCATCCCATCCCATCTATATAGAGAGGGGAGAGGGGAGAGCGCCCCTATATATATATATATATATATATATATATATATATATATATATTTGAGAGAGGGGAGAGGGGTGCCAAAGAGTTTTTTTTGGTAACCCCCAGCCATATAAAGTGAAGTGAATCTATATATATATATATGGGGGAGTTAGTTTAAATATAGAGAGCCTCTATATATTGGGGGGAGAGCCAAAGAAACTCTAATCTTGGGGGGGCCCAATCCCAATATGATATAGAGACTTACATATAGAGAGTGGATGCCATCTCAATGAGATCAAGGGATACTGCCCAATTAACACTTATCTCACAATCGTGAGATCCAAGGAGTAGAGTAGATGCAAGATATATATATATATATATATGATGTGAGATGACCAATAAATACTATATTGGGAATAGATAGACATAAGTAATACAACTCACTATCGTGAGATATTAGGTTGTCTTGATGCCATCTCACTATTGTGAGACATTAAGTTGTCTTGATGCAATCTCAGTGAGACCCCCTTCTATATATATATGGAAGCCCCTATATATAGAGTTTTTTTGGCCCTCTCTATATACAGAGTCTATCCCCTCTATATTTAAACTAACTCCCATATATATATAGATTCACTTCACTTAACTTCACTTTATAAGGTTGGGGGTTGGGGTTGCCAAAAAAACTATATACAGTTGGGGGTGGCTTCCCCCCAAGATAGAGTAGATCATATATATATAGGGGGGAGCCAAAGAAACCTAGATAGATATATAGGGTTGGGGCCCAAACCCTATATTTTTATTTGGCCCCCCTAACCCAATAGATAGGGCTTTTTTTGCCTCCCCTCCCTCTCTATATATATGGGGAGTTAGATAGAGTTATTTGAGAGACCCCCTCTCCATATATATGAGGTTAGATAGAGTTAGAGGGGCCCAAACCCTATATATCTATATAGGTTAGATCTATTTGGGAGGGGGCAGGGGAGGGTGGCTCCCTATAGATCTTATATTATCCCATATATATAAATGGAGTAGCGAATATCTTATCCCATATATATATATATGGAGTAGCGAATATTATCTTGAGCATAGCCCCACCTCTCTCTATAGGGTCGTGTCTATCGAGATATATATATTATATAGATGGAGTAGCGAATCCACTCTGGGGTGAGGGGCTTGCACTAGACTATAGAGCTATGCCCGACTAGACTATAGAGTGGGGAACTCTAGTGAGGGACCTTGTGGGGGGCTATTCGCTGATCTATTTCTAGATATAAAGGGGAAGGGGCCGACGAGGGAGGGTGATTCGTTGATCTCTCTATCTATCCATTTGCTATATATATCTGGAAATCTATCTATCTATCCATCTGCTGATCTATATCTCTATTCATTGATCCGCTCTATAGATCTTTCTTTCTCTCTAACTAGAATAGACCCACCCGACTATATCCACCCACCCGAATCTAGTTGGGCCCAATTCTAGAGTTCTCTTTGTTCTTGGATGGATGCATCACCCTATGTATCTATCTAGGCATATGTGATATATATAGAATTGGGGCTTCGATTCATTCCATTGATGCAACCCAACCCCCTAGATATAGTGGGTGACTCCTAGATATAGATAGATGTGCCCTATCTTATCTCCCATCTACATTCACGTGATCATAGTTCTTTACAATCAACATCAATGGGAGAGCCCCAAATATAGATAGATGTGCCCTATCTTATCTCCCATCTACATTCATGCGATCATAGACCCACCTGACTATATCCACCCACCCGAATCTAGTTGGGCCCAATTCTATAGTTCTCTTTGTTCTTGGATGGATGCATCACCCTATGTATCTATCTAGGCGTATGTGATATATATAGAATTGGGGCTTTGATTCATTCCATTCATGCAACCCAACCCCCTAGATATAGTGGGTGACCCTCAAGTATAGATAGATGTGCCCTATTTTATCTCCCATCTACATTCACGCGATCATAGTTCGTTACAATCAACATCAATGGGAGATGGGGCCTATCTATATATTTGGCTCCCTCCTAAGAACTGGTGAGAGAGATGAAAGAGAGAAGAGCATGTACCCATCTATATGTGGAGTGACTTTAGCGCCAATGGCCTACTCTATCTATATAGCTAAAAACTCTACATATATATAGAGAGGGGACCCCTATATATCTATAGGTGTTCCACCCTTCTCTATATATGTTGACCTAACCACTATCTTAGACAGCCGCCCCCAACCCCATCTATAGATCAAATCAAATCAGATCCACTATAGGGTGAGGGAGAGGGCCCTACCAGTCCCCATTTATATATAAGACTTGTATAACCACCAAGGCTTTCAGTCCCCATCCATATAGAGTAGAGGGCCCAACTGGTCCCCATCCCCCATCTATATATAGGATAGGGCCTTTAAACCCAATCGAGACCCATATAGATAGAGGGGCATCAATGCCTGGGCATTCATAGATATAGACTTTATAGGGCCCCATATAGATAGAGAGAATCAATGCTTGGGCATCCATATACATCCGATGAGTTCTATATATAGGGCTAGGGTGATCCGATACAGTAGGATATGAACTTAGACATCTCTCACTTCACTCGACCAATGACTAGATTACACCCTATATATCTAATCCATATGCCCCTATAGGGGACTAAAGACTGGAGATGGGGATATGCACCCTTTAGATATAGACTGGGACTAGATATTCACTCTTCATATCGAGTAGGAAATTTTGAGTTCAAACTCTTCATATCGATTGAATACCCCTTCCCCCTTCTATCTAAACTCCCATATATAGATAGAGGGTCCCATCTATATATAAAGGGTTCGACTCTATATTGTGCATGTTATAGACTCGATTTGCACCCTTGTGAGAGAGTTCTTCAAGCTCTCTCACTTCCAGCTATAAGCATGGGAACAACCTCAGGATGTGGGTGTCGTATGGTGATGTTGAACCTTTAGACTTTTTATGAGGTTAGTTCCTCAGGTGCTTCACTTCAATTCCTTGATTTATACACTAAACTATACTAATGGCCAAAGAAAAGGGGTAGGAGGATTACTTCAAAATAAACCTAGGCTAATGGGAGGTGATGCACCAAAAGAGAGTGATCCACTTGGTCTGGAAAAACAAACTACTAATGAATCTAAATAGGACGCAAGCTTATTTTGGTTCTATCTCAGGGTCATAGGCAGGGAGCTTTTGCATGGAGGTTTTGGGAGAGCTTTACGTTTTGAAGAATAAAAAAATAGGTCTACGGGAAACACTGAGTTAGCAAACTTCAAAGGGAACTAGACACACAGACACTTCATGCAATCCTACATAAAATCAAAAGAGTCAAAAGCAAGGTGCTTAGAGAAAACACAAGTGATGAACAACAATCATACATTCTGCAAATAAACCAAAAATGCACACTTTTATTTTACCAAAAACTAAAAAGTTTAACTTATATTACTTCAAAAGAGTCTTTTACAAAGAAATTTTTGCAGACTGATTTTATCACCAGTCTGGAGCTACATTTCTAGGCTCTAAAGCCTCTATTTATAAGGAAAGGGGAAAGAAAGAAAGGGAAGAAACAATAGTCATAGATGGCTAACACCTCCTGTTATCCTTCCCTGATGTTCATAAATGTGTCATTCCAGATCACTGCCCAATACTCTTGAGCCCCTCTCATCTTTAAGACTTTCTTTGGCACGTCTGAAAAGTCATGCTATGAGCAGCTGGAATGTTTCTTCTTGGCATGACACATTTAAGCATCGAATGATGATTGCAGGCAATGAACCATGGCAGATGGGAGCCTTCATAACTTCTAGCTACCAGCCACTTGGACTCTCCCATGTTTATTGAACATCTTTGTGCCACTTGTCCTTTACTGATTGGCCCTTTCTGCTCCAGTTGTGCCACGTGGAAGTCTTCCATTCGTTGCATCATGATTCTAGCATTGCCAAACCAAGTTTAAGTCGAGCCCTTAGAGAATCTTGATTTAATCTATGTAGAGTATTTCGGGTTCTTTGGCCTCTCCAACTTGGGACTTTCTAAGATCCTTCGATTATAAGGCCTTTTAAGTAGAGTACTTTGAGAAACCCGATTTAATCTATGCAAAGTAATTTGGGTTCTCTAAGCCTACTTACTTCAAGCTTGTTCATCTTCAAGTCTTCTCACTTTGTTGCTTCCCAAACCTTAAGACTTTGGGCTTTACAAACCCAGTTACTTCCAACGGCTAGTCACTTATCCTGATTTTGACGTCCATTGGCCCGTCATTTCCTTCAGATAGTTGGTCTCAGGCTTCCCTCTTGGCTTACTTCTTTTGGGCAAATCTCCTGAAGGAATTTCTTTGGACAATTTGTCTGAAGGAATTCCTTTGGACTTTTTGTCTGCATCTATTTTTAGAAACTACCCTTCGGGCTTTTTATAATGGACTTTCTCGAAGGGTAAGAGACCCTTCGGGCTTTCTGCATGTCCCTTCGAATTTCCACAAATGATCCTCCTGAATGGAAAGATACCCTTCAAGAATTTTGAAATGGTCCTCTCGAAGGGTAACATACCCTTCAAAAAAATTGCAACTGTCCACTTGGAGAAGAAAAAGCCCTTCAAAAAAGTTGAAGTGTACCTTTGAAAAAGTTGACTAGTCCCTTTTTGTCCTAAAAAGACCCTTCGGCATTTTGAAAATTCCCTTCAAATTTTTGAAAAAGACTCGTCTCTTGAAGAACCTGAGAAGCACCATTTTTCAAGACCAAATTGCATTTGTCAAGCCCCTTTGCTTATTTCAGGTTTCTGACTACTCACAACTATGAAGTAACCAAGTAGTGCCCCTTGGAGAACCCAAAATACACTGTCTATGAGTAATTTGGGTTTGTAAACCCAGATTACTTCTACATATGAAACATTTAGAAGCTAAGCACTGCTGGAAACCGGATTTGCATTGTTCCTTCAAAAAACCCAAAGTTGTCACTGTTGGAAAACCCGAAGTCCTCCCAAAGGCTTACCATTTTCTTCCCTGAAAGCTCCCTTTCCCATACTTAGGTAAACTTTGATATGTGGGCCAAAAAAATGGCCAACAGTGCACCACCCCTCTCTATATAGATAGGGGACTCTATCTCTATGAGCTATAGTAGAGTTTGATGCCCCTTGTCTAGTCTAGTAGAGCTATAGTCTAGTTGGGAGGCCCCTCATATGTCTAATCACCTCTATCTATAGCGTGAACCCCGTAGATAGATAGATGGAGCCAAAAAACTCTCTATTCCCTCGTATAAATATCTTTCTAGTCGAGCATAGCTCTATAGTATAGTCTATTAGTTGCTCTAGAGTCTAGTCGAGCATAGCTCTATAGTTGTTGATGAACCTATGGCCCTCACCATAGATAGGGGCATCTATATAGTGATAGTGACAAAGGGGCCTCTCGATCTCTATTGAGTGGGCTATCCTCACTCCTCTATATTGGGTTGGGTTGGGTTGGGTAGATAGGACCCCTTCGTATCATGTATATAACAGATGGACCATCAACCCCTATATATAAATATGGATATAGATGGACCATCAACCCATTTATAGATCGGTCTATGTTGATGGACAACCCCTTTGCTTATATCTATCTATTTATCTATCTATCTCTAGGAATATTAGTAATTAGATAGCGGGTGAAACACAACCAAGTCAATTTAGATACGAATATGGCCCCCAAATCTATTTGGGGGGGTTGGGTTACATGAATGACCCACCCTATAGATAGATATATAGGGGTTGCTAAAATCACAATGGAGGTCAGGAGAGGCCCCCCCCTCTCTCTATATGGGATGGATTGGGTTAGCCCATAGCCGATAGCCCAGTAGATATGCAAAATCCCAACTCTATATAGGACGGGATGGGGGATGGGGAAAGGTGTAGTCCATATAACCTATGCCTACCCTAGTGCCATAAACAGGGGCCCTCACCGAGGGATTCAGATTCTAGATTCTAGATTCCAAAGTCTATTAGATGGGGATGGGGATGGGCCCTATATATATAACTCACTCAGAATATAAATCTATATATGGGTATGTGCCATCACTGGTTGATCACTGAGAAACCTATGGAATCATTGGCATCGGGATTTGGAACCTATTGAATTCTGGTCAGATAGAAAGATAGGGGTTGCGCTACTGCCAGATAGAAGATATGGGTTATGCTACTGCCATATAGAATAGATATATAGGTCCCGACCCCCTTCTTTCTATATGGGGAATGCCGATTTGAGTAAGAGAATGACTGAGCTGAGTAAGTTCCTCTTCTGGGGAGAGTAAACTAACTAATCTCCCAAGTGGCCCCCTATTTATATAAGGGAATGTCGGTTAAGCACCACATCATCTATAGGTGGTGAATATGAATACAAATAGGTAGACTTAGTTAGATGTATGATGGCCCATCAAAAATCTATCTGATAGTGCTTTGTGGTGCTCGACCCCCTCCCCTCTTATATGGGTGTGATCTCAGATGTAGGGACAAGGACTATTATTGCCTAGCCACCCCCTATAGAATAGATATATATAATTTAGCATGAAGATGAAGTAGAAGTCTAGACTATAAGGGGAGGGGGCCTTCAGCATAGCGATAGGGTCCTCAGCATAGGTCCTTGGCAATATATCTCTTGGTTTCTCAATAGATAGACAGATAGATAGGGCACACACTCTATATATAGAGGGGGCCGATAAGTACTTCACCCTCTAGATATCGAGAGGAGGGCCCCTATCTCCCCCATCTAGTTAGGGGGGACTCAACCAACTAATTTTGGCAACCCCCTCTCTATACGATAGGGTTAGATCTGCCCCTCTATACATAGGCGACTGTGAGCCTATCTATCTATTTAGGCCCCCCCTCTTTAATTTCTATATGGGGTGCCATATAGAGCAAATCAGATCTATCTAGGGGGAGCACCCCGTTCCCTCCCCCTAGATAGATCTAATCTAACCCAGATAGATATATAGTGTTGGGGCCTCTCTATATATATGGGGAGCCCTAATAGATAGAGTAGATTAGATCTATCTAGGGAGGAGCCCCCCCTCCCCCTAGATAGATTTGATCTAACCCAGATAGATATATAGGGTTGGGGCCCAATAGATAGAGTAGATCAAATCTATCTAGGGGGAGGGGACATGGGAACTCTCTATATATAGGATAGGAAACTAAATCAACTCGATCAACTTAACTCAACCTTATATAGAGGTGGCCGATAGGTACTTCACCCTCTGGCTATCGAGAGAAGGGCCCCTATCTCCCCCATATAGTTAGGGGGGGACTCAACCAACCGATTTTGGAAACCCCCTCTCTATATGATAGGGTTAGATCCGCCCCTCTATACATAGGCAACTGTGAGCCTATCTATCTATTTAGGCCCCCCCTCTTTAATTTCTATATGGGGTGCCATATAAAGCAGATCAAATCTATCTAGTGGGGAGCGCCCCATTCCCTCCCCCCTAGATAGATCTAATCTAACCCAAATAGATATATAGTGTTGGGGCCTCTCTATATATATGGGGAACCCCAATAGATAGAGTAGATTAGATCTATCTAGGGAAGAGCCCCCCTCCCCCTGATAGATTTGAACTAACCCAGATAGATATATAGGGTTGGGGCCCAATAGATAGAGTAGATCAGATCTATCTAGGGGGTAGGGGGCATGGGAACTCTCTATATATAGGATAAGAAATTGAATCAACTCAATTAACTTAACTTAACCTTATATGGTCGGGGGTCACCGCCCCCCCTCGACCCCTTCTCTATATGATAGGGTTAGAACCACCCCTCTATACATAGGTGACTATGAGCCTATCTATCTATTTAGGCCCCCCTCTTTAATTTCTATATGGGGTGCCATATAGAGTAGATCAGATCTATCTAGGGGGGAGCACCCCATTCTCTCCCTCTTAAATAGATCTAATCTAACTCAGATAGATATATAGTGTTGGGGCCTCTCTATATATATGGGAAGCCCCAATAGATAGAGTAGATTAGATCTATCTAGGGAGGAGCCCCCCTCCCCCTAGATAGATTTGATCTAACCCAGATAGATATATAGGGTTGGGGCCCAATAGATAGAGTAGATCAGATCTATCTAAGGAGGAGGGGGCCTGGGAACTCTCTATCTATTGGATAGGAAACTGAATCAACTGAATCAACTTAACTTAACCTTATATGGTCAGGGGTCACTGCCCCCCCTCCCCGACCCCCTTATATAGATTGATTAATGATAGACTCTATCTATGGCCTCGGCCTATATATGGAGCCTAGATATAGAGATAGGGACCCTATCCTTAGATAGTGGTGGGTTGGGGTCTGAGGGTCGAGCACCACATCTACCCTCTATTATATATGGCATGAGGGTTGGTATGAGTGTGGAGATAGAGTCGGTATAGGAAGACTGGCTCTCTATTCTCCCTCAGTCATTAGTCATATCACATATAGAATAGATGGATCACCCATCCCATAGAAAGCTACATATAGGGGCACCCTAGAGATCTATATGGCGGTAGGCATTTATCCATCCCAGGAGGCCGAGGCTCCCCCCTCTATTCAAATAGGGATAGGGAGATAGGGGCCCCTTGCCAGTAGGTATATATGCCCTATATATCTATCTGGTCGAGTGCCCCTATCTATTTAAGTATATGTAGACTACGCACACCTATATATAGATAGGATAGGGCCAAATGGGTATGCAAGCCCTATATATTTGTCTAGTCAAGTGCCCCTATCTATTGAACTATTTACAGACTACGCTACGCTCATCATATATAGAGGTCAATTGCCTTACCCCATATATATATCCCATATAGATAGATACCCCCCCCCAAATAGATAGAGCCCATTGAACTCAACTTTATAGCATTGCCAAAAAAATTATATATAGTGGCCTCCCCCCTCCCTATATATCTTATCTTATCTATCTGGCTATCTAGCCAATCGCCCTATCTATATATGGGGTCCTCACCCTCCAAACATAGATATAGATATAGGGGTAGCCCCCACGGTATAGATTCATTTAGATATAGAGTTCGCTATGCTCACCCCCACAGTATAGAGTTTCATATAGATAAATAGGCCCCCCCATGGTATAGAGTTCCATATAGATAGATAGGGGCTCCCACAGTATAGATTACTTTAGATATTATTTGCTACGCTCACCCCCACCCCATAGATAGCCATATAGAGTTGAGTTTAATGGCCCCCCATAGCCAAATAGATATATAGGCTTGCTCTCGATTGCCTCTACCCCACCACTATCTAGGGGGTAGGGTTGGGCGCTAGCTAGGTTGTTCCCTCACTATACATTGATAGGATTAACCCCCTGCCATGAGGCCAATCAACCAATTTGGTTCACACATATGCACCCCCATCTCCATTTTATAACCCTAACCCTATAGCACTCCCCCAGATAGATGAGATATATAGGGGAGGGGCATAATTCTATATATACGGGGCACTTTGCTCTCCACTATCTATATATAGGTCTAGATGGCGGTCAGACTATAGGTAGACCAACCATAGTCCAGTTTGCAGCGGATCGATCTAGTGTGATCACCCTATATCCCATATAGAATAGAGGGGGGGACCCCTATATATCCATATGGAAATGGCCCTATAGATATAACTAACTCCGCTCGACTGAGAGGATACTCAACCACACCACCAAGTTATTAGTCAGTCTCTATTACTAGCATAGAAACTGACCAAACAACACTAATCCATATGAATTGAGAAACATATGCAGCTAGGACCAGACAGAGGAAGTGTTGATGCCTGGGCTTCCATTTGATTCCAATATAGTAGGCTTGAGTGGAATAGAAACTACACTACATGGAGGGATTTTAGATTAGATAGGCCCCTACCCTACTCTATATAGCTTGCCCATATATATAGAGAGGCTAGGGGAGAGCATAACTAGTCTATACCCTGTCTAAACAGAGGGGGGGGCACCTGCCCAGATCTAACTTAACAAGATGGGATTGGGGGATTGGACATCTGTGCTATGGCACCCTATACATCACTATGGTGACCCCTAGATAGTGGTGGGGACTAACTTGATTGATGAACTACACCTAGATAGATATATAGGGTCCAATAGAGCGATTCACCCCATATAGATAGAGGGAGGGTCTGACCTACTCAGCTTCATTCATGCACCCCTATAGATCTATCCCCAAATGAGCATCAATACAGAATGGGACCATCAATAGTTGGCACTCACGGCTATGGCTATAGTTCTAGTTCTAGTGCTCCCTCCCTTTAGAAGTAGGTTGTTGTGGGAGGGCGAGATAATAAGAATTTGCCCCCATCCTTATATAGAAATAGATGGGCTATCTGAAGATGATCTCCGCACCCATACCATATAGATAGAGGGGGATGATCTATGATTTGAGATCAGCTTGCCAATCTATCTATTGTATACGTGTCTCCCAGATAGATATAGTGCTCAACAATCATATCAGAATAGAGAATAGAGATGGATGACCCTAGACATAGTTGGCTCGACTCCCCAGACAGAATAGAGGGGACAATAGTCAGGTTAGGATAGGGGGCCCCTATCCCCTATCCAGTAATCTATATGGAAAGGGGAAAGGCAGGAGAATGACTCTCAACATGGTGTTGGTTCATGTTGATTGTGATTGTAAAAACTCTATCTAGCCATCTATCTATCTATCTATCTGGTTGGGGTCGAGGTCCCTATCTAAAAATGGGTTCATTATCCTCATCCTCTAACTCAACCTTGTCGAGACATGGATGGTCCCAATCAACTCATGTTACGTATATAAAATCCAGATCTCTATATAGATCTAGATTCTATATAGATAGATATAGATAATAGATGGTGGCATCATCTATTTCTATTATTTATTTATTCATTTATTTATGTACATGATATCAATAAAGTCATCTCATCAATTGTATCACGTAGATAATCAATCCCCATAGATATATAGGGCTTGGCCTCCCAAACTCCCAAGCCCTATAGATCTATCTGCCCCCCCCCCCAATATATAGAGTTTTTTTGGCCCAAGATAGAGTTTTTTTGGCCCTCCCTATATATCTTATCTATTTGGTGGCCTCACTATAGATAGGGAAAGCCCCCCCAATATATAAAGTTTTTTTGGCTCTCCCTCATCCCTCGTCCCTCCTCCCCCCTCCCTATATATCTTATCTTATCTTATCTTACCTTTCTGGGTAAAAGGCACCCATATATTTATAGCCCAAACTCTCTATATGGGTCCTGTCCTCCTCTATCTATATGGGACCAAGGGCACCTCCCACCTTCTGCCCTATCTATATCATGAGTTATATAGCTTATCTAGATCTTCACCTTGATCCTATCAGAAATGAATACTCCTCAAATAAAATAGGCTAGGTCCAATGAGCCGATCAACGACTGAGAGAACTATAACTATGATGTGATGCAAGTGGTCAATCACTCATATCATGTCTAAACCCAAACCCAGCCTGATTCTAGAACCTGCCCTATCCCTGTCTATTCTAAATGCTTTCAAAGATCGAGGATCGCCTACCTGTATATATGATACTGATAGGAGTGGTTCTCTCCATCTAGGTCTGGGTCTCCATCTCCATCTTGGGAGCCCTATATATCTATCTAGGGGGTGGTCATGGTCATTGATGCCTATATAGCCCTATTTATCCATCTTGGAGGGTGGTCATGGTCATTGATGCCTATATAGCCCTATATATCTATTTAGGGGTTGGTCGTGGTCATTGATGCCTATATGGATGGGTAGTCCAGTAGGACATGGTAGTGGCATATAGAATAGGGGGAAGCCAATTCATGATGTCACCAAGGGGGTACATTCATGGTAGGCTCCACCTCAAAGTATAGTAGGCTTGTCGATAGATAGAGTTCCATGGCCATATCAGGGATAGGGGTCTGTAGCTCAAAATTCTATCATTTAGTCTACTCCCCCACAATTCTATTCTAACTTAGTTGAGCTCTCACCTGGAGGCTATAACTATATATAAATTAGATAGGGATAGGGATAGGGTTATTTCAAGTTGTCTCAAGGGTTGATCTCTCGAAGTCAATTTGGTTGTTTATAGATTAGATCTTAGATCTAGCTATGAGTGCAGCAATAGCTATGTCTCATCCATAATCTAAACTATCCTTCCCTCCATCAAAGCACAAATATTCTGATCAGAGCATCCGGTGCCCCCATATATAGATAGGGCCACCACTATCTAGGGGTCAAGCCCAACCCCAACTATAATTGTCTATAGGGCCCCTTTATCTATATGGGGAGCAAACATATTGCATCAATCATCGTGGTATTATCCCATCTCAAATAGATAGTCTATTTATTACATGCATTCGGTCGATGGCCTATATAAATAGGGGTCGAGTATTAGCAGATAGTCCTGTCGAGCCCAGCTATATAGTTAGGGGTTAGGGATTAGGGGTCCCTCGACCAAATAAATAGGCCTCATGAGCCCATATAGCATCCATATAAAGTTCAATCATACATCCTCGAGCTCAACTCATTCGATAACCTATAGCTCTAGCCTATATATCTATCTAGGGTGGCCCTTGGATATATCATATCTGGCGGCCCCCTGATAGACCCCCTATATATATATGGTTGATGGCCCCCTCCCTATCCCTATATAGAGATATCAATGTCATTGATGCCTATATAGCCCTATATATCTATCTTGGAGGGTGGTCGTGGTCATTGATGCCTATATAGCCCTATATATCTATCTGGGGCTTGGTCATGGTCATTGATGCCTATATGGATGGGTAGTCCAACAAGACATGGTAGTGGCATATAGAATGGGGGGAAGCTGATTTGTGATATCACCAAGGGGGTGCATTCATGGTAGGCTCCACTTCAAAGTATAGTAGGTTTGTCGATAGATAGAGTTCCATGGCCATATCAGGGATAGGGGTCTACAGCTCAGAATTCTATCATTTAGTCTACTCCCCCACAATTCTTTCCAACTTAGTTGAGCTCTCACTTGGAGGCTATAACTATATATAAATTAGATAGGGATAGGTATAAGGATAGGGTTAGTTCAGGTTGTCTCAAGGTTTGATTTCTTGAAGTCAGTTCGGTTGTTTATAGATCAGATCTCAGATCTAGCTATGAGTGTGGCTATAGCTATGTCTCATCCATAATCTAGTCTATCCTTCCCTCCATCAAAGCACAAATATTCTAATCAGAGCATCTAGTGCCCCCATATATAGATAGGGCCACCACTATCTGGGGGTCAAGCCCAACCCCAACTATAATTGTCTATGGGGCCCCTTTATCTATATGGGGAGCAAACATACTACATCAGTCATCGTGGTATTATCCCATCTCAAATAGATAGTCTATCTATTACATGCATTCAGTCGATGGCCTATATAAATAGGGGTCAAGTATAGTAGATAGTCTCATTGGGCCCACCTATATAGTTAGGGGTTAGGGATTAGGGGTCCCTCGACTAGATAGATAGGCCTCCTAAGCCCCTATAACATCCATATAAAGTTCAATCATACATTCCCCAAGCTCAACTCATTAGATAACCTCTAGCTCTAGCCTATATATCTATCTAGGGTGGCCCCTGGATATATCGTATTCGGTGGCCCCTTGATAGACCCCCTATATATATATATGGTTGATGGCCCCCTCCATATCCCTATATAGAGATATAGACGTAGGCTCTTCAAGATCTCTATAGATTCCCAGATTTGATCTCTATAATGCACCCTCCCTATCCCTATATAGAGATATATAGATAGGGCCACCACTATCTCAGGGTCAAGCCCAACCCCAACTATAATTATCCATGGGGCCCCTTTATCTATATGGGGAGCAAACATACTGCATCAGTCATCGTGGTATCATCCCATCTCAAATAGATAGTCTATCTATTACATGCATTTGGTGGATGGCCTATATAAATAGGGGTCGAGTATAGCAGATAGTCCCATCAAGCCCACCTATATAGTTAGGGGTTAGGGATTAGGGGTCCCTCAACCAGATACATAGGCCTCTTGAGCCCCTATAGCATCCATATAAAGTTCAATCATACATTCCCCAAGCTCAACTCATTGGATAACCTCTAGCTCTAGCCTATATATCTATCCAGGGTGGCCCCTGGATATATCGTATTCGGTGGCCCCCTGATAGACCCCCTATATATATATATATGGTTGATGGGCCCCTCCATATCCCTATATAGAGATATAGACGTAGGCTCTTCAAGATCTCTATAGATTCCCAGATTTGATCTCTATAATGCACCCTCCCTATCCCTATATAGAGATATATAGATAGGGCCACCACTATCTGGGGGTCAAGCCCAACTCCAACTATAATTGTCTATGGGGCCCCTTTATCTATATGGGGAGCAAACATACTTCATCAATCATTATGGTATTATCCCATCTCAAATAGATAGTCTATTTATTACATGCATTCAGTTGATGGCCTATATAAATAGGGGTCGAGTATAGCAGATAGTCTCGTCAGGCCCACCTATATAGTTAGGGGTTAGGGATTAGGGGTCCCTCGACCAGATAGATAGGCCTCCTAAGCCCCTATAGCATCCATATAAAGTTCAATCATACATTCTCCAAGCTTAACTCATTCGATAACCTCTAGCTCTAGCCTATATATCTATCCGAGGTGGCCCTTGGATATATTATATCTGACGGCCCCCTGATAGACCCCTATATATATATATGGTTGATGGCCCCCTCCCTATCCCTATATTGAGATATAAACGTCATTTATGCCTATATAGCCCTATATATCTATCTTGGAGGGTGGTCATGATCATTGATGCCTATATATCCCTATATATCTATTTGGGGCTTGGTCATGGTCATTGATGCCTATCTGGATGGGTAGTCCAACGGGACATGGTAGTGGCATATAAAATAGGGGGAAGCCGATTCGTGATGTCACCAAGGGGGTGCATTCATGGTAGGCTCCACTTCAAAGTATAGTAGGCTTGTCGATAGATAGAGTTCCATGGCCATATCAGGGATAGGGGTCCGCAACTCAGAATTCTATTAGTTAGTCTTCTCCCTTAGAATTCTATTATAACTTAGTCAGGCTCTCACCTAGAGGCTATAACTATATATAAATTAGATAGGGATAGGGATAGGGATAGGGTTAGTTCAGGTTGTCTCAAGGGTTGATCTCTCGAAGTTAGTTCGGTTGTTTATAGATCAGATCTTAGATCTAGTTATGAGTGCGACTATAGCTATGTCTTGTCCATAATCTAGTCTATCCTTCCCTCCATCAAAGCACAAATATTCTGATCAGAGCATCCAGTGCCCCCATATATAGATAGGGTCACCACTATCTAAAGGTCAAGCCCAACCCAAATATAATTGTCTATGGGGCCCCTTTATCTATATGGGGATCAAAAATAGTGCATCAGTCATCGTGGTATTATCCCATCTCAAATAGATAGTCTATCTATTACATGCATTCAGTCAATGGCTTATATAAATAGGAGTCAAGTATAGCAGATAATCCCATCAAGCCCACCTATATAGTTAAGGGTTAGGGATTAGGGACCCACCTATACACCTAGATAGATAGGCCTCCTGAGCCCCTATAGCATCCATATAAAGTTCAATCATACATTCCCCAAGCTCAACTCATTCGATAACCTCTAGCTCTAGCCTATATATCTATCTAGGGTGGCCCCTGGATATATCGTATCTAGTGGCCCCTTGATAGACCCCCTATATATATATATATATATATATATATATATATATATATATATATGGTTGATGGCCCCCTCCATATCCCTATATAGAGATATAGACGTAGGCTCTTCAAGATCTCTATAGATTCCCAGATCTGATCTCTATAATATGCCCTCCTTATCCCTATATAGAGATATATAGATAGGGCCACCACTATCTAGGGGGGGTCAAGCCCAAACCCAACAATAATTGTCTATGGGGCCCTTTTATCAATATGGGGAGCAAACATACTGCATCAATCATTGTGGTATTATCCCATCTCAAATAGATAGTTTATCTATTACATGCATTCGGTCAATGGCCTATATAAATAGGGGTCAAGTATAGCAGATAGTCCTGTTGGGCCCACCTATATAGTTAGGGGTCCCTCGACCAAATATATAGGCCTCCTGAGCCCCTATAGCATCCATATAAAGTTCAATCATACATTCCCCAAGCTCAACTCATTTGATAACCTCTAGCTCTAGCCTATATATCTATCCGAGGTGACCCCTGGATATATCATATCCGGTGTCCCCCTGATAGACCCCCTATATATATATGGTTGATGGCCCCCTCCATATCCCTATATAGAGATATAGATGTAGGCTCTTTAAGATCTAAATAGATTCCCAGATCTGATCTCTATAATGCGCCCTCCCTATCCCTATATAGAGATATATAGATAGGGCCACCACTATATGGGGGTCAAGCCCAACCCCAACTATAATTGTCTATGGGGCCCCTTTATCTATATGGGGAGCAAACATACTACATCAGTCATTGTGGTATTATCCCATCTCAAATAGATAGTCTATCTATAACATGCATTCGATCGATGGCCTATATAAATAAATAGGGGTCGAGTATAATAGATAGTCTTGTTGAGCCCACCTATATAGTTAGGGGTTAGGGATTAGGGGTCCCTCAACTAGATAGATATGCCTCCTAAGCCTCTATAACATCCATATAAAGTTTAATCATACATTCACCGAGCTCAACTCATTCGATAACCTCTAGCTCTAGCCTATATATCTATCCGGGGTGGCCCCTGGATATATCGTATCCAACGGCCCCATGATAGACCCCCTATATATATATGGTTGATGGCCCCGTCCCTATCCCTATACAGAGATATAGATGTAGGATCTTCAAGATCTCTATAGATTCCCAGATTTGATCTCTATAATGCACCCTGCCCCCTATGTCGCCCCTCCTCCTCCCTGCCCGATCTATATCTAACTAATCTAGATAGAGATAGAGTTTCTTTGGATTTGGCTTTGGCTTTGGCTATAGATAGAGGTATAGAGTCTATATTCTCTATGGGGAGTTTCTATATGGGGGCCCCAGCTAATCTACAGGGCCCCCTCTATAGAATTTAATTAATCCCCATATAGCCTATATATCTATCTGGGGTCCCCCACCGCCACCCCATATATAAACTCTAAATGAGACTCCCCCACCCCATATCTAAACTGAGTATAGACTCTATTTGTATCTGTATCTGTATCTCTATATTTTGGGGTGGGGATTGGATATCTATATAGGGATAGGGGAGCATAAATGCCCCAAAAATTGACCATTGGGTTATTCCATTCGTGGTGGCCATCTCTATCTCAGTAGGATGGAAACAGGGAAACATCTTTCATTATGATGAAAAAGAATGATCTCAAAAGGATGGAAATCCAACTCCAGGTCATTCCTTGGTGAATGTGATCTGCCATAGTCTCTTTGATCCCCGCATGAATATGCCAGAATGAAAAGATATTTGATAGCAAAGTGGGATAAAATTCATCCTATTCCGATGTGAGGAGTAGGGAAACAACAAACAAAAGGTTTCCTCAGGCTGAGCTTTCAATACAATACCTCTGATACGATGGATGAAATAAAACCATGTCAAAGTTCAAATTGTATGACTTTGGTGTGATGTCCCTCCAACATGGATTCACGTATCACATCGCACCACTGTAAAAACATGGTATATAAGATGAGGATCAAGCCCAAACTAAGGAGTGTTGAAACCCCCGTAAATGAGTGCATGTACATATCACCTCCAACTGTGGTTGCCAAAGCTTTGAGCGAACCCAAAGCTACCGAGTGATGAGAATACCTCAGAGTCATAAACAACTCCGCCCCATTTTGTTGCTTCAAGTATTGTCAAGCCATGAGAGAGGGCTCGCCCTTCACCTGAGAGAGGATAGTTCCCTCGGCCTCCTCGACCCCATATAGATGGAGTCGAGATGGCCCCATATAAAGATAGGGCTCAATCTCATCGCCATTCATATCAAGATATAGGGGGTTTTCATAGATGGGCCTATTGGTCGAGGCCCTATCGAGAGAGCACCAATTAAACTCTCTATACTATCGCACACACCTCAATCTATCGATTGAGTGCCCTATAGATGGATAGGGCTCGACCCCATATCTATGGGGTCCCCCCTCTATATATAGATCTATCCCCATCTAAACAGAGGGGGGCACAGTCTATATTCACTATGATAGATAGAGAGTGGATTTGCCCCCAGCCCCAACTAGATCTAGGGATAGGGGATATATAAATTGGGGCAAAATAGAGATAGAGTCTATATTCTCTATGGGGGATTGGGAGTTTAGAGTTAGTTATAATTTAGTTATATATAGAGGGCCCCTCATCCGCTTCCCCCGTCCCCCCCTCTATATAAACTAAACTAAACTCTATCTAACTCTATATATAGAAAGAGGGGGGCCACCCTATAGATAAGATATACGCTCAAGAATATATAGGGAGGCCTAAAAAACTATATCTATTGAAGGGGGGAAATAGATATATAGGGCTTGGGAGGAGGCCAACCTATAGATAAGATAATATTCGCTACACTCAAGATAAGATCCCCAGATAGCCATATATAGAGGGGGGGGATACGCTCAAGATAAGTCTCAATAGACCCTATATAATAATGGGGGGGCTATGCTCAAGATAAGATCCTATTCGCTACTCCATCTTTATATATTATTCGTTAGACTCAAGATAATATTCGCTAAGTTATATATATAGGGAGGGGGGAGGGCCAAAGAAACTGAGATAGATAGATAAGGCTTGGGCCCTTCTAACTCTATCTAACTCCATTCCATCTATAGAGGGGACAGGGATGCCATTGTCTATCATTTTTTTGGCAACTGTTTATCGTAATCTATATAGAGGGGGGGCAACCCCAACCATATAAAGTGAAGTGCCTTTATATATATATGGGAGTTAGTTTAAATGGCTCTATCTATTGGGTTGGGGGCCCCACATAGATAGATAAACAAGGTTTGGGGGAGTGCCCCTATCTATCTAACTACCCCCTCGACTGTATAGACAGAGTTATGGCTATATATAGAGATAGAGATAGAGTTTCTTTGGCTTTAGCTATATATAGACATAGAGTTTCTTTGGCTTTGGCATTGGCCCCATCCCCATCTATAGAGATTAGATCTTGGTGCCTATAGATCTATAGGGGTGCTCTCTCGTGTTCTCAATCTAATAGGAGTAGAAAGAATCATTGGTTTTAGTAGCGAACTGCATGGGCGGGGATCTTGAAAACTAACTGCAAAGGTTCTCATCTAGGTCATTCATGCACAAACTAAATGCCTACCTTCCCTCAATCCCTCGATCGAGTGCCCTATAGATAGATAGCCCAAGCCCTGCCCCCTCCCCCCTCCTCTCTATATATATGGGGATGGGGAGCCCCTCTCTATCTAAACTAATTCCCATATAGAGTTTAGTTTAATAGAGGGGGGAGAGGGGACGAGCACCCTATAAATTGAATGGGATAGACCATATATAGAGAGAGGGGGGGAGGGCCAAAAGAACTAGAATAGATAAAGAGTAGAGAGGGGGGCCAAAGACACTCCCCATATATATAGAGAGGGCCAAAGAAACTCTATCTTGAGGGGTTGCCAAAAAAGCGATAGACAATTTCCCCCCATCCCTCTCCCTCTCCCTCTCTATATAGATGGGGATGGGGATTAGAGTTAGATAGACTTAGTTGAAGGGGGCCCTCTCTCTATGTATGGAGTTAGATAGAGTTTAGTTTAGTTTAGTTTATAAGGGGGAGGCCGGGGGAGGGAGTGAGGGGCGATGAGGAGGGGGGAGGCGGGGTGGTCCCCTCTATATAAACTAAACTATAACTAACTCTAAACTCTAAACTCCCAATGCTAATCCCCCATAGAGAATATAAACTTTATCTCTATCTCTATCTCTATACATACTACGCTCACCCTATATAGCATTATGGCAATGGGCAATGGCCCTATATATATAACTCATCTCATTAAGTTCACTTGGTCGTGTAAAACATGGATTAGCATTATGTTCTCCCTACAAGGTTTACCCCATCCAAATAGAGGATTGGGAGTTGTGCCATATGGATACTTTGAAATTAGATAGAGGATGTTTCCCTCCATTCTCTATGAGCCATTGATTTCTCCGAAATGGGATAGATAAGTGATTTTATTCTTCCTCCCTAGTAAGTTAGCGTCACACCATTGGGATACTTCAAATAAACTAGAGTCCAAATATGATGAACCACTGGGAAAACTTCTTACCAAAATATCTTCCAAACTGTTGGGGTCGTTGCTTCAAATGTTATTCCCCCTTCATTGGTGTGTAACCAGTTGGTTGCATGGTTTGGGAATTCTGTTGAGCCTAGGTACTCCATTGCATAGGGGAGGATGATAAGCGAAGAAGATCAAGCGACATCGGAATAATTGTGTGAAATAAGTGAATTGATCCAGTTGGGGCATCATTGATCTAGTTCTATTCCCCCTTCCTATATCCATAACTCTCGTACGAGTAGTGTGGTAATGGTAAAGAGACAACTGTAAATGAGTGGCAAAGAGACTACTATAGAGATACATACTACTAGGGAGATATAGAGATATAGGGCTTCGGGTGGCCAGTTCTTTACCAATGGAAAGCATGAAGGAAGCGCTCGATCGGTCGTCTCCCTCATCCTCCCCTTTTCTAGAGTGCCCTAACCCCATCTATAGAGATATAAATATAGAGATGGAGCTTCTTTGGCTTTGGCTTTGGCTATAGATAGAGATAGAGTCCATATTCTAGATGGGGCATTGGCCCCGTCTAATCTATAGAGTCTATATCCCTCTATTTAGATAGGGATATAGGGCCCTCCATATAGAATAAATCCCATATAGCTTATATATCTATCTGGGGGCCAATGAAACCAATCTAAATCTATATCCCCATGAAACTCAACTCTATATGGCTAAATCTATCTATGGGGGGGGAGGTGGGGAAGGGGCAGCGAGGGTGCCAATTAAACTATAAACTGTGGGGTGCTAATGAAACTATATACTGTGCCCCTCCTCTCTCCCCAAGATAGAGTTGGTCCTCTATATATACTAAACTAACTCTAATTTACATCATGCGTCCCCCTCCCCCCCTCTATATAAACTCTAAACGAAACTCTATACTTTGGGTATTGGATAGATATATAGGGGGTTTCATTGATAGAGATGGGAGAAATCGATAGGTTCTTGACCCCAACCCCCCAACCCCCTCCCCCTTGACTATATAGAGTTTATATCTAGTCTAGTTGGGTGTATATAGCTTTTTGGCAACCCTCTATAGTGGAGTGCTGGCATGACATAGATAAAGTTTCTTTGGCTTTGGCTATATATATAGATAGAGTTTCTTTGGCTTTGGCATTGGCCCCATCCCCATTTATAGAGATCAGATCAGATCTAGGCGGGCCTATATCTATCTATAGAGGAGGCTGAGGGGGAGGGACCATCTAGAGTTCTCTCTATATATAGGGGGCTCATGGCTTGCCCTTGCCCCTGCCCCTACCCCTACACTTACCCCTCTATTTAAACTCAAATCTATATAGGAGGTCGAGGGGGAGGGACTCAATCGCCCACATATAGATAGAAATGCAAATAGATGGGGTGGGCAAAGACGCGACAAAGGGGGGTTGCCCAAAAAACTCTATACAATTAGGATCGTGAAGACCTCAACCAATAGGAGAGGGAAGTCCTTGACCTAAACTAAAGGTTAGTCATCAATGCCCTATCGATCGATGCCCTCAAATTGTGAGTGATTGGTGTAATAATTGGTCATTCTTTTTTCCAACTCATCCTGGAATGGGCATTAGGACAGAGAACAAGAAGAGAGCTACTAGAGGAATTTGTCCAATAGTCACATATGGTGCCTCCATGAGTTCACATCCGATTGGACTTGATAGTAAGCAATCTTCTAGGAAAAACCAAAAAGTTTGTCGGGTATACTATGAGGAATGGCATGGATTGGAGGGGTATACCAAGTTTATAATTGTCAAGGTGCCCCAAGACATTACGAGCACAAGAAGTCCAAATGTAAGAGAAGATAGCAGAAGTTACCCAACCTCCTAGATCCTTCACGTAGAAATAGGGATAAAAAATAATTTTATCCATCTTTGAATGCACACTCAATGGATTATTTGATCCATATTGATGAGGACTGGCGCCTACTGGAATAGGAAGGAGTGGATGATAAGCACTAAAGAAATGATTTAAGGTGGCATTGTCCACAGGGAAACCACCCCATGACTAAGTCACTATCATATCTCCCACTACAAGTATGGCACTAATTGAGCTTGTTTGTAATTATCATAGCTCCCCAAAAGCTCATTTGACTCTAAGGTAGTGCATGTCTTATGGAAGCAGTCACAATCATTAATGGGGAGATGACAACTCCAAGGCACCAAATGAATTCCTTAGGACTGTCATAACTCACATAATACAAACCATGAAAAATATGGGGGTAAACACGATGGGAAACATACTTGCCCCATTAGCATGCATATAATGAAGCAACTAGCCCCCTTCAACATCTCTCATGATGTGTTCTACGTTGTTGAAAGTTGGACCCACATGAGGTGTGTAATGCATAGCTAGAAAAATGTCGATCATTATTTGAATGGCTAGATGAATACCAGATAACAAACCAAACCCTGCCAATGACTCGAATTGTGCAGGGTCGAATAATCTATCAAATGTTAGTTTCGTGTGGAGAATATGGGTTATTTGAGGATGGAAAATCATTGTGTCATGTCTTTGTCCCCTCAATTTGATTCCCCCTAAATGGCAAGGAATGGGTGCCCCCCTTATCGGTGCCCCCTATCTATATAGGGTCTATCCATGATCTAGAGTTGAGTTTAGATCACTATAGACTGTGGGGGGCACGGTCTATATTCACTATGATAAATAGAGATAAAGGGGGTGGCACCCCTCTCTATATAGATTGATCAACCCTCTCTCTATATATATCTATATGGGACCCTCTATCTATATATGGGAGTTTAGATACAAAGGGGAGGGACGGGACGGTCTATAGTTTTTTGGCACCCCCTATATAGCTGTTGACGCAGTGGATTGCACCCTTGATAGGAGGCTGAGCTCCTATCTTCCACAAGAACCAATGGAAACTCCCCTCTCACCTGTGGGACCAGCGAAGCTGGGGGGGAGAGTCTCTAGATAAGGGCTAGCTCCCTTTGATGTATCTTTTAGGCCCTGGATTCCCTACTGCTAACAAATAAATGAAAAAAAGGGGGGGTTGAAAAGGGAGAAGAATGCTAAAAATAGAACCTAAACCTAAAATAAAAGGTGATACACCAAAAAAGTTGATACACTCAGCTCGAACATACACTCTTCACTAAGAAGAAGCTGTCATACACTTCATCTGATGTGCGAAACTCTTTTGTATCAGTGAGTCAGGGGTCCATAGAGATACAGGGAGGAAGAACTATCAAAGGTGTTTTGAGACACACTTTGGCAGCCTATTCACATGTGCCTATATTCCTGTTGTAGACACTTCTGGCAGACCTGCAGAAGAAGAAACTTCACAATGCACTAGACATGTTGGAATCATTCTGTGAAAAGCATAAAAGAAAATGACTTAACACAAAAAGAAAACATAGACACATACGAAAGTGCAAACTCAGAATGGAGGTAAAAAATAATAAGTCTTGATTCAAGGAAAAAATCTGGTAGAGTTCTGCCTTACAAACCCAGAGATTTTTTGGCAGAGCTTTGCCTTATAGGTTGAGAGATCTAATCCCTTTTTAAAATGAAAAGTTTTACAATATATAAAAACAGAACAAGAAAAGGTGCCCCTTTTGAAAAAGACTTTTGGTGCCCTTTGACAAGTTGGCCCATGTGTGTTGAGAGCATCGGGAAGAGGAAGTCATTGTTGCTGATGTCATTCTTCTAGAAAAGGCCTGCTAGAACCATGCTGTGTAATTCTCGATCTTGACTTTGGCATTCAAACATTAATGTCAAAGCACAGGCCGTGCCTTTTTTTGTAGACAAGACTGCTCCTTCCAGATATTCACGTGGTTTATCTGCTTATAAATGCAAAATGGAGAAAATAGGCTGTGTCACTTACTGTTTGCGCCATTTGATGACCACTTGATAGTCACTGTTCCAACCACTAGAGTAACTCCTTTCCCTTTGCCACTTGGGCCATTTTTGTCTATTTCAGCACCTTGTCTCTTCCTGGTTTTGTCTCTTTCTGGCTCCTTCAACCCTTGGGCTATCTTCTTGGTAGGTCATTGAGTTCCTTGGGCTCTTCTTGTTCTTTTTCAAAATCAACGGCTATTTCACCGTCTTTAAAATTGACGTTCGTGGGCCCATCACTGTTTGAAAACTAACGGCTACTTTATCGTGCTTGATTTTGATGTCTTCGGGCCCATCACCCCTTGGACTTTCTTCGGCCTTTCTCAATTCCTTTGGACTCTTGTTGTTTCCCTTTCTTTCAGGCTTCTTGTTTTGGACCCTCCTCAAGGGAAGGTGTCCCTTCGGCTTTGGAGAAGTGCCTTTCTTTTTGGCCGAGAGTCCCCCGCAACGGCACCTGCCCTTCGGGGTCCTTCAGCTCCCTTGGTCTTGAAATTCTTCGGAGCTTTCCCGTGGACTTTTCCCCGCAGACTTTTTTCTGTGGACTTTTTCGCGCAGACAAAAAATCTGCAAGAATTGTTTCGAGCACTTTGCCTTAGACCTTCGGAATTTCTCTCAGGGTTTTCCTCTCGCGGCCTTCCTCCAAATTTCTTCAGACTTTTTGTCTGAAGGAATTCCTTCAGACAAAAAGTTTGAAGAAATTATGTCTTTGTCTTTTCCCTTAACTGCTTTTGAAAAGTGCCCTTCGAGAAAATTGGAAACTTACCTTAAATAAATTTTTCGAAAGAAACTTACCTTTTCAGCGTTTCTCTGTGGCCTCTTTGCAAATGTTCCCTGCCCTCTGCAAGGGCACTTGAGTCCTGAACTGACCTCCGCAATGGCACTTGAAATGGTCCACTTTGCACCTAATTGTTAGGAACTCGTCTCTGCCTGCAGAGTCTGTAGAAAACTTCCCTGTAGAGTTCATAGAGAACTTCCCTGTAGAGTTCGTAGAAATGCCTGTGGAGTCCATAGAAATGCCTGCAGAGTCTGTAGAAATTCCTGCAGAGTCCATAGAAACTTCCAAGACTTGTGCAAAACCAAAAAATGTACTAGCTCAAAACAACAGAGAAAGAAGGGGACCAATTTTTGGCCTGTTGGACCAAAAATGGTCAACAAATTGGCGAATCCCAGGGGAAGCATGCCTGCTATGCTTAGAAACCAGTTACCTTAAAGTCCATTGGGCACGGAGTCAAAATGTAGCTTGAAAAGGTTAGCAACAGCCCCGATAGATCCAAGAATCAATCATGAAGCTTTTACCCCACACACAAAAGAAAACACACACAAGGCTAAAAACACTACTTGTGCAAGCAGCACTTAGGGAAAACAAGAAAAGAAACTGAAAGCAAACTACTATGTACAGCTAACCAGGTATATTTGCCTCCCTCCTGGATCAAAGGGAAAATTTCTTAAGTCCCCTCCCTGGCTAGGAAACTTATGGTGCCAGACAAGTGGCTGAATGAAATGGAGAGTTGGTGACCTGCTTCTCTTGCATGTCACCTTGATTGGCCTACATCTGAGTGGATCAGAATCGAACATGCTTCCAACATATACATACTCTTCTTGTTCTTGGAAGCTTGTTGAATACTAGTCCTTCATGCTGGTGTGTTTCACCAAGAAATTTGTGGTTGTTGGCTCATCACCATAATCCCTTTGATATGCACAGTCCCTTTGCAATGCATCATGGTCTGACTCGTTTCCTTCTACCTCATTGAAGACTCTATCAAACTCATCCTCTATTCCCTCATGGCCTTCTTAAAGAAGGGTGATTGTTGTGATGTCTGAAATGGAATCAAAAACCGATTGCTCATTCCATAGAACATCACCTTCTTGTTCAAAGCTCTCTTCTTCAAGGCTTTCCTCGAGAGAGACCAGCCTCTCCTTTTCCTGCTTAAGGATCAGAGTCTCTAGTTATTCAAAGACATTCATCTGATCCTCTTCCAACTTAGGCTCCTCGGCATAGTCATCCTTCTCATCAAAGCAACAAGGAAGTTCATCAAACAAGGGAGGAGAGAGCTCACCATGCTTACGTTCCTCCTCATATTGCTGGAACATCCGCATGTATGCATGACTTGCATCTTCTCCATTGTTGATGATGTCCTCACAAGGAGAATCGATGATGATTTCTTCTTCGTTGTCACTCATGATAGCCTCTTGGAGAGCTGTAAATTGGATCTTTTCTTCCTCACTCGCCTCCTGCAAAACAACTTCCTCCTTGAGAAGGGGTGAAGTGACAAAACCATGTGGAAGAGGAGGCAGTCCTTGAGCTAGAAGCGAATGATTCTCCTCCTTCCATTTGGTCAGCACTTCATCTATATCAGGTGTGGCTTGATAGCTCTCTTGGAGGTGTGTCGATGGGGTGCATTCTAATAGGTCCATCACACATTGGCTGAGGAATCTCACTTTGGATTCCAACTCTGCAATTCTCCTAGCTAGATCTTCTTGGAAGAGCCTTTCTTAGAGGTCACCAGCATCGTCATGATGAGTAGGAGCAGCTTCATCTTCTTCAAGGTTTTGAGCAAAACCTTTCTCCTCCTCCTTCCTACCCCATGATTCCACTGTTTGCTTCCAACTCATGACCTTGGGATTGGAATTTTGCTCCTGTGAACAGGCAGCAACTTTATCCTCTTCAAGGTCCTAGGCTGGTTCATGATGTCCTTCTTCTAGCTTGGGATCTGGAGATCATATTGAGAGACCTGAGGAAGTTGGGGAAGGTTAGGAAGGGTCTACTAATGTACAAGAAGAGTTACTTCAAGAGAGATGTGCTGGTTCATGATGTTCCCTCCAAAGGAAGATTCACAATCTAAGGAATTGAGAAGGTTCATCTCTATGGGAGGTTGCTCTAGTTCCCTTTAATGTTTGAAGGCTAGGCGCATGGGGTTAAGAGCAGGATTGATTGATGCATCAGATGAGCTAGAATAAGCAAGTGCTTATCTGATAGAAAGGATTTGGTGCACAAGAGAGGGCTTTCTTTAGAATAGGAAGGGGCACACAAAGTTGACTGCCTTGCATGAATGGATTCTTCCATTTTGCTACCTCCTCTTCCAAGGATTGCAAGGCTTGAGCTTTCCTGAACAAACACTCCTCTTTGTACATCAACTCTTGCTGATATCTATGCTGCTCATCTGATCTGTCTATCTCCATCACCTGCTTCTCAAACTCTAGCGCTACTTCCCTTATTATTGAAGGGCAACTAGGAGGGCTGCTTGGGGTGATTCCATAAAAAACTTGAGCTTGATCAAAGTTATATGAAGGAAAACAAGGCCCATGATGCTTGATGATGGAATTATACATACAAAAATGTGATTTATTGATGGCACCAAAACTGCTTAACCAGCTGATTCAAATCAGAGTCACCATTGGTGTTGATGAAAAAGCCTCCAAACGCTGGTTGATTGAAGAACACACCAAAAATTCTTCAACTCTTTGGACACAACTTGTCCTAGTTGGTCCCACCGGGCATGCCAAAAACTATTGACGTAGTGGATTGCACCCTGGGCAAGAGGCCGAGCATGTCAAAATGGAATCCCCTCTCACTTGTGGGATCGACAAAGCTGTGGGATAAGGGCTAGCTCCCTCTGATGTATCTTTTAGGTGCTGGACCTCCTACTACTAACAAATAAATGAAAAAGGGGGGGGGATGAAAAGGGAGAAGAATGCTGAAAATAGAACCTAAACCTAAACTAAAAGGTGATACACCAAAAAAGTTGATACACTCAGCCCGAACATACACTCTTCACCAAGAAGAAGCTGTTATACACTTCATCTGATGTGGAAAACTCTTTTGTATCAGTGAGTCAAGGGTCCGTAGAGATACAGGGAGAAAGAACTATCAAAGATGTTCTGAGACACTTTGGCAACCTATTCACATGTGCCTATATTCCTGTTGTAGACACTTCTGGCAGACCTGTAGAAGAAGAAACTTCATAATGCACTAGACATGCTAGAATCATTCTGTGAAAAGCATAAAAGAAAATGACTTAACACAAAAAGAAAACATAGACACATACGAAAGTGCAAACTCAGAATGGAGGTAAAAATACTAAGTCTTGATTCAAAGAAAAAATCTGACAGAGTTCTGCCTTACAAACCCAGAGATTTTTGGGCAGAGCTTTGCCTTATAGGCTAAGAGATCTGATCCCTTTTTAAATGAAAAGTTTTACAATATATAGAAAGAGAAGAAGTAAAGGTGCCCCTTTTGAAAAAGACTTTTGGTGCCCTTTGACAAGTTGGCCCATGTGCGTTGAGAGCATCGAGAAGAGGAAGTCACTGTTGCTGATGTCATTCTTCTAGAAAAGGTCTGTTGGAACCATGTTGTGTAATCGTCAATCTTGACTTTGGCATTCAAATATTAATGTGAAAGCATAGGCTATGCCTCTTTTCTACAAACAAGACTGCTCTTTCTAGATATTCACACAGTTTGTCTGCTTATATATGTAAAACGGAGAAAATAGGCCGCACCGCTTACTGTTCGCATCATTTGATGACCACTTGGCAGTCACTATTCCAATCACTGGAGTAACTCCTTTCCCTTTGCCACCTGGGCCATTTTTATTTGTTTCAACACCTTGTCTCTTCCTAGTTTTGTCTCTTTCTAGCTCTTTCAGCCCTCAGGCTATCTTCTTGGTGGGTCGCTGAGTTCCTTGGGCTCTTCTTATTCTTTTTCAAAATCAATGGCTATTTCACCATCTTTAAAATTGACGTTCATGGGCCCGTCACTGTTTGAAAACCAACGGCTAGTTTGTCGTGCTTGATTTTGACGTCTTTGGGCCCATCACCCCTTGGACTTTCTTCGGCCTTTCTCAATTCCTTCAGACTCTTGTTGTTTCCCTTTCCTTCAGGGTTCTTGTTTTGGATCCTCCCAAAGGGAAGGTGTCCCTTCGGCTTTGGAGAAGTGACTTTCTTTTTGGCCGAGAGTCCCCCGCAACGGCACCTGCCCTTTGGGGTCCTTCAGCTCCCTTGGTCTTGAAATTCTTTAGAGGTTTTCCATGGACTTTTCCCCACAGATTTTTCACCACAGAGTTTTTTCTGTGGATAAAAAGTCTGCAAGAATTGTTTCGAGCGCTTTGCCTTAGACCTTCGAAATTTCTCTCGGGCTTTTCCTCCCGCGGCCTTCCTCCAAATTTCTTCGGACTTTTTGTTCAAAGGAATTCCTTCAGACCAAAAGTCCGAAGAAATTATGTCTTTGTCTTTTCCCTTGACTGCCTTTGAAAAGTGCCTTTCGAGAAAATTGGAAACGACCCTTTCGAAGGGTACTTCCTGGGCCTTAAACAATTTTTTTGAAAGAAACTTACCTTTTCGGATTTTCTCTGTGGCCTCTTTGCAAATGTTCCTTGCCCTCTACAAGGGCACTTGAGTCTCAAACTGCCCTCTGCAAGGGCACTTGAAATGGTCCCTTTTGCGCCTAAGTGTCAGGAACTCGTCTCTGCCTGCAGAGTCCATAGAAAACTACCCTGTAGAGTTCGTAGAAAACTTCCCTGCAGAGTTTGTAGAAATGCATGTGGAGTCTATAGAAATGCCTGTAGAGTCCATAGAAATTCTCGCAAAGTCCGTAGAAACTTCCAAGACTTGTGCAAAACCAAAAAATGTACTGGCTCAAAACAGCAGGGAAAGAAGGGGACCGATTTTTGGCCTGTTGAACCAAAAATGGTCAACAATAGCCATATAGAGTTGAGTTTAATGGGGATGATTATGGAGTACATCTCATTTCTCCCCTAATCAGGCTTGTGGGGAATCGATTGGCACTCGATCAGTGTCTATCCCCTGCCTCGATCAAGATTGTGTAGGTAAATGTGGGGAATCCATGTAGAGATATGACACCTTTGCCCAAGAGAGAGTCTAGTCCAGACTAGACTATAGTGATGCAGTCCATACTATATACATACGTAACATGATTGGCCCTCTCCCCCATAGATATAGTTAATCAATCCCCATTAAACTCAAATCTATATGGTTATCTATGGGGGGTGTGGGGGCCCATGCCCCAAAATAGACTATCTCCATCTCTATCTCTATCTCTATCTTTATCTATAGACTATGGGGATTGGATCTATAGATACATGGATGCATCCATCTCTTTGTTATATGTGTGTCTCGTCATCAGCCCCCACAATATAGATTCACTATGATAGAGATAGAGGGGGGTGGTCTAGATTCACTATGATAAATAGATAGATAGAGATAGAGGGGGTGGTAAGATAGAGATAGAGTCCATATTCTCTATGGGGGATTGGCATTGGGAGTTTAGAGTTTAGAGTTAGTTTAGTTTATATAGAGGGGGGAGGGGTGAGGGGGGGCCCAAAGTATATAGTTCCATATAGTCCATAGAGATAGATAGGGGACCCCACCCCATAGATATCCATATAGAGTTGAGTTTAATGGGGTCCCCAGGCCATATAAGTTGGGTTGAGTTTAATGGGGGGGTGGTCTAGATTCACTATGATAAATAGATAGATAAAGATAGAGGGGGTGGCAAGATAGAGATAAAGTCTATATTCTCTATGGGGGATTGGCATTGGGAGTTTAGAGTTTAGAGTTAGTTTAGTTTATATAGAGGGGGAGGGGTGAGGGGGCCCCCAAAGTATTGTTGACACAGTGGATTGCACCTGAGGGCAGAACGCCTAGCTCCTGCCCTTCTAGACGCAACAATGGAAACTCTCCTCTCGCCTGTGGGACTGGTGAAGCTGGAGGGGAGAGTCTCTAGATAAGGGCTAGCTCCCTCTGATGTATCTTTTAGGCCCTGGTTTCTCCTACTGCTTGTTGTCCCCCAAAAAATATCACTCATTTTTGGGACAACATTTGAACTATTTTGGTCCTACAGACCAAAATCCTCTCTTTCCCTTTCAAAAATTATTTTGAGCATTCAGGTTCTTCATTTCTCAAGCTTTCCAAAAATCTACGAACTCTACAGGCTTGAATCTACGGACTCTGCAGGCTTGAATCTACGGACTCTGCAGGCTTGAATCTATGAACTCTACAGGGAGGCTCAAATCTATAGACTCTCAAGGTTGGTTTCTACGGACTCTGCAGGAAAGAAATGGGTTCAACACTTACCCAAATAATGAAAAATGAATCGATTGTACCATTGAACCATTGAACCAAAGTTGGTTCAATCGATAGGTTCAAAGGTTCAACCAAAGCTTAGAAAGATAAAGGAAGCAGTGTTTGAGCGAGACACAAAATAAACCAATGAACTGATTAAACTTTGAACCGAAAGAGTTCAAAGTTCAGTGGTTCAACATGGTTCAAAAGTTCAAAGGCGGCTTCAAGCAAAGAGAGAAGCAACATGGATGATTCCAAAGGCAAGTTCAAATGAAAGTGATGGTTCAACCAAGGAGCAAGAAAGCAATTAAACCAATAAAGCGATTGAAGCAAGGAGCTGAGAAGGCTGCCCGAACCGTTGAAACAGTCAACCAATGACGTCCCTACAGATGCCAAATTTAAGGTAAGGGAATATCCATTAAAATTCAAATAAAGCGCGGAACTTGAAGGAAGAACCAAGCAACTGGCTGAAAAGATAATCTGGGAGCTTAAATTCCAAGAAGAGACAAAGCTGGAAAAGACAAAAGTGGAAAGAGGACAAAGAGGAAAATATCTACGTAGTAGTTATTTCGGTAGTTGGAATAGTCTGCGAAGTAGATTTTCTAGCTTGTAAAAATTAAAGACACGGCCTATTTTTCCTCCCATGAAGTAAAGACAAAATGGACAGCTACGCCGATATCAGAGGGGACAGACCAGATGATCCAGACTAGAGAGAAGACAGATGGGATGAAATGACATGCCATAGTTAAGACAGCTGCCCTGTTTTCAATGCAGTCCTTTGACAAACTTGGAAATGCATTCAAGGCATTGAATGCACAGCATGGGCCATTCTATGGAAAACAAGTGCCCAAGTCTTTCTTGGAGCGCTATATATTGTAATATCTCATTTGTTACAAAGGAGATCTTCCCCTTACCAGAAGCGAAACTCTTCCCAAATTGAAAGGCATTACTGAGACTTTGAGCTCAGATTGTAGTTCATATTTCTTTGATTGAATGAGAAAGCAAGTTACTTGCAGACTTTGTGATGTTATAGCTTGTGCTACTTAGGAGATTATTTGTATGTCTATCTTCTGAAAGCATTCTTGTTTATTTGATTTAACAAGCAAAACTAGTGGAGGTAATAAGGAAGGTGTCTTGAAGCCAACTACTTTTAGACTTTGCGCTATCATAGTTGTCTTTAGTATGTGTTTTTCTTTTCTGTTTCTGTGTAAAGGACTTTGGGATGACTTTGTGCCCCCATTGTTCTTCGTATCTCACTCTTTGGGCAGTTGAGGTGGAAACTTTGTGTTTTGTTTCATCCTACTGTTATTGTGCCCTTTTGTTACTGGTTTCTTATCTTACCTGAAAGAACTCCTGCTGTTTCTTGCAAGAACACTTCTGAAAGAAGAGAAGTGCCTTTAGTGTTTCCACCAGAATTTTCTTCTCTATTTGTTAGCATCATCTCTAAAAGAACAGAGATGGATGGTTTATCTCACCCCTGTGTCTTACTTTCAGATTATTTATATAGTATATAGCCTCCGCATATTTAATAGGGAACCTCCCCTTGATGAGAAGAGAGATTTGTCCCCTTGTGATGCAAGAAACCTGCACATCTGGATGACCCATCTACCTATGTTGTGGTGATAGGAACTATTTTGAACACCAGTTAGCTGGTCGACAAAATATTCACCCAATAGTTTTTGGCGACTCCGCTGGAGACAGTAATTTTGTGCAATTTGAAACCTCAAGTTTCAAATTGAAACATCACATGTGTCTTACCCATAGTCATTATAACCCTTATCCATTATAGAGTCTGGCAACTCTGTTCCATGTCTTACCCACTATCATTAGCCTTACCATCCTCCATCTCTGTTTCCATCATTTTACTTGGTCTGCAAAACCAGTCACTAGAAAAGAGTGCACAGTCTGAAGCCTCAAGCCTCAAGCTGAAGCAGGGCCAGTTCTTTTCTATTTTTGTCCTGCAATCTGGCCATTCCACCCAGATGCATTATCCCCATTTTTCATAATCCCATCATGGCAGTTCGAGGCCCCTGGGGTAACTCTTTTGGCCCACTTGATCTAACTCCACCCCTACATGAGCTACCACTCAGTTCAAGAAAGAATTTTCCCAAATTCTTTGGTGATGGGAGAGTTCACCCTGATGAATACATTGCAGCTTTTAGAATAGCTTGTGATGTGATAGGGGTGGAACTTGAAGATGTGGCAGTCAGGCTTTTTGTAGAGACACTACAAGGTGCTACTGCAGACTAGTTTTACCATCTGCAGACTAGATTAGTGACTGGCTGGGACACTATCAAAGCTAAATTTGAAGCCAAGTTTAGGTCAACAGAGGATGCACATGCCTTGCTAGCCCAACTCACACAAATGAAGGAGCCCCATGAGCCTATGAGGGACTTCATTGCTAGGTTCAACAAGCTAAGGCACAGGATTTCCATGATCACCAAGCTGACACCTCAGAATCTCTTGTGTTTCTTCATCAACTCACAGTGGCCTGAAGTGAGTTTTTTGTTGAGACGGGCTAGACACATAGACCTTGAGGCTGCTCAAGACTTGACTACTGAGGTAGAAGATGACCTTATTTTGGTAGGAAAGATAAGGAGAGACCTTAATAAAAGTAAATCCTCTTCATCTTCTGAGTATTCACCTGCAATCACCACTGACCCAATGGTATAAAAGCTAGCAAATGAGATGCTAGCTCTCAAAAAGCAAATGGCGCAAGGGATGTCATCTGCTCCTACATATAGAGATATGCCCAGGAGGACATTTCAGAATTAGGTGTACCAAGACAATGCTGCCAAGAATCAGGGACAACAAAATCACCTTCCTCTTCCACAGAGAAACCTCACCATTGAAGCACCTCCAACCAACTCAGCAGTTGGATATTTGGAAACAGAGCATGATTTCTCTTTTCAACCTGAGTTTAAATAAGAAAATAATGTTGACCTCTTCACAAAGGATCAAGAAGCGTCAGCTAGAGACTCTATCATTAGTTTCCTGGATTACCAAGATGAACCTAGAAGTGAAGGTGATGCAGATGAGGGACCATATGCTGTGTTCACCCGATCCCAAAACCAGTTAGCTCAACAAGCTGATAAAGGAAAAATAGAGAAGCGACCTCAACCAGCAATTTTAATTGTTGAACGTGGAACCACTCTGTCTTTCTAGCCAAAGGACTCGGTGGTTTCTAAAGAAGTAAGTATCCCAAATAGTTCTACAACTTCTACTTCAATTTTGCAATCCAGTCCTCTCGCCCCTCCCAAAAACTAAAAAGATGAACTCCCATCCTCTGTGCCTAGTCCAATTCAGTCATTTGACATAATTGATCATGTCAAAAAGACCAAAAGTCAAATGACTGAATTTGAAGTCCTACAGTCCAACCCCGATCAGTTGGACAAGTTGGTACAAGATGTCAAGACCCAAATGTCGGCCGCTGAAGCTCAAATTTTGTTTGAGTTTTCAGGCAGGGGTGATTACTTCTTGACCATGGAGGATGTCCATGTTCTTGGAGATGAAAGTCTGGTAGGTGGTGATCCAAGAATTCATTCAAACCAGAGATCAGAAGGATTGGTAGGGCGTAGTACAAATGAAAAAAGGTCTTCCATCTCTAATGAAGAGAAATCTGACAGAAGATCTGTTTCTGGTGATGTTTGGATCCGAGAAATGGATGGCAGCAATTCCTCTACAGGTGATGGGGCCAAGTTGGTGTTGATATCTCCTAAGGGGGATATTCTTCTTTCTTTACACGAGTTACAGTTCAGCAACACCAACAACACTGCCGAGTATGAATCTCTGTTACTCGAATGGGGAGCTACTCGAGACAAAAGATATGTTGAGTCAGTGGTCTACCAGGCGTCTAAAGGGGACAATCAAGACATGTGCTGGATTGAACTATCAAAACAACAAATTATGGTAATAGACTAGGCTGCTGCCCATCAAAATCAAAAAAAGGGACTCTGCAAGAGAACCAAGATTCATGGTTCTCGAACTAGAAAACAAGTCTTGCCAAGGGGCAGCAAGAGAAGAGAACCAAGAGGAAGACACAGGAGATTGAATTCCTGGTGGAGGGTTCCATTCACCCATCACCGATTCTGGGGGAAAAATAGCTTGTTGTTGGTTTATCAGGACAAAAGGCCATTTTCACTGCCTCTCAAGGGGCAGCATCTGCGGTACTTCAATTCTTGAAGTACCAAATAAATTCACCTGTACATTTATATATTTGTAAAGTCTTTGTTCTATTTTGTGCTTTTTATTTTTATTTTGAGCCTTTCTTTTTGGGTAGCTCGACTCCGTAGCCCAATGGCACACTTCAAGGCACTGAAGATTCTAGTTTCTACTCCCCTCAGCTGTTTCAAGTTCTCATCTGAAGGAAATTCTCCAACTAGAGCCAGCTGTTGTCCCCCAAAAAATATCACTCATTTTTGGGACAACATTTAAACTATTTTGGTCCTACAGACCAAAATCCTCTCTTCCCCTTTCAAAAATTGTTCTGAGCATTTAGGTTCTTCATTTCTCAAGCTTTCCAAAAATATACGAACTCTGTAGGCTTGAATCTATAGACTATGCAGGCTTGAATCTATGGACTCTGCAGGCTTGAATATATGAACTCTGCAGGCAGGCTCAAATCTACAAACTCTCAAGGTTGGTTTCTACGGACTCTATAGGAAAGAAATGGGTTCAACACTTAGCCAAATAATGAAGAATGAATCGATTGGACCATTGAACTGTTGAACCAAAGTTGGTTCAATCGGTAGGTTCAAAGGTTCAACCAAAGCTTAGAAAGTTAAAGGAAGCAGTGTTTGAGTGAGACACAAAATAAACCAATGAATCGATTGAACTTTGAACCGAAAGAGTTCAAAGTTCAATGGTTCAACATGGTTCAAAAGTTCAAAGGTGGTCTCAAGCAAAGAGAGAAGCAACATGGATGATTCCAAAGGCAAGTTCAAATGAAAGCAATGGTTCAACCAAGGAGCAAGAAAGTGATTGAACCAATAAAGCGATTGAAGCAAGGAGTCGAGAAGGCCGCCTGAACTGTTGAAACAGTCAACCAATGACATCCCTGTAGACGTCAAATTTAAAGTAAGGGAATATCTGTTGAAATTCAAATAAAGCACAGAACTTGAAGGAAAAAACCAAGCGACTGGCTGAAAAGATAGCCTGAGAGCTTAAATTCTAAGAAGAGACAAAGCTGGAAAAGACAAAAATAGAAAGAGGACAAAGAGGAAAATATCTATGCATTAGTTATTTTAGTAGTTGGAATAGTCTGCGAAGTAGATTTTCTAGCTTGCAAAAATTAAAGACGCGGCCTATTTTTCCTCTAATGAAGTAAAGACAAAATGGACAGTTGCGTCAATATTAGGGGGGACAGATCGGATGATCCAGACTCGGGAGAAGACAAATGGGATGAAATGACACGCCATAGTTAAGACAACTACCTTGTTTTCAATGTAGTCCTTTGACAAACCTAGAAATGCATTCAAGGCATTGAATGCACAACATGGGCTATTTTATGGAAAATATCACCCAAGTCTTTTTTGGAGCGCTATATATTGTAATCTCTCATTTGTTACAAAGGAGATCTTCCCCTTATCAGAAGTGACACTTTGCCCAAATTAAAAGGCATTACTGAGACTTTGAGCTCAAATTGTAGTTCATATTTCTTTCATTGAATGAGAAAGCAAGTTACTTGCAAACTTTGTGCTATTATAGCTTGTGCTACTTTAGAAGATTGTTTGTATGTCTGTCTTCTGAAAGCATTCTTGTTTATTTGATTTAACAAGCAGAACTAGTGGAGGCGATAAGGAAGGTGTCCTGAAACCAAGTACTTTCAGACTTTGCATTGTCATAGTTGTCTTCAATGTGTGTTTTTCTTTTCCGTTTCTGTGTAAAGGACCTTGGGACGACTTTGTGCCCCCATTATTCTTCGTATCTCACTCTTTGGGCAGTTGAGGTGGAAACTTTGCGTTTTGTTTCATCCTGTTGTTACTGCACCCTTTTGTTATTGGTTTCTTATCTTATCTGAAAGAACTCCTGCTATTTTCTACAAGAACACTTCTGAAAAAAGAGAAGTGCCTTCAGTGTTTCCACCAGGATTTTCTCCTCTGTTTGTTAGCATCATCTCTAAAAGAAGAGAGATGGATGGTTTATCCCACCCTTGTGTCATACTTTCAGCTTATTTATATAGTATATAGCCTCTGCATATTTAATAGGGAACCTCCCCTTGATGAGAGGAGAGATTTGTCCCGTTGTGATGCAGTAAACCTGCACATCTGGATGACCAATCTCCCTATGCTATGGTGATAGGAACTATTTTGAACGCCAATTAGCTGGTCGACAAAATATTCACCCATAGAGTTAGTTTAGTTTATATAAAGGGGGAGGGGTGAGGTGGCCCCCAAAGTATTGTTGATGCAGTGGATTACACTCGGGGGCAGGACACCTAGCTCCCGCCCTTCCACATGCAACAATGGAAACTCCCCTCTCACTTGTGGGACTGGTGAAGCTGGAGGGGAGAGTCTCTAGATAAGGGCTAGCTCCCTTTGATGTATCTTTTAGGCCCTAGTTTCTCCTACTGTTAACAAACAAAATGGAAAAAAAAGGGGGGGATGAAAAGAGAGAGAGAGAGATGCTGAAAATAGAACCTAAGCCTAAAAAACAAAAAAAGGTGATACACCAGAAAAGTTTGATCGACTCAAGCCTGAAACATACACTTTTCACCAAGAAGAAGCGCCCATACACTTCATCTGATGTGGGAAAACTCTTCTGTGTCAGTGAGTCAGGGGTCCATGGAGATACAGAGAGGAAGGAACTATCAAAGGTGTTTTGAGACACACTTTGACAGCCTATTCACATGCACCTATATTCCTACTGTAGACACTTCTGGCAAACCTACAAAAAAGGAGACTCACAATGCACTAGACATGCTATAATCGATCTGTGAAACGCATGAAAGATAATGACTTAACACAAAAGAAAGCATAGACATATACTTTAAAGTGCAAGTCCAGATGGAGGTAAAAATGCTAAGTCTTGATTGAAGGTAAAATCTGGCAGAGTTCTGCCTTACAAGCCTGAGAGATTTTGGGGTAGAGTTTTGCCTTAAGGCCGAGAGAATGGATCCATTTCAAATGAGATTTTTTACAATATATAGAGGAAGAAAAGAGGCCTTTTGGTGCCCTTTTTACAAATGCCCCATGTGCATTCTGATCATTGGGAAGAGCAAGCCGCTTAAACATCATATGATAAATTATGGGCCACATCGATTGTCTACTTACAAGACCGCTCCTTCAAGGCAATTACACAGCTTGTCTACTCATTAATGCAAAATGAAGAAAATGGGTCCAGCTGCTAGCTATTTGCACCTCCCAATGATCAATTTGCATACACTATATCACCTGCTAGAGTAACTCCCTGAGTTGACACCTTCACCACTTGGATGCTTTTTCTATTTTTGCACTTGGTCTTTCTAGTTTCTCTCTTTCTCGCTTTTGCTAGTGGGTCACTGCATTCTTTGGGCTCTTCCTGCTTGCCTTGGCCACTTTTTGCTAATTTTCAAATAAGTGACATGTGGCGCATTTTACTACGAAATGGGAAGGACATGTGGCAGCATCTGCTTGACTCATGGAAGCTTTAGGCACCATTTGAAGGTCCTACAGAAGAGGACATGTGTCAGCTTCTGCTCTCTTTAGCAATTCATTTGGGGGCCACCACAGTTCTCTTGGGACAAAAGGGAGAGACCGCAAATGTAGACACCTGTTGACTTTCGCCGAGCCTTACAAGGAATACATGGCGCTTTCTACTTCTTTTAGAAAAGCATGTTAAAGCCTTCCATGGTTGCCACTTGGCACCCTCCGTACTCTGGCTTTCCTGGTGTAAAATTGATGTTCACGGGCCCATCACAGTTTGAAAACCAACGGCTAGTCTATCTTCTTAAAGTTGATGGCTTCTGGGACGTCACCGTCCTTGGCAAATTCCTTCAGGCCTTTTCCTTCAGCTTTTTGCTTCGGCCTTTTCCTCGCGGGCTTTTTCTGTGGGCTTTTTTCCTGCGGGCTTTCTTGCTTTGGACTTTTTACTGCGGACAAAAAGTCTGCAAGAATTGCCTTGTGACTTTGCCTTCAGAAATTTCCTCTCGGGATTTTTGCTCGCGATTTCCCCAAATTCCTTCGGACTTTTTGTCTGAAGGAAATCCTTCAGACAAAACTCTGAAAGAATTCATGACTTTGCCTTAACAAAATTCCAAAAGATCTTAGCCGCTTCTTTGTGGCCTCTTTGAAGTGCTCCCTGCCCTCCGCAAGGGCTCTTGAACCCATAAATGCCCTCCGCAAGGGCACTTGTCCTTCGAGAGGCTTGAACTTGCATTTGAACCGCTCCTTTGAGCCAATCCATTGACCCAGTTCAATGGTTCAAGTGGTCGTTGAACCAAGGCGTTGAATTGAGTGCATTGAACCATTTGAAAAGAGCCGAGCCTTTGAACTTTGCTGATGAACTTTGCGTTGAACTTTGTTGATGAATCGACTGAGTGAACCAAGTGATTGAACCATCCAATTGAACCGAAACATTGAACCAAGGCATTGAACCAACACGTTGAACCAAGCTGATGAACTGTTTGATTGAACCAAAGCGACGAACCTGTCAATTAAACTAAGGCTTTGAACTGAAGCGATGAACTTGCCAATTGAACCAAGGCATTGAACTGGTTCAACAGTTCAACGGTTCAAAGGTGCTAACTCTTGGAAAGATTATGTCGTTGAACCACTCTTCCAACCTTAAGAAAAAGTGTCTTTGAACCATTTTAGCTCCCTTTCCTTATAAATTTCTTCAGACAAGAGTTTGAAAAAGCTTTGTAAAACCTTGCACTCTCTGAACTGGTTTTTCATCTGCCGAAAGACTGCCTGTAGAGTTTGTAGAAGTCCTTGTGAAGTCCATAGAAAATCTGTAGAGTCCATAGAAATTGAAAGACTTGTGCATAATCAAAAGTACTGGCTCAGAACAGCATAAAAAAGAAGGGGGACTAATTTTTTGGCTTGTTGGGCAAAAAATGGTCAACAAATTGGCAAATCCCAGGGGAAGCATGCCTGTTATGCTTAGAGACCAGTTGCCTTGTAGTCCATTAGGCACAGAGTCAGTATGCAGCCTTGAAGGAAGGTTAGCAACAGCCCCAAAAGATCCAAGAATCAATCATGAGCCTTTTACCCGAGACAAAAGGGAAAACACACACAAGACTAAAAACACTACCTATGCAAACTGCACTTAGGGAAAGCAGGAAAAGAAACTAAAAACAAACTACTATGTACAATTAACCAAGTACATTTGCTTCCCTCCTGGATCAAAGGAAAAATTTCTTAAGTCCCCTTCTTGGCAAGAAGACTTATGGTGCCAGACAAGTGGCTGAATGAAATGGAGAGTTGGTGACCCGCTCCTCTTGCCTGTCACCTAAATTGGGTTGCATCTGAGTGGATCATATTCAAACATGTTTCCAACATATACGTACTCTATTTGTTCTTGAAAGCTTGCCTCTTGTTGGTTCTTCATGCTGGTGTATCTCATCAAGAAAACAATGGATGTTGGCTTATCACCATAAGCCCTTTGATGTGCATAATCCCTTTGCAGTGCATCATGAATTGGCTTGTTTTCTTCTGCCTCATGCTCGAGTTCCATGGTATGACCATTCTCCTTAATGACTTCAAAGAAAGTATCTTCAGATTCACCAACCTCTTGAAAGGATAAATCTGAAAGCCTGCAGCCCCTTTGCATACTTATTTGAGTTCCAATGATGCCTTTTCCACCCCTATCCAGCCCATGGCCCCCTTGAAGAATAGTGCAGCCTACCCCAATGAATTCAAACGAATCATTCAAAACGTGAACAAGAGATTATCCATGCTCCTCCATGACATCCAAGGTGATCTCCTCCTCATCCGCACTCATGAATTTTCCCTGATCAGTCATGAACTGAGCATACTCCTCTTCACTTGCTTCCTTCAAGACAAGCTCCTCCTCGAGAATGAGGGAAATGGAAGGCTAATGGACGAACTCATGTGGAAGAGGAGGCAGTCCTTGAACTAGAATCAAATGATTCTCCTCTTTCCATTTGGCTAGCACTTCATCTATATCAGACATGGCCTGATAGCTCTCTTGGAGGTGTGTAGATGGAGTGTGTTCAGACATAGAATCTGCTATTTGGTCTGAAACATCCACCACACGTTGGCTGAGGAAACTCGCTCTAGACTCCAACTCTGCAATCCGCCTGTCTATATCTTCCTAGAAGAGCCTTTCTTGGCAGTCACAATCATCATCGGGAGCAGGTGCAGCCTCATCTTCTTCAAGGGTTAGAGCAAAACCTTTCTCCTCCTCTTCCTTTCTAGCCCAAGATTCCACTGTTTGCTTCCAACTCATGACCTTGGGATTGGAATTTTTCCCCTGTGAACAAGGAGTAACTTTATCCTCTTCAAGGTCCTAGACTGGTTCATGATGTTCCTTCTTTCAGCTTGGAATTTGGAGATCATGTTGAAAGACTTGAGGTTGGGGAAGATTTGGGAGGGTCTGCTCATGCACAGGAAGAGCTATCTGAAAAGAGGCATGCTGAAAAGTGTTAGGTTGTGGAGCTAAAAGCTTCACTAATGCAAACAGGAGAGGAGGTTGCTGAGGGTTGCTGAGTTGCAGAGCAACCGGCGTCGGTCTGATCAGCCGACATCGACAGGATTGTGAAGAGAAGCAACCGACGACGGTCAGGGATCGGCCAGCGCCGGTCACCTCCAGGTAGACAGGGACCGACGTCGGTCGCCTGTGTGGTTCGGACTACGGATGTTACGGGCAATTAGCTAACGAACCAAGTGTTTGCATGATTAGAGCTAATTATAGACTCATAGCTACGGATCTAATTATTGTAATTAGATGTCTAATTATTGTTTGGATGAGATCTATATAATAGACTCATAGTTGTATTGGAAACTTGTTCTAGTTTGAGTTGAGCAAAGTTAGCTCCTTCTGTGTGTGAGGTGAGCAAGGGTGTTCCTCCTCGTTCCATAGCAGTACCAAGGTGGGTGCTGGATTGGAGAGTCAGCTGGATTCTTCAGGTATGTATGATCTTGGTCATCAGGTGAGCATGGCCCTTATAGGAGATCTACATGGTAAGTAAGATCATTGATCTGCAGGTGTGTGTGTGTGCAAGGTCAAGGTTCACAGGTGTGCAGAACCATTATTGATCTGTAAGTTAGAGATCAGATAGGACAGCAACACAACAAGGAGCAGAATCAGGCAAGATCTACTTGGAGTACGGTGTGTACTCATTGGTATGTACGTGGAGTACATGGAGAGCTAAGAGGAAGGCAAGGCAGTTCCTTCCATAAGTATGGTCTGTTGAATTGCAGGTTGTTGCAGGTTCATGGGAGATCTACTTGAAGTACTTTGAGTACTTGTGGAGTGCGTGGAGCACTTGTGGAGTGCGTGGAGCACAGGTGTGAGGTGAACACCAACTCTGTGTTTGAGTTGGGTGTTGGGACCTAAGAGAGAGAGCTTTGAGGAGAGAATTACTATTCACTTGAGGTGTGGGAAGCCTCTGAAGAGGTGGTGGAGAAGAAGTGGCATCTTCTTTATTGTATTCTTTTCTGTAAGAGTTATTAATACAAGTTGTGTATTGTCTCTCATATTCTGTGTTATTCTGAATTCTAGTTACTTGTTGATTCTGGTTAATTCCGCATATTAAGTTGCTTGGTTTGGTAATCAATTGTGTGCTTCCGGTGTTTCGTATCCTGACAAGTGGTATCAGAGCATGTTTGTTGTTCTAGGTGCCTGACAAAAAGTTAGGTGCACAGAATTAAAGGCAAAATCGATTGATGCATCGGATGAGCCAGAATGAGCAAGTGCCATCTGATAGAAAGAATTTAGCACACAAGAGGGAGTTTTCTCTGGAATAAAAGGGGGCACACAACGCTCATCAAAATCAGGTTGGGAAAAGGAAACAAGGGATCCTTTTAAAACCTCATGAGAAAAAGGGGGCAGACCTTGGGCCAAAATCACTTAATTTTCATCTCTCCACTTTACCAACACTTCATCAATATTGAAAATAGCTTGAGGATTGGTAGAAGGGGTATCTTTTGGCACAGTCTCCTCTACAAGGTCTGAAAGCTCCATCTCTCTTTCTCTAAGCAGTCTCATCTTAGCTTCTAATTTCTCAATCCGCTTAGACAGATTATCCTCATTTTGTCTCTCTTGTAGCTCATAGGAATCATCATAGAGATGGGGAGTGCATGAAGGTTGCCATGAAATGCAAGAAGCTTTCTGAGGAAGGGTGGGAGGGACTTGAAAAGGACTAACCTCATTCTGTACCTCACACTCTTGAGCGATGTCTTTCTCCTCCTTGCTGTTCCATGACTCAACCACTTTATTCCAGCTCAAGACATCAGGACTGGGCATCTCCTTTTGGGGTGATGGGGCCACAATGTGAGAGGGTGGTGAGGGTTTAGATTCCACTTCCCTTGCTGCCAAAATAAACTACTGCATTTAAAGATTTGCCAATTTGATCTGTCTATCAAGATTAGCCTTAAACACCAGATTTACCATTTCGGAACTCTCCTCAACATGATTGGGAAAAGGACTTTGACAGGGTTGACTTGGCTCATAAGCAGGGGCTATGTATGACTAATATGATACTTGGGGCAGCGAGTATGTAGGTTGATAAACTTGGTAAGGCTGCCTCTCATGAATACTCAGCTTCTCTTCCAAAGATGCAATCAAACCACTCACATCCAGCATCTCACTAGTAAGCCTTTGCCAATTGGCTCTTTCAATAGGAATCCATTCCCTCTTAACCAGATTTAGTGCATTTCTCACTTGATGGATGACATGATCAAGAATTTCTTGGCCACATCCCTTTTTGGTGTCGAGCTCTATTACATACTTTTTGTATCCCAGCAGTGCTCGTTTGAAGGTGGAAACGGGTTGATTGGCAAAGAGACTGGGTTGAGTAGGAGAAGTGACACATTGAGAAGATTGGGCATAAGGCTGATATAGCTCATGACAAGGCTGAGACTGGTCATATTGGACCTGATAAGGATCAACATAAGGCTAGTAAGGATCATAGCCAGGCTGGCCAAGGAAAACAGGGTCCATGGCTCTGAATGATGGAATTATAGATACCAAAATGTTGTTTCTTGATGGCACCAAAACTGCTTAACCAATTGATTTAACTCAGAGTTGCCATTGGTGTTGATGCAAAAGCCTCCAAAGGCTGGTTGGTTGAAGAACACACCAAAAATTCTTCAACTCTTTAGACAAAACTTGTCCTAATTGGTCCCATTAGGCGTGCCAAAAACTGTTGATGCAGTGGATTGCACCTAGGGGCAGAACGCTTAGCTCCCACCCTTCCACACGCAACAATGGAAACTCCCCTCGTCTATGGGACCGGCGAAGCTGGAGGGGAGAGTCTCTAAATAAGGGCTAGCTCCCTCTGATGTATCTTTTAGGCCCTAGTTTCTCCTACTGCTAACAAACAAAATGGAAAAAAAAAGGGGGGGATGAAAAGAGAGAGAGAGAGAGAGAGAGAGAGAGAGAGAGAGAGAGAGAGAGAGAGATGTTGAAAATAGAACCTAAGCCTAAAAAATGAAAAAAAGTGATACACCAAAAAAGTTTGATCCACTCAGGCCTGAAACATACACTTCTCACCAAGAAGAAGCGCCCATACACTTCATCTGATGTGGGAAAACTCTTCTGTGTCAGTGAGTCAGGGATCTGTGGAGATACAGGGAAGAAGGAACTATCAAAGGTGTTTTGAGACACACTTTGACAGCCTATTCACATGCACCTACATTCCTGCTGCAGACACTTCTGGCAAACTTGCAGAAAAGGAGACTTCACAATGCACTAGACATGCTGTAATCAATCTGTGAAAAGCATGAAAGACAATGACTTAACACAAAAGAAAACACAGAAATATACTTTAAAGTGCAAGTCCAGATGGAGGTAAAAATGCTAAGTCTTGATTGAAGGTAAAATTTGGTAGAGTTCTGCGTTACAAGCCTGAGAGATTTTGGGGTAGAGTTTTGCCTTAAGGCCGAGAGAATGGATCCATTTCAAATGAGAATTTTTACAATATATAGAGGAAGAAAAGAGGCCTTTTGGCACCCTTTTTACAAATGGCCCATGTGCATTCTGATCATTGGGAAGAGCAAGCCGCTTAAACATCATATGAGAAATTATGGGTTGCATCGATTGTCTGCTTACAAGACCACTCCTTCAAGGTGATTACACGGCTTGTCTGCTCATTAATGCAAAATGAAGAAAATGGGTCCAGCTGTTAGCCATTTGCGCCTCCCAATGATCAATTTGCATACATTGTATCACCTGCTGGAGTAACTCCCTGAGTTGACACCTTCGCCACTTGGATGCTTTGTCTGTTTTTGCACTTGGTCTTTCTGGGTTCTCTCTTTTTGGCTTCTGCTGGCGGGTCGTTGCATTCTTCAGGCTCTTCCTGCTTGCCTTGGCCACTTTTTGTTGATTTTTAAATAAGTGACACGTGGCATGTTCTGCTGCGAAATGGGTAGGACACGTGGCAGCATCCGCTTGACTCATGGAAGCTTTAGGCAACCTTTGAAGGTCCTACAGAAGAGGACATGTATCAGCTTCCACTCTCTTTAGCAATTCGTCTAGGGCCCACCACAATCTAACGAGACAAAAGGGAGAGACTGTGGATGTTGACACCTGTCAGTTTCTGTCGAGCCTTGCAGGGAATACGTGGTGCATTTCGCTTCTTTTAGAAAAGCATGTCAAAGCCTTCCATGGTTACCAATTGGAGCCCTCTGCGCTCTGGGTTTCCTGGTGTAAAATTGACGTTCACGGGCCCGTCACAGTTTGAAAACCAGCTAGTCTATCTTCTTAAAGTTGACGGCTTTCAGGACATCACCGTCTTTGGCAAATTCCTTCAGGCCTTTTCCTTCAGCTTTTTGCTTTGGCCTTTTCCCCATGGGCTTTTTTTGTGGACTTTTTTCTCATGAGCTTTCTTGCTTCAAGTTTTTTCCTGCGGACAAAGAGTCTGCAAGAATTGCCTTGTGACTTTGCCTTCGAAAATTTCCTCTCGGGTTTTTTGCTTGCAGTTTCCCTGAATTCCTTCGGACAAAAGTCTGAAAGAATTCATGACTTTTCCTTAACAAAATTTTGAAAGATCTTAGCTGCTTCTTTGTGGCCTCTTTGAAGTGCTCCCTGCCCTCCGTAAGGGCTCTTGAACCCAAAAATGCCATCCACAAGGGCACTTCTCCTTCGGGAGGCTTAAACTTGCGTTTGAACTGCTCCTTTGAACCAACTGTTGAACCAATCCATTAAACCGGTTCAATGGTTCAAGCGGTCGTTGAACCAAGGCGTTGAATCGTTTGAAAAGAGCTGAGCCTTTGAACTTTGCCGATGAACTTTGCGTTGAACTTTGCCGATGAACTGACTGAGTGAACCGAGTGATTGAACCATCCGATTGAAACAAAACATTGAACCAAGGTGTTGAACCAAGTCGATGAACCGTTTGATTGAACCAAAGCGACGAACTTGCCGATTGAACCAAGGCTTTGAACCGAAGCGATGAACTTGCTGATTGAACGGTTCAAAGGTGCTAACTCTTGGAAAGATTATGTCGTTAAACCACTCTTCCAACTTTAATAAAAAGTGTGTTTGAACCATTTTAGCTCTCTTTCCTTATGAATTTCTTCAGACAAGAGTCTGAAGAAGCTTTGTAAAACCTTGCACTCTCTGAATTGGTTCTTCATCTACTGAAAGACTGCTTGCAGAGTTTGTAGAAGTCCCTGTGAAGTCCATAAAAAATCTATAGAGTCCGTAGAAATTGCAAGACTCGTGCAAAATCAAAAGTACTGGCTCAGAACAACATAAAAAAGAAGGGGGACTAATTTTTTGGCCTGTTGGGCAAAAAATGGTCAACAAGTATATAGTTCCATATAGATAGATAAGGCCCCCCACCCCATAGATAGCCATATAGAGTTGAGTTTAATGGTCCCCCCAGTCCATATAAGTTGGATTGAGTTTAATGGGGGGCCTAGGCCATATGCCATATAAGTTGAGTTTAATGGGGACTTAGATTGATATAGGGTCACAGTCGATAGCCGATATAATAGATGGATGGATGATGGATGATGGGTGGATGGATGATGGATGATGGATGCATCCATGTATGTGTAGTGCCCTATATATAGATCCAATCCCCACAAACTATAGATAGAGATAGAGGGGGGGTGCCCTCTCTATAAACTAAAGTCTATCTAATTTTCCATTTATAAAGAGAGGGGAGCACAGATGACTTGAAATCTATGTTGATCCCCTATATATCTATTCTATATGGGCCCCCACTATCTTATCTATATATATCTCCCAAGCATCCCCTATCTATGTGTCAGGCACCTATATAAATTGGATTAGAGAAATGCCCCACCTAGTTGAGTGTTGTTGTGAGTGGTGAGAACCCTATCTCAGCTAAGTAGATAGCCCCAACGGCCTAGCCCCACACCCCTTAACCAAATAGATATATAAGGTCTAGGGGCTCTATGTCAATCTCGATCTCTATATATCTATCTATAGCCAAAGCCAAAGAAACTCTATCTCTATCTATATGGGGTTGGAAGGTGGATGCATCCGGTCTAGTGAGTGTATGTGGTGGAAGATGGATGCATCATTCAATTCATATTACATAGATAGAGAGATGATTTTTGTTTGAACTATATGATAATTCATGCATCATGCAATAGCAATAACTGGCAGTCTATTCTCTTCATCGATCGGGGCCTCTATATCTCAACTATCTATCCATCTTGACTTGATGTGAACATTAAAATATGTCAGGGTTAGGGGCCCAAGAAGAATACCCCTGATCATGAGGTCCTCATGATTGGATAGGGGGTTTATCTCATGACCTGCCCTAGACATAGTTGAGCTGAAATCATATTGGAGATCAAACTAGGGCCCCCAACTAGATGGGGCCCGTAGCCCAGTAATAAGTTGAGCCACTCTGAGGTGGAGGTGTCCATTGATCGGTAGAGGTGGGTTGGGTGCTTAGAGATAACTCAATCGATGCCCCAATTATGTCTATGGATAGGGGCCCAACTCTAGAAGATAGGGGCCAAATCTAGATCTATATATAAGCAGTCGATTGCCCTCCATAGAACTCTAGGGGCAGTTGAGTGCCAACGCCACCTCTCCCCTCTCCTGTTGGGCCGAACTCCATGCCCTCAACCCCTCGGGGCATCATCATATATATATGTATAGGGTGAGAGTAGTATGTATAGAGTTTCATTGGCATGATATATATTCACTATGGATTAGATAGAGGTGGGTGGCACAGATCTATATCTATATCTAGGGGAGCAAGCTTGCCCCAAATATAGATATTCAACCTTCACTCTGCCCAAATAAATATATAGGCGACCATCTAGAGTGCCTATCTCTCTATCTCTCGAGTGCCATATAGATATAGGGCTTCGTATCACATCTATTTATGAAGTCAAAATACGAGTATTCAATATTCACTCATCATATCACGTCTATAGTCTAGTCTAAAGTTGTCAAGTTCTAATATAAGGGGATCAGAATACCCCCTCCCCATATATTTAAGTGTTCATACTCATCATATAGAGTTCAATGGGCCCAGATAGAAGACATATAGGCACTCCTACCCCCTCCCCATTTATAGAACTATAACTAGTAGTCTTTAGTTCCCCAAAAAACTATAACTGTCGTTCGACTAGGATATACGAATAGGCTATACTATAGAATCGGTAGTTGGTAGTCGGCACCCTATAGATATATCTAGATGAGATGGCAATGCTAGGGCTCGACTCCTAGTGGAGAGCACCCTATGTTGTCACTTTGAGAATAGAAAGAACTTTGGATTCTAGCATAATCGTGCATAGCTCTCCCTCTCTTGACACCCAGATGGATCGTATTGAAACTCAAGCTTGACTAGATGATCGATCTCGAGGACACTGCATCGACTGAGATAATGTATAAACCCTTCCCCCTTCCCCCTTCCCTTAGTGTGTTGTGTTGTTCATACCCATAATGCAAGGAGGTGTTTTGTCCCCCCAGAGAGAGCATGGTTAGATATGGATCTACATAAATGTCGTATCTATACATAATGGCCACCCTTATCTATAAAGACTTTGTCGGTGTCCCATATCTATATAGACTTCGTTACTATAACGATATGGGCCAAGATATACATCGATAGATGGGCATCGAGAGAGTGGATCTAGATCTTAATCTTAAAAGTAGAGGGGATAGATCCCATCATCCAATGGTAGGATATAGATGGACGCGATATGGCCCCCTCTCTCTATAGGCCATCCGATCATTCTATTCATGTAGTCACTCCACCTCTACTACCTGTTGACCATTTTTGGTCCAACAGGCCAAAATCGGTCCCCTTCCTTCCCTATTGTCCTGAGCTAGTTTCATTTTTTGATTTTGCACAAGTCTAGAATTTTCTATGGACTCCATAGGATTTTCTATGGATTCCACAAGAATTTCTACGAACTCTGGAAGTCCATTTCTACGGACTCTGCAGGTATGTTTTCTATAGACTCTGTAGAGAATAAATGGGTTCCCAACACTTAGGTACAAAATGGACAAGTGCTTGTTTCAAGAGTCTGGTTCAGTCAGTTTGATTCAAGTGCCTGGTTCATCATTTTGCTTCAATGGCTTGTTTCAATGGCTCAGTTCAACAGTCGGTTCAATACCTTCGTTCAATGTTTGATTCAATGAGTTGTTTCAAAGAGACGAGTCCCCGACACTTGGCGCAAAAGGGACCATTTCAAGTGCCCTTGCAGAGGGTAGTTTTGGACTCAAGAGCCCTTGTGGAGGGTAGGGAACACTTTCAAGGAGGCCACAGAGAAAAGCCAAAAAGGTAAGTTTCCTTCGGACTTTCGTTTAAGGCAAAGGAGGCACCCTTCGAAAGGGTCATTTTCAACTCTCCCGAGGGACACTTTTGAAGGCAATTGAAAGACAAGGATGAAGAATAATTTCTTCGAACTTTTGTCTGAAGGAATTCCTTCAGATAAAAAGTCTGAAGAAATTTGGAAGGGCTACGAACAAAGATCCCGCTGAATGAACAAGTAAAAAGACCAAGGCAAAGGTGAGAATAATTTCTTCGGACTTTTTGTCTGAAGGAATTCCTTCGAACAAAAAGCCCAAAGAAATTCAGAGGAAAAGCCTGAGGAAATTTCGAAGGGTCAAAGGCAAGTGCTCAAAATAATTCTTACAGACTTTTTGTCTGCGGGAAATGTCCGCAGGGAATTAGCCAAAGAGAAAAAGGCCGCTGAAGGACCCCAAAGGGCAGGTGCCCTTGCGGGGGACTCTCGATTGCTGAACGAGTGCCACTTCTCCAAAGTTGAAGGGACACCTCCCCTTCAGGAGGATCTAAAGCAAAGCCCGAAGGTAAGGGAGTGACAAAAGGCCAAAGAGAAAAGATCGCAGGAATTGCCAAGGATGGTGACGTCTCCGAAGTCGTCAACTTCAAGGAAATAGACTAGCCATTATTTTTCAAATGGTGACGGGCCAGTGAATGTCATTTTTATAGCAGAGAAATAGCTGTTTGATCTTTGAATTCTTGAGCCCAGAGAACAAAGAGACAGAAGCCATCAAATAGCAAAACCAGGAAGACAACGTTGGAAAAGGACAAAAGTTGAGAATGAACTCGGCAACTTGCTAATAAAAGAGCCCAAGGAGTTAGAAGAGACAAGGCAAGGAAAAGACAAAAGAGCCAAGTGTAGAAACAGATAAAACAATCCAAGTGGCAAAGGAAGGCCTCGACTCAAGGAGTTATTCCAGTGGTTGGAACAGTGCTTGCCAAGTGGTCATAAATGGGATGCAAACAATGAATGGCGTGACACATTTTTTCTCCATTTTGCATTTATGAGTAGACAAACCATGTGGATGCCTTCAAGGAGCAGTCTTGGTTATGGAGAAATGGCGCCGCCTATGTTTTTAAATGCTTGAACTCAGAATCAGAACTAACACAACATTTATATTTTAGCAGCTTCCTCTTCCCAATGCCTTTGGGATGCACATGGGCCACTTGTCAAAGGGCACCAAAAGTCTTTTTCAAAGAAGGAACTATTGTTCCCTCTTCTCTATATATATTGTAACTTCTCATTTTAAGAGGATCTATCTTTCTCATTGTAAGGCGAAGCCCTGGCAATTTTTCACTTGGAATCAATAAAGAACGCATTTTTACCTCTATTCTAGTTAGATATCTTTGAATGTGTCTGAGTGTTAAGTCTTGTGTTCAGTCATTGCTTCCTAATGCTTTCAAAAGGTTGACACCAATGCATCTAGTATCTACAAGGCGCCATTCCTTCAGGTGATAAGAAGAGTTGTACCTAGAGTGCAGAGGCAGAAGGAGATTACTAGACAGTGTGCTTTTCTTATAGTGCCTATGGTAAGTCCTTTTTTTCTGTGTGTTCCATTAAAGCCTCCCTGTTAAGCTTCCTGCAGCCTGTTCTTTTTACCAGTTAAAGTGTACGTATGTGTTTTTATGGTTCAAAGTGTAAGTGTGAGTAGGTCGAATTTATTTGGTGCATCACCCTCTTAGATTAGGTTTTGTTTTCCTGTAATCCTTCTCCCTTAGCACTTATTGAAATAACTCAATTGCATCAAAGGGAGCTAGCCCTTATCTAGAGACTCTCCCCCCAATTTTGCCTTGCCCACAGGCAAGAGGGGAGTTTTCATTGTTGTGTGTGGAAGGCAGAAGCTCAGCCTCCCGCCCAGGGTGCAATCCACTGCATCAACACTACCTATATATAGGGATTGGATGGAATTCTAGCAGTGCGATGGATAGTCATCTAGCAATCATATAGATAGGGCCTCCTTGCTATTTCTATATAGATCAAGGGTTTCGATCTATCTATTGAGAAAGACCATACCATATATAGATTCTCATGAAATCTTATAGGTAATTGATCCAATAATTGAGAAATGTCCAATCCTCCTGCTCTATTCGGCATAAGCTATATGGCTGGTTGAACCTGTATCACAACATTCGTGTTTGTCCCATGTGGTCGCCAATTGGTCTGCCTTCTCCCGAACCCAAGGAACATCTATCTCTATGTGTGGCCATCGATCAATGGATCTCTGAAAGCCGATTATCTTTCTCCTCCACAACTTACTGGAGCAGGAGCATCTCCTTAGCCCAATATCTATCAGGAAGGGAAAAAGGACCTAGGGACTTCTAAGTGTTATGTTGAATTAAGATTTATCTATGTATGGGGCGAGGGCCTATCTATCTATATGGGCATTAGCCTATAGAATGATTTTGGCACTCCCAGATAGAATTAAAGTTTGGCCATCTCTATGATCTATATAGGGAGGGGGGCTATATATATCAATATATCTGGGAGGGCCTATCTATCTATATGGGTGTTAGCCTATAGAATGATTTGGGCACTCCCAAATAAAACTATAGGCTCCCCTATAGATCCCATATATAGTTATATATAGAGGGGGGAGGGGATGAGGGGTGAGTGGATATCTAACTATATGGGTGCAGTATGTATATAGTTTTATTGGCACTCCCAGCCTATATATATTACTTACCCTATATATATATATATATATATATATATATATATATATATATATATATATATATATATATATATATATATATATATATATATATATAGACCGGACGAGGGGTGAGCGGATATCTAACTATATGGGCGTAGTATGTATATAGTTAGATAGATAGATAGTGGCACTCCCAAATAGATATATAGGCTCCCTATATATCCCATATATATATAGAGGGTGCCCCTATCCATATACCCCTATATCTATATCTCTATTCAAACTAAGAGTGGGGGTGATTGACTAAGGGCCCAAGTGACTTATGCGCTCTTATTCCTGATATGACTATTTAATCCATAATTCGCACTCCTGATCTGATGAGATATGGCTCGTTAGAGTCCTTTTAATCTGCTTTTACCTCACACTAGGGGCCAAGTAACTCTATAACTATATAGATATATGGGGGAGGATGGCAAAAAGAATCGTGCACTACAGAGACGCAACTGACCCTGTGGTTGATCGACACGGCATTGAAGAGACTCAATTGATCGATCAACTATCTTGGTAATGGTAGTTCCCAATACCATACCGGCCCTAACACTGGACCATCACAACTCTATGGTATCAGGTGGGTGGATCCCCCTTCAGTGGATTGGAAACTACAACTATTCGATCCACTAAGATCCTCTTTCAATCTCTCTATAAAGGCAACTACATTCCATTGTCCATAATTTCCTATCGAAGATGAGTGGGGAGTAGAATAATTGAGTGTGGTTAGAATGAGGAATAGATGCGACGAGATGCTCAGATGTGGATGTATGCTCACCAGCCCAAGTGCAGATCTGAATCACTCTATTGGAAGGGATGTAGATGTATGGTATGTTCCAAATCGAATGAAACAATTTGCTCTACCAAAAAGGATGTATGCTCATTTTATAGACTATAGTTCCCTACTTTCTGAGGCTGGAATGTATCTATATGATTCAGCTTCTCATTGGAGACAACCTGCGCCCTATCCCTAGATATAGTTGGGGCCAATGCCAATGCCAAAGAAACTTTATCTCTATCTCTAACTCTAATGGGGATGGGGGTTCTCTAGCTTGATGGAGAATGAATCATAATCAAGAAATATTCTCTCGTGAATAATTAGGTGGGGCTCCCCTACTCAAATCACTTCATCTCATCTAATTCAAAGAGTGGGCGATCCCTTACCTATGTTGATATTGCCCTATCTATATATGGATTGGGCACAGGCAATTGTGAAGTTCCATGATGCCTAGATCAAAGCTCGAGTATGTCATTGAAGCAACGAGACCAAGCACTCGAGGAGTGGCGGATATGAATTTCTTCAATTCAAAGCACTGGAGCTACTATAATATAGTGGAGTTCGAGGGATGGATAGGAAGCTAGCAGAGTGTTGATAGGTCCTAACACTTATAGATGTCTATTTATTCAATCTGTTTGTGATTCCCTCTTCTCAGTTCTTAGTATGCCTACTTCACGTTAGAGGAGGGGGCCTATCTCTATCTAGTGCTCACTTTGTGAGAGGGTCTCAACCCTGGGGGATAATAATGGGGAGGGCCCTATCTTTATTTGGTGCTCTGATTCACTCCATACCTATAGACAAAATTCATGAGGTTCCAATTCGAGGGGTTCTCAGATCAACATGCAAGTAGGCAACTTTGCTAACGGAATATCACTATAGGTATCCATGGGCACCAAGGGCTTGAACTATTAAGAAAACTATTAAATGCCTCTAGGCTCAGGGTAATCGGGTCCTACTAGTTGTTGAACTATGATTGATGGGACAAATGGGAAAGTCTTCAATAGATGGAGAGGGCACAACTTATCGATCAAAGCATATTGATCAAATTAACCATGACTACTTAAACCAACCAAGAACTCGACAAATGACCCTAGAACCTTAGGAGAACTTTCTTCTTCTATGTGACATGCCTAATCCTACAACAATTGGTTCTTGATTCATAGATCTAGGGTTTGGGACTCCTCAGTTCCTTAGTCATCTCCTGCACCCATCCTGAAACACCTAGCTCACTGCATAAATATCTAATTGGTAGATATATAGATAGATAGGGCATGACCCACACATAAGAGCCGGTCAGTGCTTTCATGAATCATCCATTTCCTTTCAATATTAGGGAGCTAGACTAGTGAGCGCTAGACCAGTGAGCTCTAGAAGCCATTACGCAGTGTCCATACCTGCCTCATTCAACCACATGCTTCACTACATATGTGTGCTCATCGATTGAGCCATCGAGTGTCGCTCCTAATCAGTACACATCCTTCTATCCAATAGATGTGATATGATTAAGGACTGGTCTCATCCATCACACCAGATCGAGATGAACCAGGTTTGGGCTACACCTATGGAATTTAGGTTGGACCTCAAATTTGCATCACATCTATATAGAGAGCCTTTCTTCTCTCAAGAGAAATGTCACCCGAAGAATCACATGTGCATCCAACCTAACCTATAATCTACCTATGACTATTGCTGGGATAAGCCGAAAGAGTGTGGAGAGAGGGGAACTAAACGATGTTGAGTAGCATCTCAAAATAGTTTCTTTGACTCCTGCTATGCGTCCCTCTCCATCTATGTCGATCGCTAACTGTTCTTCAAGAATCGATGGATGGACGAACCATTGATGAGGGATCCTACCACTTCCCAATCTAAATGAATAGGTAATGGCAAACTGCCCTTGCTGAAAAGCTCAATAATGACTAATTACTAGTTACTAATTATTAATTACTTGTCTTGATGTGAGCAAAGAACCCAGTATCATGTCTCTTCCACTCTGCCTAATGAAGCAGATTGGAACCTCAGAGTATGGAATGGATGACAGCGAGATCGAGTGGTGAGCCGAAGTTGTCATAGAGACACCCATGACATAATTCAATGCCCTATAATCTAATCTGTGGAATTCTAAACAGACAGGGACTGACACCATATATATTCTATCAATCACCAACTAATCAGTCCCCATTGATCGACAACTAGCCATGGAGTGAAGATTGAGATTGACGAAGATGAATAACTCTAGATTCATGTTTAGGATGGACTGGTTTCAATCATCACCAGTTGTTATTGACATTCCTCTCCTATCTCCACCTCATGAATCATATTATGTATATGTATCTAATAGATCGACAATAGACTTCGACCCAGGGAGTGGGTGGGAAAAGGTGTGGGTTGTTTCCTCGATGGGAAAGGGGTCGATCACTCACTGTGGTGGGGTGATGATGCACTGAGGGGCACATCCCTTAGTCTTAGTACATGCAACCCCTCAACCCTGATAGTCGAGGGAAGTCCTTTTGTTCCAATCTCCAATCCCACCCTATCTATCACTATAGGAGGTTGGGCCAAAAAAATCTATATAGTCGGTCAAGCGCATAAAGGAAATTATCAGTCGAGCCCCAAATATCTATATGGGTCGATTAATGTTAATGATGCACCTTAAATCCTATCCCATATGTCCTTTGTTCCAATATCCAATCCCCAATCCCACCCTATCTATCTATATGGGAGGTTGGGGTCAATCGAGGTGATCGTAACGTGATTGATGAGGCAACAATCACCCCTTTTATTGATGACAATCAATGACCGCGATCGAGTGCTCTGCTCTCATTGATTACAACCCATTCATGCCCCTCGACCCTTGGGATACCTATCATATTGTAGAAAGCTCTGATAGAGATGATTCTCGATTATCCCCCTATAGATTCGATGGGGGTCGGGTCAAGTACCAAAGAATTGGAAGAGAGTAGGCTACCATGGAGGATTGGAAGAGGCTACTGCTATGCAATGGAATGGGTGGAATAGAGGAGGTAGGTCGGTCGTTCACTACATCTGACCCAACCTCCCATATAGATAGATAGGGGTCATGGGATGTAGTCCATCACATACATCAGATGATATCATATTACGTTTACAATAGGACACTCCCCTCGACTGAATGGACTAGCATGAGTGGTGAATAATGAGGATAGCCATATCCCATATCTATATACAAGAAGGGTGCCAACCTGACCCTGACTATATATAACTATAACCACCCTACGTAGTTGGAGCGATCCTGTCCCAAATAGATAATGGAAGCCGTCGAAGTAGACCAACCAATATATAGATAGTGAAGGTTGGTGTCTGCAAGATTTCACCTGGAAATCTTGGAGTACCCCTTTAAAAAAAATTGATCTTTTTGACTTGTGTTAATTGTGGGTCATGTTATCACTTTCTCGATTAGTTTTTTTTTTTTTGGTTTTACTTTAATCCTTTTATTTGCGGGCTTGCTCAAAATTTTCTCCAGGAAGTCATAAAAGATACTCGGGTCAAATTTGCTAAATATCCACAGGGATGAAATCACTCATATCATTAAAAAAAAAAGCCAAAAGCTCATTCATTCATCTTAGACCCAAGTGGGTTTCCTAAGACGCTTTACTTGTTTTAATTGAGTAAAGTTGTCTAAAAGCCCCGCTTGTTATAACTCAAAGTAAATCGGGTATAAAAGGGAACTTCACTTCATTTCCTAAAATAAGCAAGCAAGCGAGGTTTTTAGTCATCCAAGCCCGCAATATAAAGTAACGAGTTGAGAAAATAAAAGATTCATTCCAAGTCATCTCCACGTCACTTTGGAGCAACTCACCCTATAAAAGTTTTCATGGACTAGCTTATGGAGTAATTTTGAGCAAATTTCTTCTCATAATTTCTTCTTGCTTTCATGTATGTTTTTTTTTTTAGTTTTGTGTATTTTGCCATAATCTTTTTCCCCAATTTTGTGGAAACCCAAGCCCTAATCATTCTTTCCCATTATGGACAATTACCTCCATTGTTTGATCTTTTCTCTGCCTAGGGTTTTGAATGGCCATTACATCAACTGCATATCTGGTTTGTAATTTTCTAAAAATCATTTTATTTCCTTTGCCAAAAAAAAACTAGTCGATGTTTTTCTATCGCCGTTTCAATATAGATTGGGTGTGAGTGAAGTTGTGCTTAAATCTAGCTCCATTCATAGGCAATCTCAAGAAATTTATTGCTTCTAAAAACAACAAATGAGTCAAGCCTTCATCCCATTTCCAACATGCTAGCAATACCAAGGAGAAACACGCCATGCAAAGAAAATCAGATTTTTGAGGTTGCATTGCTTATTTCTTTTGTTTCCATTCATAAATTTTTAGGACTGCATTACTTCACTTCTTATCAAGTCCTTCCTCGTAAAACTTCCACAGTCCATAGCAAGAGCAAATCAGACATTTTTGCAGTTATTACTTATTCCTTGATTTAATAACTCGATGCATCCAAAAAGTCCTTTATTTTAAGATTGAAGTGTAAATCAGGATTAGCTTATGCGATTACTTCTTTTGTGAAGCAAGTGACTTTAAAAAGTCCTCAATACAAAGGAAAGCTTAACCAGAACTTTTTTAAGTCGTTACTTATTTCTCTTTTATAAAGTAAGTAATGCACCTCAAAAAGCCCTCAATACAAATGGAACTTTTTTAATTCATTACTTAAGCTCAACCAGAACTTTTTTAAGTCATTACTTATTTCCCTTTTATAAAGTAAGTGACTTTAAAAAGTCCTAAATACAAAGGAAAGCTTAACTGGAACTTTTTTAAGTCATTACTTATTTCTCTTTTATAAAGTAATGCACCCTCAAAAGTCCTCAATACAAAGAGAAAGCTTAAACGGAATTTCTATGACTCAAAATGAGTAAGGCAGCCCTCCAAATCCGTCATGCAAAGGCAAGTATACCAAAACAACTCTTTGTTCTCTCCCAGTTTAGCCCACTTCTCATTATGTGCACTGAAAGTTTACTTCAAATTTTCTACAGGAACATTTTAAGTTGTGCATATATTTATAGGAAAATTGTGGCAAATGTCTCACATACAAGAGATATCTTCAGAGACAGAAAAGACAGGAAGGTCAGGAGAAATAATTTTCTCACAAGAAGATCCCAGTCTTGTAACTGCAAAAGCTTCAAGAAAGAGAGGAAAAGAAAAATCTCAGGCAAAAGCATATTCAAGGAACCCAGTACAAGGGCTATCCAGTGGAATCATGTATAGTGTCCAAACTTGCTGAAATAAGTGATATTGATATGGGACGTGTCTGTAAGTGAACTAATTGACAGATCCAAGGCAACCCACAAGACACCCCTATGGTTAACAGTGGGATCATTCAAGCTGTAGCATTTCCAAGTACTACCCAATTGCCAGAGTTTGTCTTAGAGTGTGCCAAATTTTACATTCCTCTAACTAAAACATTCAAGGACATAACAAGTAATACAGTTATAAGGTTGGACACACAATTCTTCAGCTACTGTCTTAAAATTCCAACAAAATCCAAAGTACTTGATGTCAACATGCAAAGGGCCATTGATAGATGGGAAAGCAACACAACTGAATGTATAAGTATCATGAATAGAAGTTATCTAAAGAAATTTAAGCAGCCATCTAGATTCCCAAAGACCATTCAAAGATCAGATCTTGTGCAAGAAGTTGATGACATCAGCCAGTTGTTATGCAAAATAAATGGAGAAAGAAATGCAAAATTCTTCTACTCATAGATGTATTACTTCATCAAAACAATTGAGGTCAATAGAGCCAATGTAATGATCAGTTGGGCTGAAATAATAATAACATTGGTGAATAGCGCAAGAAGGTTAGACAGACACTTGATTTCAAAATGACTTCATATCTAGTATATGATGCAGCATCAGAAGGAATATTCTCCAAATTGGATAGGAGAGGGATGTTAGCAACAAAATAATGGAGAAAAAAATGCAAAATTCTTCTACTCATAGATGTATTACTTCATCAAAACAATTGAGGTCAATAGAGCCAATGCAATGATCAGTTGCGTTGAAATAATAATAAAATTGGTGACTAGCGCAAGGTTAGATAGACACTTGATTTCAAAATGACTTTATATCTAGTATATGATGCAGCCTCAGAAGGAATATTCTCCAAATTGGATAGGAGAGGGATGTTAGCAACAAACCCTATCTACGAGTATTACCCACATCTAGTATTGCCTGAATTCTTCAAGAAATACAAGACAGTAACTGATGGCTTCTTTTATGAAATCATTTGTAAGCTAAACAATGATATGAAAACAAGTAGAGTAAGCAAGGAGGCATTGGAGGTTGTCTCTCAATTTCGCTGCATCTTCATTCAATTTGTTGATTTCACTTACCTCAGGATTAGTGGTTTCTCAGGATCACCACTTAGGATACCAAGATACCCCAATGACAAATGGGTAATAATGGAATTATGCAGACAATTGGTAGAATTACATGACTTGCAATAATTCGCAAGCAAAGCAACACAAGGCAGCAGTTAACTTCCCCATCATAATTGATAATTATAATTGTCAGAGTATCCAAAAGGCCAAGAATGTCCAAACAGAAATGTTTCTTTATTATGAGCAGGAATACTTCCAAGCTAGGATGAACTTTGATCCTAAAGGGATTGCAAAAAAGATGATCTCTATAGAATGTATGCACATCCCCGCATTGGAGGACTTTTGGATGAACTACAGGAATGAATTTGAAGTTAGAAGGGACTTCAGCAGAATAACAGTACAACAAATTGTTAATTTTGGTTTGGCAAGGATACCTGAAAGTCTTCTTGATGATGGCCATGTGATACTTGATGCATACAATCAAATGGGAGGAGAGAAGGCCCCTCTACCAACCATTAAAGTTAGTTCCAAAATAATTGAAGAGAGAAATTCAATCGTCCTCATTAATACTTCAAATTGGTTGCAGGAAAAGGGACATTGTTTGGATGAGGCAATAATGCAGCAAATAAGGCAGGGGAGTTTCAGAAAGAGGAAACATGAAGGTGAGAGCAGTCGGAGACCAAAAAAAGTGCATAAAAATCTTGAGAAACAGGCGAGCGAGAATCTTCATCTGCTTCACAAGCATCGCCTTTTGAAAAAATTCCTTCTATATCAACTCATAGCACTTCAACATCCCCAGTAAACCCCACCTCATAAGCTTCACAAAAGATCACAATTATTCCACCTTTAAAGCCAACATCTTTCACTCTCCCTTCAGTAAAAGAAATAGATCCATCACCTCACCCTCCTTTCTCACCACCCAGATACTTACTTCCTCCTTCAGATACCATTTATTCATCTTTGGGGGATACTCATGCCCATAAAGAAGCAGTGGTGGAAAAGGCAACTAGAGTAGAAAGTGGTAGCAGGACTACTACAGATGAAGAGTTGAGGAAGCAGTTGATGGTGGAGAAAATGATAGAGTTTGAAAGGGTACTTTCTCTAGATGGTGCTGAAAGAAAAGGTTATGATATAGTGTTAACTTTTGATGCAACAGGGTCCAATCAAGATATGGTGGTACATGTTGACACTTCTCACCCCCCAAATAGTGACTTCTCATCTTGGTTGGCTTCACAAGTAGTTCCAGATGCTAGGGAAGTAATAAACTTGGAAGAGGAAGATCTACAGTTGCTCAAGATCCTTTGAGGAAGAGGTAAAAGGTCAAAAGCTACCAAAATGACTTCAAAGTTGATCATTGAACCTTCTGGTCAAGATTTTGCTCAAATGTCAACTCTAGTAGAGGAAAAACAAAAGGGAGAATTGACTGCAACAAACATAACAGTAACTAGGGTCCCTCTGGGAAAAGTTACTATTGAAGGACTAAAACAAGATACCCAGAATCTAATTGATGCACTCTTCTCCAAGCTGGGTAAGGAAAAAGTTGAAAAAGCTAAATTAAATGAGCAACTCTCCAAGCTATGTGAGATCATTGCAAAGGTTGCACAATATTCATCTTAGCCCGTGCTAGTAGAAGAGCAACTCAATGAGCACGTCATCAGAGAATTTGAAGACATAGGAAACAAAGCCAGGGATATTGATGAGTGGATAGAGAAGATCATTCAAAAAGCAATAGAGAAATACAAAGAAATCTCAGATAGCTTGGGTGATCTACAAAGTAAGTTTACTTAGTTGAGGGAGTTGATAGGGAAGATAGACAGTGAAAGTAGAATTGTTGAATGCCATTTGGAAACCCTAGTTGAAATAAATTCATTGCTTCAGAAAATATTGATTGAAGAACAAATTGTACCAAATAAATCAGTACAAAGGGGCAAGCAACTAAAAATAATCATGTCTTTCTGCACAAAAACTCTAAAAAACATTCTGGGTGAAATGCAGCTATGAGAAGAAGAGGTTGATAAAGTGATGGAGCAATTGGATAATTGTGTCTATTATGTTACAAGTTATACACTTGCCAAGGCTCCAACATCCCTTGAAGACTTTCTTCCACTTTTCCAGAAAATTATAGATGAAGTTGTCACTCCTTTTGCAATTCAATTGAGAAGTTGATTAAACTTCACAGTGATGTCAAGGAATTAGAACCCAGCTTGACAAAGGTAAACACATTCGGCAAGATCCTAGAAAGAGAGTTCCTAAGGTTTAAAATAGAGACTGAAGCTATTGCAAAGGTTGATGGAGGAGCGGTGCAATACATATTTGATAGGTACATCCAATACCAAAATAAGAACAAGATTAAGGCCATGCAACTGGATTAACTTTCTCTTCTTTCTTCTTCCTATTTTTATTTCCTTCTTCTCTCTGACAAAGTAATTAAGTAATTAAGTTGAGTTGTAAAAAACTTAAGTAATTGGTTTAAAATCCATTACTTCAAGTTGTTTGAAAAATTCAATTACTTGGAAATAGGTGGCAGACATGCAAAATGGAAGATTCTATTTTAAGTTGAAAATCATCCATGCCATACAATGAGGGAATTGTGGAGAAAGACTCTCAACTATCTCCAATTTTACAGCTTACACATAGATGTTTCTTATTTATATTTGTCTTCTGGACACTACAAATATAGGAAGAAGCCTATGGGCTAAACATTAGAACATTTTGGCAAAAAGCTATTCTAACTTGTGCATTTTTAAGATTTCAAACTTTGTGTTGAAAATCTTGGATGTGATTTTGTGAACCAGTTTGGATTGAATGAAGGGAAGTATATTTCTAGTGAACTTTGTATCTATGAAATTTTTTTAAACATTCTATTAAGATCTCAAGATGAACTTTGTGTTATTTTGGATCTGAGGTAGAATTTATTCCTTCTCTTTCTTGCTGAAAGTGTGATTTTCTTGTTTATTTATGATTGTGTGGATGCAGTAAACTTTGAAATGTATTTATTGTTAAACACATTTTCCCCTTTTTGTTACTACTATATATTCCCCTCTTCTCCAATATTCAACAAACACAATTGCTTACTTGCTGACAAATTCCCCAGCTATTGTTCATAAGCTGAGGCAATTAAAGTAAAACTCCAAAAATTAGTTATTAGGATCCACAACCTCAATAGATAAACATCTTATACGGGAACTTCACCGTTAAATGAAGGATATTTACTAATGACTGCCTAGGTTTTAAGTTGTGCATAAAATCTAGCCAACAGAGGTCATCGACCTCTTATGACTTGACTTGAGTACAACTACAAATCTTCTGCAATCAATGACCCATCACCCTATCTATCTACAGGGCAAGTGTCTTCTCTAGATCTAGATGGATACATGCATTTGTGTGCCTATATATAGATATGGGCCACGAGATGGTCTATATAGAGATCTGGGTGACCCAACCCCCATCGAATCTATAGGGGATTGATAGGGAATCACAAATATAGATCTTACCAACATGGCATATCTATCTACGGGAAAGGGAGGGTAGTCCGGATAACTATATACATAGATGAGGAAAATGGCCTATATATATCTAATACCCATGCCAACCTATCTCTATCTAGATTAGCCCTATATATCTATCTGGCATTGGCAAACACACTCTTAGATAGGGGCACTCCTCATAATGACTAGGCACTCCCTATATATAGATCCACAATATAATGGTTAATTGGCACCCATGTATATTAAAAGCTTCACACTAACGACGAAAACCCTTGTACATAGATCCCCACAGTCTATTATAGAGTGACTCTATATTCAGTTTATATAGGGGGTGGGGGCCCTCAGATAGATAGATAGGCTATATGGGATTACGAGCCCCCATATAGATAGATAGGCTAGGCACCCTATATAGAGAACTGGCCCCATATAGATAGATAGGCCAGGCATTGGATCCCACTATGCTCGACCCTATATAGAGGCCCCATCTAGATAGATAAATAGGCTAGGTACCCAATCCCCCTATATATAGATCCAATTCCCACCCATTTAGATTATCCCTCCTATCTATATATGGCTAGGCACCTTCATACAAACAAGGAAAGCCTTAGACTAGGCACTTGATCCCCTATATATAGATCTAATCCCCATAGTCTATTATAGAGTGAGTCTATATTTAGTTTATATAGGGGGTGCGGGCCCCCCAGATAGATAGATAGGCTATACAAGATTTTTATATGCCCTATCTATCCAATCCCCACCCCATCTATTAATACTCGCAGCAAATCCCTATATATCTATCCTCTACTCTGGACATACAGACTCTCAATGACAGAAAACCTACCCCCTATAGATCTCTGAGAACAAAGATAAATATATAGGCCCCATATATAGATAGGGGCACTCCTCAGAATGACTAGGCACTCCCTATATATAGATCCATGGTATAATGGTTAATTAGCACCCATGTATATTAAAAGCTTCACACTAACGACGAAACCCCTTGTACATAGATCCCCACAGTCTATTATAGAGTGAGTCTATATTCAGTTTATATAGGGGGTGGGGGCCCCCAAATAGATAGATAGGCTATATGGGATTACGAGCCCCCATATAGATAGATAGGCTAGGCACCCTATATAGAGAACTGGCCCCATATAGATAGATAGGCTAGGCATTGGATCCCACTATGCTCAACCCTATATAGAGGCCCCATCTAGATAGATAAATAGGCTAGGTACCCAATCCCCCTGTATATAGATCCAATTCCCACCCATTTAGATTATCCCTCTTATTTATATATGGCTAGGCACCTTCATACAAACAAGGAAAGCCTTAGACTAGGCACTTGATCCCCTATATATAGATCCAATCCCCATAGTCTATTATAGAGTGAGTCTATATTTAGTTTATATAGGGGGTGCGGGCCCCCCAGATAGATAGATAGGCTATATAAGATTTTTATATGCCCTATCTATCCAATCCCCACCCCATCTAATAATACTCGTAGCGAAACCCTATATATCTATCCTCTACTCTGGACATACAGACTCTCAATGATAGAAAACCTACCCCCTATAGATCTCCGAGAACAAAGATACATATATAGGGTCAGGTTGTCCACCTCATAAAGATGGAGGGGATTGGGGGACTGACTAAACTCTAGATAGAACTGGCACTCGACTAGATCATATTAGATAGGGGGCCATACCATCACTACAATTGGGGGCGGACTGACTATAGATAAGATAGTCGAGTCGACCCATAGATTAATAGTCATCGGGCCTAGACTCTATATATAGGGGGGCAAGTCTCCAGCCTATATATCTATCTGGGGCATCCCCCCCCCTCTATTTTATATGTATGGGACTAACCAATGCGCGTGAGATGCTTGACTATATAGAGTTTTTTTGGCTTTGTCTATATGGAGTAATGTGAGTAATTAATTGAGGAGAGGAGTAACCAATGCGGGAGGGATGCTCGACTAAAGAGAGCAGTAACCAATGTGGGGGAGATGGCCCCAGACAAATATATAAGGTTGCTTATATAGTGGTGGGATATATGGTCTTCTAACCAATGTGGGTAAGATGCTTGTACCACTCTATATAGATGGGGACCCAACTCAAGATGGGCCCATATATTTGGGGGGGGCCGCCAATTCTATATCTCCTCGAGATGGGTGGTGGTGATAGACATAGTTAAGATCCGCTTCGCTGGTTAGATTAGAGAGAAGAGCCAATCCTATAGAGATATATGGCATTGGTTAGATTAGAGAGCCGTTGGTTGGCCCATCTATAGATAGGGAGAAGAGCATTGAGTTATTCATCGATCAAGCAGATAGAAGCAGTGATGGCACAAAGGTCAAGTATTCGGTTGGATAGATAGGGGTCAATCCCCATATAGCCTATCTATCTATCGTGAGGTGGGGGGCACCCCCTATATAGACTCACTTTATAATAGACTGTGGGGATTGGATCTATATATAGGGGTTTCTATCCTAATATTCTAATCCGATCCGCCCTTTATATATATAACTATTGGGTTCCTCTACTAGATCTGGGTTGGCCAAAAAAACTCTATATCACTAGGTTGGGGGGCCTATATATAGATACACGAGCTGGGTTGGAGGTCCTATATAGAGAGCCCAAAAAAAAACTATATAGAGAGCCCCCTATTTGAACTCTGCCCATATATAAGATATAGATTTGGATTAGATAGGGGGTCAGCCAATCAATAGGTAGGTCAAGTGCATGAATGACTGATCGGTGAGATAATTAGGTCGGGAGGTACTACCATTATCTCGCCATATCCCATATAGATGCACGAGTACTACCATTAGCTCAGACTCTATTAGAAATAGCAATAACATTAGCTTCACCCATTACCACACTTGTGCACCTGTAGAAGTGGGGAACAAACCTAAGCTAATGTAATGCCCAATCAATCAATCAATCGATAGGCCCAATCGATCAATCCTAGGCCAATCAGGTATCTCCCTTATGGTCAGTCAAGTAACTATAATATAGGGGAGGTCTAGAGAGAGTGGTCCCCTACGTATGGTATAGAATTGTTCATTACGCTCACACCTCAACCTATCGGTACACTTACATTGACTGCGTGATATGAGATGTATCATGTAGAAGTTAAGTTATTTAATTATTATTTATTATTTATTCCAAACAATCGAATATGATAGAATAGAAGGCTCAACCAATGCACCCCTAATTTAAGTGGGTGGGGATTGGATATATATATATATATATGGTCACATATATAATATATGGATAGATAGATAGATAGATAGATAGGACCATCTCACGACCAGACCAAGACTAGGGAGTCCCAGATAGATAGATATATAGGACCATCTCACAACTTGCTGGATAGATAGGGCCATCTGTAGAGACCACAATTTCTATCCTACAACATAGATTTTTTTTTTGTTAATTAAAGTTTGTCTGTGAATATAACTCGAGTGTACTTTACCTATTGGATATTCTCTGCCAATCGGGCAAGCATCTAACCATACGAGTTAGGCATCTAATATCATTTGCCAAATAGGCAAGCATTTAACCATACGGGTTAGGTATCTAATATCCTTTGTCAAATGGGCAAGCATCTAACTATACCGGTTAAGCATTTGCACATGAGTAGGTTATACTCTGGCCAGAGACTTGACTCATCGAGATCAACCATATCGTGAGTCGCTCACTGTTCACCGCTCATCTTTATTAGATAATCATCGAGTCGTCATGAGAGTAGCATGTATAAACATCATAACAAAAAGTTGCATTATGTCTCAAAATTTGACCTAAAAGCCTTGGGAACTACGACGATCCAATCAGGATCTTTCTGAGTATATCAGAGAATTCTTATCTTTGCTTTGTTTATCTAAACTAGGGTCTTATTATAATGGTCTTGCTTTTTCATCTAACTTTAATCTTGTTTTAGAGCACAACCCCAAACCCCATCCTATTCACCTGCATACTGGAAGCATCCTTCGCTTCCCAGGCTATCTACATACGTGCTTCCGAACAAGTTCAAGGTGTAGTATGCATGTAGTTTTATTTTCTATTCTAAGTTTCATGTGAACTGTAAATCTGGGTATGTAGCACTTTTTATGGCACAAATCTCTAGATAGTTCCTCTGTGATTGCTACCTAAATGAGAGCAAAAAGTATCAATTAAAGTGACTAAATATTTGTTTAACTAAACTAATGTTAAATCTTAACAAGAAATAAAAATAAACATTTGCAAGCTACATCCCTCCTTTCTACTTTTTATTTACATCAACAATGTTTTTTATCCTTGCTTTAGACAACCTAATCTGTAAAATTGTTGTTGCCAAAATTTTGTTATATAAAAGCCATATGGTTGGTAGTTTCTTGATAGTAATTGGTTTAACAGTCTTAATTCTAGTTTTCATTGCTCTTTTTTGGTGGTATCGAGTTTTGAGTAAGAAATGTATTTTTTCCATTCTGTTTCATAAGTTCACTAGTCATAATCGTCTAAAGTAGTCGAAGTCGTTTTCTTATCTTAATTAGTATTGTTGACCAAGAGGGATTATCCCACCCCTTGGTCTTAATGACATGACATGGTCCTTATTTCTCCCCGACGATTTATAAGAACGATGCCCAGACGTCGTTGTTGCAGCTGTGTTAGGCTATGGATGCAGTAGCTCAAGCGCGACGGCATTACCCGTAAACGTGAGCCAGAGGCACCGCTTAATACCGAATGCTGCGTAGTTTTGTTTAACCTTAAATTCTTGATCTAAGTTTGATATTTGAAAGGTAAAGAATACTTGAAATAAATTAATGCATTATATTTCAAAAGCAAATTCTTTAGAAGGAAAGTAGAAACATAATCTCCTAGTTTAATCATCATGTTGATTTTCAACCATGTTTATTCTAGACAATTATATCTTTAGTCTATTTAAGTAAACTTTTATAAAAATAATAACTTATACACAAGGAGTTTATTGAACTTGAATTTATTAAATAAATCATTTATACGTTTGAAATGAGGGTTTTGAAATTTGAGGGTTCAACCCTAGAATGAAGAATATTTATTTTCATACTAATCTTAATGATAATCAAATTCATCATCAAAGTTCAACAACAATCAAAGTAAGGGTCCGCTTAGAATATTGTTTTATGATAACTTAGATTACTTTATGGTAATTTCATGTATTTAAATCAATATTCTCACAATCTAGGTTTACGCATATAACTTTACAAACTAAATCAAATGTATTTCATAAATTTATAACTAAGTATATAGAAAAAAAAACTCATTTATTTAATGCTATATTCTACTTTTTTTTCACTGAATCGGGTATAGAGATCATGTTAATGTTATATGTTATATGTCTCTTGAATATCTGATTACTTGTTACATTATTGTTTGCTATAAAAATTATTTACTTTCCCTAACAACAAGTGGCGATATCATTTTGTTTCTAGTAATACTAAAATCATTCTATTTTTGTCTTCTAAAAATAATTACATTATATTTTCCTTACGATTTAAATAGAATATTATATTCATCTTACGATTTAAATAATACAAATTATTTACCTTTCGATTTAAATAAAATATATTATTTATTTTACAATTTAAATAAAATAATATATATCTTACCATTTAAATAAAATAAATTATTTACTTCCAATTTAAATAAAATAAAATATTTATTTTACAATTTAAATAAAACAAAATTTTTACCTTACAATTTTATATAAACTAAAACATTTATCTTATGCCATTGAAATCCTTGACTGAAATGGAATGTGGATCCGCTTGAATTGAAACAACTGAGAAAATGGTGGCGGTGTTGATCTTGGCTGAGTTAAAGAAGAGAACAGAACAAAACTTCATATGGCAAAAACTTCCGCATTCCTTTCTTCCTCCTCTACGTTTTCCTTCCTCTATTTATAACTGCTCTTCACAAAAAAAATCTCCTCCTCCTTTTGAGTGGTGATTGGCTACAACTAACTCTTATGTGGCAGTCCCTTTTTTCTTTGCATGTGTTAAAGTGGGCGTAGACTTAGGGAGGTGGAAATTGAAGTTTATTATTGTTCTCTCTATATTACGTTAAGTTAGATTAGTCTTAAAATGTAATTAATTAATAACTTAAAATTATTTATAATTTATAATTAATTAATAATCCTTAAAAAAATTATTTATGAAAATATAATTAACTAAAATAACTGAATTCTTAAATTATTTAAGAAATATAGTTTATTTTGAAAGTTCTAAAATTAAAATAATAAAATAAAATAAAAGTTTTTTTTAGAAAAAAAATAACTTTTGACGATTTCCAATATTAATCCATTCACTTCATTAAATTTTCTCTATTCACAATTGTAAATCATGACAACGTTGCATATATACATTTCTACGAAAGAAAATAACTTTAATTAAATCGTACCTTGCTTTCACGATTTCCCATCGATCTATCTGACAGACCTTTGAAATCAACACAAAAGTTATCTTGATAATCAACTTATTCAGACTAAATGAGGTCCAAATCTACTTAAAATATGAGTACTAGTCCACAGTGCGGGAAGAGAGGTCGTGACACCGTCTCACGATAGCCATATCTATCCATATCTTAGAGATACTCTCTCCGATAGAAATAGAGTGGTGAGATAAGATAGACCACGATATACACTAAGTGGGCATAGAGTGAATGGTTGTATCACACATATAATGGAGATCACCCATCATCTATCTATAAATAGGGCATCATCCCTGATGAGCCTATTTATAGGTTGATGTGTCGGTCACCCTATCTATATATATGTTGAGTTCAAGCCATATCGATGGAATGGGGGTTGCCCCAAATAGTCTCAATAGACCCTATATAGATAGGGGGTGGCTACGCTCAAGATAAGATAAGATCAGATCTATAGGGAGGGGGAAGGGGGAGGCCAAAGATAGAGTTAATCAATCTATCTATATAGAGGAGGTAGGGGCGGGCGCAGAGGCAGCAGGGGAGGGGCCAACATGCATATAAAGTTGAGTTAGTTTCCTATATATAGAGAGGGCCAAAAAAACTCTATATATTGGGGTTCTATCTATCAATATAAAGAGAGGGGGGTGAGAGGGGGGATGGGAAGGGGGGGCCGCGGGCTCGGCGGGGGGCGGGGGTCGGGGTTTCTATCTATAGATCTATATCTTCATTATTCTTGTTTTGAGGGTCTCTATTGGATGGATATGTGCAGACGGTCGGTTATAGCTGAGCTAACTTAGAGTGATTCTCCATATAAATATATAGGGCCCATTGATTTGATGCTTGAAAGAACAACCAACCAATTGCCAAAAAAACTCTATATTAGGGAGCCTCAACCAACGAATAAAAACTTTCGTCTAGTTGGTCATAATAGGAGGAACAAAACCAACTACTCTCCAATTTCTACAAGGACCGCTAGAGCTAATCCACCATATCTATATATCTATATATAGGCGGTGACCCCCCTATATATATAAACTCTCGAGTGAATGAAACTTGGGACAACCCTTATCTAATCAATGGTAGTTGACGAGGTGAGGGGGTGCAGCTACCGATCCGTGGTAAGATAAGAACATTCATTTGTCCCCCCGAGGAGAACCTCCAGATATATATAGTCAATTAATTGTCATTCGAGGCCACTCCATATTGCCATATCGCCATGTCCAATGATGAATGGCATAGAAATGACTATACTACGGCTACGAGTGGGTGGAGAGAAAATTATTATAGAGAAATGGCTCTCCCGATGGCCTACAATCCATTGATCATTTTCTTTCCCCATATATACGCAACGCTCTGATAGATAGGGGCGACCCATCTATTTTTAGCTTTGGGGGAATCAACGAGACTCACATTTTCATAGCCACATGGGTGGAAAAGGCTTATATATCTTATATCCATTAATTTTTTTTCTAGAGAGCGACCTCAGAATTGATTACCTATAAATTGATATGATATGGCTTGTGCCATATCTATATATAGGGGGTACTATAGATATGGCTGACCCATCGAGATTTCCCTAGTGAATCACAATCGATTGATTGAGTTATATAAATAGGGTTCAACGACGGGGTGGTGGAAGTGACAACTACTATTTTTGCTTTGGGGGAATCAATGATGGCTTGTCCTCCCTGTCCACCTCCCTGACCCGCCCCCCTTCCCTATAAATATTTATCTTATCTAATCTTATATAATGGCTAGTGATGGGATGGTGAAATTGACTCGTCTCATCCATCATCAGTCATCGATCGGGTTATCTATATAGGGCCCTCAGTGTATTCTATACCTAGGTAATTAGTTTTATTGCACCCATCTACTCTAGAGAGGGAGAGGTTCGTCCCTTCTAGCAGGGCGGGAGAGGTAGAGATCATCCATCTATTATAGATGTGATATCAATCAAGTCATCAATTGATGAATAGAGATGGATGGCCCAAGCCCTATCTATCCCATATATATAGAGAGGGGAGCCTATCTAATCTATATATGGCAAATCTATATATGGCCAAAGAAACTCCCCATATATAGAGAGGGGAGGGGCCCTCCCTATATATCTAAAGGCCACAGATGAACTCCCAACTCCCTAACTATGTCTATGTTGATGGGCCAACTATCTTCCCCAATCTAGAGCCTTACTAGGGCTAGGATCGACTGAAAGGGGCGTAGGTTAATGACCAACCCTAGCTATATAGCTTCAATCTATAATTTAGAGTAGGACATCGCCCCCCCCCCCCACCCCACCCCTATATATCTTATATAGAGAAATCGCCCATATATAGATAGGGGTGCTGACTATGACTATAGAGAGTCTCCCTCGACATCTATCTAGTTGGGCCCCTAACCCGTCCCGTCCCTCCCTCTACTCTATATAGATGAGAAGATGAGATGGGCCCTCTATCTATATGGGGTCAACTCTCTAGAGTCCTCCCACGAGAGAGCCATATATATAGATAGGGGTCAACAGCCCACTCTCTAGATAGATTCTAGTAGATCTAGAGAGGGGGAGGCCTCTATATATAGGCAGTTTCTTATCTATATGGGGGGTTGATCTCACTCCCTATATATATATTTGCCAGTGAACCCCACTCGAGCCATATGGATATAGTGGTTCTGAGCCAACCCCAAACCCGATATGGATATGCCCCCCCTCACCCCATATATATAACTGATCTGATAAATAAGGATCTGGGGCAAACCCTACTTGAGCCATATGGATAGATAGGGTTGGGGTTGGATTGGGCAATTGTATCTGTGCAGTCAAGCCTCCCAATCTGTTGACCCCACTTGAGCCATATGGATAGATAGGGTTGGTGCCAACATGATATAGATATGGGCCCCCCTCCCCCCTGTATATATAATTGATATGATATATAGGCACTGGGGCAAACCCCACTCAATCCCATATAGAAATTAGATATATTTAGATCGGATTGGATAGATAGGGCATATAGAATAGAGACCCCACGGTCTATACTCACTATGATAGATAGAGATAGAGGGTTATTCGCTACGCTCAACCACCTTGCCTTGTATATAAAACTTAACTATAGATTCTTAATTGAGATATATGGTCACGTATATAATAGATGGACCAATACCCATATATATAGATAGGATGCCATCTCACGATATATATATATATATATATATACGATGACCAATACCACATCTATTCTAATGGGTGGGGTTGGGTTGTTATTCTGAAGTGGGCCTCGTCTAGTCTATATGGCAATCAGACGAAAGCCTTACCCCACTCAAACTTGATACGGGATAGACAAGTAGTCCTAGATAATATGGGCTCTCAATAGTCTACTCCTATTCAGCTTGTCCTGGATGGCTTACTCCTCTCTGGCTTACTCCTAGATGGATTACTCTATAGAATCTTGACATACCAACAACAAGATAAATAGACTATGATTGATCGCCCTATCTAGATCTTCCCTTGCCTTACTCTACCCCATAGTAGAAATGGGGAAGTAAAGACTAGATCTACCTCTATAAATTCATATTAGTCAGTCCACACCCACCCACCCACACACACACACACACACACACACATGTATATATAGGGTGTGAGAGTAGAGATCAATGGAGATAGATATATAGGCTACATATATATATATCGGGTATGAGAGTATAATAAGAGACACTATCAATGGCTTCGATCAATGGTCTATCTCTATAGATATGGGATAGGCGGCCCTATAACTATATGGGTACTCACTTGCTCATCCCTCCCTACATATCAATATCAATCGTTAATCAATCAATCTATCTACTATATAGAGGGGGGAGGCCAAAAAAACCCTATCTTGAGGGGGGGCGAGGGCACACCCTAGAGTATAGATATAGGGGAATTTATGTCATACATAATCAATCAATCAATCAATATAGAGGGAGGGAGAAGGGGGAAGGAGGGAGGCCAAAAAAACCCTCTCTTGAGGGGGCGAGGGGAGAGGGGATCAACCATATCTATATCTATATATAAGGGTGTGCACGTATCAGTAGAGGTGCCCTTCCCGGTATATAAGAGATGGGATGGGTGGGAGTGGAATTAGTCAAAGTAGGGTATGGGGTGGGGAGGAGGCAGGACAAGATCATCTATTCGTGAAGTCATCATATCACATATATAATAGATGGATATGGATATGGATGATGACCCCCTCTATCTAGATGGAGGGGAGGAGTAGGCATTTATCTATGGATATGGAAGAGTGGCGCCCTATCTATCTATCTGGCCATCCATCTATTCCCTTCGTTGATTAGGGCCTCTATATCTATATATCTCGATGTGAACATTTACTGATATCTAGATAGGGTTCTCATATCACCATATATATATATATATAGGGGACCCTAGTCATGGTGGATTCGTGATGTGAGTGGTCTCGCGATCACGTATGAGTTATTTCTTTCTCCCCACAAACAGATAAGTGTGAGTGGGAATCACTCGTATAGGTCGGTCTCCCTATCTGCCACTATGGCGATCAGTCATCATATCATGTATGCCCTCCAAGAGAGTGAGTGTGGGGGCTCTCTGAATGATGTGAATGGGAATCCAGTTTCGTATCACGTGTGTAAGGTTAGGCCCATCATAACATGATCTATATATGGTCATGGTCATGACCTATAAAAGGAGACTTAGGGTGGGGGTGGCAGTTCTAGTTGTGGAGAGTGGAGTGGACTAACCAAACAACTGTATATGTGGTGGGTGGACCAACCATATATGTGGTGGGTGGATAAACCAACCCCTATCTATTATATCTACTAGGTAGATTATCTATCTACCTGGGGGGGCCTATCTATCTATATGGGAATAGTAGGTGTTGGCCATTTTTGGCCCACATATAAAGCTCTTGCATGGTTTGATGAAGCAGTGGATCAAAGGCTTAGAAATGGATCCAACAATTGCAAATAGAGAGGATCCAAGTAAGGTTTCCTAAGGATATAAAAGTAGTGTTTAAAGATAAGCCTGCAAGCCAGAAACTAAGTGTTTATTTTCTTTCGAGACCCTTTTCAGCTAAGTCTTTACTTGTTCATTCTTTCAGATTTTGTGGGGACTAAATGTTTCTTTTCTTTCGGGATCCTTTTTGGCTAAGTGTTGAATTCTTTCAAAAAAGTTGTCCGAGACAAATTTTCTAAAAGAATAATTCTTTCAGACAAAATGTTCGAAGCAAAAGACAAGGACTGAATTCTTTTGGGGAAATTGTTCTGCAACAATTTTCTCGAAGACCTATTTTTTAGGGAGAATTATTTCAGACATTTTGTCTCAAACAAAAGGCTCGAAGGATTTTTCTCTTAAAAAGTGTACCAAGCAAAAGTTCTGAAAGATATCTTTTTCAAAGCGAAGTGGCCAAGACAATTTTTCCAAAGGGATTTTCTCATGGAAATGGTCCACTACAAAAACTTCGAAGGGCATTTTCAATTCTTCCAAAGCGCACTTTTCCGAAGTCAAAAGGCCAAAAGAATTTTATAAGGGATACATTTCCTTCGAGAAAATTATCTGAGACAATTTTTCCAAAGGAAGATTTCTTTCGGAACTTTTGTCCCGAAAAAAGCTAAAGGAATTCCTTCGGAGGGAAGTACCGAATCAAAAATTCTGAGGAAATGGTCTTTTCAAAAGCAAAGGGTTCTTTCCCTTTGGGAAAAGGCTTTTCAAGAATTCTGAAAAGGCACTTTCAAATTTCCGAAGGGTATTGTCCTTTCGAAAGGGTCCAAACAAAAAAAATGAAGGGTCCTTTCCCTTCGAAAAAGATACCTTTTCAAAAGCCAAAGGCATTTTCAAAGTTCCAATGATTCATTTTCAAAAATCCAAAGGATTATTTCCCTTCGAAAAAGGGCAATTTCAAGTTCTGACGGGCACTTAACAAATTTCTGAAGGATCTCTCCACCATAAAGGCACCTCAAGCAAAAGTCCCAGAGACTTTCTCTTGCGGGAAAAGGGCCCGAACAGTAGCCCAAAACAAAATACTGAAGGAATTCTTTCAGGAAGAAAGTCTGAGAAGAAGAGCCTGAAATAATGCCAAAGACAATAGCCAAAAACAAATAGTTCGAAGGAATAGTCGTTGGGATTCAAATATCCCATGACGGGCCCATAGACGTTAACTTCAATGCCTGCAAGTAGTCATTGGCATTCAAAATATCCAAAGTGGAATCAGTATGTAGATAAAGGTCAGACTCCATCATTAAAGCTCCTCAAAGGCACAAGTGGGATATTCACACCTACTACCACAAAGTGGGTCGGTGACTTAAATGAAAAAGTGAAAGCATGCTTTCAACCGAGTCCCTGACCTCCAGAATCGAGGAAAACCAATACTTTGGATTGGTTTCCCTCCATAATGAGATTGGGTCTAATTTTAAAGTGAGATTTGATGTTTGCATTCAATGAAGAGCAACCCGAGCCATACCCTCAACAAACATCTGCCCAAAACAAGTTCGATCATGACGTTGCCAAATGCATAAGTATGGAGACCTTGTCTTGACAAACAAGGGGAGACTTGAATGCATGAAGGGCTCAAGGATGTTTGTGGTGATCTTAGGTGGGTCATCTCATGATCAAGGCAGTTGCATGCTTTGAATGCAAAGGGAGCTCAAGGACGATAGAGGTGGTTGTAACCATTTATGACCCCTCTGTCCATTTTCTCATGCAAGCCCCTTCTTCTCTCATCCCTTTCTGCTATATATACAGGCTTTTGAGCCTAAAAAGAGATCCCTCGATTGGTGATTGAGTTACTCTATCAAAATTGCCTTGTAACACTCTCTTGAAGCAATGAGATGAATTTTCTAATTCTGTTTGAAGTGAAGTATAATTATTGGAGTTTAACTTGCAGATGTATGTCACTTTTCATCATCTATAGATTCTCTACATATCTTGCTTTTATTCTTTTGGTTCCTTGCAATTTGTGTGAAGTGTTAGACATTGGTCCTTTTTTTGAAGTGTCACAAGTTTATAGTGTCTTATACAAACCTATTTCTTTTTGTCCTTCAAATTGCAAGGTTTCCCTTCGACCCCCACACAAAATACTTATGCTTGTGGCCTTGAGATAGGGTCATATTAGTCTGTGTCTTGGTTAGGTTCATTAGTAGTTGTTAAGGTTTCCAGGCTGAAAGTTGATCATTTCATATTTTGGTGCATCACCATCCTTAGCTTAGATTTCCCTTTCATGTTATCTTTCAGTAGTAGATTTTTGTGTGGGAAACAAGCTGAAGTGAAGCATCTGAGGAGCTAGCCTCATTAAAAAGCCTAGAGGTTCAACCTCACTATAGGATACCCACAGCCTAAGGTTGTTCCAATATTGTAGCTAGGAGTGAGAGAGCTTGAAAAACTCTCCCATAAGGGTGCAATTTTGGCCTACAACAGTAGGTGTCAGGGCAGCCCTATCTATCTATATGGGGTGTAGGTGTAGGCCGATTGGGTGTGGGTGTAGGTGTGTTGCCATGAGGAGATTGATACTATTCTATAGAGTTTGATTCTCTATGATCTATACATGACCAACTCAACTATTTTATTGCTAGATAGACTAGAGACCCCATTTAATAGAATTGGGTGCCCCCACAATATAGATTAGAGTTAGTTTAGTTTATATAGAAGGGGGCAGGTGGGTGAGATGGAGACAAGGAAGCCACCCCCAACTGTATATAGTTAATCAATCAATCTATATAGAGGGGGGAAGGGGTAGAGCGGGGGAGGGGCAACAACCCCAATTGTATATAGTTAATCAATCAATCTATATAAAGGGGGGAGGCCAAACAAACCCTGTTTATATAGAGGGGCGGGAGTGTCTATCATTTTTTTGGCAACCCTATAAAGTGAAGTTGATTTAATGGGATCTATATATTGGGGGCTATAAAACTCTAGGGGATTTCAGCCCTATCTATCTATCTGGGTGTGTCCAATCTAGTAGAGCCAGATGGGTTAGATAGATAGAGAGATAGGGCATCCCTGACAGCCCCAAATAGATATCTATATATATAGCTAGGGGATAGAGATTGGTTGGTGGTCCATATAGTCAAGCCATCATAGAAGTCAAGCCATCATGTCTAATCTGGTAGAGCTAGATGGGTAGATATTTGGTCATTAGAATTCCCCAATCCCCCCAAGGGGTAAAGATTCCTCCCCCATGAAATCCTCTCCCAGATATGGGCTCCCCTATCCATCTGCATACCCCCTACCCCCTCCATCTCATCCCCTATCTAGACCTGCAGGGGGGAGGCAGGTGCCTATAGGGAAGTGTACTAATAGATGGGATTATAGATAGGGCAATGTTCCACCCCCTAGTAGAATAGAAGGGTGATCCAGAGGTTGTGTCATATAGAGATGAGTGGTAGTGCAGCTCTTACTCCTTCCGCTTACTAGACTGGTGACCTTTAGATAGTTGGGCAACGGGTTCACACAATGGATGCTGAATATATAGATAGCAACCAACCTACTCCTGTGATCCCCACACCAGTGGATCTAGTCTATATGGAGTAGAGATGCCTTATATCTATCTAGCTAGCTGGGGAGATGTACATGATGGGAGACATACATCTCATCCATCTATATACGTAACATGAATCTCATTACGAGATAGATATATAAGCCATCTCATTTATCTACTTAACATGATGGGAGACATACATCTAATCCATCTATATACATAACCTGATGTGATGGGAGATCAGTGGTTGTATCACATAGATAAGGGAATAGATGTATGATTTGATGGCATCAATGGTACCATCTATTCTCTACGTGATATGACTTGATGCCACGATGGCATCAATGGTACCATCTATTCATAGATGTTGGTTATAGTTAGAGTTCCCCACTATATAGACATAGATAGATATAGATATGTCGCTACTCCATCTCCATCTATATAATGGGGTGGGGTGGCCATATATATATAGAGGGACAAACAACATACCAGTTTAGCACTCACCATACTAACTATCGGGGTGGTCCTCTCCATATAGTACAACATACCTCCCATATAGATAGATCCACAGATCTAATCTAATCTAATCTATATATGGGGTGGGGTGGGGGTGGCCCCATAGACATAGTTAGTCACTCTAGACTATGCCCCCCACCCCATAAATCCCTATATATAGAGGGAGGTTCACTACTCCATCTATAGAGTGTAGGGTCCCACGCGAAGGCCAGGATCAAAATTCCCATAGACATTTTGTCCGTCGAAAAGTAACAGGACTCTACAAAAAGTCCGAAGGATTCCTTTGAACATTTTGTCTGAAGGAATTCCTTCAAAGGACAACACAAGGGATAAAATCAAAAATCCCAAAGGGCAGGTGCCCTTTGAGAAGGTACATTTCAAAGGCCAAAGGGACAAAATCAAAATTCTCGAAGGGTATGTACCCTTCAAGAAAGTTTAAAGGACCAAAGTTTGAGAAGTTTCAAAAGCTGAAGGCGCATATACAAATTCCCAAAGGGCACTTGCCTTTCAGGAAGGATCAAGACAAAAATCCCGAAGGGAAGGTGCCCTTCGAGAAGGATCGATGCAAAAGCTCGAAGGGCACTTGCCCTTCGAGAAAGTTCAAATGTGAAAGAGAGGGACAAATTCAAAAAACCCAAAGGGCAACAAAAGTCCCGAAGGGTAAGTACCCTTCGGGAAAGACCATTTCAAAAAAAATTGAAGGGCACCTACCCTTCGAAAAGAGGCAAAAGGACAAGTCCCGAAGGGCACCTGCCCTTCGAGAAGACTTTAGAAAGGCTTCGGGAGGACTTAAACAAAATCTTGGGGAATTCCCATGGACATTTTGTTTGCGGGAATGGAAAAGAAATGACCCCAAAAAATTGTTTAGAAAAAATTAAACCCAAGAAAATTGTTAGAGACAAATTCCCATGGACAATTTGTCCGCAGGAAAAGGAAAAACAAAAAGCCCAAGAAAGCAAGGGACCCGAGAAAGTTCACTTGAGAAAATTGTCCAGAACAAATTCCCACAAACATTTTATCCACAGGAATAAAGCAAGTAAAAGGCCCACCTGACACACAAGAAACCCATGGAAAGAATGAAACAAAAATTTCGACAGGGAATAAAGGCTAAGAGTAGGAAACAAAGAATCCCGAGAAAAGTAAGGCAATAGTAAAGCCAAAATTTTGAAAGAATCAAACCACGGGAAGTTGACCTCTGTTTAAGCGACGAGAAATTGAAACAAGTCAAACAGAGGAAATATAGACTAGATAATCCAAAAATAGGAGTTCGCAAAAAATAGACACAATCAGGTAGACCAAGATAAGAGCAGGTACATGCAAACAAGGGCTTTTTTGGCAGAGTGCATTCGAAGGGCTAACTCAACTTCAAACTGAGCTCTCAGTCCAAGTTTGGCATCATTTTCATACAAACGAGAATAGCTCAAGGGGAGTCTATTTTGGAAACTTGGAGTAATCTCCCATGCAAAGATAGATTCGACTTTCAACATTTCCACCGTCCATTTTTTAACACCAAAGATTCTTCATGCAAGACAAAAGACAAGTAAAGATAAATTTGCAAGACTCATACAACGCAATTTGGACTTGGACTAATGAAGAGTTAACTTCTTCTATTTTCTATGCCAATTTTGGTTGTTGTAATTTTCTATATTAATGGCTTTCAACCTTGTATTAAATGATCCTTTCTTTTGGCAAGAAATTTTTTGCTGAAGATTGTGTTGTAACATTTTTCAGGATAAATAAGAGGACTGTGTTTTTTCAATTTCCAGCAAACTGGTATAGTGCACTCTTATCCTTGATTTGTCTAAGTGATAGATTTTCCTTCCTTGTCAAGTCTGGATTCGTGCCTAGTTACTAGTTGGTTATGTATGCAGGTCACGTTTTATGTTTAAAAACATCTTTTACTGAGCTTATAGTGGATTTTAATCGTTGTCTAGTGCCTTTCATTAGGTCTATTTTTCTATTTCCTTCAAGCTTACTTCATTAGATTAAACCTTTTCATGAAATACTTATGTGTATTGATCAATTGGAGTTGAAGTTCTGCCTCTTCCTTGTCTGAATCAGTGTTCTTAGAAGCTTGAGTTGAGTGGATCAAGCAAATTAAGTGTATCACCATTTTAGCGAGGATTTCCTTTCAAGTTCTTTCTCCCCTTTTCCCTAGACAGTTTGTAGCGTACAAGTTGAGATCCTCATTGATACATCTTACAGGAACCAGCCTTCTCTGGAGGTTCTTCTCACCATTGAGGCACCAACCCTTGTGAGAAGATCTCATTATTTCAACTGGAGCGAGGATTAGCCATTTTAGCACATTTTCGATTAGGGTGCAACTCCAAGTTGACAACAGTGATCAGTTTTCTTATAAACTGAAAAAAAATCTAATCTGTAACGTAAAGGTCAATGGATCCAATCCTTGGGACTTTCAAACTAAAAGGCTCTAGCTTGTGAGAGATTGATAAGTCAAATAGAGACATGAAATTCGCGAATAGGAAGTAAAATGCCATTGAGGTACAATTTGTTCCTTAAAATTGTCAACTTAAGAGCTCTATAGCTACTTCTTTACTAGGAAATTTCAAATTCAAAGTTCTTCAAACCTTTGTATTACAAAGGTCATTCGATCCAATCCCAGGAACTTCATCATTTGCATTATATTATTGAATAAGCAATAACCTAAGCTCCATAACCTACCCTAAATTGCTCATTTGAACAACAAGGATGCACATGACAAAGGTCAAGGCCATCAAGGCATCTACATTATACATTTGTTACAATGTTGATTAAGATTTCTATAGTTACTCACCTTCTTTTTGCCCTCAAAACTTTTCAGAATTTTAATAAATCAAATACAACTATGAACTGAACAATCTTGTTGTCGATCTTATACCTTCCATACTTGTACTAAACTTGGAACTTCAGGAACAGGTAGGAATATCCTTCAAAAATAATTAAAAGCATTCTTAGAAACATGAAGTTTTTGACTAGATACATCTCTCAAGCATGATTTGTTGGACTTGTTGATGCTGTGGATTGCACCCTTGACAGAAGACTGAGCTTCTCTCTTCCACGCGGCACAATGGAGACTCCCCTCTTGCTGTGGGTTTGGAAAAACTGAGGGGAGAATCTCTAGATAAGGGCTAGCTCCCTTTGATGCATCTCTGAGGTCTTTCACTACTACTGCTAACGATGGGGGGGGTGAAAAGGGAGAAGGATATAACCAAAACAAAAATTATCTAAACGGTGATGCAACATATGATTTTGATCTACTCAGCGATTTTATCACTTTAGACCAGAAGGGGGTGAACAGACACTTTGTTTGACAAAAAGACCAAACTATAGGGAGCTTTAAAAGGGGGCTTTAATGAAGACACACAGAAAATGAACTTACCACAGGCGCTGTAGAAAACACACTGTTAGATAACTACTCTATCTCTGCACTCTAGATGCAACACTTCATGTTAACCTACAGAAATGGTGCTTTGGCTACACTAGGTATGTTGGTGTCAATATGTGAAAGCATCAAGCTAAAAATGACTGAGCACATAATGGATACACAGACACACTCAAAAGTATAACCAGCCAGATAAAGGTAAAATGCATTCTTATTGATCAAAGGTAAAATTTTGGCAGGGCTTTGCCTTACAAAATGAGAGATATCTTTCTCAAGTGAGAGGTTACAATATATATAGCATGAAGGAAAAAACTTTGGTGCTTTCTAGAATAAGTGGCCCATGCTGTGTTGAATACATTGGAAAGAGGAAACTACTGAAGGGACCATGCTGTGACAATTGCAAGTCTTGACTTTTGGTGCTTAAATCATATTAAATGTCACTGCAAAAGCATGGGTCACTTTGTCTCATCCATAGCAATAACTTCTTGTGCCGACACTATCTGTGCCACTTGGACTGTTCTAATTCATGTCCATGCTTGGTTGGATGCATCCTTTGGAACATTCCAAATGTTGTCGTATGTGTGCATAGCCGTGTTCTAGATTCTCTATTTTGTTCCCTCTTTCCTTGCTATTTCTTGTCACTTTTTGGTAATTTGAGCTCTCGGGCTATTCTTCTCGTCTTTTCTTGGCTATTCGAGCTCCTTTCTCGACTGATGCATCCCATCAAAATTGACATTTGTGGCCCTGTCAGTATTTGAAAACCAATGGCTATTTCATGTAATATCCCATTTCTAACATTCATAGCATGATGTTGTCGTTAGACTATTTTCCTACAGTCCCGTGGGCTAACCAGGGCATTAAAGGGACTTAGAGGCTATTTGGCCTAGACAATTTCAGTTGCATATCTTTTTGAGGGATTTGAGGCAATTTTGGGCATACTTACTATTTATAGTAAGTCGTGAATAGACATGGCTAGATTTCTAGGGGCAGTGACATGTCGATGGTAATTGTTTAAAATCGAGAGGAAGATTTATTTACCATTGATATGATTTATTGGGCATTAATGAAGTTTTATAAAGTTAAATTTAAATATTCAACTTTATTAATGCATATTATATAGTTTGTGAGAATTATTTAAATAAAAGAATCCCCTTTATTTTATAATACATCGGATACATAAGTTACATAAAGGGAGTTATGTTTTATCCCACATTGACAAAACGAAGGAATGGACTCTTGTGAGAACTCTATAAAAGAAATAGAAGAGCTTCCATTTAGGGAGTTTGGATGAGATTAATGTTATGCTGTTGGATTTCCTAGAAATCGGATTTTTGAGCTTGGAGGATGAAATCCCTCCTTGCTAGCATTCTCTTCGTTGTTGAAAGACATAGTCAGGAGGATTGATGGTGTTTTCATTCAGGAAACACATTGGGCTTATTGGATTTACAACAAAGAAGGGCAGAATAATGATTTGCTACAGGGGCTTTGAATAGTGTTTTTGCTACAATGCGCATGAATAGTGATTTTGCTACAGTAACCCATGAATAGTAAAATTGTTGCAGTGCTGTGAATAGTGTTGATATAGTGCTTGCATCAAGTTTACTTGTTTATTCTTGCTGATTAGAGGTCTGGAAGGCTGCCATTTCATCTGTGGATCACTACATCACTAATTTCCAGGCTTCTATCAAATTTTCATATCTAAGTGTTGACCATTTTTGGTCCAATAGGCCAAAAATCGGTCCCCTTCTTTCCCTGTTGTTCTGAACCAGTCCAAAATATGATTCTTTGTACAAGTCTGGAAATTTCTACGGACTCTGTAGGTTTTCTATGGACTCTGCAGGTGAAGTTTCTATGGACTATGTAGGTGAAGTTTCTATGGACTCTGCAGGTAGAGACGAGTTCCTGACACTTAGGCACAAAATGGACCATTTCAAGTGCCCTTGCGGAGGGCAGTTCGGGGCTCAAGAGCCCTTGCGGAGGGCAGGGAACACTTTTGCGAAGAGGCCATAGAGAAAAGCTAAAAAGGTAAGTTTCCTTCAAAAATTTGTTTAAGGCAAAGGAAGTACCCTTTGGAAGGGTCGTTTCTAATTTTTCCGAAGGGCACTTTTCAAAGGCAGTTGAAGACGCAAAGGAAGAAATCCTTTAGACTTTTTGTCTGAAGGAATTCCTTCGGACAAAAAGTCCGAAGGAATTCGGAGGGTCCAAAGCAGAAAGCTTGAAGAAAGGCACGGAAAGAGACTAAGGCATAGAATAATTTCTTCAGACTTTTTGTCTGAAGGAATTCCTTCGGACAAAAAGTCCAAAAAAATTTAGGGAAGCTGCGCGAGAAAAGCCCGAAAGAGAAATCTTGAAGGCCAAAGGCAAAGTGGTCAAGACAATTCTTGCAAACTTTTTGTCCGCGGGGAAAATGTCCGTGAGAAATTAGCCGAAGACCAAGGGAGCCGAAGGACCCCGAAGGGCAGGTGTCCTTGTGGGGGACTCTCGGCTGCCAAATGAAAGACGCTTCTCCAAAAGCCGAAGGCTCAGCTTCCCTTTGAGAAGGTTCAAAACAAGCAAAAGATTGAAAGAAAGGGAAGAAACAAGAAGCCCAAAGAAAAGAGAAAGGCCGAGTAAATTGTCAAATGACGGTGACGTCTCCGAAGCCATCAATTTCAGGGAAATGGACTAGCCATTGGTTTTCAAACAGTGACGGGCTCGCAAACGTCAAATTCAAGGCTCATAAAATAGCCATTGATTTTGAAAAGCTTAAAGAAGAGCCCAAGGAACTCAACGACCCGCCAAGAAGATAGCCCGGAGGGCTAAAGGAGCTAGAAAGAGACAAAACCAGGAAGAGACAAAGTGTAGAAGCGGACAAACAGTCCATGTGGCAAAGAAGAGGTGTCAACTCAGGGATTTATTCCTATAGTTAGAGCAGTGCTTTCCAAGTGGTCATCAAACGGCGTGAATAGTAAGCGGTGCGGCCTATTTTCTCCATTTTGCATTTATAAGCAGACAAACCACGTGAATATCTGAAAGGAGTAGTCTTGTTTGTAGAAAAGAGGTGCAGCTCGTGCTTTCACATTAATGTTTGAATGCCAAAGTCAAGACCGGTAATTACACAACATGGTTCCAGCAGGTCTCTTCTAGAAGAATGACATCAGCAACAATGAATTCCTCTTCTCGATGCTCACAAACGCACATGGGCCAGCTTGTCAAAAGCACCAAAGTCTTTTCCAGAAGGCGTTGTTGTTCTCTCTTCTCTTTCTATATATTGTAAACTTCTCATTTTTGAGAGGGATCAATCTCTTAGCCCGTAAGGCAAAGCTCTGCTAAAAAATATCTTGGGCTTGTAAGGCAGAACTCTATCGAATTTTACCTTGAATCAAGACCTATCATTTTTTACCTCCATTTGGACTTGCACTCACGCATATGTCTATGTTTTCTTTTTGTGTTAAGTCATTTTATTTTATGATTTTCACAGATTGATTCCAGCATGTCTAGTGCATTGTGAAGTTTCTTCTTTTGTAGGTCTGTCAAAAGTGTTTACAGCAGGAATATAGGCGCATGTGAATAGGCCACCAAAGTGTGTCTCAGAACACCTTTGATAGTTCTTCCTCCCTGTATCTCTACAAACCCTTGACTCACTGATACAGAAGAGTCTCCCACATCAGATGAAGTGTATGATAGCTTCTTCTTGGTGAAAAGTGTATGTTTGGGCTGAGTGGGTCATCTTTTTTGGTGTATCACCCTTTTAGTTTAAGTTTAGGTTCTGTTTTTAGCATCCTTCTCCTTTTTCATCCCCCCCCCCTTTTTTTTTATTTGTTAGCAGTAGGGAATCCAGGGCCTAAAAGATACATCAAAGGGAGCTAGCCCTTATCTAGAGACTCTCCCCCCAGCTTCACCAGTCCCACAAGCAATAGGGGAGTTTCCATTGTTGCATGTGAAAGGCAAGAGCTCGGCCTCCTGCCCAAGGTGCAATCCACTGTGTCAACAGTTTTTGGCACGCCTGGTGGGATCAACTAGGACAAGTTTGTCCAAAGAGTTGAAGAATTTCTGGTGTGTTCTTCAACCAACCAGCCTTTGGAGGCTTTTTTATCAACACCAATGGCGACTCCGAGTTGAATCAACTGGTTAAGTAGTTCTGGTGCCATCAAGAAATCTTTTTTTTGTATGTATAATTCTTTTGCACAGAATCATGGGCCTTGTATTCCTTCAAATATCTTTGATCAAGCTCAAAATATTTATGTGATCACCCCAAGCAGCCCTCCTAGTTGCCCTTCAATAATAAGGGAAGTAGCACTGGAGTTTGAGAAGCAGGTAATAGAAACTGACAGATTAGATGAGCATTACAGATATCAACAAGAGCTTATGTACAAAGAGGAGTGTTTGTTCAGGCAAGCTCAGGCCTTGAAATCCATGGAGGAGGAGGTAGCAAAATGGAGGAATCCATTCATGCAAGGCAGTCAGCCTTGCGCGCCCCCTCTTATTCTAAAGAAAGCCCCCTCTTGTGCACCAAATCTTTTCTACCAGATAGCACTTGCTCACTCTAGCTCATCCGATGCATTGATCACTCCTACTCTTAACCCCATGTGCCTAGCCTTCAAACATCAAAGGAAACTAGAGCAACCTCCCATGGAGATGAACCTTCTCAATTCCTTGGATTGTGAATCTTCCTTTGGAGGGAACATCATGAACCAACACATCTCTCTTGAAGCAACTCTTCCTGTACATCAACAGATCCTTCCTAACCTTCCCCAACTTCCTCAGGTCTCTCAGTATGATCTCTAGATCCCAAGCTGGAAGAAGGAACATCATGAACCAGCCCAAGACCTTAAAGAGGATAAAGTTGCTGCCTATTCACAGGAGCAAAATTCCAATCCCAAGGTCATGAGTTGGAAGCAAATAGTGGAATCATGGGGCAGGAAGGAAGAGGAGGAGAAAGGTTTTGCTCAAAACCTTGAAGAAGATGAGGCTGCTCCTGCTCATGATGATGATTGTGACCTCCAAGAAAGGCTCTTCCAAGAAGATCTAGCCAGGAGAGTTGCAGAGTTGGAATCCAAAGCGAGATTCCTCAACCAATGTGTGATGGACCTGTCTGAACACACCCCATCTACACACCTCTAAGAGAGCTATCAGGCCACACCTAATATAGATGAAGTGCTGGCCAAATGGAAAGAGGAGAATCATTTGATTCTAGCTCAAAGACTGCCTCCTCTTTCACATGGTTTTAATCATCAGCCTTCCACTTCATCCCTTCTCAAGGAGGAACTTGTTTTGTAGGAGGCGAGTGAGGAAGTGAAGATCCAATTTGCAGCTCTCCAAGAGGCTATCCTGAGCAACAATGAAGAAGAAATCATCATCGATGCTCCTTGTGAAGACATCATCGACAATGGAGAAGACACAGGGCATGCATACATGCAGATGTTCTAGCAATATGAGGAGGAATGTAAGCATTGTGAGCTCTCTCCCCCCTTGTTTGATGAACTTCCTTGTTGCTTCGATGAGGAGGATGATTATGCCATGGAGCTCGAATTGGAGGAGAATCAGGAGGAAAGCCTTGAAGAAGAGAGCCTTGAACAGAAGGGTGATGTTCTGTGGGATGAGCAATCAGTTTGTGATTCCATTTCAGACATCACAACAGTCACCCTTCTTCAAGAAGGCCAAGAGGAAGCAGAGGATGAGTTTGACAGGATCTTCAACAAAGCAGAAGGAAATGGGTCAAACCATGGTGCATTGCAAAGGGACTATGCATATCAAAGGGCTTATGGCGATGAACCAACAGCCACAAATTTCTTGGAGAAACGCACCAGCATGAAGGACCAGCATTCAACAAGCTTCCAAGAACAAGAAGAGTACGTATATGTTGGAAGCATGTTCGATTTTGATCCACTTGGATGCAGGCCAACCAAAGTGACAGGCAAGAGGAGCAGGTCACCAAGTCTCCATTCCATTCAGCCACTTGTCTGGCACCATAAGTTTCCTTGCCAGGAAGGAGACTTAAAGATTTTTCCCTTTGATCCAGGAGGGAGGCAAATATACCTAGTTAGCTGTATATAGTAGTTTGCTTTCAGTTTCTTTTCTTGTTTTCCCTAAGTGTTGTTTGCACAAGTAGTGTTTTTAGCTTTGTGTGTTTTCTTTTGTGTGTGGAGTAAAGCTCATGATTGTTTTTGGGATCTTTCAAGGCTGTTGTTAACCTTTCTTCAAAGCTGCATTCTGACTCCGTGCCCAATGGACTTTAAGGCAATTGGTCTCTAAGCATAGCAGGCATGCTTCCCCTAGGAGTCACCAATTTGTTGACCATTTTTGGTCCAATAGGCCAAAAATCGGTCCCCTTCTTTCCCTGTTGTTCTAAACCAGTCCAAAATTTGATTCTTTGCACAAGTCTAAAAATTTCTACAGACTATGCAGGTGAAGTTTCTATGAACTCTGCAGGTAGAGATGAGTTCCCGACACTTAGGAGCAAAATGGACCATTTCAAGTGCCCTTGCAGAGGGAAGTTCAGGGCTCAATAGCCCTTGTGGAGGGCAAAGAACACTTTTGCGAAGAGGCCACAGAGAAAAGCCAAAAAGGTAAGTTTCCTTTGAAGATTTGTTTAAGGCAAAGGAAGAACGCTTCGGAAGGGTCGTTTCCAATTTTTAGAAGGGCACTTTTCAAAGGCAGTCGAAGAAGCAAAGGAAGAAATCTTTCAGACTTTTTGTTTGAAGGAATTCCTTCAGACAAAAAGTTTGAAGGAATTCAGAGGGTCCAAAGCAGAAATCCCGAAGAAAGGCGCGAAAAGAGACTAAGGCATAGAATAATTTCTTTGGACTTTTTGTCCGAAGGAATTCATTTGGACAAAAAGTCTGAAGAAATTTGGGGAAGTTGTGGGAGAAAAGCCCGAAAGAGAAATCCTGAAGGCCAAAGGCAAAGTGGTCAAGACGATTCTTGCGGACTTTTTGTCCATGGGGAAAATGTCCACGGGAAATTAGCCGAAGACCAAGGGAGCCGAAGGACCCCAAAGGGCAGGTGCCCTTGTGGGGGACTCTCGGCTGCCAAATGAAAGACGCTTCTCCAAAAGCCTAAGGGAAGGTTAAAACAAGCAAAAGCCCGAAAGAAAGGGAAGAAACAAGAAGCCCGAAGAAAAGAGAAAGGCTGAGTAAATTGTCAAAGGACGATGACGTCTCCGAATCCATCAATTTCAGGAAAACAGACTAACCGTTGGTTTTCAAATAGTGACGGGCCCGCAAACGTCAAATTCAAGGCTCATGAAATAGCCATTGATTTTGAAAAGCTTAAAGAAGAGCCCAAGGAACTCAGCGACCTGCCAAGAAGATAGCCCCGAGGGCCGAAGGAGCCAAAAAGAGACAAAACTAGGAAGAGACAAAGTGCAGAAGTGGACAAACAGTCCAGGTGGCAAAGAAGAGGTGTCAACTCAAGGATTTATTCCTGTAGTTGGAGCAGTGCTTGCCAAGTGGTCATCAAATGGTGCGAATAGTAAGTGACGTGGCCTGTTTTCTCTATTTTGCATTTATAAGCAGACAAACCGCGTGAATATCTAGGAGTAGTCTTATTTGCAGAAAAGAGGCACGGCCCATGCTTTCACATTAATGTTTAAATGCCAAAGTCAAGATCGACGATTACACAACATTGTTCCAGCAGGCCTCTTCTAGAAGAATGACATCAACAACATTGACTTCCTCTTCTCGATACTCACAAACGCACATGGGCCAGCTTTTCAAGAGCGCCAAAGTCTTTTCCAGAAGGCGTTGTTGTTATCTCTTCTCTTTCTATATATTGTAAACTTCTCATTTTTGAGAGGGATCAATCTCTTAGCCCGTAAGGCAAAGCTCTGCCCAAAAATCTCTCGAGCTTGTAAGGCAGAACCATGTCGGATTTTACCTTGAATCAAGACTTAGCATTTTTTACCTCCATTTGGACTTGCACTCATGCATATGTCTATGTTTTCTTTTTGTGTTAAGTCATTTTATTTTATGCTTTTCACAGATCGATTCCAGCATGTCTTGTGCACTTCTTTTGCAGGTTTGCCAGAAGTGTCTACAGCAGGAATATAAGCGCATGTGAATAGGCCGCCAAAGTGTGTCTCAGAACACCTTTGACAGTTCTTCCTCCCTGTATCTCTACGAACCCCTAACTCACTGATATAGAAGAGTCTCCCACATCAAATGAAGTGTATGACAGCATCTTCTTGGTGAAAAGTGTATGTTCGGGCTGAGTGGGTCATCTTTTTTGGTGTATCACCCTTTTAGTTTAGGTTTAGGTTCTGTTTTCAGCATCCTTCTCCCTTTTCATCCCCCCCCCCTTTTTTTTGTTTATTTGTTAGCAGTAGGGAATCCAGGGCCTAAAAGATACATCAAAGGGAGCTATCCCTTATCTAGAGACTCTCCCCCCAGCTTCGCTGATCCCACAGGCGAGAGGGGAGTTTCCATTGTTGCGTGTGGAATGCAGGAGCTCGGTCGCCTGCCCAAGGTGCAATCCACTGCGTCAACACTAAGCATTGTAATTTTTGAATACAAAATTGAATATTTGTTGCAGCCCATAAGGCAATTGCATGTGCACATTTATATTGCCAATTAGTGTTTAACAGCAAATAAGGAGTTTCCGATTTTGCATGTATAGTTGTATGTTTGTCAAGTGTTTGACAAAATGCCATGTTGATCATTAAACAATTTAATTGATATGACATAGTAGTTCACAAGTTTTTTTCATTGGAAAAATAGGGGTGGTTATTACATTTCACTGTCTCGAATTTGATGCCCACGAGGACGTCACCAGATGTTTAAACTGCCAACGGATAGTTCATCATGCTTACTTTTGTTGACGTCTTCGGACCTGTCATCATCTTTGGTAATTCCTTCGGCCTTTACAAAATGAACCTTCTCGAAGGGAAGGTGTCCCTTCAGAAAGGTGGAAAAGGTCCTTTTTTATCACTGGGAGCCCTTCGCAAGGGCGCACTTGCCCTTCGGGCTCCTTTGTCTTCACAATTCCTTCGGACATTTTGCCCGAAGGAAATCTTGCCTTCAAAGTCTCATGTCTCGGCCTTCCTTTGTGAATTTTTTCGGACAAAATGTCCGAAGGAATTCCTTTGGGCATTTTGTCCGAAGGAATTCACCCTTGGTTCTACATGGATTTTCTTTGGACAAAAAGTCCGAAGAAATCCCGTCTTGTTTTGCTTTGTCATTTCTTCTGAAGGAAAACTTCCCTTTCGGCCTTCTCTTTGATCTCTTTTCAAAATGTGCTCCCTACCCTTTGCAAGGGCACTTGCCCTTCGGAGTGCTTATAAAATACTTGCATTTCTTTAAAACTTGCCCATTCCTTTGCAATAAAAGGCATGCTCGAGGTAATTTTTTGAAGCGAAACAAGTCCCAGATCAACCCGAAAACCTACAGAACTCAAATCACTCAGCGTTTTTGTGGAACATGCCTACGACAAAGGGAACAAACCACGATTGCAGCAAGGTGAAAGCATCAAAGACTGGGACAGCAAGGAAAGAAAAGGGAGACCGATTTTTTAGCCTGCAGGACCAAAAAATGGTCAACAAGGCTATTTGTAATGAATAAGAATAAGAATGACACTCGCCTAAGCCATCAAGGTATACATGATATTTTTCAAGAAACTATAGATTAAGATCCGTGAAAATACTCACTTTCTTTTTTACTCCTCACTCTCAAGATCAAACATCAACATCCTTAAAAACAATTGTAGCATAAAGCCCATCCAATACATTTCCGAATATATTTTTAAACCAGTCCTAACTTTGCCTAAATTGCTAATTCAAACAACGACAATAGATTTCCAGTCAAGATATACATGATTTATTTGATAAAATGCCAACTAAGATCTCTATAATTATACACTTACTTTTGCATCATCATTGCCAAAATTAAACATCAAAATTTGAGGTCAATTGTAGCATGAAGGCCATTAATCAATGCAACTAATTTTCATTAAATTTTCAAAATTAAAAACTCTTACCCTAGATTGATAGTTCAAACAAAAATCACACAAAAAGTCTAACCCATCAAGGTATACATTTTCTGTTTCATAACAATTGCTGAAAACCTCTAAAGTTATAATTCATTTATTTTTTTGACCTCGCTGTCAACGTGTTGCCAGGAATTTCGCCAAAATAATCTCCCTAATCTCGATATTTCGTCTACTGTGATGAATTTTCAAACCAACAAACTAGAAATCCTTTAACTCACCCCAAATTTCTAATTCAAACAAAACAAGAACTGGAATGCCAGACATGCATAATTTGTTTCATAAAAATCCCAATTAAGAGATCTCCGTAATTTTTTTACCATACTACTTGTAATCCTAGGTTGCAACTTAAATAAACATCACATTTCTTCAAAACTTTAATTGATCTGCAGTTAAAAAACATTTTCCAGGAATTGATTGCCCTAATCTCAATTGAGGATGTCTATTAAGTTTAATTCATACCTGAAAGTCTTTGAGGATTTCGTGGATAAAATATGTTGCACATTCTCTAGGACACAGCAGAAATGCACATCCACCAAATTTTTCACATTTATGCCTGAAATAAACATCAACATTATTACCATTACAGAGTGTAGAATGTAAAAGAAAGGCCAGTTAAATGATAGTGTGCCTTCGCAAATATTTTTCAGCAAAGGACCGTCAGTTGATAGGAAAATTACTAGCGATTGAAGAAAGAACAAGGTATAAGACAAAGTACAGCTCACATAATATGAAAACAAGAGCATTGAATTGTATGACATTATCTTTCTTCGAAGTTGCTGAATGTTAAAATATCATCTCAAACTCAACAACCAATTATATGAAAGATAAATCTTTTTTATAATTAAATATAAAATAAATAAATTTCATAAACAATAGATTGAAAATTGTATTGTCAAAAAGCTGACATGTGATTAGTTGACAATGAAATTTTTAATTGAAAAGATGAAAGCTATATAACCTGCCTTCGGCAAGAAAGATAATAAATCTCTCATTAGAGCTTCTCCATGTTTATTTTTGGCACAGGATACAAGTTTTCACTCCAGCCTGAGAGGGGCAGCATAATTGGTAAGGCATTCGCTCAAATCACAACAGGACCCTTCACCCGGATTGTTGAGGGGTCAAACAAAATTATGATTAAAAAAAAGTTTTCACTCCTCCACAAACCGTAAACAAAGTATTAGCCATCAAACATCTTTCATAAGAGACGTGGTTGTGATATCACTCCAATCACTGAAAAACAACTGAGAAAGCAGAGTAGTTCTAGATATTATCTTTCAAAAACAAGAATGTGTGAAAATAATCTCAAAAAACTAGCATTAATATTCTGCCAAACATCCTTTCTCATGTTTGTGTTGTTAATTTCTGTGAAAAATAAGAAAGTTAGGTCTACATTATGACAAGGATGAAATCTCACAAAGCTTGAAGAAGGGTTAATGATGGTATTATTTTCTATTGGTGACTGCAGAATTTGTTTAAGCAAGGTTTAGGCACCCTCATAGAGTCATATCAGATTTTGTAAATGTTTTGATCTTTGGAAGTGAACCCCGTCTAGTTTTCTATGACATATATCATATTAATTCTCAAACTGGGAATCATGACCTTAGCCTCACTTTCAGATAGATTTGGCTGTTTACTCCCTCCACTAAATCTCAATTTATCTATCTATCTTGTTATTATTAAGAGAGCAATTGCATCCAGGTTCCATGTGTTATTAGAAGCAGCTTTATTCCAATTTGAAGTTGTCTATTTGAACATTTTGTCAAACACTTGGCACCCATTGTCTAGACTACTACTTGAAATTGTCCGAGCCAACCAATAAGTAAGCAGCCATCGAGTTAGTTGAATACTCTTATGTTGGTAGTGAGGTTATTATAGACAATGATTTTAGTATAGACAATGATGTTAGTAGAAACCAAGACCTAGCAAGTGGAGGGGTCTTCAGAGATGACAAGGGAAAATCAGCTCTAATGCATGCTTTCAATATAGGAACTGAAACCAATGACAGAGCTGCAGCATCAGATTTATTTCAGGGTCTAACAATTGCTGAGAAGAGACAGGATGGAAAACACCATTGTTAAAGGAGAGTTGGCAAATCTAAATTATGCTGTGAAAATAATATGTTGAAATGCATGGAAGATAATAACTATACTGCAGAATGGTGTGCAAATTGCACATGAACTAGATTCTGCCTCTTTCATCCATATAAGATGAACATGCAAAAAAGTAGCAGGTATGGCTGCTAACTAGGAAGTATCTCTATCTAACACTCGTCGCATTATATGAAACTATTGTTTCTTCCTTGTGCCAATGAGGCCCCAACGACCCAAGTGGAGCAGAAATGAGAGGCGAAAAAAATAAAATAGTTTGGGTATAGCTGGTGTTGCTCCCTTAGGTTTGTTCCTCATTCAGATGTTACCTGGGTTGAGAATAGCCTTTTGAAAATTTTACTCCTTTAGCAAAGACTTGAGGATTTGAAAATGAAAAATGTGTCTTTTTCCCTGTATACTACAGAAGTTGTGTAGTTTACTACCTGGAAGAGGAAGGATAATAATGAGCCAGTAATAAGTATGGAACTAGGTTACACATGTTGCACAATGCATACACAACTACTGAATTTGACTAAAATTTGCTTTCAATAATTTTTTAAAGAATTTCCATACTCTGTTCTGTAGCTCCACATTTGGCACATGTTCAGACGATATTGCCAAAGGTTTCTAAGTTTGGCTTTATACCAACGAATTGTATTTACTTAAAAAAGTCCAAGGATTCCTCAACAAGTCAATTTAGTGCACGTACAATGATGATTGCAATCCATGAGAGCACATTGTTTTTAGGCGTTTTGTCAAATAACTCACTAGCCTTCTGAATGCTTCAATGTTTTAAAAACACAATTGTTAAGGCAATCAAAATTACATTATCAGATAATCATTTTCTAAATCAACTAGTTTTAGATGAACCTCCGTGCTTTATGTTTTTGTTTTAACTTTTGGCATTTGTTGGAAGGATTTTAGCAAAGACTGCTGAATTTTTGCTTTATAAGTGCCAGCTGCATCTGCTTACAAATCTACAAGCTTATTTCTTTCATATTCATCAATGATTTCAGTCCATTGGGGAATTTTATCAAACAAGTCCTAGGTTTTCCATGTAAGCAGTCGCATCTATAGCAGACCGTTCAGACTATTTTTTTTTTAATTTGATCCATCTTGCATGCATTACTTGTATTTAAACAAATGAAAATGTGTGGGGTATATGGATGGTGTGAATGACTGAAAAGATTGGAAGGGTGAGAAGGATATGAATTATTTTTCATTTCATAATTTTTAAAGAGAATGAGCAGAATCCCTAGATCAAGAGAGGATATGAAGAGTGTGCTTAACTAGTGCTTTGCTCATTTCCCATATTGTATTCAATATTCAGTTTGGAGATCACAAATCGTATTGAAAGAGAGATGTATGTCAATTAATATCGAGAGAACTGGGAGTAGAATTCCTATCTATTTTTTCTTCATTTTTTTATGTGGATAATATATGGGAAGGATCACATCCAATGCTATCCTTCAGAAAGAAGTACAATGAGTTTAAAGCATAGATCCATGTATGCATATGTGATTGTTCAGCAGCATGAGAGGATTATGTGGTATAATTTCACCTTTTCTTTTGGTGAGTCAAATTAAATTGCAACGGACCAAGGGTTTTGAGGGTAAATTTTAATTCCTTCTTTTATGGGTTTGGAGTACATTAAACCTTAAAAATATATACTTGCATGAGTAAGGTATGACAATGGTCACTTCTCCTCCTTTAGCCTTGTTGATATCCTTTTACAAATTATGTTGTTGGAACTTTTCAAACTATGGGAACAACATATTGATAAAACTTTTTTCTCCATTTGATTGCACTAAAATAAGCTATAGCTTTAAGAGACAAATAATTTTATGTAATCTATTTCTTCAGTTCCTCCAAGCTCAAATCACCCTAGTTTGTAACATACCTAAAAATGGCATACAAGAGAAAAGAGAAATAACGAGTAAAGCAAATAGAACTGTCTATAAAGGCTTTCAAAAACAATGGTTTGATGAGGCTCACCATACCTTCCAATACCATTCAGCACCAACACGAGCTTGTCCTATTAGCCAAAAATAGTATTTAATTACAAAAATATAGTAATAACAGTAATCAATCATACTATACAATAATTTAAAAAACACACAATGAGGGTAGCATATGCTAAAAACAGTCCAAAATAAAAATTTGGACATATAAAAGCCACCTTACTAAGCCTTTGAGGCTTGGTCATATTCTTTGATAAATTCTTGGATTGTCCCTTTTCCTTGTATAGAATTGCATCATTTAACCCATAGTTCAGCTACTCACCAAGATGCCAAATAGTCATCATTTTTTTGGCCCAAGCAAGTTTTCACCACTCAAACTCACGAGTCTACTTAGGGTAAGATTCAACGCAGAACTCGCAATGAGTGTTCAGTGAGTCCTAGCATAGAACTTGTGTCGTATGCAGTTTGACATGGTAAAAACATTGCATTTGCTTCTTTTTAAGCCCACATGCCCAAACATTTTCATCACATGACATTTGAGCATCCTTTGAGCAAATTGGAAGAATTTTATAGCAGATTTATAGAGTAGATTTGAGAAATTTTGATTTCCAGGTTAGTTCTTTTTTCTCTCTGCAAGCATGTAATTTTTTTCTAAGATGTTAGTATTAGGTTTCTAAATATGATATACAAATTCAAATGCATTCCATTCAATTCCCATAATATTTATTTATGATTTACGCTAGTTTTTCATAATTTATAAACGAAATTGCTGGTTTTTTCTATACATAGGGTTGATAGTTTAGGTTTTTTCTAAATGTTGTTTATTAAGCATTTAAACATACAAAGGCATCAAGCTCAAAAACAACGAGTGAAAGTTGTCCCGCTTGAAGCCATTCCACCACTTGGAAGTGTGTCGTGTTTGGACCATCCCATGGGAGTGTGATTCGCATGTTCTAATCGAAGAAGGTTTATGGAGGCATCAATCACTTCACATACTATATTGCACACAATCCTTGTCGCAACGTTACACCGTGTCCCAATGCTACAAAAGAGGCAAAATGAAAGATGTAGGTAGCACTTGCATTGTCACACATACAAGGCACATCCATCTCATCCAATTTGAGCAAAGTCCAGTCACATCATTTTTAGGTACCTAGAAACATTCTTGGGGCACAACCTTTGCTGTAAGGTACAAGGTGGAAAAGGAGGTGTACCAGGAAGAAGATAATACGTTCAAATTTATGGGATTACAAAAACCTTCCCTTCAACATGGTGATAGCCTTTACTGGGAGTATTTGGTGATGTCATTGACAATTGCATAGAAGGGGTACAAGGCAGCCTCTCTAAAAGATTAAGTCGGAGGTTAATCCAGAATGTTGTTTTAGATGCAAAGTCAATTATGGAAGAACAAAAGAAGCAATGACAAAATTTTGGATGCACCATTCTTTCGATGGGTTGACAGATGGAAAATACCACACCCTCATCAAAATTTTTGCAACTTCAAATGGTGAGATGATTTTCTTGAAGTCAACAAATGTCTTTAACAAAGTAAAAAATACAGAGACTTTGAGTCTAATGCTAGAGGAGGTAATTTTAGAGTTGGGCATTGAGAATGTTGTGCAAGTTGTCACTGACAATGCAACAACATATGTGGCTGCTAGAAGACTACTTATGGAGAGGCATCCATCACTCTTTTGGACCCCATTGCCTTGACCTTCTTTTGGAGGACATAGGCAAAATTGATTGAGTGAGATCAGCTATAGAAGATGCTCCAAACATCACAAAATGCATTTATTATCACCCTTGTGTTTTTAGCTTTATGATTGATCACACCAAGGGAAAAAAACTCATGCGAGTAGGTGTCACAAGGTTTGCAACTAACTTCTTAACATTGCAAAATATTTGTAGATTGTTGACACCATCAAAACAAATGTTTTTGAGTCAAGCATGACTAGAATCAACATATTCAAAGAAAGTTGATGGAGAGAGGACCACAAATATGGATTTTGATGATGCCTTTGAGAAGAGAGCTACAAAGATCATCAAGGTAACTTCAAACTTCAATTTAAATTTCAAGTTGATTCTTTTATTTTCAATTTTAAAAGTATTTACTTTAATTGTAAGTTTGTAATGTTAATTTCTTTGTAGGTGTCAGAGCCTTTGTTAAGAGTTTCACACTTGGTAGATGGGGAGCAAAACCCAATAGGATACATTTATGAGGCCATGGATAGGGCCAAAAAGTCCATCCAAAACTATTATAAGGGATAGAGATAGATTTGATCCCATTTGGAAAATAATTGATCAAGGGTGGGACAATCAACTCCACTAACCCATTCATTCAGTAGAGGACTACCTCAACCCCAAGTTTTTCTTCTCTGATGGCTTCACAAATATTAATGGGGAGGTTATAAAGGGCATATCAACATGCATTGAAAGGGTGACACCTAAGGTTGGGGTGAGGGGCCTCATTATTTAAGAATTGTAAAATTACATGTAGGCTAGGGGCAATCTTTTTTATTCGCCATTAGCTATCTCAACCTTGTAACACTTCTAAATGTGAGCGCAATTGGCATTTGTTTAAGGCCATTCACATGAATAAATGCAATAAGTTGACTCAATGATGCCTTAATGACCTAGTTTTTATGCAATACAACCTTTGGCTTTGCACGAGAAAGGTGGAAGACACATCACAGGAGCCTATTGATTTGGATGAAATTAATCCCTATAGTGACTGAACTACGCATGATGAGAAGACCAACTTGTTCAGAGAGGATGAGATTGTTGATTTTGATAGACAAGCTATGGAGGGTGATACAACAAAAGCAAGAAAGATTGGATTGGATGACATCCTTGTAGATGATGTCAAACATGGGGCCAAGGAGGAGTCACTACCATCTAGTACAAGGGTGGAGCTACAACCATAGCCTTCTAGGAAGAGCAAGGAGTCACAAAAGAGCGCATGGACTAGACACACTTAGTCTTCCCAAATTTTCTCTAGGATGGGGAAGAGGAAATTGAAAATCCTTGTAATTTGTAACTTGCAAGGATATGCAAGTTATTATGATTATTTTCAATGACAATTATCATGGATTTATAAGTTATAACATTTATCAACTCGTTGTTGTATTCACATGATGATGAGATTTCGTAATCAATTTGTATTCAAATCTAATAGAAAAAAGTTCCACAATGTTTTATATACTCATTTGATACATTTTTTTAATTATATTTTGTCTAAAATTTATATTTTAAAAAGAATTGAAGTATTTTTTTTAGTTTTTTAATTTTTGCTTAGTCGGAAAAAATTTGGTCTATCAAGTCCGAGTATGCAAAATATGGTTTAAATCTTCTAGAAAATCTCCAAGACTTGAGTAACAAGCTGCCCTAAATGCCACAATTAAAGTAGATGACATTCGAAACATAAAAGGTTAGTGGTCAATACCTTGGAGACATCTAGCGAAGAATCCATTGCAAGGTCATATCTTCCTTCATAAGAACCTTCTAAAATATTGGCTTTTGATTTTGTTATTGAAGTAACAATGAATAAAAAAATCATTAAAAATGCTCAAAAGGCTTCTAATTATGTGGAGGAAGCAAAACCAAATAAGCCATTGTTTGAAGAAATGATATTAAAATCTTACATATGAAATGGCCACCCAAACAATTTCAAGATAATCCACCCCCACATTAACCTTTGTTCCAAAAAAACACCAAATGTTATCAAGTGTGTAAATGGTCCCAAATCCCAACTTGCCTGTCAAAGAAACAACATGCTAACCAAATGACCAAATTAGTGCTTCATTCATGAGGTACAAGAAGCAACAATGATCTACAATGATGGTGATATCTATGTAACCCAACAATTGAATTCACAGATTTCACAAGAAATTAGTAAATCTCCCAATTAATTAGATTAGTAGACATGTTATTGTGAAAAATATTATGAATTGTCAAAAAAGGAAAAAAATGTCACAACCAAGTTTCCAATAACGTTGACTGGTTGTTAAAAGTTCAAACCGCTGCAACCGCTGCAACCCCGAGACTACATAATAAACCCTTTTCCAAAATTCAGCCCATATAGTCTATTCAAAAGCCACTTTCATAGGCAGTACCCTCCATTTCTGCTAAGAAAACAGTGTCTGAAAACGCACATTTGTTTGTCAACACCTGTTTGCAAGAATGGAACAAGTATTCAAGTTGAAAAAGTTGTGAACTTGTAAGAACCAAATAAATAATAAGTGTTGCCTTACAAATATGATGGTAATATTTATTAATGAAAAGAAAAGACACTGCAAAATTGGTTTTTCTTTGTATCACTGTAAACCAATGGTTTAATTATCAGTCAAGCCTAGACTCTAGAATGCAATCAATGTTTAATGAAAAGGCAATGATTATAGTATTATTTTCAATGTTTCATCACATATGCAAACAAAATTGTACGATATCTACTTGTGCAATCCAATCTCCCAATAAATAACAGCCCCACTTACCATCACCTTTGCCAAAACAGGATTGGTCTTCAAGGCCTCTTTATAAGCAGCCCAGGATGCACAGCCACATATTTGAAAAATGCATAGAATTTCCATCTCTAACAACAAAAGTATCATAATGGTTACCAGTCCGTCATCCCCCGTTTATTTTCTGGTAGAAAGCAGTAGTTAGAATAAACAGCCTCACATACCGCCATCTTTTCCAAAACAGGATTGGTCTTCAAGGCCTCTTTATAAGCAGCCCAGTATACACAGACACATATTTGACAAATGCATAGAAATTCTATCCTGACAACAGAAGTATCATAATAGTACCCAGATTGTCATCCCATGTTTATTTCCTGGGCAGAAAACAGTATTTAGAAACTAAAATGCAAATTAAAAACATCAGAATGCATCTGCTCTCCTGTAAAGTAGATAAAGAGATGCATGATAAATGGAAATATAAGGTCTTATCAAACCACTCAAAATCTTAACATATATGAGGGGTGGAGGGGAAAGCATGGCAATATAGATTTCTTACTTCAAACAGATACACAGTAGCCAGAGAAAGCTTAAGAATCACCAAAGAAGCTCTAGACAACTCATTTGATATCGTTCATAGAAGTAATGAATACTAATGAAAAAATGGGCATTGAAGAAATGACTCCAGTACTACATAGTACATACTGTACACAATTAATCAATCACGGCAGCATTCCAACCATGTCAAATATTTCTCAAGAACTCAAAAACACATTTAAGCAATCATAAGAGAACACAAAATCAAGCCCAAAATCAATACAGTGAATAACAAAAATGAAAGAAGAATCGACATTTGAAAAATTGATTCTTTTGTTTTCTCATTATGCCATTTTTCTCGTTAAAAAAAACATTTCTGCGTCAAACATTTCCACTGCGCTATCACCACTAATTGAATTTCAGCCTTTTCACACTAAATATGGGTAAATAGAAAATGATGTAATGTACTCCTGAACCTTTGTTATATCCTATACATTTGATCTACGTATGAAAAAGAGGTGGATTCCCATGTTTGGAACTATTTTAAACAAATTCCAAGGACGTGTCCCCTGCGATACATGCACAATTCAAAACAGGACACTTAAAACTTCAGAAAACAAAGAAACTAAGACTGCTAGGAACCTCTGAACTATGTGCACTCACATCTGAAAGTATTTTCTACTTGTATACTACTTAACTGATGGATCGGTCAAATATTTGAGTTGCAACCTGGTTCAGTCAAAAAAAATTAAAGAACAGCATGTAGGCATATGTATGTGGATACATGAAGCTTTTAAAGTATCTTGAAGGATTGTGGAAACCCTTCGCATGTCTTCTAATAGTAATCAAAAGCATTACAACAATCAAGGCTCATTAACCCCATATAAGAAAATGTTGAGCAAATAATTATAAGTACACAACTTTTCATCTTCTCCTTAATCAAGGATGTGTTTCAAAGAAAAAATGGGCCAAATAATTTCTTTGTTATTTATAGTCTCTTGTAAACCCTCCAACTAGCCAAAAATTTCCTCTAATATTGCACATGCCCCTATCTAATACTATTGCCAGTGTAACATCACTCACTTGAATGCGACGGCCTTTGTTAAGATGGGTTGCATCCCTCCATACCAATTGATCGGCCTGACACCGTCACTACATGCCGATAGTGCCCCTGTTTTACAAATTCATTTATCTAATCAATGCTCTTGATTTCTATTCAGGCTGTGAAAAAATTAAAAGTAACTCTTGAAACCCTCGTTCATTTGTCATCGTCTTTCTAAGACATTTATCTGGTCAATTCTATTGATCTGTACTCTGGCTGTGAAGAGAATCAAAGAAATTCTTCAACAACTTGTTTTTCTTCAAAGTCTCGTGGCTTACATTGTAAAAGAATCAAAGCCATCACTGCTCATAAAATCCCCGTCAGCATCCATATGCTCAATCTTGAATTGCCCCTTCCTGGACTGGTAACCATCATTGCTATGAGGCAGTTCTCATGGTGTTTAAAAAAAGACGAAATTAGACAGTCACCGTTTGGTACTGCACTCCTCTCCCCTTTTGTAGCAGAGGGTGTCATTATAGAACTTCAACTGGTTCTGTCCACTCGATTTCACTTGGGAAGGGAAATCACATCAGCATAATGTTTAGAAGTTTCAAGTTTTGCTATGCTATTCCATGAAAACTGTCTCCATACTGGTTTCTTATTACCATGGCCTTGCAAACCATTAGGACTTCTGGCCCTCACCATAACACCCCGATCTACCCCTGTAAAGATGCTTGGTCTGTGGTTTTCTACTACTGTTTGAACCTCAAATGAATAGGCATTCTCTCTAACCCTAAAGCACAAACCCACACAACCGTAAGTCTCTCTCTCTATACATACATGGCATCCACACCCAAATGTGTGGAATGTGTAGTCTGTGCATATACATCTATGTTTATATATTATCTGTATATATATACCCAATTGTGTGTAACCTTTGTATATATGTACATGTGTGTAAATATATCAAGATGTGTATGCATGTGTATATAAACAAATGTGTATAACAATTATGTGTATATATGTATATATAGTTTATATACAAACCATTGCCATCTGCATATATACTGATACTATACACAAATGGGTATATAAACATAGGCAAATAAACAAATTACATCCATTTTTGTTTCAGAGAAGGATTCATTGACGATCTGCTTTGTTTGGTGATTGATCCTCTCAGGTTCATCCAGTGTTTTATGGGATATGGGCATTGAATGAGAGTCTCAGTCTTATTTAATCTTTGAAAAATAAGGTGCAAGAATGTCTTTGCTCATGAGGACAGCTCTCTGTCTGCCTTTTGATCTATGTGGAGGGACAAGGTGCGGCATCAGCTCCTTGCTAAAGGATCTATGCTGATCAGAGTTGTCGGTGCCTTGGACCACTCAGTGTTTTCGGATTTTATTTCTGCCCTTGTTACCCTTAGGATAAAGATTTGATCCTCTTTGTATATACCCATTCTTTGTACAGTTCTTTGTAAACATTTTTTGTTATTATACGAGGTATCTTTCAAAATAAAAATAGATAAACAAATTATATAAATATCCATACACAGAAACTACAAATGTGCATTTCAACAGACTATATACAATCGGGTATATACACATGGGCAAATACATAAACTATATTACATATGGATTTATATACATGTGCATAGACTACATACATGTGTGTATACACAAAAACTATATCTATTAATATTATATATGCAGATTTACAGACAATACACAATTGGGTATATGCACACAGGCATATACATAAACAAATATACATCTGGATACATAAAGATATGGGTATATACACAAATTGTACACTTAATAATCAAGTGGTTTCAGCCAAATCTGAATATAGAAAATTACCAACCATAATAATATATATAAAAACAGAGCTAGAGTCCAGAATATTACAAACGGGTATGGATTACTTGGGAGCATTGAATCTTAAAGTAAAGAAAGGGACTGTACCCACCTGGAGAATTTGGCCAAATGAAAATTGCCCAGAAGATGCAGCAATCAGCCCCATGCTGGGAAAAACTGCAACATAACTATATATTAATCTGGGTAAAACGAGTACAGTCTGTACATATACGTCTGTATATATATCCAAATGTATATTGTATGTATATATATGCATGTAGCATACACACAATTGTGGGTAACCTTTGTATATGTGTAAATATATCCAGATGTGTGTGCGTGTGTAACAATTAGGTGTATATAAGTATATACACAAACTATTCCTACACATATATCAGTACATACACATGCATATATACTGATACTATAGATGATTGGGTATCTATGCACAGGCAAATAAACAAATTATATAAGTATCCATACACACAGACTATAAATGTGCATTTAGACAGACTATATACAATAAACAATATACAATTGGGTATATACACATGGGCAAATAGACAAATCATATAAATCTGGATATATACACACGTGCATATACACAGTCACATACTACATTCATGTATATATACACAAAAACTATACATATTATTTGCACATTTATAGACAATACACAATTGGGTATATGCACATGAGTATATACATAAACTATATGCATCTGGATATATACAGGCATGGGTATATACACAAATTATACACTTAATAATTAAGTGGTTTCAACTAAATCTGAATATAAAAAATTACCAACCATAATATTATATATATATACAGAGCTAGACTCTAGAATATTTACAAATGGGTATGGATAGCCTGGGAGCATTGAATCTTAAAGTAAAGAAAGGAAGAATTTTGCCAAATGAAGATTGCACAAACCCCCGCACAGCGTAAATCTCTGTATATATACATGTACATCCATACCCAAATGTGTAGTCTGTGCATATATGTTATACGGTTATGCATATATATCCAAATGTATATTGTTTGTAGTATATATGCATGTATTATATGCTCAATTGTGTGTAACCTTTGTATATGTGTATAAATATATCCAGATGTGTATGCATGTGTGTATATACTTAAATGTATGTAACCATTATGTGTGTATATGTATATACACAAACTATTCCCATCTAGGTGGGTATACATACACATGCATATATATTGATACTATACACAATTGGGTATATACGCATAGGCAAATAAACAAGATAAATAGATAAATATCCATACAAGCAGACGTGTATATACACACAGACCATAAATCTGTATTTAGACGGATTATATACAATTGGGTATATACACATGGGAAAATAGACAAACTATCTACATCTGGATATGCACACACATGTGCATATACACAGTCACAGACTACATATGTGTGTATATACGCAAAAACTATTCATATTACATGCGCATTTACAGACAATACACAACGGGGTATATGCACATGAGCATATACATAAACCATATGATTCTGGATATATACAGACGTGGAAATATACACAAATTATACACTTAATAATCAAGTGATTTCGAAGAAATAAATTAAAAAAAAAAATACCAACCATAACAATTTAAATGCAAAGAGAATTAGAGTCCAGCATATTTACAAATGGGTATGGAAAACATGGGAGCATTGAATCTTAAAGTAAAGAAAGGGAGGGTACCCACCTGCAGAATTTGATTAAACAAAGATTGCCCAAAAGATGCAGCAGTCAGTCACCTGCTAAAAGAAACCTGCAACAGAACTCTATGTTAATCTGGGTAAAACGAGTACACACAATAATTCAGAATAATTTACTGGAGATTTTCAGAAAAGTGGTTTACCTTTGTACCATTTCTTGCCAATTGCAGAGGCGGTCATCGCCGCTGAAAACTTAAACGCTCCTGCACTTCACTGACATTTGCATTAATCGAGTTTCATTTCATTAAGTTTTTATACTTGACCGCTGTCACCTAGCGCTCAACGGCTACTTTTTCAAATTCGGGCAATTTGTTTTATTAGCATTTGTAACTTTGGAGCGTGTTTCCGGAAAAAAAAGGACGCGTGTTATCCCAAAAAAGAATGCACACGTGTTACGGTGCTATTGAGGCATCCTACAATAACCTATCAAGATAAAAATTATGATAGCCGATTAAATATATATTTACCAAATATATCTATAATTTTTCTGAAATTCAACTTTTTATTAGTTCGTATTTTAGTTATGATTATTTTCTTCATCTATTTCGTTTCAGTGCCATTACATATTTTATTGTGATATTCATAGGTTAAATTCAATTTTATAATATAATGTAGTTATTTCTTATTTACTTTCTTTTCTTATATTATTGTTCTAAATTTTTCATTCACATAATTTTTTATTTTTTTATTAAGGTTTGGGTATTTTTTTATGTTAGTATACCATCTACTTATTCATTTGTAATTTTACTTAAGTAGATGTTAAAATTTGGGATTGCATATTTGACAATGTCATTTTTTGATTTGCATGTATCTTAAATGACTTGTACGCACATACATGCCTCTTATTCGTTATTTTCTCACATCCACATACTTGTTATAAGTCTGACCCTCCCATTTTGTTGTCAATCACCCATATGAACTTCTCAATGTGTGTCAAACCAACTATATATTTTACACGAAGATCTCTAGATCATCAAATCCACAATCATATCTCTTGGACACTGATGTCAAGTATAGATAGTTTTGTTTTTGAAACTACCTTGAGAATGACATTAGCGACCCTCACCTAACAATGGTTCTTTTTTAAAATTAAATCATTTTTATGGGTCAATGCATTTACTTTGCATATCGGTAGTGTGAAAAAGTACACAAATGAACTCATATAAATACAAATCAAACCCACACTTAGTACTCACTTTACACTTGTATATCAAACATATATATGCTTTTGCACATTGAACACACATGCTCTATTATTCCCAAAATGCAAATCATTCACTAAGAGAAATCACTAGCCAAGTCTAAAAGGTACACCAAGCCAAGTCAAGACTGAATATTGTTAAGTATTGAAAGCCATATTATATGTGCATTCATATAGCAAAGGAGCACAATTGTGCACTCACATTAAGGGAAGAAATACATGTAGCTTGACTTCCCTCTTCAAAGTATTGAATATACAGGCAACGATCAATCATCAAAGGAGGTGATTAGGGTCAACTCAAAGCATTGCACTTCCTAATTTTTTACAAATATTTGCCCTTCGCAAGTAGACCTAGGTTTTTGAGGAGAATGAGATTGATTTCTTGAGTTGCATAGATAGTTAAGCATCAAGATTGTACGTACAAATATAAGTAGGTGTAGTTAATTGTATGGTCACAGAGAACCAGAACCTCCCAAGATAGTGACATCAGCCTCCAACAACTTTTGTTGACGTTACTAACCCAACATGACGTTAGTGACCTTACACATACAAACAATCAGTTATAGATCTAAACTACTCTTAGACTTATTTCTAGCCCCTTTTCATGGTTAGAAGTTAGTCATAGTCAATGATCAAATTATAAAATCTAAGTATCTTGATCTCTTTAGTAACTTCTATAATTAACACATGCCACTTGTCAAATAAAATTATATATTTTACATCCAAATTCATGATTAAATGTCATATTCCACAATTTACATTACATTCCAGTTTTTATCTTAATTAAGGTTGTACTATTCAACTCAGGGTAAAACATATTGGTGAATTTGAATATTACTCAAACCATGCCAAACCCTAGGTCTCCTCCAGGATTTCATTCATTTTTCTAGGGTTTTTAGATTTTTTATCTTAGGGTTTCATTTATGATTTTTAATTTCACCATACGAAAGACAATTAATCTTCTCACCCTTGGCCCTTGGCTTTTACATATTTGCATGACTTCATCCTATGCCATCCAAACAGGCTATTTTTTTTGTTCCTCAAAAGTGTAGTGCTAGATTGAGTGGGGCCCATATAATACATAATCAGATTCTATTGGCTTCCTCTACCATGGACAGAATAAATATAATAAATAATTCTTCTTTTGACGATTCAATTGTTGATGAATATGTACAAACTGATAATTATGTTGAAATGCCTAATTTAAAACATGATAATCAAGATAATCCATATATTCATGAAGCCCAAAATAGTATTGATCCCAATGAACTTAATGGAGTAGATTTTTATTGAGTCAAAGCTTTGTCCGAATTTCGTTATGGACTTCGTCAACATCCTCAAAAAATGGATAAAGAGGTTAAATTATTCCTAACATCTAAGGTTGCACACAAAGCTAAGGTTGTTGCATCTAGGGAATAATAAGAGCCTTTTATTATTGTCAATCACTCTTTTTTGAGCTACCAACCTAATCACATGTGTTCAAACTTATAACATTGACACTATTCCTACATTTACACCTCTAGTCACATATATGATGTCCACCCAAGGTGTGGGGGCAACACAAGGCTTCCCAAAAGTTTCCATACCTATTTCTACATAGATGATTTATTCCCATCTTATGATGGATATGTATATTACATCACCAACTTCACCTATTGCACATTCCCTCAAGTAGACTATTTTAGCTCTATAGGCTAAGGTGTTGCAACTATAGAAAAGTACATCTAGATCTAGTCATTCAATGGATTTGTATTCCTAGCTTCATAACTCGTTTGCCCCCAAAATAGTAGCTTATTCCTTACATATAGGCTTTGTAACTCCTAAGCTTTGAATTTACAATGGTAAAAGTGATTATGAACAACACGTTTAATCCTTCCACACAACATGCTTGGATTACCCTTCTAATGACAAATTATTGACCAAGTTATTCCCAAGAAGTCTCAAAGTCATTAAAATCATTCTCTAGACCTTAGCACAAATCTAAAATTTATTATTCACACATATTATTGACTCATAAACTTCAAGCATATGTCACACCATTCTATAAAGTGTCGATCATTGTAAGCATTATAAGGATTCAGTTTGCATTTATGCCATATTCTTTTATAATCTTTGTTTTATTGTGTCATGTTATTTGGTCCAAGATTTTAATAATAGTCATTTTTATGGTTTGTTTTGTTTTAAGTTGAGGTCTATTATTTTTAACATGTATAAAAATTCAATAGAGTCAAAATTATTAATCAAGTTGTCATGTGCCATTAAAAGTCAAAAGTATGTCTGTAAAAAATAAAAAAATGTCAAGTAGTTTTTTGTAAGTCATTTTTGTGTCAAAGATATCAAAGTTAAACCCACCTTATGTAAAAGATGCATTTTTGGACAAACCCGACGTCTTGAGTCAAAAGTGTCAGTTGTGTATGTGGGAGAATCTTGTCATCAAGAATGACATGATCTTCAAATATTCATCGATTGAGTAAGCAACATCATTCATTAGAGGAAGGAGGAAATAGAGGCTGAAGGTTTCATAACCTCTTGTTAGCCACTAATGACGGGACCACTTTCTGCTTTAGTGGCATTTTTATTTTTAGTTGTGTTGTGTGTTTGATTTTAACATGGTGTGGTTTAAAATAAGAACAAATGATATATGCATGTTCATGTTTGTCATAAGTGAACTGAATATTCTTAGTAATTCTTTAAAATGTGATAGTGATGAGAGCTAGAAACTATACTGCACATTGTGATGTAGTTTATGGTAATCCACTTGTAAAACCATTATTTTGTGGTTTGTGGTAAGCCACTTGTAAAACATTTATTTTTGGTTGTTGGGCAACCATTTGTAAAACCATCATGTAAGGTTTGTGATTGTCCTCTAAAAATCACCAAATTATGAGCATAGGTGCAGATATGGGAGACTTTTTTTACCCATGTACACATTAAGGTGATGTAGATATGATTAATAATGTTCACAAGGGGGTGAATGTTGAGGTATGTTCACATTATTAATATGTAATAATGTAAATATTGTTGTTATAACAATATTATGTTAATAGTTTATGGGGTTAATTTTATATAGGTTGTTAGTTACTCGAATATATTGTTAGTCATAATATATTCATTTTTAGTGGGTTAGTTAGTTGGGTGATTTTTTAGTTGAGAGTTTGTATGGATCTACCATCCAGAATTTAGGAACCTCATTTCCTATATAGTTTTGTAATAGTTTCGTATGAAGTTAAGTTTAAGAAAATGATAATAGATTATTATTATTATTATTCTATGTATTCATTGTTTGAGAATATTTTTTGAGTGTCTTTTATTTGGATTATAGACCATAATCAATAGATACAATGTGTTTAACCAATTCCCAAGCTTCCTAAATTTAAGCAAAAATAGGAGACCCTACCACTTTAACTAAAAAGGATCCCACTAGAAAATCAGACATGTGTAACCCTTTCTAGTTTAGTTCACCTCTAGGGAAATGTCTGGAAATGTTATTTCTAATCAACACTTTCCATGGTTCATCTCTATTCAGAGCTCTAACTATCAGTTTGATAACCAAAGTGATACCTTGAAGGTAAGGATCTTGCAATCCCAACCCACCAAGCTTTTGAGGGACACAACAAAATTTCCAAGCCACCACATGTCTTTTTTTGAGACCCCTACCATTAGACCATAGAAAATACCTTACAATTTTGTAGAACATGTTAATATATGTTTTACTAAACATCTAACAAGAGGCATAGTAGATACTATATGAAGAAATAACTTCTTAGCACACTTGAATACACCCTGATAGAGACAAGAGATGTTCATGCCATTTGGCAATCTTCTTATTGATATTTTCATACATCTAATCTCACATCTACTTGAAGGAAGGAATAAGATCAAAAGGGATACCCAAATACCTAATCAAGTGGTTAGGTCCTTTCTATATCCACCCAAACCCAACCAAACAATCTAGGGGATTCTCATTCCAACCAATCATAAAATATATATGAAGGGCAACTTTAGATCCAGAGGCAGAGCAATAGATGTTAAGCTTGGATCAAACTTGATTCAAATTAACATTTTCAAGTTCCATAAATGAGGAAACATCATTAACAGATAAAACATCAATAAGTTTAGAGTTGTTTGGCAAAGAGAAGCCTTTAACTTATGGCTGGGGGAAATCATAGAGCTTCTCAGAAGATGGTGCAAGGCCTCAACAATAAGGATAAACAAGCAAGGTGTGAAGGGAAACCTTGTCTAATAAAACATTGAAGCTCAAATGACTGAGTGAGTTCACCATTTAATTCAATACTAGAAGAAACATCTCTAGATAGAACATTGACCATTCTATAAAATCTATCCTAAAACCCAAAAGATTTCGACACCATGTCAATAAATAACCGTTCAATCCTATCATAATATTTTTGAAATCAGACAAGATCATACCCATATTTTGATTAGAGTCAAGATCCCACTGCATACCTTCCCAACTTGAAATTAGATTATCTAAAATATATGTTCCTGTAACAAAACCTATCTATGTCTTATAAATGATATAAGGAAGAAAAGAGGAGAGCCTCCTGGCTAAAATTTTAACAAAAAAATTATATGATACATTCAATAGCGTGATAGGTCTCCAATGTATAACTTGAGTGTGGTTTCCTTCCTTGGGTATGAGCTTAATAACTCCTCTATTAATATCCATCCCTAAAAATCCAACCTCAAGAGCTTCCTTATACATATAGAGGCATTCTTGAGAAATCCAATCTATATTTACCTTGTAAAATTTAGTAGGAAACCCATCAATCTCAGGAGGCTTATCATCCTTAAGAGAATCAATAGTATATTTAACCTTGTCCATGGAGATTTTGCTATCAAAAAAGTCATAAAGTTCTCAAGAGACTTTTCTAGGAATACATTTGGCCCACAAATCATTATCTTTAATCACCTCAGGTCATGCACCATCAGAGAGAAAGAGATTTGAATATAAAGAAAAGAAAGCTAGTTTTATCTCTTCAGGGTCATTAGAAAAAGAACCTCCACATTCAATAATAGAAATATTTTGTTTGGAAATATTGGCCTTAAGAAACTTGAATAATTTTTTTGATCCTTTGTCCCCAAGCTTGAGCCACTTCAACCTAGAGCGAATTTGGGCACCCCTGTAGATGAAGGATTGATGTTGCCTAAGTTGATGCTTAATCAATGAAAGGTTATCTAGAAGCAAATCATTATTCAAGTCATTTTGAATATCAAGTTCTATAGAGATAAACCTTTCTTGGGTAACCAATGCTTTTCTCCTTTTCTTGGCTTTAAACTGACCAAAGCTTCTAGAAAATTTCTTTGACAAATCCATGCAAGAATTCCACCCATCAATAATGGATGAGGAATTCAAGGTTATTTTTCTTATGTTTCAAGAAGCACAAAAACCATCTCTAAACTCAACATCTTGAAGGTGAGAGACATTGAATTTATATAGCCCCTTTTAGTTTGAGGATGTATCATTCTCAATTTCATTCACAAAGAACTTAATCTCAATTGGATGATGATCAAAAAATAATAAAAGGGAGAACCTTAACATGGTTAGAGTTAGCCTTTTACTAAATGATTTTTTTTTATTCAAATAGAATATATCAAAACTAGAGTATACCCTCCTGTTGTTACAATGGTTATTACACTAGGTAAACCAAATGCCTTTATTTTGCCTTTTTGACTTCTGAAGTGGGTCAAACAAGTTGTGTATCCTTTAATCTTAGACTAGAAGAAAAGTTCATTTCCATTCCAAAGGATCTAATCCCCACCCTCATTGTCTTCTTTCTCCTCCACCATGTTAAATTCCCCCCCAATGATTTAAAGGATATCTCTAAGGCAAGAGGTTAGCCAATTCCACAAATTTGATCTATCCCTAAAATAGTTAGGGGCATAAACATTACAAAGTCCAAAAAAATGTCCATATTTTTCAATTATAATCCACACATCTTTTTAACAAGGAAATGAGTCATGATTCGACACAAATTCAATGCATTCCCAGTGCACAAGGAATGAAGCACCCCCTCTTCTTTTAGGATGTTTTGTTGAAAAGTGGGGGGTCTTTGGCCAAATAAAATTAAGTACAAAGCCAAGATTAAACCCAACTAATTTAGTTTCATATAGAAAAATAAAATCAATATCCTCTCGACTGCCTAAATTTTTTAACAATGGGCTTACGATCGGGGGACTCAAGACCCCTCACATTCTAGCTAATACCCTTCATAAAAAATAACATATGGGGTTACCTACTTAGGCAAGACTGAGGGATTATCCCCTCCCTTATTCTAATACAACCTCAAAAATCAAGGAGGAAATTTGATTTCTTTGGACTTAAACTTCAAACCATCATTAGTTGAAAGGAGCCTAGTTTTGGGCTTACTAAATGAATCCCCAATCATAGGGATAAGAAATTGACTATTGTTTAAGCTAGTTTTGAGCCTTTTAGATCCTCCTCTATCCTTATTAGGAGGCAATGCATTCTCATCAACAATACCCAATGGGTCTAGGTCCCCATGATTAACAAAATTCAAATCCTTTAAGACCAGCTCAGGGGAAACCACCATGGGGGAATAAAAATTAGGGCACTCTTACACAAAAGGTGTCAGGGGTAGAGGAAACCATTTCATGGGGCTTGGCTCTAATGATAATGTATTCTTATGACACCCTACCCTCAAAGAAGGGGATAAATTATTCATGAATGACACCATCCTCATCTTGAATAAAACAATCAAGGTCTAGAGGAGTATCAAGTGGAACCACAATAACCTCATCTTCCTCTATCAAAAATTCAAGGAGGGAGGCAAGAGGAAGATCAATAGACTAGTAATCCATTGCACAGGAAATCTTTGACATATCATTCAAGCTATTAACTTTGAGAATATTTTCTAAAAATGTCCCACCTAGGCCAGGAAGGGATGCACTAATTTTGTTAGAGTTGAGGTCAAAACAAATATTATCTCTCATATCAACATTCTTAGTGTGTTCAAGAAAACAATCAATGGAAAAAGAAACATATTAGCATAAAGGTTTAGTTTGTACTTTTATTTTACTCACATTCACATACTTATTGAATAATGGGATATTTTTATTGAGATGCCCATATTTTTTGTAAAAAACAATAATTAAGTCCACCCAAACCCTTAATGGAGCATGAAAAAGTAGCTCCTTTTAGGTAGAAAATTAGGGTTTCAGGGAATACATCCAAGGGTTTTAAAGAGATTAGTACCATAACATTCATATGCACTAGATTTTTCCTAGTGGCTTGCATTCCTAGGACATCTCCTAGGGGATTAAGAGCCTTTGAAAGAAATTTTCATATATGTACATGAACATTTTCAATATCAACCCACCATGAAGTTGATTTAAAGGCTAAATCCTCAGAGTCCACCGAAGGGTTCCATGGGATAGCTTTAAACATTGACTAGCCAACATTCCATAGACGTTTACTAATGGATCTTCTTTACATGTTCAAGTTTAAAAAAAAAACCATAAAACCCCTTGCTTAAACATTCTACAAAATGTAACATATATACCCATTCCCCCCCCACATATAATTAATCCAATTATCTAAAAAATTCCTTGAGGGTAGCATATTTTTATTTAGGCACACAAAGAAAATTCTAACATTATTGAGTTAAGTTTCTTTCAACTAAAAATCCAAAGCCATTGATTCATTAGGGCACAAAGAAAGGGTATTTCCTAGGAAAAGAGGCTTACTAATTTTTGCCAAGCACTGGTTGCTAGATCTATAGGTGGTTGAGTCTCCACTATAAAGGATGAAGAGGACTCCATCTGAATGATTCGATACTTTCTCCTACCACAGAACCTTGCTAATTTTTTTTTCCCCATAGGTGGTTTATCCTCCTATTTTTGGCCAAATTATTTTGCAAAACTTTCCAAAGAATAATCTTTATTATCTGCTTGGGCACCCAAGGGGTCATTAATGCCTCCATCTTTCAAACCATTAATCACATGTGTAGGGGCATCGCTTTCAGCCATACCCATATGCACTTATAATGAATTCATAATAAACTTGATTTACCTATGATGGCTCATGGTTCAAGGAAAAATAGGCAAATGACCAAGCTAAATAAAAAGAAAATAAATGGAAGGAAAAAATGAAAGAAAAAAAACACCCACCAAAAGTAAAAATCAAAACACAAAGCTACCCAACTAGATTAGAAACCAAGGACAGTCGAAGACCAAGGTAGCAAAAGTATCCAAGGCTACAAATTAGCAAGAGCAAGGGCTTAAAGTTCATCAATGGAGGATGACTATTCATTTTCCACTTGCAAATGTCCAAGACCCTTCTTACTTCCTTATGTTCTGTATCTTCAAATTCTAGACTTCCTTTTGATAAAAAAATTCCCATCAATTTCACTAGAGGTAATTTCTTGCATGATCATGTTGTTGTTCTTGTTAGGAGGGCATTGGACACTAATAGGGTAAAGAAGTGGAGATTTTTGAATAATTTTACCCTAAAATTTTTTATTACGTCCTTGAAATGAGTTACTTACATTAGGGCACTCCAAAATATGCATTTTCCCCATTTATTATTATGACTATCTTTTATACAACAAAACAATTCCCTACCAAATCCTTCGTAATGGGTTTCACAGTTAACCAAGCCCTCTCCAAAGGTATTTGACAAGTTCCACTTACTTATTACAAATCATGTTTATTTACCTTCCCACTTCCAATCCAACCTACCATGTTGCTTCTTATCACCTCACTCTACTTGTCTCAACCGGTCCGGATCATCATTATTTACTCCTCATCCTTTTTCAATATATAATATTATTATAGTATATATTAATATATACTATAATATTGATATATAATACATATAATAGCATTAATATATTATATTATTCCTATTTTTGTGGTATTTTTACTTGTGTTTTAATCTTTATCCAAATGACTTTCATGAGTATTCATTACCCAAATGACATTTTTATCATATATTTTTGGTAATAAGCGCAAGGCAAGGAGACCTAATTTTGTACACAACCACTATAATTATTTGTTAGTAGGGAGGGGAGAAATGTTGAATATAATACACCACTTCGGGCTTCTCACCCCTAGCCTCTTTCCCCATTAGCAAAGTTTTTGGTTAGTGTAATGCCTAATGATCCACCATCATCTCACAATTATTACCAATGTGATATTATTCTAATTTTAACATAATAATATATTTTAATGTTAAGTTGAAGGCTTCCATAGGTAATTTTAATTATATATTATTTTTGATGGAATTTTTACTAATGTATTTTATACTCTATGGAAACAACCACCATGAGTAGTCAATACCCAAATGACATTTTTCTCATGTATTTTTGCTAATAATCACAAGGTGAGGGGACCCACTTTAGCACATAGTGAGTCCCCTTGACTTATGATTATTACAAAAAATACATGATAAAAATGTCATTTGGGTATTGAATACTCATAGAGATCATAAAGGTCATTTGGATAATGACTAAAGCATACACCATTAATTTTTTTTCAAAAACTAATATCTAATCTTTTATATATCAATATAATGTATTATCAATACTAATATTAGTAATATATAATATTATACAATATAATATGTGTGTGTGTGTGTGTGTGTGTGTGTGTGTGTGTGTGTGTGTGTGTGTGTGTGTGTGTGTATAAATTATATATATATATCTTAGATAAATCTATGTAAAAGATGTTAGGGGATATCATTCTTGAGGCACCTATTCTACTTATGTCACAAATATAATATAATATAAGTGCCTCGATAATGATATCACTTTGTATATTTTATATAAATATATCTAAGATATGTATATCAGTTTAAACATTGTATATATATTTTGACAATTATAAATATATAAAAAAGTGGTACAAATTACAATAGGTAATGCTACTCTTATCATGCATTTCCAAATATTCCAACATATACATCAACTAAACATATCTCTTACCAATATTTTCCAACGGATACATCCTTATTTTAATGTTGGACCAAATCCTATTAATAAATGAAATATTATAAGCAACATGTTTTTTCACATTGTTCCACTATAGAGGTTTTCAACCAGGGGAGCCAAAATCAGTTTTATTACTTCTAACACTGATCTATTATTGGCCACACTTTCTAGAGAAGCACCATGGATTCCCATCTCAGGCCTATTCAATGACACACATCCATTATTTTATTAGTTTAAAATGAGATTAATGTGTAATATAACTTACCTAGTCTTCGAAAAGGTGGAGTGGTCCTTGTTAAGTGGATTATGAAAAAACTCTCATAAAGTGTGTATAGTGGACATGATCATTAGGTCTCTCAATTAACTATTATTTCACTACCCTAGAGAAAATCATTAGGGATGACATATCAGCCTTTGCTATTATCAGACTTTAAATTAATATTATTATTCTTGTCATCCATGGAATCCATGTCAATGACACCAAATAATTATTGGGAAACAAAAAAAGTATAGACAATTGTAAAGTTGAGAGTTAATTTGTATAACTATTGCATGAATATATATATATATATATATATATATATATATATATATATATATATATATATATATATATATATATATATATGGTATTTTAAAAATTAATTACACTTTCCTTGTGGGTAAAAATTATAAATTGCTCTCTTTTATTTTGAAAAAGAAAAGTAATCAAATAATGTCGATCGAAGTTTTCCTTTCATAGACATGAAATTATAGGATTATTTGTACTAATGCCACTATAGGTTATGCCTCTTACCATAATAATATCCTCTTTATATCATTAATGTAAAAGTATTACATAAAAAAAAAACTCTTAATGACATCCCTCTATAATGGAAGATTATGAACTTGCCTTAAAGTCTAGCAAAATAAATTTTAAAATAAAATGTTTAATGTTTATATCATTGAAATAAATCCCAAATTAATCTCTCAAATATTAATTAAATATTAAAAACTTCTAATATAGAGCCCAAAATTACAATGTGCTTCACTTATAGTTTGTATTGGGATATATTTAAGTTTATAAAGTTCCCATAGCCTAATTTATTCAAAATTATTAGTATTGACTCATGATGTTGCCATAAAAAATTACTATGAAATTATACTTCACAATTTTATCTTAGATATTGTATCAAATGATTTAAATAAATATATGAAACAAAACTAGACATCACCTTTTTTGCCTCAAACCTTCTCGACTAAGTGTCTTAATGTCGCATAATGGTATATTGTTAAGTGTTATGTTATAAAACTTGTTGGATATTTTGTTCTATTTCCTTTTTCTTCATCCCACTTTTTAATTCTACACTCTACCATACTCCCTAAAAGCATTGTAAGAAGGGATTGACCATAATGGTTTACTAGGTTGAGGGGTTATTGGTGTCCATGCTCTTAAACAAAGGTATGGTTAAACTAGTTGTCCAATCTGCCAAGAAGTCGTTAAATATTTCTATGATGTGTTGAAATAGGATTTTTTATTCCCAACTTAGATATCTTTCATATAAACCATCTACGTCTTGGGCCTTACATGTTTCTAACTTCTTAATCCCTTGCTGGTTGTTTATAGTTGTAAAAAAATCCTTTTTGATATTGATTATAGGGCATGTGTCTTTTTCCTTTTCATGTTCATATAACTATTTTGAATATTCCAATGAATTCCATGTGACACAAACATAATTTAAATATCTCATCCCAATCAACAGACATAGACATAGAAGGTGCGACAACTATAGTTCTATCATAGTCAATGTGGATAAGTCTAGAGTCAATGAACATGGTTGTCCTACACTACTTTCTAGGAAGCATGATCCTATCCAAGAATATTTTTAGATTCTATATTTGATCATGCATAGTCACAACCTTTTATTTTGTTGATTTCAATTATTAGACATAAGAAATAATTATTAAAAAATTGAGATCTAAGCTAGGTAAATTTATTTCTAGTGTTTAAAAAAACCCATATTTCCATATTTATAAAGTTGCAGTCATAATTGTTAATAATTTTTAGACACTCAAATATGGTCATGAATACTCGATAATGTTATTTTTGGCTCACTTTCACTTTAATTGACTTGAACACTTAAATTGGTCCTATTTTTCCACCTCAATATTATTTAACTGTAAATGAAGATGGGTTAATATAGTATAGGGTTAAGAATATATACACGAATAAGCATAAGGGTGATAAATAGATCTATAGTAGGCCAATTAATTACAAACTTAGATAAACAATGTTATGAATTTAAATGTTGAGATATGTTAAAAATGGAAAGTATAACTTTTGATTGATATTGAAATAAATGGAAAATAAGAGTACTTAGTTGGTTTACTATGAACATGTAGATCTAATATGGAATAGGTTGGAATTAGATCAAATCTAAATTCTAGATCAATAATTAGATTTTATAATTTTGCATTTTGAAGACTCAAATGCTTACTTCAGATCAAGATAGTTATGTCAATGTTAGTGTCAAAGTTGGACACAAGTGTCCAATACAGAATAGTGACTAGATCTAGATGTGACCACCTAGATCCTTTTGGGTTTTTTTCACCTTTATTTTGGTGTACTAATATCTTGATCATAGGCTAGCACTCCTTGTCAAATGATCAAAACCCTAGTTCTTCATATTTAGAGTGACTGTGAAAAAATGGGTTAGTGGGCACATAGTAGTGAGATATCCTAAGGACCCCTCTATCAAAAGGCATTACCTACATAGCCAATACTTTGAAGAGGGCCTTAGGCTTGTGTAGTTCTCCCCTATTTGTTGGTTTTTGTGTACACAAGGATGCAATGTGCAATAAGAAAGTACATAGAGTGACCTAGCTTGTAACTTATAAAATATGGCTCATGGGATGCTCCTTCAGTAATTTAGACCTATGGGAATATTGATCCTATGCTTGATATGGAAATAAGGATGAATAGGGTAGATTTGATCACTTGAATAATTAATTGAATGTTTTTGGTAAGTTACCTTATGAGTTTCTAGGTAAGGAATGAATGATGATTGATCGTGCATATATACCAATCCTTTCAGGAAATATCTCATACTAAAGCACTTAGGCCAACCATAAAGATACATTTCATTTTCAAATTTGATGACTTTAGTCCATTGGACACTTTGTTTGGCATATGAAACTTACATTGGCATATGCATCTAGCTAGGACACCAGTGTTCAAGAAGCTATAAAATAGGTACATGTTCAAAACTTGCAGAGGATAATAACAAGTAGGTTTATATAATTTTGAGAAACATAGAAGGCTTGGTCATTATAATAACATATGGTTGGACTAAGACATAATAAATAGCCATAAGAGATAGCATATACAAGCCTTTTACAATGGTAAGATCTTAAAATTGAAGGGTACAACTATGATAGGTATTTTCCAAATGTATAATTTAGATTTAGCATCTACATTTGCCCCCCTTTAATCTAGCATTCAAATTACTAGTTTAAAAGAAAAAAAATGTGTACTTGTGTGTGTATAACACAACTTGACCCTACATGAGTCCAAATTAAGTGCTTTATTAGTGACTAACCTGCAACTAAGAACATGTTACATTATATAATCAATGCATATAATATAAGATTGAAAGCATTTGAAATGTTTAAAATTAAAGAGAGCAAGGTTAGGAGTGTATGCAATCAAAAATGAATCATGCCTATAAATCAATCCTAACTCAGATAAGATAGATCATACTTATACTTCTGATTGAGGATACATTAGATAATCAGGAATATGACCAATATGTGGACCCATTAGACCCAATATGGGGATCTCTTTTTATAACAACAATACTAGGAAGGGTTACAAAGACTCCAGTCAAGCACAATCACACAATAACCCTAATGTTTTCATATTCACTAAACTAATAACAAGTAAAGTCTAATCTAGTGCTCACCAAAGCTTATGGCACAAAGTGGAGGTAATAAACATTAAAATTTAACATGCATAAGAGACATATACTCACATCAATGTATACAAAATCATAATGCATGGAAAAGAAGTACAAATGCATATCTATATACTCTTACAAAGGAGGAATAAAGTTAGGAATATTTACCTTTGAAGACAAATCCATTGAGCATCAATATCTTCCTTGGCCAAGGTGCATCACAAGAGGTTATTGTGGTATGTAAGGATGATAAGGATAAATCAGCTCTAGGCTACACAACCTATCAAGACATCCAAAAGACTTTTCCATAAGACAAGATCCATATCTTCAAAGAAAATATGAAACCCTAAGCTTTATCCTCAAGTGCAATGGTGGATAAGTAGATGCATAATAACTCTTATTTTTATCTTCTCTAAATAATGGCAAAATGATATTATATATATAGGTGGATTTAACCCTAAACCCTTCCAAAAGTTTTGGCTGATAGGGTCAACCTAGTTGACCTAGTACTATTATTGATAAAAATTCACTAGGTCATGGGCTAGGTCGGCCAAGAGCCAACCTATACCCTAAATGAATTTCACCAATAAGAGTACAGGGTTGACCTAGTTGACCTAGTACTTTAAACTATCAAAAGGGGTTTTAAGTTAGGAAAGGGAGATGAAAGGTGGGAAATGACTGGAGGAGTATACAAGAGAGAAGAAAAATCTTAGGGTAATGGTTTTTAGGAGACAAATGTGTAGAAAACAAGTGGTAAAAGGGACAATAATCTTGTGAAGTACTAATGATCTACCCACCCCTTTCCTAGTGTACCCCTTAGGCCATGCACTCAGAGAGATTGAGGCTCGATGGGTTCATGTATGATAAAGAGCATTAGTAATTGATAAAAGTTTGAAAATATTATGTGTATACATATGCCCCATTTGAAGCTCATCACATGTCACATGAGTGAAACATGAGATGGTGCTTTGAGAATAGAACATGATGATACATAACACTAATGCTAAGTAAAGTGTAAAAATAAGGTAAATGAAAGGATAGAGTTGAAAAACACATACCTTTACCCATTTTTAGTGTTTTAGATAAAGAAGGAGACTATGATAGAAGTGAAGGCATCCAATGTGAAGAACATTAGGTGAACCTGTAGAGATTAGTGCAAAAAAGAGCAAAAAATCATTTTTTTAAAAATATAAGCATACAATAATGGAAAATATTCTCTACGACATCATGATTCTAGAATTTTTTTTGATTCAATAAATGAGTGAGTAAAGATAAAGATATGATCAAAACAAAGAATCTAATGGTAAATATTTGAAAGGTAAAGAATTGTGAATAGTAAAATAAATAGGGTGAAAAGAAAGTCATTTGATATTGTTTGACTTATTTGGAGAGAAAAATAGAGCTCTGAGAGTCTGAATGAAAGATAAAAGATCCAAGATGGTGAGGAGATGACAACTAAGACAAGGAGGATGCCTAACAGCTACAACACAAGCAAGCAACTGAGATTTTCAAACTTGTTTTGAGTATTTTATTGAAAGTTAAGTGTTTTATTTAAATTTGTAATTTAGACCAATTATAGAAACCTAAATGAACCCTAGTAAATTGCTAAGAGAACTAGAGGCCAAATGGGGAAATGGGTTGAAAAGAATCAGAGTAATAAATGTTGAAGGCATTTATTACAAGTAGGGCAAAGAGTTGGTAATCCAAATCAACTAGGTCGACCTAGTCGACCTAGTAGGTCAAAAATCTTGATTTCATACTACTTACTTAGTAGGTATGGGTCAACTTAGTTGATTGAGGTAAAGTGATGAACTATTACCCCTGTGCTGACTTAGTTGATTACTCCACTCTGCCAACTTAGTACTAAGGGGAAAATGAAAGGGTTGACTTAGTTGATTAAGCCCACATGGTCAACCTAGTATAATTTAGTCAACTTAGTATGTGACTAAGTAGCCGATATAGTACTAAGATGTAAGAAATTGGATAAAATATTACGTTAAAGGGCCCAAGTTGATCAAGTACTAAAATGGCTGAGTAGGCTAAAAATAGGTGAAATAGGTCAAAAATGGATAGATGAAGGAAAATTAGGTTTGTTTTTGTTAATATTTAAAAATAATGTATTTAATTATGAGTGACATAGATGTCTAATACATCTTTTATTGTTGGATGGTTGCAAGGGCTTCATAAATTTTGGTGATTAGTAGATGCATCTTGGCTTCCAGATCAATTAGAGTGATTAATATTGGAGGAATGAGCTAGGTTATTCACACTAGGCTTAGGAGGCATCATGGAGATGTGCTGAGTACCACTGAATACATATCTAGTAGTCATTTTCCTAGGAGCTTGAGAGTGATTGACTAATACCTTTAGGTGGGTGGTGGATCGGGATATCATCGAGGTCGATATCACACTAGAGGATGTCCATGCTATACTTGGACTTATAATAGGAGTGACATTGATGATCATGGGGATACTGGATGTGTAGGAAGAGAGATGAGCATTAGATCGATAGGCAACATGCTTGGATAGGATATATCTAGAGATAAGGGTAAGCCTATTTGATATATATATAGCTCAAATATTAGATATTTATAAGGTAGTGATAGGACTTATGACATCACATTTGTTATGTCACAAGTTGAATGACAAGGTACCATTGTATGCAATAGCCTTGTGCTAGTCAATATTAGAGCACAAGGAACTTTATGACCTGATTTATATCATCTAGGTTCAAATGATGCATGATATGTATGGGATGATATATAGAGGGTACAAGACCATGGGACTAGTGATATTATTGAGTACTTGGATATACAATAGCTTTTTGATGTACCAACTAATTTGGTTTCCTCGTATGGTTGATGATCAATTGTCTTAGGTGCTGAGATGGAGATAAGATTAGGTGGTATGAGTCATGCCCCATATGCCAGTGCTATAGATGGTCACATGAGTAGATATCTTATGGAAACCATATGGGTACATCATGATAATATGGCTAAATTGGAGGATGATAACAACAGAGTTAACATGAGCATATATTATAGGCCACTACACCTGGTGGGTAGAGCTACATCTAATGGCATGCTTTCTAAGGAAATTTATACTCCATCACCTAGTGGATCCTATAGTGATGCCCAAATTTTAGGCTAGACATGTGAGAGATCTAAGGGGAGAGGAGGAGAGGGACCACCAGTTATGAGACTAGAGATTAGACTGTGGCATGAGAGACCATAAATAGGTCGAGTATGATGACCATCGGCTAGAGAGGAGATGGATGTGGATGTAGGAGAGTGCCATAAGTACCACAACCAATACCATAGTAGGAGTGATGACCAACTTAGTCATACCACTGATAGAGATGCCAATGATGAGAGTAAACATAAATGATGATCATTTAGGACAACCCATTAGTCAACCTAGGGTAGAGCTAGTCTGTAGAGGCACCACTGAGGAGAGGCTTAAGATAGGCACAAGTGGTAACCCTAAGGTTTACATTGATAAGGAGGCCTCCCATAAATGAGTTACTTAAAGGATAAGCCATTTAAAAGACTGTGCTTGGTAGTCATAAAAATGGGGAAACAATGATAGGCAACATTTAGACAAGTAATAAATGGTTTAAATTTATTTAATTTTTTTGAGATAGATTATAGATAGATAGATTTTGAGATATATCTAGGATTTAATAGCTATTTGGTTTTATTTTTATAGATATTACAGAGGAGGAAGCGACCAGATGGGAAATCCTGGTGAGGGGAGCACTCTATGAGATCCTAAATGAAGCATTAATGCCATACGACCCCACCACATTGGATGATCTTATGGTACCATCTGCCCCAACTCAAGTGAGCTAGTTTATACTAGTAAGAGAGGTTGAGAGGTGAATATAGATGCATAGAGATGAGCATTAACCAATGACAGGGGTGGGAATAGGAGAGGCACAAACATGGCAGGCCTTGGCTTAGGAGAGAACCACACATAATGCTACCATGAGTCAGTTAGAATAAGTATAGGCCTAAGTAGCCAACCTCTAGGGTTAGGTGATAGGCTTGAGATCTCTAACATCCTTTTTATATCATAGTATTTAGAGGGTATTATCTGAGGGATCTATGGACAACATGGCTAGGCCACAAACTAGACATGATAGAGCCCAGTTGTAGAGCTAGAGTGATGTATTTTGTGCTTTGTATAAAACACACATGATATATATATATATACACACACACACATATGATTTTGATAGTTGGATGTTGATCTTATGTGTTTGTATTATGGTTGTGGTTGTGGATGCATAGATATATTTATTTCAAGCACATGTATTTTTTTTTTGTTGTATATGCCATAGGAAATATATGTGTTGTGGTTTATTTTCTAGCATTATGCAAGATACATGCATGGTTAAAAAGAAACAAGCAAAAGGACTTGGTAAAATATAATCAATCAAAAACAAATGTACTACATACTATTCCATGTTGGGAAATGTGTTATAACAAAATATGACTAAGAAACCAAAGAATGGTAAACAAGAGGGCCAAAAGTTGTTTTTAAACCATGAGAAAGATTGGAAACCAAATTAAAACAAGTAAAATTACACTAAATCACATTGGGAAGTATGAAAATAATGTAATAAAATGGAAAGCACATAAAATATCAAATGGTATAAAAAAAATCAATTAAGTCAATCAATCATACTAAATCATGTTGGGAAGTATAAAAGAAAAACAAAATTGGCAAAATTGGTCTTTAAATTAATCACACTAATTCAAGTTGGGAAGTGTGAAAAACTGAAAAAATAGTTGGATTATTACATTCAATTGGAAAATAATAAGATAAAAGTGAAAGATTAATGAAGTAAGCATAAAACATACTAAATCAAGATGGGAAGCATGTCCATGATGTGTAACTCATAATCAATCACATCTTATCTCATATTTGACACATGTAATTTTATTGTGAGTTGGATTATTGGAAAGCTTTGTGAGGAAGGCTAGGTCCTATTTGTGGTCTTACATTGCAACTCATAAAGGGAACACCAATGAGTTAGAACACTTAGGCTTAACGATGAACAAACATGTTATCTCAAGTGTCAACCATGTGTATGCTTCATTTGTGAAAGGGAATAAAGGGGATGAAAAAGAGATCTAGAGTATACCAATAGAAGGAGATTATAATGAGAGGAATTTTCTGCTAACTAATCACATGGTAAAGAAGAAATGACTAAAGGGAGCAAGGTTTGTATGACCAAGTCAAAATAATAATGATCCTTGTGTTTATAGAGATAAGATAAAAAACAATCATGAAAAAGAACAAGGGAGTCATAAGAAAGGAACTCATAAAGAAAAAAAAGGCAATGACAAAGAAATCCATAAGAGAACATAATGAAATCATAAGAAATATAAAGTGTGAAACCAAAGTCACCATGTAAGATATATAATAATTTGACAGAGTGTCAGATGATATAACAAATAGATATAGATAAAGTTAGAGCACATGTCCAATCTAAATGAATATATAAGAACACCATGCATGTGCTCGTAAGTACTAATAGATTTGTCCACACACATTATCCATAACATCTGATAAGTATCTATGTAGTTGAATGTGAACTACAGTTAATGTCTCATCAATCTTCAATGAAAGTTAGGAAAATACTTCAGGTCAAATCTCTTCAATAGAAAATGTAGGAATGCTTGAAGGATCATGCTGATGAGGGATATTAGGTAAGGTATTCTTAGGAGAATGTATGGGAGTGGTCTCTACAAGAGATGAAGGGATCATCGATTGGGAGGGATCCATAGGTGAGGGACTCATGGGTGGAGAAGGATCCATGGGTGAGGGACTCATGAGTGGAGGAACAATAGGTGAAGAAGGGACCATAGGAGGAGATGGAGCCATAAGAGGTGGAACCATGGGGGAAGAAGGGGGAGCCTTCTTGTGAGAATGACCTATGGGAGAAATGGTAAAAGGTGTAAGAATGGTTAAAAGGTGATCTTTAAGATGTTGCTAAAGGATGAGATAATTATCAGTGTAATGTGTGCCACATTAGTGCTAGAGATAATATACCTCTACATATTTAGGAATATACTCAGGTAATACTTTTGGGGGAGGTATGGCATTGACTAAGGATTGAGGAGTAGTAGGACACAAAGTGTTAATATATTATCATAACTTGTGACAATACATGGATGAATGGTTATTTATGCCATGAAAGCAATATATACACCTATGAGTAGTCTTAGCTAGTGTACTCATAGGAGGAGGTGTAACAAAAGCTATAGGATCTTGGTATAGGGAATAATATTTAGTCTAATGATCAACAACTTTATGAATATCATAATAAGGCTGATCGACCCATTTGGTGGATGAAAGAAATTGCTATGGTAGAGAGAGCAAGACATCACCAAGAGAAGGTAGAGCTAGTGGAGAGATTGGACAATGCTTGACTATAGGAATAATAGGATAGGAAGTAGGAATAAACTTAGCTAAATTAGGCATGAGAATGAGATATGAATTGGGCTCTACTAAGGGAGGGGTGGGGTCCATAAAAGGTTGAAGGAGAGTCACATGCATCTCATGGATAAGTAGGCTATAGAGGTCATGTTACCTATAAAAGTGATAGGGACCAGTCATAACATGATCCAAAACATACTTCTACAAGGTTATTTAGGAAATGGAGGTGTCTGCACCATATCTACCCTATGATAAAGAGGAAAAATACTAAAATTAGAAATGATATACGATGGAACATGGGAAGATATACTAAAATACTAAAGCAAAGAGGAATGATAATAAATAATCTCAGTATCACGGGCCTGAACAAGACCTTCTAAGAATGGATCACCTAAGGTATAACCATCATCATAATTAGGTGTATGAAGATCAATGGCATAAGTAAGGATGACCTTATCATCTAATATGGTGTGATGAATGGAATGTTGAGTCTTAGTTAAGACAATGGGGATGTCATCACAAGGTGGTTGATGAGAATGAGGTTGAAAAAAAGTGGGAAATTGAAAGATGAGATGAGGTGAAAAATCAAAAGTTTTAATCTTAAGATTGATCTCATCAAGCTCATCATCATTAGAATTTAGGAGGTTAGGTAGAATATTCATGATGAGTTCAGGATGACCATTGTAACCTCGATTGGAATTGATGGGAAATTTAAATCATTGAGACTCATGAAATGGAATGTTTGACAAGGGTTCAAGGGTAGGAATCTTGAATATACCCTGGTCTTAGAATTGTTCAAAATTCCAAGGTTTGATGTCAAATTGAATCCTATATATAGATGTATTATGGGGAAATTTAATGCATTGGTAGTCAGAAGAAGCAATTGCCCTAATACAATGGGTCCATGGCCTACCAAACAAAATGTTGTAAGATAGAGGAAAGTTAAATATCATCATCTTCACATGAAAAATGACATTTGGGATGGTAATGGGGAGAGACACACAACCTAAAGGAGGCATTTACCTTTGATCATAGCCTTAATAGGTGATGCATGTGGATTTAAGATTGCATTCTAAATATCTAAGGGTTTTGATAAAATCAAGAGAGGCAACATAAGTGCTGAAACCCTTGTCAGTCAAGGCATGATTGAATTGGATATAACCAATTTGGACACTAAGAATAGAGGAGGATCATTTAAATGAAGTATAATCTCATTATAATATGCCATCTTTAGATCTAGATAAGGTTTCTTCACATCCTACTAGAGGAGGACAAGGGATGTTCATTATGAATAAAAGATACATAAGATGATTAGGATGACATGGATAGGTCCTCATAAGTTTGAGAAATGGGATTTGGGATGGGAGATTAGTGAGTTCTATGATAGGATCCCCCTCATCATAACCCATAATAATATTGTTAGAAAGAGGTGCATAGTCTTGAAGGAGGTCCTCGAAAGGAGGAGCCAAAGTACATGTGTATTTATGTTGATAAGAGGTAGAAGGTTTAATAAGAGGATACCTTTTTAGATTATGTTGAGAATATGGAGTAGTTGATGCAGACGTGGTTTGAGAATTTCTAGAAGAAGTGTTGATAGAAGCTTGCATGTCATTGGTGTTAGGTAAAGAAGATGGAGGGATGGTAGAAATAGAATGGGAAATGTTATCCAAGGGAGGTGTTGGAATTTTTTCATAAAAATTTATAAGGTCATCTTGACCCAACTCATTTAAGTGAGTTGGAGAAGAATCTTGGATAACACAAAATGTGTGGGATAATGGAGTAGTGTAGATGGGTTGACGATCAATGAAAGTAATCACCCTTCACATGTTAATCATATTGCTCACATTCTCTTAAGGAGTTGGGTTAATAAGACTATCAAGATTATTGGTAGAAGGGGTGGGTTTATCTTGGGTATCTTGGTGATTTTGAAGAGGATCTTTATAGATAGCCAAATGAGCATTATATTGATTCAAATGTTGAGATTTAGTATGTGTTTCATGGACTTTGAAAGAAACGTCATAAGATTATTGGCATTGAAAAATGATAGAATTATGGTCAAAATTAAGACCAAGAAGAAAATCCATAGCCAAATTATGAAGTTACCTACATGTCTCATGAGAATGACCCCAACTAGCATAAAACTAACAAAATTTATTAGGATCATACCAAGATTTCATAGGATGAGTGGGATAAATTTCTCCTGGGAGAGGTCATGGTAGACATTTTAGTAATTATACTAAGGACAAATGTTTGTGAATGTTTATGTTATTGGTTGAAGATAAATGAGGATTAGTGATAGAAGGGGAAACTTGTTTTAGAGTTTGGTTAGGAACAACAACCTGAATAATGTGAATGGTATCATAAGAGTCTATGACACCATCATTGGTAGCATGATGATTCTTGTTCTTGAGTAACAAATGAGTACTTGTAGAAGGTTGGGATGGATTAAATCTATGCATAAGGAAATCTTGATATTTATCTTGGTCAATAACCTCCTCTAAAGTACGTGGAGAGAGAGTTTGGACTTGATATTGCAACTTGGGAAAAAGAACATTGGTAAAGAGATGGAAAAGGTTGTCATCTGCCATATTATGTTCACATTTGTTAGACAAAGTCTTCCATCTTTTAATCAAATCTTGGGTGGTTTTAGTTTCAAGTTGCTTACAATTTATAAAATGGGTCAAGGTATTCTTAGGAAGATCACTCATTTGTAAATCTTGTATTCAAGCATTTACTAAATCTTCCAAACTATTAATAGAATGAGTCTTAAGTTGGTTGTACCAATCTGAAGCATCACCCATGAGATTTTGGCTAATAGATGGGTAGTGGCAAAGGTATTTAATTTGACCCAATATTTATGTATATTTCCAAAGTATTTTAAATAAAGAGTATGATCAATTGACCCATTGTAAGAAATGGTAGGGGTGATACCTCCTATATTGATATTAGTCATTTGAGATGTAAGATGCTTATTTTGAAGATGCTTGATTGTATTGTTGACAAGAGGAGGTTGAGGGATAAGATTACCATGGGAATCCCTAAGAGGATCTGGGGGAACATTTTGATTATGTGTGCCTCATGACATCTATTGAGGGTGGGTTTGAAGATGGATAAGGTGATTTTGCATTTGCATAATTTGATTTGCATTATTAGCTTGAAAAGAATTCATTTGATTAAGGGTTTGTAATAGAAGTTGATGGGTTTGAGTTGCATTATTGGCATTGTTTGAAGTATTATAATTGGAAGTAGTGGCTTGGGTACCACTATGGGTGTTAGTAGGATCTTGAGAGGAGTTGTTAGAATGTGAGGCATTAGTGGCATAATTTTCCGCTATATCAAAAAATGGACTAGTAAAGGGAATAGAAGAGGAAGCATTAGAGGCATGGTTACCATGGGTAGCAAACGATGCACTACTAGAAGAATTAAAAAGAGTGGGTCTTGGAAAAGGCCCACAAGATGTAGAACCCACCATTTTAGTAGAGATACTAAGCATGGAGGTAGATGAAAAAAAAGAAGTCATGGTATGAGAAGGGGTTAAAGGCTGAGAAACAAAGAAACTAGTATCCCCAAATCTGTGTGAGAACATGGGAGAAGGTGAATGAGGCTTTTTGGTTTGACCACTTATCATGAGTTGGTAAATGGTATAAGGATATTTTACTTGATGTTGAGGAAATTTAGAGATGAAAAAGAGCATTTTTGGGGTATAATCTAATTCAAGTTGATCTTCAATTGAGAAGAGAGGATTAAAAAGTGAAGAAAAATGAGGAAGGGTCCCATATTTTATGTTGTGAGTGGTTATATGAACATTGCTTTCATCTAGGATAGGAGCCATAAACTACTTATGGGAGAACCTATTAGGGTTGGTAGGACTCATCATATATGTTGAATTCAGCTTAGTGTTATCTTTAAACATGAAGTTCATGATGAACGAGAGGGATTAGGTAAGGCAAATTTGATGCAAAAGCAAGGAAATACGAATGAATAGATAAGAGTATAAAGTTGATTAGGTCAACCTAATACTGGAAATAGGGTCTAAAAACAAGGAAACAAAGATGATAGGGTTGAAATAGTACTATATAATGGGATAGAAAGTAATCTAATAATGATATAGATTTGATAGGGTTGACTTAGTACTGTATCTTAAGGGGTAAAAAATAATACTGGGTCAACTAGTTCGACCCAGTACTGCAGGTAGGGAAAATAAACAATCTGTAAGAGGTTGTGTTGATCAAAATGAAAATGTATTGAAATAGGAAACATTTTACAATTTAATTTCAAGTAATAAATTAAAATAAACACACAATCAATTGGGTTAATAAGGATGATCCAATTGAAGCACACAACACAAAACCTTACACCAACACTGGCCAATATAAGTTTTTGCAATATAACATACAATGATCAAAGAGAAATTAGTCAACTTGGAAAGTAAATTATAACTAAGTAGTGATCCTAATTTTTTTTAGATTATTAGAATATTATTTTATGTGTGATAGGAAACTTGGCTGAAAGTAGGGAACTAAAAAGTAATCTATGGATAGTTTTAGGATGTTTAAGTTGAAAGGAATCTGTGTTGGCAATAATATTAGATTGGTATTGGAGTATACCCCCTCACTTCATAATCCTATAGTGATAAGGTTGTCAGGTGATTTTCCAATATATACCATTAACCACGTGTTTACACTTGACCATAAAACTAAGTTAGCTTCCCCCTTGGTGAAGAAATCCAAGTAGGTAGGCTTTGGGTAGACAAATGTTTAAATGCATTTTATAATTATGTGATTTGGTAGTGTGTGAAATAAAGAGAAAAAAAGTGCAGCTAAATGATATATTAAAAACCCACCTAATTAGGTTATGTGATCTATTCTATGCATACAAATTATTAAAAGTGAAAGTGTGAATTAATTACTAGCATATAGATGTTAATTCTGATTTGAAGCATAGTATATTGTCGATTCATATGACAGTGTATGTAGACATTAAATAAAAGAGTTAAAAATGCCACTACTATCCTACTAGAGCAAGTGGATTTAAGAACTATGTTGATAGGGTCAACCCAGTCTTACAGATAAAAGACAATATAAAACTAGGTTGACTAGGTCGACCTAGTTTGTTGTATGAGGGTAGTTTTAAAGACTATAGACTGTGAAAAATATAATTATAAGGAAGAACTAAAATGAAAGAGATAGAGAGAAAGGAACCTTGGTGGGTTGGAAGATGTAGAGGAATGTGAGATTACTATTGAAGTGCCTTGAATATTACTTACAAATTTTGCCAAGTGTGTTGAATGAGTCAACCTAGTTCTATAGTTTTTTGTTTATTGAGGCTTGTGAAGATGACTATACCAACTTGGTCAACCTAGTATATTTTATGGAACCTATTTGGAATACTATACTAGCCTAGTTGACTTAGTATGTTTTCTAGAGATAAATAAGAGTACTGTGTCAACCTATTCAACCCAATAGCCTATTTGGAAGTGATAACCTATATTGTGTTGACATGTTTGATTAAATAACCTATATTTGATGAAAACTTGCATATAAATAACAAAGTCATTTTGATGCAACTATGTGTTAAACCTGCACACAAAAGCTAGAAACTATACTGGCCCTATCGACCTAGTATCACAAATATATAAAAATAATAAATAAAATGATAGAAAATGAAAAATGTGAAAGAAAAATTGCAAGGGTTAGATTCACATTGAGTTCACTAGAATGTATGCAATCAAAAATACATGATGTCTATAAATTAATCCTAACTCAAAGAAGATAGATCATACTTACACTTCTTATTGGAGATACATTAGATAATCAAGAACATGACCAATATGCAGATCTGTTAGACCCAATTAGGGGATATATTATCATAAAAAAATACTAAGGAGGGTTCCAAAGCTTCTAATCAAGCATAATCATGTAATAACCCTAACTAAGCCCTATATATTCATATTCACTAAACTAATAACAAGTAAATTAAAGTCTAATATAGTGCTCACCAAATCTTGTGGCACAAAGTGGGGGTAATAAACACTAAAATTAAACATGGATAAGAGACATATACTCACATTAATGCATACATAATCCTAATGCATGGAAGAGAAGTACATATGCATATCTATCTACTCTTACAAAGGAGTAACAAATTTAAGAATACTTACCTTTGCAGACAAACCCATCAAGCCTCAATATTTCCTTTGGCCAAGGTGATTCGAAAGAGGTTGTTGTGGTATGTAAGGATGACAAGGATAAATTATCTCTAGGCTACACAACCTATCAATTCATCTAAAAGACTTCTCCACATGACAAGATCCACATCTCCAAATAAAGTATGAAACCTTAAGCTTGCTCTTCAAGTAGAATGGTGGATAAATAGATGCACAATATCTCTTACTTCTTATCTTCTATAAATAATGGTGACATGATCTTTTATATATAGATGGATTTAACCCTAAGCCTTTTCAAATGTTTTGACTGACAAGGTTGACCTAGTCGACCAAATACTATTATTGATAAAACTTCACTAGGTCACGGGCTAGGTCGGCCAAGAGTCGACCTAGACCCTAAATAAATTTCATCGATAAGATTATTGGGTTGACCTAGTCAACCTAGTATTGTAAACTATCAAAATGGGTTTTAGGTCAGGAAAAGGGGGATGAAAGGTGGGAAACGATTGGAGGAGTATACAAGAGAGAATAACAAGCTTATGGGAACGATTTTCAAGAGACAAGTGTGTAGATAACAAGTGGAAAAAGGGACAACAATCTTGTGAAGCACCAATGGTCTACCCACCCTTTTTTTGATGCAACCTTTAGGGCATGGATTTAGAGATATTGAGACTAGATGAGTTCTTTCAAGATAAAGAACATCAATAATTGATAAAATTTTGAAAATATTATGTGTATACAAGGAGTACACCTATGTATTGATGCAACCATCTTGACTTTTGGCAATTTGATTTGAAAAAAATGTTTCATTATAAATCATTTAAAATGAGATTAGGACAAATCTAAAACTTGTAATTGAATACACACACACACACACACACACACACACACACACACACACACATACATACCTTACCCCTAACCTTGGAGAAAATGTGAGTTTCCACCTGATAGTTGAGGTTAACTCAACTGTACAACCCAATAATACTTATAAATTGGTGAACATGAGTGATCCAAGTCAACTCACACCATACATATGGTGTGGGTGGATGATTTTATTACTCCATCCTATAAACTTGGTAATATTGAGTAATTTCATCACCTCAACCTTGCAAAAAGTGAACCAACTACTGTAGTATATTGAATCAATAATAGTTTAGAAAATCCCATCCTAGTTTATGCTAAAGTCCATATAAGTATGTAAAATTTGAAATTGATTTTGAATTTTTAATTTAAGATGGTCTTTGCATGGCATATGCATCTTATATGTCTGAAGCTAAAATCTGGGTATAACAATGATGACAATGTATAGAAGGCTACCACAATTGTGTATATGAATCATATAACTGTGAAATTTGGCCAATTTTGAAATTTATACAAGTGTGGAAGACATGTTCCCATGAAATACCCCCATTGAATTTGGACAATATCAAAATTGGTGAAAGTGTGGAGAACATATTTCCATAACATTCCCCTACTATAATTTGAAAATGCTAAGTACTACATAAGTGTGGAAGTCATGCCTTTTTTCATGCCACCTCTAAAATTTAAAACTATGAGGTTGTGAAATCCATGCCTCTAGGACATGCCCCCACTGATATGCCCCCTTTTTGAGGTGAGGAGAAGTATAATTTAGTAGTTACATTACCTTAAAAGGATAAGATACTTATATAATCTATGCATGTATCATGTAGCATATAAGAGTAACATGTCTAGGTAGTTATAATAATGAGGTACATAGTATATGATCACATCAAATCCTAAGTACATGATGTGAATCATGGTAATGTCTAGATAGTAACAATACAAGCTCAACAAGTAATCAAGCACATACACAATAGCACTCAAAATAAAATCAAAAGATAATGGTTCAATGAGACCTCAAACAAGGGGCATGTTCAGATGCTTCACAATCAAAGGGATATGGCTTAGAAAAATGTCCACAAGGAAAGAAATGACATATTCAAAAGTCCATACAATAAGTAATGACATATTTACATGTCAAAGTAAATGAACAAAGGCATGGGTCTATAAAAAATGGAGCATATTCAAATACTCAAACAAGCAAGACAATAACAAGCAAGGAAAGATACTTAAGGAAGTACATAAAGGAAAATCATGGAATATAAGTAGTCAACATAAACATATCATACTAATCCCTAGATACATGTGTTAGAAAAAATCATTAAGTACATAACATATCTAGTACCATGTGAAAGATATAAACATGGATAAAGTCATGTGTAAGTATGTAAGCTCAAACATGATTATAGAAAATAAGAAATGACATATTCACATGTCAAAGTAAACATATAAAGGCATGGGGGATATAAATAATGGAGCATATTCAAATGCTCAAACAAAAAAGACAATATAAAGCAATGAAAGATACTTAAGGAATAACATAAAGAATAATCATGGAATATAAGTAGTCAGCATAAACATATCATACTAATCCCTAGATACATGTGTTAGAAAAAATCATTTAAGTATATAACATATCAAGTACCTTGTGAAAGATATAAGCATGGATAAAGGCATGTGTAAGTATATAAGCTCAAACATGATAATAGAAAATGATCATAAAATGATATAACCTAGGTGTATTGTGATCAAAGAAGTAGATGCCCTGAATATCTATATGACATGAGTAGAGGGAAGGCCCAACATCTAAAAGTGCATAAATCATGTGCCTAGGTATGCGTATATCACACTCAAAAGATGCGTGAAACATATGTGTGTCTATATAAAGAAATGATATGTTATCCATCAAGATGGAACTAACAACATAGATGCTAAGGAGCCAGTAGAACATGTAAATGCTAATTTATTTTTGGATTTTTTAATTTTTTAATTTTTTTGGGCATTTTTGGAATATTTGAAAAGAAAAGACTATCATGTGATCTCAAGATGAGGATGAGAATATTCGATGAGTGTTAAATGTGTAATATTTTTAGAACAATATGTGTGCATAGTAGAATTAGGAATTATATCATGTTCTCTTAGTAAGCTTATGCTTGGTATCTTTGCTTCAAAGATGTTTTTCTTCACTGCTAGTAACTATTGACAATTTTGACCCCATAGGTCAAATATCCACCCTTATCATTCAAATATTTTCGTGTCATTGCCAATTTGATTTTAATCAGAGCAGTTCTAAAGGGACAATCAGAATACTTTGAGTTTTCACAAAGCACAAGAAATACTTTGGGCTTTCATGAAAGGAAGACTTTAGGTTTTGTCTAAGTATCAAAATTGTTTCAAACTTTTTGTTTGAAACAACTTTTTTGAGGACCATCACATAGTTTCTTGAAGGACACTTTCATTTTCTTGAAGGGTATTTATCAAAAGGGTAGGTGGACTTTACAACAAATTTGAAGGGTTTCTTCCCTTCAGAAAAGGACCATTTACAAAAGCCCGAAGGGCATTGTCAAAATTTTTGAAGGGCTTGTTCATTTATTTTTAGTTCCTTACCAACTTTACCGAAGGGTATATGTGCTTCAAAAAAAGGCAATTCAGAAGGGCAAGTGGACTATTCAATTTCTTCGAAAGGTGCATAACAAAAGCCCAAAGGGTCATTTTATTTGGGAAGGGCCATTTTGAGATTTCCTTTAAATTTTTTTTCTAAAGGAAATAAACAAGATGATAGGACCATTTCAATTTATTTGAAAGGTTTTTTTTCTTTGACAATGGTCCAATTTTTACTTTCCCAAAGGGTACTTACATTTATCTAAAGGACCATTTACAAAATCTCGAAGGGCATTGTCAAAAATTTGAAGGGACAATTTCAAAAGGGTGAGGTAATTTTTTCAAAGAAAGGACCATTACAATTTTTTTGAAGGGTCTATTGCAAAATCCCAAAAGGTAGTTTACAAAGAGGAGGGTCTATTTCTCTTTTATTGAAAGGTGCATTTACAAAGTTTTGAAGGTATCTTACTTTTCGAATGGATCATTTGCAAAAAACCTGAAGGGTTATTTCACAACTCTAAGGGTTCTTTTCAAAGGGTAAAGGACCATTTTAGAAAAGCTAAAGGGTATCTACCCTTATAAAAAAGGCAATTTCAAAGATAAAGTGACGATTTACAAAGTCTTGAAGGGTAATTTTTTATTTGTTGAAGGGTCCATTCATTTTTTGAAGGGACATATCAAAAAGTTCTGAGGGGCATTTTCATAAAGCCTGAAGGGTTCTTTCCCTTTAGGAAAATGATCCCACAAAAAGGTTGAAAGGAAAGAGTCTGAGGGAATTCCTTCAAATAAATCGTTCAAAGGAATTCAAGTGGAAGACTTAATCTGAGGAATTATTTCAAAAGAAGGAAAAGACACGAAGCCTAAAATAATTCATTCAGATACATTATCTGAAGGAAATAAACAAAAAGAAGAAGCCCATGGGAAATTGACATGGATAAAGTCCAAAGGAATTCCTTTAGACAAATTGTCTGAAAGAATTCCTTTGGGAGGCTTACCCAGGGAAGCAACCATTCAAAATCCCAAGGAGGAAACCTGAGCAAAGGAGACCGAGGAATTCCTTCAATAGAAATAAATTGATGACATCAATTCCTTTGGAAAATTTATCTAAAGGAATTTTTCAAGGCAAAAGGAAAATGAATCAAGTAGAAAAGGCAAAGAAAGAGATAATCTGTGGGAAAGAAAAGCTAAAACAAATATGACAAAAAGTCCAAAAGAAAGGAAAATCTGAGGAAATAGGTCACAGACAAATAAATGCCAGAGAAATACATGCATAAAAGCAAAGAGCTTGAAAGCATTAGACTAAGAAATTACCATAATGAAGATAAGGAGTTCAATTTGAATGCACCTCTCACTCATCAAAGTCCTCTTTCATGCAAGCAAAGACTATCTGTAGTTGATTGGTCAAAGCTTCAATTAACTATTTATTGAAGTTAGGCTTATCTCCTAGTCATCTCATGCATTCAATGATCCAACTCAGCTTCAAATAGTTCAAGAGGCATATTTCTTTGAATATTGTGGTGTGGCTTTCCATGCAAGAGTTTGACTTGTGAAACTTGGGTCCACCTCATCCCTTCTATGCCAACATGGAATTTCATGCATGAACTCTTATTTATCTTATTGAAATATTTTAATATTTCCAAAAGTTCAAGTAGAGTTATAAATTCAATTTTGGAGTTGATTTCATGCAGAGGAAATTATTCTTTACCTGCCAATAGTTCAAGTGGAGTTCTATATTTGGAGATTGGTGTAACATCATGCATAATCGAAGTTTTGACTCAAACTTGGGCTTTTCATCATTTTCAATGCCAAAAAGCTTTTCATGCAAGGTAAAGACAAAAATATATTTTATTTGAAGGTTGTGATAGCTCAAGTTGGACTGAGTGGACCTCCTCTTCTTATTTCAGCACCAATCTCTTTGCTGTTGTATACTTTTTCTATATAAGTTGGCTTTTTACCCTTGAATTGTATCCTCTTTTTGGCAAAACCATATTCTGACAAAAATCTATGCTATCTAACCTTTTTACATTAATAGAAGAACAATTTTCAAACTCCACGGTGCTAGTATAGTGTATTTATTTTAGTGATTTTCATATGTGATATAATTTTCTTCCTTGTCAAGTCCTGATTCTTACCTAATTAATAGCTGATCAAATTATGTAGGTTATGTTCTATGTTTAATATCTTTCAATTGAAGTTACAATGGATATAAGTGGCTGGTTAGTGCCTTTAATTAGGCCTATTCCATCATTTCCCTTAATATTTGATCATAAGATATAACTTTTTCATGAAATATTGATTAATAGGGGTCAATTGGGGTTAAAAATTTAATTTGTTTTTTTTTATCTCATTAGTGTTCTTAGAATCCCAAATTGTGTGGATCAATCAAAGTTTAGGTGTATCCACATCATTAGATATTATTTTATTTCCTTTTCCTTCTCCCCTTTTCCCCCAACAATTTTTAGTGTAGAGTAGAGATCTTAATTGATACACCAAAGGGAGATAGCCCTTAGAATCTAGAGATTTAATCTGTTGATTAGGCCACCCACACCCTAGGATTATTTCCATGTTTTAGACGACTGTGAAGGCCTAAAACTACCTTCATAAGGGTGAAATTCTGATTGAAAATAGTTTTTGGCATGCCCAGTGGGAATTCAAATAAATTCTTTGCATATCTGAAGAAGTTTTGTAATAGATGAAAATATTCATTATCATCATCTAGTTGCAGAGCTCATAACATCATTTAGGTAATTTGTTCATGCCAAAGGTTACCATAAGGTCAAAAAGTAAAGGTATTCCTTTTGAATTTATATCATATAAGAGATCAAGATTTAGGAGGGAAAAACCATATCCTCAAAAATCATATTTATCTCCTAGTTATCTTATTGTTCTAACCACTACAAACCCTATTATCTAAATGGCCATCTAAAACCAGGTGTAAATTCCATTCAATAGAGGTAGCCCATTGAATTTAGCCTAGTTTGATGACATTCCTATATTTTCTCTTAAGAGCATCTCATTCTTCTTAGGAGAAAATCAAACAACCCCTATTGAGCATATCTAAGATGTAGTTAATCTCTGTTCAGTCCATAATTTTATTCAAGATAATGTTGCTATTAAATTGATTGCTACTTATTTCAAAGGAAAAGCATTGTAGTGGTATAGAAACCTCCCACTAAAATCCATTTCTAACTGGGATAAATTGGGTGTAGCCTTAGTTAAATAATTTGAGGACAAATCTGATCACCTATCTTTAGCTGAGCAATTAACTATCATAAATAGAGTTCCTCATGAATTCATGTCTAATTTTAACCTTAGATTACAAAAGACATGGAATAAAATACCTATGTTGATAAGTCCATCCCTTGAATATGCATTTCTATACTATTTAAAATCCCTTAATTCTGACATTAGTGTGATGATATAGTCAATGGGTGGTACTACTTTGCTAGATGCTTATGAGGTTACAATAAGGGTAGAGAATAGTTTGATACAAAATGGTAAGCTTTCTCCAAGACCTATAATGCCTATATTTCTATAAATAAGTTCTATACTATCCCCTCAAGTTCCTTAAATTCCATCCTTAGCTCCTATTCCATCACCTCAAGCTCAAATTGTAGCCCCTACTAGTCAAGCTAGTGAGATAGGAGAGTTGAAAAGCTTGTTATAATATTTTGGGGATGAAATAGTGAAACTCAAGAGACAAAAATATTAGTCTAATAGGCCCTATCAACAACAAAATTAGAACACCTATCAGCCCTTCAAAGATCAAAGGCCTCCTAATCAAGGTTTCAGAGAGAATAGACCATCTTACCAAACACAAGGAGCCATAACTCCAACTAAGCCATATGATGCTCTTGATTCTAATGATACTTCCACTTCAAATGCCATTATTCCCACTTCACCTCAAAACAACATGATGTAAGATTCAGATTGATAATCCTTAAATCTCAATGATGTGCAAAACCAAGCCTTGGTATCATAAAACATCACTATGGCACAAATGACACAAGCAGAGTTTTATTTTCAAGGAGGTCAGTACCAAGATTAAATTTTGGCATCAAAAAGAGAGACTCAAAAATTTCAAGGGCAGCCTAATGCCATTAATGTTAATTATCAAGTGGATGATCATGTTGATTTTACTCAAGGTGTTGAAACTAACAGTATAAGTGGTCAAGTTACAGCTGTAACTAGAGCTAAAATAAGAGCCATTGATGAACTGTAGGAGGTGAAAAATATTTCAATTACTCCTAATGTTTTTTTAAGAGTACAAAATAACAACTTGATAACCCTACAACATAGAAAAATCAAAATATAGATGTTAGTAAAGTTCATCAAATACCCCTAGTTCATGAGCAACCAGTTCTTTAGAAAGTGAAACCTAAGGTTGGTGGATCTCAGTTTAGTATAGTGGATCAAATGAATAATTATAATATCACCATTATCATGTGGTATTCTCTTTCCATTCTAGGACAAAAAGATATGCTCATCCAAGAGCTTTCAACTCTCAAATCGTCTCCAAAACTAGTTGATAAAAGTGTTATCCTGACTAATTCAGATAAACCAACTAAGCAATAGGTACAAGTAAATAAGATGGAAAAGGTAGAAAAAACTAAGGTAAAATCAAATAAAACTTCTCATTTTTACCTTTCTTTGATAATAGGTGATACTTTGGTTCATAATTGTATGGTGGATGGTGGAGCTAGTAGTACAATCATGCCTAAACAGATTGTAGACAAGCTCAGCCTTATTTATGAGCCAAATACTAAAGGGGTATTATAGTTGGATGGGTAAGCAACAAAGATGGTAGGCATCATCAAAGATCTAAAGTTGACATGACATGCTTGTCCCAATGTTACTATTCAGTAGGATAGTGTTGTGGTAGACTTGCCTCCTTAATTTTCTATGTGCCTTTCAAGGGACTTCACCTCAAATATTGGGGGATATTTATCAGTTGATTAGAATTATTTAATGTTCATAACTAGGTATGGTACTAGGGTAAAAATTCATTTTGAACCTATTACATGTTTGCATATAGAGCCATATATGTCAAAGTGTTGTGAACAATAAATGTATCATCTCGGATGAAGTATTAGAAGCTAGTGAAGTAGAAAGTGAATCACCTTTGGACGGAGTTTAATATTTTTTCCTTGATGAGTGGGATTCTACTTTTCATGAGCATGATCCTTATAATCTGATTGAAGAAGGAATTGGTGTGTATTTTCTTCATGAGAATGATGCAACAATTTTAGCCATGGTTAAGGATGATGAGTCTAGTGAAGGTCTATGACAATTGTACTTTGATGGAACAAGGAATAAGCATGGAACTAGAGATGGAATGATGTTGGTTTCTCTAAAAAAGAAAAGGTATTTCTCTTTTATTACATTTTAGTTTGGTTTTTCAAGAAATGTTGTTAAGTATGAAGTACTAATTCATGGTTTGTAGTGGGCTACAAAGATGAAAGTCAACACCTTGCAGGTTTTTAGTGATAGTGAACTTATAGTTCACCAAGTAGGAGGTTTGAATGTATGTACAAAAATATTGCTTAAATATTACAAACGTATAATATGGGACTTACTTGAATATTTTCAAGATTTTAACATTTAGACAATCCTAAGAGGCAATAATAAATATGCAGGTAGGTTGGCTATCATTGGGCCACAATTTAATATCCCAACTGATATAAAAGTGAGAAAATTAAGTCACATATAAAGGTGGTTGTAAGGCCTTATATTCTAGATAATCATGAGAATTGGCAGGTATTCAATATGACAATTAGATTGTGAGGTTCTTGCAAGAGGAAGCTAAGTTTTCTTCAAGAAACTAATCAAAGTATTTGCAGTAGTATGGTGATCAGATTATGAAACTAAAAACCAATAATTTTCCCAAGGGATTGGTCACACTTGAGAAAAATTTTAGTAGTGATGATGATCTAAGGAAAGAGAATTCATCCTTGTCAACAAAGTAAGAACACTATGCCAATATAGAGATTGCAGTTGGTAAGTTTTTAAATTTGGGTAAGGTATGCACTCCTTCAGAAAAATAAGCTTTCATTGACTATTGCACAAACTTTGTTGATATATTTGAATGGAAATAGAGTGATCTTGTAGGATTTGATCCAAGTTTATCTCAGCACACTATTGAGTTAGAGGCTAAAACTAAACTAGTAAGAAAAAGACAAAGGCCCATCAATCCAAAGCTTGAGCCTTTGATGAGAGATGAGCTTCACAAGCTCAGAGAGTTAGCTATATATTTCCAACCAAGCACTCAACTTGGATGAAAAATATTGTTTTGGTATGGAAGAATGATGAGATTCATTTGTGTGTTGATTTATATGATTTGAATAGGGATTCAATTAAAGATCACTATCCATTACCATCAATGAAATAAAGTTTATAGCTGGTTGTAGGTTCAGAAAGGTTTTCTTTATTAGATAGATATAATGGCCACAATCAGATTTTGGTCAAGAAAGAAGACCAATTTAAGACAACCTTCACAACCAAATGGGGAACATTTGCATATAGAAATATGCCATTTAGTTTATATAACACTAGAGAAACCTTTTAAAGAGCCATGGACATGGAATTCCAAAGCCTTCTTAACAAGTTTGTACTTATTTATTTGGATGATATAACAATGTTTTCAAAGAATGCAGGTGATCACATGGTTTATCTCAAGCAAGTGTTCAAAAGGTGTAGGAAATTTGGGGTATCTCTAAATCCCAAAAAGTGTGTCTTCTCAGTTCATGAAGGTAAGCTTTTTAGACATGTTTCAAAGCATGGTTTAAGCATTGATTATGAAAGGATAGAATCCATTATTGCACTCTCTTTGCCTAAGCACAAAAAGGATATGTAAAGATTCTTTGGGAAGATCAACTTCATAAGGAGGTATATTTTAGATTTTGATATTTTAGCTAAGCCACTTACAACCATGCTAAAGAATAATTAGAGCTTCAACTAGTCTAAAGAAGGAGTAAAAGTTTTTTAAGATATTAAGAATGCTATAGCTAGTGCTCTTACACTTATAAATCTAGATTTCACAAAAGATTTCATTTTGTATAATTATGCTAACATGGACACCATTTTAGGCATTCTTATGCAACAAAATCATGAGGCTTTGAAGTAGTTAATAGCCTTCTTTAGTCAAGGCTCGGAAGAATATGAAACAGGGTACTCATTTGTTGAGAAAAATGTACTTTCAGTATAAGGTCTCTTAAAAAGTTTAGATATTTGTTGTCTAATAATAAGATACACCTAATGGTTTCTCATCCAAGCATCAAGAGTTCCTTTTGAAAAAAGATATAAATGAGAAGAGAGTTGGTTGGATAACCAAGGTAATGGAATACAATGTGGAAATTAAGGTCACAAAGTTGGTTAGAAGAAAATTAATTTATGAGCATTTAGCTCAAGACTTCTAAGAGGCTAATGAGGCTATTTTGGTGTCAAATGATGAAGAGGTTACATCTAGTCATATCTCACCTTCCAGTTGGTTTCATGACTTGGTAAGATATTTCCAAGATGGTATTTATCCCTCTCATCTAAGTTATTTTAAAAGAAGATATTTCAGGTTGCAATCAATTCCATTTTTGCTTATTGATGGTGTTTTGTTCAAAAAAGATATTAATGGCATGTTGCTAAGATGTATAGAGCCAAACCAAACTTAGAAATTGCTTGAAGAATTCCATGATGGACATGGTGGAGGACATTTTTCTACAAGAATTACATCCCTTAAGATTATGATAGGTGGGTACTATTGGCCTACTATATTTGGTGATTGCCATGCATGGGTTAGAAAGTGCAAATAGAATGCTATGTTTGTAGGAAAAGTGAAACTTGCAGCCTTACCTCTTCAACCAATTATGGTGGATGAACCCTTTGTCCAATGGGGATTGTAATTTATTGGTCTCATAAATCCTCCTTCAAGTTTAGGACATAAATGGATTCTAACTGCTATAGATTACTTCACACGTTGGATAGAAGCAGTGGCATTGAAAGAAGCAAACAAAGCCAATGTTTTAGATTTCTATGAATGTTTTCTTACTAGATTTAGAGTTCCTTTAACTATTATTTTTGATAATGAAATGGATTTTGTGGGAATTAGGATTAGCCAATGGGCTATCCAACATGGAATTTATCTTAGCACTTCATCAAACTATTATCCACAAGGTAATGGCCTTGCTGAGTCAATAAATAAGAACCTATTTAAGATTATAAGGACTATTGAAGATAATCAGAGATCATGGCATCTCAAGTTGAAGTAAATTCTATGGGATGATAGGATCACCTACAAAAGATCAATAACCAACTCTCCATACAAGCTGGTATATGGTAAGGAAGCAAGGTTACCCATTTCTCTTAAATTTCTTACTTTAGAACTAATGCATCAGCTTGAGTTATTGGAAAATAAGCCTATGGAGATTAGGTATGCTAAGATTATGTAGTTAGAAGAGATAAGAAATCAATCAATGCTAGCCATGGTGATTCATCAAGCACAAGTGAAGAGAGCTTTTGATAAAGGAGATTCTTCATGAAGTTTCAAAGGAGATTTGGTCCTCAAATGGGATGAGGATAGAGATAAACTAGGAAGGCACACAAAGTTTGAATCCCTTTGGAGTGGCCCATACATAATCTTCAGCTGCAATCCCATAATGTCTTCCAACTTACAAAGATGGATGGTGACAAGCTTCTAATTCTAGTAAATGGGATACATTTAAAACATTGCTACTAAAGAGTAAAGTTCCTTATACATAGTTTGTTTTACTTTCCTCCAAGTGTTATTCAAGTATAGTTGTTTCATTTTGTTTTGTTTGAAATAAATGCTTGTTTACACATTTGATTTTTAGTTAATTTTCCTTGCTTTGTATGTTTCCCTTCTTGTTTTGGAGGGTGAAGGTTGTCTTTTTCAAATCAGAGGTTGTACTTACAGTCATGGGCTAAATTTACCATTATTTTATGAGTTCAAATGTTATGTATATGGTATGAGTTCTCAAGCATAACATGTATGCTTCCCAGTAAAATCACCAAAATGTTGACAATTTTGACCCCATAAGTCAAATTACCACCCTTATCATTTGAAGATTTTCATGTCATTGCCAGTTTACTTTTGCTTAGAGCAGTTCTAAAGGGACAGTCAAAATACTTTAGATTTTCACAAAGCACAAGAAATACTTTGGGCTTTCATGGAAGGAAGACTTCAGGTTTTGTCTAAGTATCAGAATTATTTCAAATTTTTTATCTTAAACAACTTTTTTAAGGACCATCACATAGTTTCCCAAAGGACACTTTCATTTTCCCAAAGGGTATTCATCAAAAGGGCAGGTGGACTTTACAAAAAATCCAAAGGGTTTATTCCCTTCAAAAAAGGACCATTTACAAAAGCTCGAAGGGCATTGTCAAAAATTCTGAAGGGCTTATTCATTTTCCCAAAGTTCCTTTCCAACTTTGCCAAAGGGTATATGCCCTTTAGAAAAAGGTAATTCAGAAGGGAAAGTGGACTATTCATTTTCTCCAAAAGGTGTAGAATAAAAGCCTAAAGGGTCATTTTCTTTGAGAAGGGCCATTTTAAGATTTCTTTTGGACTTTTTGTCTGAAGGAAATAAACAAGATGATAGGACCATTTAAGTTTGTCTGAAGGGTTTTTTTTTCTTCGACAATGGTCCATTTTTCACTATTTTGAAGGGCATTTATATTTCTCTGAAGGACCATTTAGAAAAGCCTAAAGGGCATTGTCAAAAATTTGAAGGGAAAATTTCAAAAGGGCGAGGCAATTTTTCTAAAAAAAGGACCATTACAATTTTTTTGAAGGGTCTATTGTAAAATCTTGAAAGGCACTTTACAAAGAGGAGGGTTTGTTTCACTTTTGCTAAAAGGTGCATTTACAAAGTTCCAAAGGTCTCTTACCTTTTGGAAGGATCATTTACAAAAAACTTGAAGGGTTCTTTTCAAAGGATAAAGGACCATTTTAGATAAGCTAAAACGTATTTTCCTTTTGGAAAAAAGGCAATTTCAAAGACAAAAGGATGTTTTACAAAGTCTTGAAGGGCAATTTTTCATTTGCTGAAGGGTCCATTTATTTTTTGAAGGGACATATTACAAAGTTCTTAGGGGAATTTTCATAAGGCCCGAAGGGTTCTTTCCCTTTGACAAAATGATCCCATAGAAAGGCCAAAAGGAAAGATTCTGATGGAATTCCTTCGAACAAATTATTTAAAAAATTCAAGTGGAAGACTTACTTTGAGGAATTCCTTCGAAAGAAGGAAAAGACACAAAGCCCAAAATAATTCCTTCAGCCAAATTTTCTAAAGGAAATGAACAAAAGGAAGAAGCCATAAGAAATTGACATGGATAAAGTCTAAAGGAATTCGTTTGGACAAATTGTTTGAAAGAATTCTTTCAAGAGACTTACCCAGGGAAGTAACCATTAAAAGTCATAAGGAGGAAACTCGAGAAAAGGAGACCAAGGAATTTCTTAAAGAGAAATAAATTGAGGACATCAATTCCTTCAGATAATTTATTCAAAGGAATTGTCCAAGGCAAAAGGAAAAGGAATCAAGCAGAAAAGGTGAAAGAAAGAGATAATCTATGGGAAAGAAAAGCTGAAATAAATATACTAGAATGTTTGAAAGAAAGGAAAATCCAAGGAAATAGGCCACAGATAAATAAATGCTAGAGAAATACATGCATAGAAGCAAAGATCCTGAAAGCCTTAGATTGATAAATTACCATAATGAAGACAAGGAGTTCAATCTGAATGCACCTATCACTCATCAAGGTCCTCTTCCATGTAAACAAGACTATCTATAGTTGATTGGTCAAAGCTTCAATTGACTATTTGTTGAAGTTAGGCTTATCTCCTAGTCATCTCATAAATTCAATGATCCAACTTAGCTTCAAGCAGTTCAAGAGGCATATTCCTTGAAGATTATGGCATGGCTTTCCATGCAAGAATTTGACTTGTCAAACTTGGGTCCACCTCATCCCTTGTATGCCAACATGGAATTTCATGCATGCACTCTTGTTTATCTTGTTGAAAGCTTTTAATGTTTCCATCAGTTCAAATGGAGTTCTAAATTTAATTTTGGCTTTCATTTCATTTAGAGGAAATTGTTCTTTACATTCCAGTCATTCAAGTAGAGTTATATATTTGGAGATTGGTGTAACATCATGCACGATGGAAGTTTTGACTCAAATTTGGGCTCTCCATCATTTTCAACACCAAAGATCTTTTCATGCAAGGCATAAGACAAAAATAAATTGTATTTAAAGGTTGTGATAACACAAATTGAACTGAGTGGACCTCCTCTTCTAGTTTTAGTGCCAATCTCTTGGATATTGTATACTTTTTCTATATAAGTTGGCTTTTCAGCCTTGAATTATATCCTCTTTTTGGCAAGACCCTATTCTACCAAAAAATTATGCTGTGTAACCTTTTCAAATTAATAGAAAGAAAGTTTTTAGACTCTAAGATGCTGGTATAGTGTATTTATGTTAGTGATTTGCATATGTGATAGAATTTCCTTCCTTGCCAAGTCTTGATTTTTACCTAGTTACTAGCTGACTAGATTATGTAGGTTATGTTCTATGTTTAATATCTTTTGGTTAAAGTTATAGTGGATATATGTGGCTGGTTAGTGCTTTGAATCAGGCCTATTCCATCATTTTCCTTAAGATTTGACCACAAGATAGAACTTTTTCATGAAATACTAATACGTAGGGGTCAATTAGGGTTAAAAATTTAGTTTGTTTATTGTCTGATCGGTGTTTTTAGAATCTCAAATTATGTGGATCAATCAAAGTTTAGGTGTATCACCATCATTAGATAGGATTTTCTTTCAATTTTATTTCCTTTTCCTTCTCCCCTTTTTATCTAGCAGTTTGTAGCATAGAGTAGGGATCCTAATTTATACACCAAAGGGAGCTAACCATTAGAATCTAGAGATTCAATCCATTTATTAGGCCATCCACAGCCTAGGATTGTTTCCATGTTTTAGCAGACTATGAAGACCTAAAGCTACCTTCACAAGGGGGTGAGTCTGATTAATAATAGTAACCATGGTTTGCCAACTTTTAAATTGTATTTAGTCAAAAATAGACTAATATGCAACATTGTAAGGCATGATTTTGATTCATGTGTGACATTACATTACATGGATCCAACACAAAAATCAGATGTAGTGGCTTTATTCACATGTTCCATGCCATATCCTAGAGATGTAAAGAATTTTTAGGTACATATATTGAATTCAAAAATTGGGTTAACTATTATATTTTGACCCTAATTACCATCTATGCAGAGTTCACTGATTTGATGCTTTGAGGAATGATTGGTAAATACTTCATATGAAGGCACACATTTTACATTACTCTTTGGATACATTTATTGCTCTTTTGGTAAATGTTCCATTTGTGTCATGGTTGGTTGCTCTTGGTATTTATACAAGAGATCTTGTTCTATTTGTTCATTTTCTATGGATTTGATTCCATTTTTAGGTTCTTGTTCATTTTCATTAACAAAATGGATACACATCTTTGAATGATTTTTATTAGTTTTGCCAATATATCCCAAGCCTTGACATACATTCTAATCAGTTGTGGAAATAGGATGAGTCATGCCTTGGGAATGTTTTCCCAATCTTTGACCATGATAACAAAAGTGTTTTAGATATTTTAATCCAAAAGCATATTGTTTTGAAAGCTGACTATCATTATGGAGAGGTCTATTTTTATTTTTTTCTTGGTCTAAATATTTCACTTTCATCTATTTTTACTTTAAATTATCTTATGTACCCAAATTTGTTATTTTTATACTTGTGCTTTTGGAGAGGTGATCATAATATGAGTGGGTTGAATGATTGATGTATCAATGATATGATCACAACTATCATTTTTTATTTTGTATTTTATGCTTCAAATCTGAAAAAAATGTATATGATGCACACGTATTCTATAATATGCATAATAGTATTTGGATATCCTTATAAGATGTGGAGGTGGTAGTTTAATTAGTTTGTTTTGAAACATTTATCTTAAGATTTCACTTGGAATATTAGTAGCCCTAGGTATCATACTTGAATCACTTGTTTTAGATGTGTTCTATTGTAACTTCTCATTTGGATATGAAACCTTGTTGGGTACATCATTGTTAGATGAAGATGAAAACACATGATTAACACTAGCATAGTTTTTATTTTGCATGTATGTAATATAATTTTGTAGCTCTTTTATTCACTTGATAATATTGGTGATTTGATCTTTTATTTATTCACAAGTAAAAAATCTAGGTGCCTCAAATTGAATATGTATACATGTACCATCTACCTTATCCCTTAAAGGAGCAATAACATGGACCTGGTTAGAGGGATGGTAACTATCACCCTCTTTAGGGTTAGAAGGAAGAAGTTCAATATAATTTCAATAAGATTGGTAAAGAGAATTTTGAGTTTCATCTTGATTAGGATCATTCTATAATTTGGTTTTTTTGAAATTTCTAACAATGTAGACAAAACAACAAGCAATGCCAGTAAATGAGATATTGGAAAGAAAAGTGCTCACTAGATGTATCCATATTTAACATAATTTTGGGAAAATAAATTTTGATTTTTTTTTAATTTGAATATTTTGAAATCAAAAAATCAAGAAACCCTAGGAAGACAAAATTTTGAGAAGGAAAACCATGGGGAAAACTAGGGCTTGCAATGTTCAACAATAAGTGAGTTCACCAGAATGTTTAACCCTAAATTGATATAGGTAAATATAGTATAGGGTTAAGAATATAAAAAGGAATAAATAAAAGGGTGATAAACATATCTATAATAGGCCAATTAATTACAAACTTAGATAAATAATGTTTTGACTTTAATGTTGAGTTATGCTAAAAATAAAAAGTATAACTATTGATTGATATTGTAATAAATAGAAAAGAAGAGTACTTATCTAGTTTATTGTGTGCATGTAGATCTGATATAGAATAGGTTATATTTGGACTAGATATGGATTGAAGACTCATTATCATATATTATAATTTTACATTATATGGCCTTAGACTAATGTCAAATTTGGACAATTACATCAATGTTGGTGTCTAAGTTGGATGTAGGTATTTAGTACAAAATAGAGACTAAATTCAAATGTGACCAACTGAAGCCTTCTATGCTTTCTATTATATTTTCTCTTACATACTCAAATCTTGTACATAGGTTGCCACTCCTTATCAAATAATCAAAACCCTAGTTCTTCATTTTTTGAGTGAATGTGGGAAAATGGTCTAGTAGGCACATGGTGTCAAGCTTCCTCAAGGACCCCTTTGTCAATGGGCACTACCTACGTAGAAAATATTCTAAATAAGGCCTCAAAATTATGTAGTTATCTCATACATGTTGGCTTGTGTGTGCATAAGGATGCAATGTGTGATAAAAAAGTACAGAGTGCCCTAGCTTGTAATTTGAAAAATATGGCTAATGGGATGCTCCTTCAGTAATTCAAAACAATGATTATATTTCTCTTATGAATGATATGGAAATAGGGATGAATATGGTATATTTTCTCACTCGAATGCTTTTGGTAAGTTGCCTTATGAATTTCTAGGTGAGGAATGAATGAGGGTTGATCATGTATATATATCAATCCTTTAAGGAAATATCTTGCATTAAATCACTTAGGCTAACCATAAGTATATTTTTCATTTGTAAATTTTATGACTTTAAGGCATTAGACACTTCATTTTTAAGAGGGAATTGTGTTGATGTAGGTGTTTGGGAAACTAGAAAATAAGTACAGGTCCAAAACTTGTAGAGGGTGATAACAATTAGGTTTATAGCATTTTGAGTAACATAGAAGGTGTGGTCATCAAAATAACATATGGTAAAACTAATAGATAAGAAATAGGAATAAGAGAGAATAGATGCAAGTATTTTGGAAGTGGGAATATCTTAGAACTAAAAAGTACAACCATGATAGGTATTTTCCAAGCGTACATGATTGAGGTGATATATAATTTAGATTTTGTATCTAAAACTCTATCTTAAGTAATTTTACATGTCCATTCATTCTATGTTATTATTTTACACCCACATAAATAATAATTATCACTAAAAACATCTCTAAGCATTTTCACCAACATTTCAAATCCTTGAGATCAAACATTACCCTTCCAAGACAAAATTGACCCTTACGGGTTGAGATTGACACTTGATCTTGACCTTATGGGTCAATCCTGCCCTTTACCATAGTAATGGATCTTTCACAAAGTTAAACCCTCCATTATAGGTTGGTTCATATTTTTTGGATAGGTAGTGTGAGGTTTTACCTTTTTGGATTGCTATAAAATAACATATAGACCAACTTTTTATATCACTTGTAAATTTCATTATTGAGGCACACTTACACTATTGCACATTGAGCAAAACTTACCTATTCTTTCCAAATTCCATTCTATTCATTTAATGTAACTTTTAGCCAAGTCACAAGCCTTTTCTATTCAAGTCAATCAAATTATGATCAATTATTCAAGCTATTTCCATATGCATACGTGTAACAAAGGAGCATAATTTCACTAAAAAATCTAGGTGGGAGAATTATGTGGGCTTAAATTCTCTTCTTGGAGTGTTGGATACATAGGCATTATTCAATACTTACATGCGTGATTGGGGTCATCTCATCCCATTACATTCCCCCCTTTTATTTTTGTAGGTTTTCAACCATAACAAAATCTACTAGCATTTTGACCTTGAATAGGTCATTTGCAAGTCATCAACACACAATCAAAGGCTAAATTTTTCCATATAGATGCTTTTTAAGCAGGTGCACGTGATTGTACCCTCAATTTCCTATTTTTCCATAGAGGTCAAGATCAACCCATAGAGGATAGGAGTGGCAGTTGATCCTGACTATTTCAAGTCAGTTATAACCCATAATAATTATGTCCCTATTTCAGTTACACACACATGATTAGATCTGATCTGATCAATTCCAACCATCTCTCAATTAGGTACAATTAGCCTAAAAGAAAAAATAATGAAGGCTTCTTATGTTTTTTATAGTTAACTTTTATCATTCATTTGAGCTTTGCCCATTTTAATGATTTTGCTTTCATTATACTAGTTACAAGTCATTTGCAACATTTTTATCTTTCAATTCATTTTATCTTAATTAGAGTTAACACACAAATGAATTACAAATTATGATAAAACATAATTGTATTTCTTTAGTATTCTGGGCTTTCTTAAGCTTTACACCTATTTTATGACATTTAATGGTTAAATAAAAAATAAGGTAACACATATTGGTGAACTCATATATTTTTTGAGCTTTGATTTTCTAATTTTTATCTTAAGGTTTCATATATATTTTTGATTTATATACATAAAAGTATTATATTCTTATTTGGTTTTCAATTTCAAATTCAATTTCAATTTTTTTATTTCTAGAACCCATGTTCATGAAATTTTAAAACTCATAGGAGTTGTTCTTATGGGAAAAGGGGCATTTAATTTTAATTGATTTATGGTGTGAGTGGTACTAATTAAATACAAAATCCACTAGACAATACTATAGACGTATTTTAGTTTCCACATACCTCACAATATATCAAAAACATTTGGCCATAAGAAGCCTTTGAAAGTTTATTATTGTAGTGCACTGGTAAGCTATTAGCCCTAGAAAGTTGCTCTTAATGTACCCTAGAGACATGCTATTGTGACTAGGGAATGGAATAATTATTTTTAGTTAGTGTCTTTTAGGCCTTGTTCATTATTTACATCTTGTTCACTATACACACTCTATCTAGTTATACAAATTGTATCTTGCCTTTTAAATTTTTTTAGGATTTCCTTTTATGCCACTCAAGAAGGTTAACTCCTATATTCCTCTAATGTGAAATTTCAAATTAAGTGGATTCCATATATAACATATTTAAATTCCTTTTATATCTTCTAAAATGGATAATATAAACATTTTTGATCAATATGATGATGTAACTATTCAGATTTATGTACAAATTTAAGATGATGCCAATGATGAACATGATAATCAAGATAATTAAATATGTAAGATAATCCTCATATCTTAGATAAAATTTATCCTAATGAGTTTAATGGGGTAGCTTTTGGAAAATTGAAAAAAATGTCTAATTTATATCAAGGACTACATCAATGTCTCATACATATGGATAGGGTTGTCGAATAACTCTTAGTATCTGAGACTTCACATCAAGATAAGATTGCATCTTTTCAAGCTCAATAATAATAAGTACCTTTTATAGTTTTTCAAATTCCCATTTTAGGTGTTCCAATTTCTATTATTACTTCTATTACTATATCAACACCATTAGTTACATATATGACATCATCCCTAGGTAAGAGGCATCAAATGGTTTACAACATATTAATAGGGCTATTTATACATGAGAATTAAACACACCTCCTTTGATTAATATGCATGGTCCATCACCAACCTCACCTAATGCATATTATTTTGAGAAAATAATTATAACTATTATATCCCAAAATGTCACCTTAGAGAATTTAATCAGACCTCAAATTTGGGATAACATGGAACTATCTCTAAGTATATGTAGATTGCTACAAGAGATAGATCTCTAGATTATGGGATAACTCCCTTGATCTAATTGTTTAGGCTCACACACTGCATTAGGATAATCACTTGTTGGGGGTGAAAGGGGGTATAAATAAACATAAAATTAACCTAAACTAATGGAGGTGATACACCAAATATATCACCACAAATATACTTGAATTTGCATTAAGAAGATAGATTAATAAAACCGATCTCAACTCAAGGTTATTCTAGCATAAATTTTTCTACATGGAGGTAGATTGATATGTATTTATATAGGTGGGTGAATAGGAGGTCTAATATCAGACACTAATAATCTCTCTTCACACTTCAAAAACACCTAACAAATAGTTACACTTCATGAGACCTATTAGAAGAAGTATTACTCACACAATGCATAAAAGAGCAAAATGGAAGTAAGGAGAAAACATTAATCACTTATAATCCAAATGAACTACTTGACATACTTAGGCATGAATTATATAGAAAAAATTAGATTAATAAATTTATTCAAAGGTTAAACAAGATGTCAAACCAACAGGGCTTTGCCATACTAATTGTTGATCATTTATAATGCCAAAATAGCTTCATTATATAGAGCATAGGAGAGGAGAGAGAAATAGTGATGTTGAAGAGTCACCATGCCAAGTGTCAAGTATTTAAAACCAATTATAATTCAAGAGGAGTTAGAAAATAGATCATGAAGCTTTCTTGAATAAGTGTCAATCACAAACATGACATATCCTTAAAGTTGGTGATGGGACACTTCATTGTCCTTCTTAGAACTATTTTCTCGATGAGGAGTTCACTAACTATATAGAAATATACTAGAATTAATTGACACATATAACCTGACCTGAGAAGGTGGAAACATGATTTGTGAAATTTATTATACATCCCTCAACTGATGACCTTCTCTTTGCCAATTGTGATTCACTTTCTTGCAGCCACTTGTTAGCCTTCTAGGCTTGAATCTCACACTTGTCACTTAGGTGGCTTGCACACAATAAGGGATATTTGTTTTAGAGATTTGATACACCTATTTAGACCTTATTTTTCCTTTTTTCTATCATATGAAATTCAAGATAACTCAATATCACAAATCTCATTTCCAACTTGGTAGTTACCTTTTTTTTCACTATTCTATTCAAGACTGCTTGTAACAACCATCTTAGTAGATGGGTTTACATGAATTAATAAGGTGATAATGATGTATGAAGAGTTATAATACATCTCTACACACCTTCCACCATGAATTTCACTTGTCTATTCCTTCTTACACCTTTTAAATTACCTCAAATCTTGTAAAAAACATAAAATTTGGCTGATCTGTACAAGTGATGGTATGAAACAATTGATTGGTAGGGAGATTGAGAGAGTGATAAGTAGGTCCAAACCATATTATAGGACAATTGACCCATTCTAGATGCATTTATCATTATATCTTTCTCATCGGGTTCTTATGAGGGTTTTAGGAGGGTTTTAAGTCATTTAGGTTGTTAAAAATGATTCATAAAGGTTAAAACTTTAACCCTCAAACAAATTACACTAGTTTAAATTTCATGACCCCCATAACATATCCATAATTTATTGAGACACCATGCATATTGTAACTATATATGTGAGTGAAAGAAGTTGGCTCTTGAGTTCCTACTATGCATTTTAGACACCCCTAAGATAAATTGAGTCCAAAAATGGCCAATTTGAGTTGTATTATACAAACCAATTAATCTCATGGACTATAAATTATACCATGAAATATCTCACATTATTTGGGGAGATCACATGACCCTATGATTGAAGTTTGGAAGCCTGATGGTTCATGCCTAGTTCTAGGCCTAATAGGCATATACTATGTTTTTGAGTATGTGACCACCTCTGAGTGTTCACAGTGAGAGTGTTCATAGTGAATGTAGGTCCTCAAAAAATTTTAACCTAAAATTTAACCTTTAATATCATCCCACAGTCATTCAAGGCTCTTCCATTCATCCTTTCACCATCAATGTACTATGTTTATAGACTGCCTTATATGTAAAGTGCCTTAGATTTGAGACAAAATAGTGAATGATTACCCTATTATTTTGACCCAAATGATAACATGGAGATATATTAAAAACCATTATTAACCTATATAAATTTTTTCAAAGCTAGATCATACTTCTATATCCCTCAACACTTCAAATTATTAAAACTAGCCTCTGGGTCTGTGACTATGTGCAAGGTTTTGATTGACTGAGTATGAGGTTCATGCCCAGCTTTGGATCAATCTATGTTTTATTTATTTTTCCTATAAAATCATATTAAGTTTTATATTATCAATATGATATTTATTTATACATGATCATCTTCAACTTACATCTCTACCTACCTTCTAAACCTACATCTTTCATTACCTTAGGTTAGTCTAAGCATGAGTCAAACTATAGGTGTCAATTAGGGGAATCTTGAGATTATTATAGATGGTGATACATGTTTTAATATTTTAATTAAATATTTTGGTTTCTCCTCAAGTCACTAGGACCATATCACACTTGAATGGACTCATTTCTACCTTGAGACCATAAAATCATCCTTTTACCATCAATACACTAGGTGTTACTTGTAAGTTGCAGGTTCATTTGGTATAATGACACTGTAAGTATCCAATTATATCTATTAGAAACTTGAATAATTTTAAATCCATTAAAACATCAGTCTCTCTTGACCTATCAACCTCCTCTTGTGTCAATATGTGACTTCTCCATCTAGGCTGGAAGAATGGAACTATTAGGCTTACCTAGACCTCATAGACCTTCACTATGGGATAAAACTATTTGGAGAATAATTACTTTTAAGAAAAGTTAAGGTAAACCTTCCAATTGTAACTTTATTCGAATTTGTGAAAACAAAGGTGGCTATGGTGTTTGATGCTTAGCCTCATATTAGACTATCACCTTTAAGATCTCTTCAATGCAACCTTTAACGGAAAATATAACCACCCATGATTTAAGCGATTGAAAAAAAGTATACCATTCTTGACCTAAAGATACTCATAGAAAGACAAACTTTGTAACTCTCAAAACACTGTTCTACAGACCATTGATATTTACTTCTAACATAATGAGATACTTATGCTTACCTTCCATGGCCACACATTCCAAACCAGGTTGAAACCAAAATGAAATGGGTGAATATGCTCTACCAACCTACATACATTACTTGGTTCATATAGACCAATTTCCAAAATGCAAATAGATGGGAAAAACTAAGCCATTGGGATTACACATATAATTTAGAAGTACTAACAATATTGATGATTATTCATACAATAAAGACAACCAATAATGAAACCATGACCATGAAATGAAAGATCATAAGGAATAATAAACTACACCAAGTGCATTCACTTCAAATCTTGTTCTCCTATCCATACCAAGTGAAAACTATTGACCCTTTCTAAACTGTCCAAGGGAGCGATAAGAGAGAAAAACTAGTTTTTGACAAATTTGGATCTATTGAAGCCACTTAGCCTAGAAATGACCTATGGGGATCTTAGACACCTTATTAAAGCATTCACGTGTGCCTGATGAGTCATCCTAGTCTGTACAACCATATGAAATTGACCTTTTGCAAATGATCTACTTTCTTTTATGTTAAACCTACAACATTTTAGTTTCAAAGCCTTTATTTGACATTCTATGACATGTAGTACATTATCTTGCTCTTTAAAATTTGTATTTTTGATGATATTTATGTACAACTCCTTAAAATGACCAAAAGGTGGCATAAAAGGACATTAAGACAAATGGACAAATATGAAAAAGATAAAAACATATTTTATGACCCTCAAGATATAAATGGACCTCACTAATGACCATGGTGACATTTTCAAACCTATATGACCTTATGAAAAGTTTTAACATGTAATGGGGTTAACCCAATTTTACCTAGGGTAAAATTTGGTCAACAATAGCTGTACATACTATAGTGTTGTAATAAGAGCAAGGTGTCTCTAAAGCTAGTCATTCAATGGACTACCATAATTTGATTCAAAATCCTTTGGAACCTAAGATATCAGCTTACCCATTACCAACAGGTCTAATATATCTCAAGCTACCACTTTACAAAGGTAAATATGGTCTTGAATATCATCTTCGATCATTCCATGCAACATGTTTGGATTATGCTTATAATGACAAATTATTTACCAACTATTTCCAAGGATCCTTAAAGACTATGCTTTGCTATCCATACTCATAAATACGTCACAAAAAATTGCTTTCTTAAAATTTATATAGGCCCATAATTAATCTTAATTTCATAGACTGTTTTTATCTTATTTTGGTGGTGGAGGTGATGGTGGAAAAGACTTAATTATGTATCCAAAACTCTATTATGATGATGATTATGTTCATATAGTGGCTTGGATCTATTAGATTTTCCTTGTAGGATTTCTATTCTGTCAGACCTTCTCACATAATAGTGAAGAATGTATGTAGTTGTGCCAATAATTACATGACATTATCCATGTCATCCTCACCTATTGTTTTAATGAGTTGTGTTTGGATAAAAATATTTTCATCCATCTCAACCTTTATCTACTCAAAGTATTCCAAAATCTATTTTCTTTGACTTTGGAAAAGGTACTTTGTAATATATTTAATTCCCAAATCCTTATCTATTTCATAAAATTGTATATGTACTATATATACTCAACTAAGGCCATGCCCCTTTTTGTGTCATATCTACCACTCATAATGAAAACTTGTGCCTTATCTATATTTTTCATATCTTCCTAATTATATTTCATCATCCATTGATTTAATTTCCAACCTAAAAGTTTCATATAAATCTACCCTGATTGCATTGTGGCCATTGTCAGCATTTTATCATACTTTTCTAATAAAACAAATATTTATTGTTTATCATCTTTCTATAATTCCACCTATGCCTTGATCTCTTCCAGTCACTGAGGTAACTATTAATCTTGTGATATATTAGTCACTAAATTATCATGTTGTAGATGCTCATATATCTCCTAATCATTGATGACTTTTTATACCAACTCTTAGTAGTTCTCACTAATGTCATTTCAATCATTTGTAATAATATCCTTGAGAATGTGTTTTTCATGCTTCAATTATAGCATATCATTACCAAGAAAGGTATTGAATGCATCTATACCTTAATTTTTTTCTCTAACACCAATTTCATTACATCAAAAAATATTTTGTCCAATAGAGTTGTCAATGTAAGTTATGATGGTTATATTGGTTCACTTTGTGAGGGTTATATATGAGTGGTGGGAATAAAAAAATTAGTCCAAATTATGGTTTTACCAAGTGTATCATCACCTTATTGTGAATTTCCCCCTTATGAGTCTATATTTCCTAATTTGAATCATGTTATTCTCTAGTCTAGCTACAATTCTTATTCACTCTACCATGTCAATCTATATTAAAACCTTGATCTACCGGTCATGTTTATTGGTCGTATTATGTCACAATTTTGGTGTATTGCCTATAATTGGGGGTATGTGGTTGTTCTAGCCCCATCAGTACTTATTTTTGTGTTATAGCATATTTCCCAACCTTGAGATGCATCTCTTTTTCCTTCTCACTCTTCACACATTCCTCATCCTCCTTGTCTTCTCTCTCCTCAATTAGTTTTTCCTCCCACTCCTTTTCTTCTTCTTGATGGACATCCTTCTTTCAAAACTATTTATATTTATGATCTTTTAGTTCCTTCTCAAATTTTTCTTGAGTATATTTTCTGTTTGCAACCTTTTTATTGTATTCTTGTTCCGTGCAATTTTATTATTCTTTCTTTACCTCCTCTCCCTTCACAACTTGATCTTGAAATTCTTTATATTTATTTTTTATATTGGTTTTCTTTCTCTTGATTCTTTTTATAATTCATAATTTCTTATTTTTATTCCTTCACAACTTGAGTGTGGGACTGCACATTATCATTAATTTTTTTCATCCATTGTGCGTTAGTGTTGGGGTTGGTTTGGATGGGTTGAAGAAGGTAGTTGTTTAGGATATGAAGTAGTTTTTGCCAAGAATTTTATTGAAACTAGTGCTATAGTTTTTGGCATAGGCAACACTAATGGGATGAAGCATACCCTTGTAAGATTTCACAATGATGTTGGATCTTGGGGAAGAGCTCTGACCTTTGGTGAGGAATATAGAGGGGAATGTGGAGGAGTCTGTGAAATTTGGATAGGAAGGGGAAACATAGGTGATAATTGATAATTATACACATCTGGAGGAGACTATAGTGGTGATTTTTGTGGGATAATTGTGATGTGTTGGAAAAATTAGGTTAAAGGGGAAGATGGCGGTGTTGATTTTGGCATGGAAAAATTAACTCTAGAATCCAAAAATTACAATATAATTCCTCCTACTGCACATATTCAACATTTTTTCCCTTTACAATTCTTCTAGCTCCTCCTACTATGGTGTTAATAAGTTAGGTATAAGACCTTCCTTCCAAACCCCACTAGGTGTGTGAGGAATTCCTCCACATAGAGCACATGGTTTATTCTTCCATGTTTTTAGTTGAACTATTATACATCTAAATGGGATCATGTTGGGTTATTCCTCTTCCTCTTCACTTAGAAGGTTAACCTACATACATAGATCTAGTATACTTTGTCTTGAAATATCCTCCTTATGTTTCCTTGTTAGTATTTAACTTGGGCTTGCTTCAATTTTCCCTTCAAATTTTACTTGACCCATTTTTTATTTTGATTTTATTCCTACTATTTCAAATAAAATGGCCTATACCATTGCCAAATTTTTTTATTGTTTCTCTTATGTGTTCACCTTAGTTGAATCTTGCATAACTAGGAGATCCATGACTACAATGTTTGGGACATTTTTATTGATTTGAGTTATGTGCACCATATTAGAAAAGAACCATTTCTTCTCCTCTTATTCTTATGAAGAGTTTACCATGACATTTAGTATAATGCCATGTTTATCTACTTATAATATCCCTCACTGTCTAAAATACAATTTTACAAAGATTTGAGTAGTCTAGGGTCTCATTGAGGTTGTGTTGTATTCTAAGACTTTGTTGAGGGGGAAATTTATGTTATTGTGCATAATATTCCTTTCACTTCATAAGTGGTGTCCATGAGGGATTCAAAAATCTAGATTTAGAATACCACATGTATATATTAGGGGTTTATTAATCTTCTAAAATCACCACGGGTATACTAATGTGTATTTATGGATTTTTTAGTTATTGCATATGATTAGGAGGAGTAGGTATTGAGGAGGTAGGGCCCAAGGCTAGTGAAAATATGGGTGTTTTCCACATTACACATGTTAGGAGTCTACCACATGATGAGTCTCATTTTCCCCTAATTTACCCCCAATTTTTCTACACATATTTGCAAGTATCATGAGAAGTTTTTTGAGAAGAATACAAAATGGAAGATGATCATGAGACAAAGAGCAAGGAAAAGTTTGGAGAAGATATATATTTGGTAGAAAAACATTTGGTTTGACATAATTTATGAGTTTTAGAGGATGGTTTCACAAATCCCCTTAACACTAGAGTTTTAGAGGATATGCACAGATTTGGAGGAAATATTTTAATGTTTTTCCCTTGATTCATTTTAATTTAAGGTTAGATTATCATTCTATTCATACCTTAGTGGCTAGCCTTACATGGATTGAGCTCTATCTTGTGTATTATCACTAAAAAATGTTTGTTAATACAAATAAAAACTCATCTTCACCTATTTTTGAAACCTATACTCCACTTCTACCCTCTCCTTTCTAGTAAAAACATAGTGCAATATGTCTAGGTCATATTTTTGTAATACCACCTTAATACTATATGTTAGATAGTCCATTAGTGCTAGATGGAAAATACTAGTCACTGTTAAGAGCCAATAATTTATTATCTCCAATGGGTGATGGATACCAATATCCTATGGTGCTCTCTTATGTCTCCTTAGCTCTTTAGAGCACCTTTAAGAATACATTATAATATTTATGGATGTGTATTTTTTATTTTGTATCTCCATGCCACCTTCATGCATCCAAATTTGACTGTAAATTAAAGTTTGATGTCCAGTGATGGAAAATTGTATTTGACACCCAAATGTAGTGATATATGTAGTTACATTTTACCTCCATGAATCCATATTGAAGTTTTTAACTTTAAAAAATCAATAGATAATGATTTCTAGTTAGATACCTTTCACATTAATGGTGCATTAATAGTTATTTAATGATATTTAAATGTGTCGATGATTGAGATTTGACCTAGGGTGTTTAAATTTGTTTGTCACTACAAACCAATAGACATTGATTACTTATTTTATATATTTCACATTAATGGTGTATTAATGGTTAGTTAATGATAATATAATACATGAATGAATATAAGGGGGAAGTATTTAGGCATTAATTAAGGGTTTGTTGCCCACATGTTTCTCATTTACAAGCTTATATAGTGCTTATTCATATAAATCTTTAATCAAACCATTCTGCGTATATTTTCATTTTTTTGAAATTTGTACTCTTATTAGTCCATTTCCACCCCATTTTAAAGAAATTAGTAATGATTGTGACTCGTAAATCAAGTCAATAGGGCATGGGTTCATCTTGGATGGTGACACCTCTACAAAAAAACTTATAAAATGCATATGGTAGGAATGCTATAAAAAAAATTCTTTACACAATAACCCTCCAACTGATAATTTATTTTAATTACTGAAACAAGTGAAAGTCTTTAAGCTTATCAACATGCCTATGATATATTTGGAAGCAAAGTCAATGAAGTAATTAGTGGGTAACTTTGTCATTAGAAATTATTATGTCATTTTATCAGGTAAGAATACTATAAACACACAATTATGATGTAGTTATTTTTTTATCATTAGTATGAAATAAAAATTGAATACATAAAAACCTAAAACCCAAGCATATGCCCTCAAATTGGGAAACGACAAAGAATAGATAAACAAGCACCAAAAAAAAATACAAGTTACCTTCCCTTGGGATTTATCTATATTGCTGGCATATAGATTTGTTTGGCTCAGATGTAGAGTTTGGAGTATTTGTCAATGTCGCAATATCATTCCTATGGAACTACCCCTTGCACTATGTGTTTTTGTTTTAAGTAATGAAGGAATAAATGAAGCTTTTATTAAATTTTGGTATAGTAAGTTTTCACAAAAAATATTGATAAGAATAGAAGGTGACCCCTTTATTTATAGATTTTCCAAAATGATTTCAACCTTTGATGATAATCTAGATGAATGGTTGAGATTCAGTCCAATTTGGATGTTAAATGCAATTAATATTTGGGATGGATTTTACATTAACTGAACATGGGTTGTATTTCTAATATTTATTTGCATTTATGTTGATATTTCCAAATTTTTGCAACTTGACCTATGATGTCATGATTATGTTATGATGAGGATATTTATTGAGTTTCTTAAATTTGCATAATTAGGAATTTAGCCAATTCCCATGGATTTTATGTTTAGCTATTTGATTTATTTTTATTAGTTAATTAATTATAATTAGCCTTTGAGTGATTTATGCATTATTGACATTTGAGTAATTATTCCACTTAATTAGTTGAGAATGTCATTTGTAAAGTAACAATTTGACTTAAAATGAATTAAACATGGTTAATAATTAGATACGGTGCATTACCCCAATCAAGGATGCCCCAATGCATTTTAGAGTATGCACATCAATTGTATACATGAGTTTGAGTGTTTAGATGATTTTTGACCTAATTTATGCATTGTTATATAAAATCATTATGTTTTGCAAAAATGACATAAAAGTAATGAAAATGGAGTGTCTAACTTTTTCCCATGTTTGAAAGGGCATTGAAAAACATAGATGAAGTAATTAATTTTAAAAGAATGAAAAGGTCATTAAAATGATTCTTATAATGACCAAAGAATGATGTGTACATGTTTTGTTGATTCTTGTTCAATTTTTAAAAAATTAGTTCACAGTGATACCCCAAACAATGTTTACGATGCCTAGGGTGACCCCTCGAGGGACTGACCAAAAAATAAGTTTGAAGGACAAGCCCTAAAAATGAAGAAAATGTCATGTTTTTTAGTAAAAGAGGCAAAAAATAGAGAAGTTAGAATAAATGGGATGAAAAATAGACAAAGAGCCACAAACATGCCTCTAGGGAAGAATAATGAGATAATGGGAGGGGTAGGGGTAAAAATTCAAATTTGGAGTTATAAACTGACCCTTGGGTATGAAAATGGTTCATTTTCACCCTCATATCTATATTTGAGAGCTTAAAATAGAATGGTGTGCATTCCATGACATAGACACCTTGGGGAGTAGGTCCATGAGCATAGACAACCAACTGGGAGTGGGCACTCAATAAGTACTTTCATTTTTTGATTTTTTTTGCATTTTTTACATTTAATTCTCTTTAGAAGTAGGTGGTTTAGAAAATTTATCACTTTAAAAACACCTAAAAACAATGATATCAATATCATGCATGCAAATGGTAGTATTACCTAGAAAACTATGATATCATGACCAAATCGGTGATATCCTGACCAAATATATAATATCACCAAAAGGGGTGGGAAACACTGAAATGATAAAAAGGCATATTTGGGTAGAATTATATCAAAAAATAGGAAAGTGATAACAATAGAGATAATGCCCTATTAAATGATGATATCACCCTAGGAAATGATGATAAAACAAAAATGTACAAAAAGCTGAAAAATGATGATTACACCTTGAGAAATGATAACAACATGAAAATGGTCAAAGATGTATGAAATAATGATAACACCCTATGAAATAATGAGATCACATTGGGAAATGATAATAACACCCTACTAAATGGAAATATCACCAAAGTCACTGTAATTTCCTAATTATCAAATGGACTTAAGTAGAGGAAATGTTTATTTTGAGGTAAATATGAAAGTGTTTTCTTATGTAAGTAGAATGATAATTTGATGTTGAGGTATTGCTCTTTATTAAATTGTTGTCAGTGTTTTAGATAGATTTTATGGACTAAATATGCTGACATGTTTTGTGATTGATAGGAGCAAGTCACAATATTGATAGCTTATGAGTGGAGCTCACATATCTTATGATAACTAGGACTATGGACAGAGGAGGCCTTAGATTTTTTAGAGATATATAGATTGTAATACATGTAATAGATGCCAATTATCTAGGCATATAAAGCCTACCTTTTAGTATTATCCAAGTGATGACACTTAGAGAGCATAATTTACCTACCTACTAAAGAGGTCCCAATTATTTTAGAGGATGTTTAGTGTATACTCTACATTTTAATCCAGGGACTTATGATTTTCTATACATAGTAGGGGTGATTTACCATAGTAGAGGACTTATTGGTATCAATGATGCCATTATTGAGCATGGAGTTGTGGATATGGACACACTAGAGGACCTGGCCTTCATGGTAGATGTAGATGTAACAATGACATTGCCATTGATTGCTAGGAAGGTTTAGATCTTGATGAATATTATTAGTAACATATTATTTCCTAATAAGAGTGATCAATTATTTCACATAGGCCTAGTAGGAGTGATTAGATACATGATTAATCTAACCACATGTTTTACTTGGGGTCCATTAATATTGGCCCACTTGTATAGATACTTATACATAATGGCCTATTTCCTGGGTGAGAGCATTGAGACTTTTACAATGCTTTAGGTTTGGGCTTGGGAGCACATCATGTTTGAATGAATAGTGGGGTGGAGATGATAGTAGATGGTAGTTGATCCACTAGTTTATGGATAGTATTTTATAGGAGGGAGGTGATAAAGGTATAAAGGGGACTTATCTTTCTATCGATGAGCCATAGATGAGATGGTAGATGGAGATTTAATCTAGCATCCATATATGCATATTTAGTTCAACTAGTGAGAGAATGGCCATGTGACATGATACATGACCACTCCTTGTTATATCACAAGTAGGAATTATTTAATAGTAGAGTGGCATCAATCTAATTATGTTAAGAGGTAGTTTAGGTGTCATCAATATGTACTTGATAGGACTCATTATTTTACACATGTTATGTAGGAGATCGGTGAGTGGGGTTATCCCATCTCAAGGGATAAAATATTTAAGATATTTTTGACATTACAAGTAGTTTCTTGGGCTTATGAGGGAGGGGTAGAAGATGTTGTGGTTAATATTACATATGTAGCTTGGTGGACTCAATTAGGCTAAGACATCCAAGGGTAAGCATCTGAGACAATATCAATAAAAAGGGCTAGGATAGTGATTATATAAGTATAAGGATAGGAACCAGTTCAAGAAACCCTAGAAATATAAGCACCACCATAGTAGGTACCTTTGTAGTAGGTTATTCCCATGATTATTGACTTTCTCTTTAAGAGTAATAGTAGTAATAGTAATAACACCAACAACATCGGTGACAAGGATTGTTGAGAGTAGGATATTGAGATGGGATGGGATTCTAGTCCCAATGGAGAGGAGGGATAGATAAATATATGGGATACATAGGTGACCCTTGCTATCACAAGAGGGTGAAGACATGATAGAGGATAGAAGTTAGGTAGGGTCATCTCAACCAAGTAGGTCAAAGTTTGACTAAGATACTATGGATAGAATATATATATATATATATATATACACACACACAAGGATTACAAAGATCTTAGGGCTAGAGGAGGAGGTGACTAGGTTACAGGCATAGTTGGTAGGGGCCCGAGGGGAAAACACCAAATTGTAGGTCTCATCATAGAGAGAGATAATGATATTGACACATTGAGGGGGTAGGTTACTCAGATGAAAACCATCTAGAGTTAGCTCACTCTAAGGGTCATAGATCTGGTGACAAGTATTAATGAGTAAGATAGGGCTTTGACAGATGTACATGGGCTCAATAGGGAGTGGGATATATATAGGCAAATTTTTATAAATTAGGGGTTATCCATAGCAATAAAAAATGTGGTGTAGGCTAAGGATGATGTGATACAAGCCAAGGATGAGGTTGAATATTATCAAAATTTATATGAGTTAACAATATCACTAGGGATTAGGGCACTATGTTTCCATGAACATACAAGAGCCACAGATCAAGTCATACATCTAGGTCACATTTCAACTCAACCTCAGAGAGATATGTAGCATAGTCTCCCCTATAACCTAGAGTGATGGGTCCATCCTAACAACTTCCACCACATGGGACAAGATATATCTTTGATTAGGATACCATGAGAGGATCCCTCCCTAAGAAAACTAGAGTTAGAACTTATTTTTGATGGTAGCTCTAAATTTTATATTATATGATGCATATATGTTGAAGTATAGTCATTAATTTTATATGTACAAAAATATTCCTTAGGATCACATGATGTGTACATGGACCTTGATATTATTTTGATATCTATATGATGTGGTTTTTGGTTCATTATTGTTGACTCATGATGTAGATTACATCTTTGATATTGATGTAGACGTACATTTTTTACTATGATTTTATTATTTTAATTTTAGTGATGATGTTTCACTTGATCTAGAAAGCAAATGTGATCGAATGTCTTTCATTTATTTTCTCATTAAGATATGATATGTGTTGATGTTTGGATATTTTATTATGATGTAAAAATGCTTATGACTAGTTTTATATGCTTATTGGTAGATGTGTATCATGATTAGCATATAAGTAACCACATTGTTTAGTTACTTTATTTGGAGAATGTAAAATGTGATGATGTTCTGATTTTGTTTTTGTATATGAGCACATATTAGCCATATTGAAAGGGGATGCTTTCTCTTCATGTGGCATTATATCTAAGTATCTCAAGCACTTAATTTTTAATGTTGTACATGACAATTTGCATCATAATTATAAAATGATTCATGATAACATTATTGCAACTTGTATAAGGACCAATTTAGATACAAATACTATCAACTTAAGATCAAAAAATGAAAAATAAAGACCTAAGTATAAATCATATTGTACTAAACAAAGATAGACCAAAAAATAAAATCTTTGGACATAAATGTTAACAACTTGAGATCAAGATATGAAAATTCAAGACCTAAGTGTAAAACACAATGTACTAAATAAAAACAAACATACAAGTAATCAAACAATCTAATCAAATGAAAAAACTAATAAGTAACAAGTAATCATTGTTGTGTAAATGTGGTAACATATTGTAGGGTAATGATTGCATGCTTTTATCACTGTATAAATTTAAAAGTCACCAAAAATCATTGAATGTATTCACTTAGAAAATATAGATGAAATTATTTTTTTTCATTATGGGATTTTTATGATTTCACTGATTGAGTTACAATGGTTTAGGTGGTGATATTTATTGAATAATTGTAGATATTATTTGACAAAATCATTGAGTAATCATTACTTATCTACTTACAATTTTTAGGAATATTTATCATTTATATATAAATTCATAATTTATCACCATTAATCAATAATTATTAACGATTTTTAAATCTATGGTCTCAATTATTGGGCTTTGAGGCTCACAATTATGGTGTTGTGTATTATGTGATGAGTGGTATAACACAATAAAAAAGTGAAGGATATGAAGATGGTAATATAAAGGAATTGGATACATGATCATTATTGACATTAGTGGGCGAGATGTTCGATGACTTTTATAATGGGGAAAAAGTTAAAAACATTAGGGAATGATTCATTAATGAGATTTATCATGAAGTGCTACTTTAATAGGTTGATAAGGGGGGTAAAGGTTACAAGTGAAGTGAGATTTATAAGGATTAGAAAAATATGGGTAATGACATGGGATGTGAGAATATTAACAATATGGGGAATCCTCTTATGAATATACAAAGTGGTATGAGATGGATGAAAAGTGAAATAAAAAGTAAAATTCCAACTCAAAGGCCTTGTTGGATCTCAAATTAGTACCCTTAGAGTTATTGGACAAACTAAGAGACAATAGAGGACCATTCATTGTTGTAGTAAGGATTATTATCTCTTTTCTCTACTCTTTGTCTCTATAAAGCCAATGGGAAATACCCAATAAAAATATAAAAGATGTAATACATATCATAATTAACTCAAATAACATAGATTCAAGTGATATAAATAGTCACAATGACCATTTAACCCAATTATCTATCACTAGACAAAAAATCACAAGTTACTCACAACTCATCAAAAATGGCAACAAACAAATATGAGAATGTATCAACAACTTGTAGGTTCCAAATATTACACACAAACACTCGACATAACTACCAAGCATGAAATATAATTTATAACTAAATTTGTGCATTAGCATTAGGCCAAAAATGGATCTATGGCTTGCACACATGATTGATAACTTATATATGATTTGTACTCATAAATTCACAATTCTTAGTAAAATTGGGCAGGACAAAATTTATATGTATAAAATTATTTTTGATCAAATTAACCTCTATCCACAAGCTTTGTATGTTGGGAAAACAAAATTGAGATGTAAAAATACTAGTATAAAGTAAATTATAGCTTATGCAAAGCCAATGTAACACTAAAAAAACATTCACAATGATAGGAAATACATGTGACAATACACTAAGTATCTTACCCCCAAATCAATTCTAAAAAATTCTAAGAATTATTCACACAATACATTTGAGTGACCTTATAAGTAGATAAATTCCATATAAATAAATCATTATAAGGCTTTTAGAACTTTATCCCAGTAAACTTGCACAACATATTAGGACTCACTAACCAATTAACCATAGAATAAAAACTCATACTTGATAGCACAAAATTTTAACTTGTACGCAGGACTCAGTAATTACTTAACAACTTTATCACTATTTAAAAAAAAATATAGATTCATAAAAAAATTGAAACACAGAAAAGAGTCATAAGCATTTTTTATATTAGTTTTTGAGTAATTAAGAGTACATTTATTAAATTTAAACAAAAATGTTAGAGGGTAAATACGAGCACTAAAATACAAGTTTGGACGTATATGCCAAACAGACACAACATTGGATTTTTTTATATGGTTATTTTATTTGCATCAAAAGCATATTTACACCTTGAATATATCAAGGAAGTTATAACAACATATGATTCAAGTCTATATATGTTATTTTAGAGTGTAGTAACAAGGATGGACTCATTGTAATCAATAGAGGTTTCATTGTTCTAGAGAGATTGCTCAATAACTATTATTCTATTCTTTCATAATTATTGTAATAAACATTTAGCTAAATTTTCTATAGTTTTCCCTTTTTTTTCATTGATTCAAATAATTAAATGAATGTGATTGGGTTATTTTCATATATTTGTTAATAGTGTTCTGCTTCATACATAGTTAAGCTTGTTATGTGTAATTATTGTAAATTATTATACTTTTCTTCATGAAATTATTTATTCTTTTGATTATATATTTTCTCTAATAATTTATAATTTGATTCACATAACTATACCTGTAATTAGCATGTTCTGATGAAACATCAAGAACCTCTGCTAATAATGGTGTGATGAACATCAAAATCATTGGTTAAGGAGATGATTTGATGGTTACCCAGTCAAAGAGAGGTAGAAATTTTATTAGAATAAAAGATTCATAAATTTGTAGAGGAGGAATCACAAATGATAGGATGTACCAAGAGAGAAATTGTATAAGAACATATCTATGGTGATAATTATAAAATATTTTGGTGTAAACTACTTGGACTATTAGATGATTGGTTCAAATTTCATTGTTTTTAATTTAGATCTAAAGATGTTATTACATGGATTGGAGAGAAGATATAATGGATTTAGAACCTAGACACTAGTTAGATTCATGAGATCAATCTTTGGATAATTGCTACCATCGATGGATACATAACCGAGTTCACAATACAAGGGTATATAAATTTTAAATTGACAAAGGATCTACTTATTAGGGGGATCAGAGGTAAATTTTTGTAGTAACTCCTTTGTTAATCAAGATGTTGGATATAGAAAAGGCCATGGGGCCTATTCTAGTCAGGATGGAGTAGTCACTTAAGGCACCATGGGGATGTGTGTGATAAAAGGGTGAATGGTGAGACAATAAAAAGGTATATATTTAACTTGAGTGTAAAATGGACAACTAAGAGGATAAAAATTGGAAGAAAACTTTAGAGTTAGAAAGAGTGTTGAGACAACATAAACAATGGAATAAATAGAGTGAGATCTAAGGAGTTGTGAATAGGAGTAATATTCACATAGAAGATAAGAGAGATAAATAGAAAAGTGAAGAAGATCTAGGTGATGAGAGGAGTAAGGAGCTCAGGCATAGTGTCGATAGGAAATAAGAGGGAAATGAGGATCAAGTGAGGGAAGAAAAGGACAAAATAGTGTAGAAGTAGATTAAGTAGTTAAGAGTTCACAAAAATATAAAAGGGTATTCCATGGAGAATAAACATAAATACCATATAGGCATAGACATAACATAGGTTCAAGCTCCAAGAAATATGTTGTTGGAGGTATAAATAATTCACCTTGGGAGCATACATCTCCCAATCCCACTTTTTTCAAAATAATAGTAATTATAATATAGACTTGGAGGAAGATGATTGGCAAGGACCATTTAAAAAAGGGATTCACCAGAAAGGTATCAAGGCTCATAAGGCGACATGTTGTGAAGTTGCATGTAGTTGTTTTAGAGCAATAAAAATATACAAGCATTAGCATTGACAAAGACAAACCATATAATTTTGGTGCAAGGGATTTCATCACATAAATCAAAATCTTGGAAGAAGATGAAGAGGAAGAGGATACATCTGAGGATACTTAAACAATAGAATGAGTGGGAAGACATTATGCATCAAAATCCTAGGTATTCCACTTAGTCCCATAAAAGTCATAGATATTGGTTATTCAACAACCAACTACAATACCTATGAGAAACATCAGTATGGTGGCTATCACCCTATGATGGGTCTATAGAGCTTGAACAATATTTGCTTACCTATGACATGAAGTGTTAGGCTAAAGGAATTATCGATGGTGTAGTAAATAAGTGAAAATTAAATGGATATTTATGTGGTCTCACATTGGAATTAATATTCCATATAAATGTTAATAAAGCATATGTACAATAAATAAAAGACATGATTGTCATATAGTCTAAGATTAATAAATGTTCTAGTCAAATCATATAAGATTTGAAAGAAATTTGATAAGGATCAAAAGAGACTATCTTTGAATATGATTATAGATTCTTTGATGTGATGAATAAGGTAGAGTTTACCCTGGAATATAAATATAAATCAAATTGGTTTATGGAATGAATATAAATAAGAATAAGGCTCACCATCACTTAGACACAATTCAACACAAAGGTAGATGTAGGATCAACTATGATTAGTGTCAAATAGATCAAAGGGTATGGCGATGCTTCAACCTCAACTTCAAAAATAGAGAACATTGTAAAAAAACTCCTAAAAAGGATGGATTAGTATCAAGAGGGAGGATACAAGTCTAAGTCAAGCCTATGGTGTATAGAGTGTAACAAGGAAGGGAATCATAGGAATGAAGGCCCATGAATAAAAACAGAGTTATGTGAAATATGTAGAGTGGTTAGACATGCAACATCTCACTACTATCTCCTAAAACAATATTTTTAGTAGCATAATCACTAAGTGGGGGGGGGGTAAATCAGTGATGAAGACAAATCAAATTCAATTCCAATTCTTCAAACTCTTAAGCATTCAACAAAATAATTCATGAAACACATAAACCATTCATTACAATGAACAAATAAAATAATATAAGATCAAAACACATAATGTATACACATAATATTTTTAAATTTTATTGATTATTGAGACTTTGTATCTTATAGGAACCCATGGAGTCTTAATCTCTTTGAGTTCATACCTTAAGGGGTGCATCAAGAAAGGGGTGGGTAGACCATTGGTGCTTCATAAGATTGTTTTTCCTTTTGCCACTTACCATCTACACACTCATCTCCTAAAAAAATTAACCCTAAGCTTATTATTCTCAGCCTTACCCATTCTAATCATTTTGCTCTTTCCATCCTCCTTTTCCTTCCTTAATTCCCTTTTGGATAGTCAATTGTACTAGGTTGACTGGGTTGACCCTATATAATTTAGGGGTATTTTTCACTTTTTGGGTTTATTATCCCATTGATCGACCTAAATTAGACCTAGTGAATTATCCCTAAAAACATACAAGGTTGATTGGGTTGACCTTGTACAACTGACACTTTGGGAGGATTTAGGGAAAGATCTACTTATATATACAAGTTTATTTCCAACCATTTTTAAGAATAGAAGAGAATAAGAACAAGTGTAAACAAACATCTGCTTATTGACCATTCTACTTGAGGAATAAAGCTTAGGGTTCCATACTTGCTTTAGAGATATGAATCTTGTCTTGTGGAGAAGTATTTTGGATGCATAGATAGGTTATGTATCCTAGAGATGATTTAACTTTATTATCCTTACATACCACATTAATCTCTTGCAAATCACCATGGCCAAGGGGGAGATTTAGGCTCGATGGGTTCATATTTAAGGTAAGTATTCCTAACTTTATTTCTCTATGCCTTAAGATTCCATATACATTGACATGAGTATATGTCTTCTATGTATGTTTAGTTTAATTTGTTTTATTTTTAACCCCAACTTTGTGCCATAAGCTTTGGTGTAAAATAGATTAGATTTACTTTATTATTTATTAGAATAGAGTGAACATTAAACCTTATGACTCTTTTAGGGTTGTTTCATGATTATGTTAGACTGTAAACTTTAGAAACCTTCCTATCATGGTGTATTAAGACAAGTGATCCCCTAATTAGGCCTAATAGATCCCCATATTGGTCATGCTCCCACTTAACAAATGTATTCCCAATCAGAAGTATAGGTATGCTCTATATTCTCCAAGCTAGGATCGATTTACAAACATGATGCATTTTTTATTGCATACATTCTGGTGAACTTAAAGTGAAACTAACCCTTGTAGGATTTATTTCACTTTCATTCTTTTTAGCATTATTTTTATCATATATCTATCATATTGGATTAACTCTATCAACCCAAATCTAATCTCTATGTGTAGGTTTTCAGGAACAAGCAACTAGATCGACTCAGACAACCCAATATAGGTTTCTAAACTTTTAGACTTCCAGTTCATACTACTAGGTCAACCTTGTTAAATTTGTACACTTTTAGGCATCCAAATTCAGCTACTACATTGACCTAGTTGACCCTGTACATTATAAACACTTATTAATAAGATTTTGTAAAGCTTGATCGACCCATTTAACCTAGTTAGTAGAGTTTTCAAGCATATTCTAAGGTTTTTGACTAAAAATCTTCATTCTCAACATCTCTGACCCACCAAGGTTCCTTTCTATCTCTCTGTCTCTTTCTTTAAAGTCTTTCCTTTTACAGTTTGTTGTCTTCAAAACTACCCCTACATAGTCAACTGGATCAACCCCATTAACCCAACTCTATGTTCTATGTGTTATCTGAATAACTAGGCCAACCCTGGCTGACCCTATTCATTTTTAGACCTTACTTTCATAGTACAAGTTCAACCCCATCAACCATGTTTTGTACTTTGTGCATATATTATCAACACTATACCTTATTTCAAGTTGGAATTAATCTTTATATGTTACTAATTAGTCCACACCTTTTTTTTATTATTTCTTGAAAGCTTAGAATAGTTCACATAGTCTAATTAGGAGGTTTTTAATTAACCATTTATTTTAATTATCTCTATTTTATGCACACATGGCCAAATCACATAATATAAATAAGCATTTTAACATTTGTCTACCCAAAGACAACCTACTTGGATTTCATCACTAAGGGGGAAGCTAACTTGATACTCTGATCAAGTATAAAAGATGGTTAATGGTATATTCTAGCTAAACACTTGACACCCTTATTGATGTGATGTGTGAAGTGAAGGGGTAGGCCCTAATACCAAGCTTGTATCATTGCCACTATAGTCCCTTTTAGCCCAAATTACCTAAAACCATCCTTAGATTGATAGCTAGTTCCTTCAACCAACTTACCATATATTATAAAATTCTTAAGTTGAATAATTAGTTATCTCTTTACTTTTCAAGTTGATTGTTTGCTCTTTGCTCAAGTTGTAGACACTAGTTTTATACACCCTTGCATATTAACATGGTGCATCATTGTGTTTATCCTTCATCTCTAATATAATAGCCCCTATTCATAATTATTTGAAATAGTTAAATTTATTTCACCCATTTATCTTTACCAAATTAGTAAATTAAGTTAATAACTATAGTCAAATATTAATTAACCCTATTTTACCATCCATAACCATAAATCCATAAAAACAAATAAAAACAAAACCTATCCAACCTCCTAGTAAACTTATCTCATGGTTAAAATAACATAGCAACTTTGAAGTTGGTTAAAACCATCTTTACCCTTGTAAGCAATCTGTTTGAATGGCCTAAGGATTAACTTCACCCATTTTGGGCAAATTGACATTGATTCTCTGAGATTGACATCAATAAACACAAAACAATGTTGATCCATAAATATATAATGAGCCTTCATAGCTCAAGACAGACACAACACTTTTGGACTTTAAAACTCTACTGGAATTATCTTAGAACCTATGTACAAATGTTTTTAATATTTTTATATCTTATGGAACCTCTATTCATGCATTTACCAAAATATTTCAAAGGTTTTTAGCTTACTTTGGCAAAATTCATCTGTGTTTTTAGCCATCCAAGGTTAGTATTATACATTAATTCATTCACATTTAAAGTTTACAGTCTTCTACACCTCTATGTCATTATTTCCATTTGGTTTTTATCATTTTGTCAATAATTTAAGTCATTATTATCTTCTATTTTCATAATTTAGTATTTTACTCAGAATCAACATCGATCCATTAGAATCGATGTTGATCCATCATAATCAACATCGATCCATCTGAATCAACATCAATCCTATAAGATCACCATCAATCCATGCTAAACTATTAAAATAGCCTTGAAGTCTATTTTCTTAACATTCATAGTCCTAAAAACTTGTTAAATCTTGCATGCTATTCTTTAAAAATGTCTATCACATGTAGATGACTCTACCTAGATTAGTGCATGATATTGTTAGCATATTTGATCTCCTCATTATCCCACAACCTTTATTCACTAATATAAATGACATCGCATTCAAATAAGGTCTTTGCACTATGATTTTCATACCTAATTAGGAAAGCATTAATGAACAATTGGTTGTAATTCAAGAGGATGTTGATATAGATACTATATTTTGGGATGATTATTTTGATTGCATTAATCTTATTGTAGATTAGACATATTTGTCATTATCTATTTGCATCCTATCCTTATATATCTTTGTAATTTCATGTTTATTTATAAACTTGAGTGTTAAATGTGGGCTGACATCCACCTAAGGAAGTAGATCACTTCTTGGGACTAGTTTCTTACCAGGCAACCCATTCATCTTTATATTAATCAATCTTTTTTTGAGTTAATGTGATTTGCAGGTCATTCCTCCCTAGTTAAAGAGGAGTTCCCACAAGCTTGATCAACAATGCCCAACCAGTCTACATCTCTAGGTAATATTTAAAACCCTACATTTACTTTGTTTTTAGTAGCTAATTAGATCACATTGAAAAAGCAAAAAAAATACTAAAACATTCTGGCACGCCCGATGGGACCCTTAGGTCTCATATTTCATTTTAAAATTCAATTTTTTAAAATTTTCTCTCTTTCCTTTTCTTTGTGTGAATTCATCTAAAAGAACATTAAGTTTTCATTTTATTTTCCTTTTTAAGGTTAATATAAATTGCATTCATTTTTGTCTACTTATGTAATTCACATAGAATAATCTAAGTGGAAAATTCATCGTAGTCATCACTCTTTCACACACAAGCCAAATCACAGTCACAACAAACTCATCCAAACACTTGACATAAGGAAACCGATGGAGATTTCATCACCTCATGATAACCTTCTTCCTGATGATCCCACTTGATTTTACCATCAAGGGGAAGACCAACTTAGTTCTCTAGATGAGTATAATCTTTGGAATATCAGTATATCTTGGCTAAGCACCCACATTGGCTGTGGGGTTGTGACGTGAGGGGAGAAAACCCCAAATATCAATCCATGTATTGATACTAATACATATTTCCTTTGAGCACAAAAAAAAAACCCAAAACCATCCTTAGATTATTATTTCTTAGGACCCTCATTATCCTTTTTCTTTATTTCTTTTCACATCTTAAAGTTAAAAAAAGAGATAAAAACTTTTTGAAATAACTTTAATTTGTGAATCTTTCATCTACAATTAAAAGCAAGATAATTCAAAAATAAATTGTTGTTTTGTTTTTGCTTTTCTTTTTTGTCTCATGGTTTTAACTAGGCAACAATCAAGGAAAGAATCCAAAGTAAGTGTCACATCCTCTCCTATGGAACATAAACCTAGTCCCTATTATACCCCTGAGTCCTTTAAGAATCATGTGTTCCCACACTTTTATTCTCAAGGATATCCTTTATGAAAATATTTTACAATAACCCTATTTCTCTCAATTACTACCTTAGTAATCAAGCAATATACATTCCTCTTTCCCCTCATACCCATGATTCTCAATATTTATATGGGATGCCTTTTGAGGGAACTGAGAAAATTGAAGGATTTACCACAACCATGGTATCCTTTTCCACAAGATCTATTCCATCTGGTCCTAAAACTTAGGGGATTTAACCTTTAGAAAACCAATCACCCATAGTTTCTACCAATTCTTTAACCTCCATTACTTAGGCTCAAAGTGATTATACCACTCAGCCTGTATCCACTATTCCTCCCCAAACATTAGTAATGTCAATCCTTGTAAGTCTCCCACCTATCAAAATGAGTCTAGCATATAGTTTTCAAGCTCTACAACATACACAACAAATCCCACATACACAACAAATCCCATATACACAATAAATCCCTCCAATGCAACCTCCCCAATAGTATGTATTTTTGATTACTCAATATATGGCTCTATTGTAGTCATTAGGGACCACTTACTTCCAATATTTCACATAGTATAATATTCTTTTGTAGGTCCCATAGTACATGGTGACATCCCAACCCATTATATCCACTGCAGTTGGATATCCTTCCTCACAACTCTTGTCTACCCCCTTTCAAAGTTATCAAACTCTTCAGTAAAATGTCTTAAGGAATGTGCCTTAGAGTAATACCCAAATAGACCTCATAAACATCTTTAAGAATAGGATGGATAATTTAGAAGCCTCTACCTCTAGACACAATACTATGCTCACATATGAGCAAATTTGTAATGAGCCTATCCACATATCTATTCCTATCTGACCGTATCCCTTGCAATGGGAAATTCTCAAGTTTACTAAGTTTTAGAACAAGGAAGATCCCCAAAAATGTCTTAGAGCCTTTTGACACACATGTTACCTTATAACACATGATGATGCATTACCACTTAGGACATTTCCCATGTCGCTAGCAAGAGTTGCATTAGATTGGTACAACTCTATCCCTCAACATTCACTCTTTTCCTTTGGGAAATTGGCCCAAATTTTCTTTGAACACTTCTCGATCAACATTGCTTGAAAAGTGAGTATCATGGATTTATACATCATTCAACAATTTGAAGATGAATCCATATCAAACTTTGTAGCTCATTGACATAGCCTGATCAACTAGTTAACCTTTTCCTTTGCCACAACCTGAATTAATTGAATTATTTTCATGCTCTTGTGTAAAACATATCTCATCCATGTTACAAATTCAAACATTTAAAATTTTTGATCAAGCCTTTACCATGGCACATAAACTCAAAATTTGTGGCATTAAAGAGGGAAAAGTTAAGTTACGCAATAAAAAATTCAAATTAGACACCTAAAAAATCAATAACAATAATCCTAAACCAAAAGGGGCAATAAATGCTATTAATCTAAAAACTTCTTCCCCTCTAACACCCAATCAATCAGGACCATCCACTTCTCAAACATAGCCACCTAGGGGCCTTACTCATTTTACCCCTAAAAAATATACGCCTTTAGAAGAACCTTACACTTATGTATTAGATAAAATCCTACAAGAAAATATTATTGAGCTCCTTCTGATTAGACCAGTTGATGATACATGTCCTTAACCTACTTGGTATAAAGAGGATGAATTTTAAGCCTATCACAGAGTAATAAGACATGAAATAAAATGATGACAATCCTGTAAACGATTGGTACAAGACCTCATCGACAAGGGGGACCTTCATTTGGACAATCCAAATGCTCCTCCCAACCAATATTTAGATATTTTTAGATAACCATTTCCAAACCACCCATCCACATCAAACACAGTGTAAGCTAACCTAAATAAACACAAAATTAGGATACACATATGATTGATATAATCTATGACCAATTATTACCTAAAGAAACTCCAAATCAATTCCTAGTATTGGATCTCCTCATGTGAGATGATTTAGATGTAAGTCAACCTGAAATTATCAAGACAACTCCCAAAACCTCTATAGATCTCCCTAATATCATTGAATGGGATCATTTGCATGAACCATCCCCTTCCTCTTCATAAACTAAATCTCCTAAAAAAGAAAATAAAACCCCTCCATAAGATGTCACAGATAAACATCTTGATACTTATAGAGTCAAACATTCCACCCCTTTGGTCCCTAGCAAACCTATTCATAATATACACCAAGATCGTAATTTAATAGGATCTTATCAATTAAATCAATACTAAGACCCTTTAAAATCATCCTCTATCACAACACCTCATTAACCTAAAACTACTAAAGGAAAGGGTAAAGCTCATATCATCAATGGTTGGGACAATTGTCTTCGTATTTTATCAAAGAAAGCCTTAGCCCATCCTCAAGTCAAGGTCGATCTTGTTCAGACATCAAAAGACAAAAACCTTAGACTAAATATCCCCTATGTTATCAACATATGAAATAATAAAGGTTCAACCCCTTTTGTATCATCTCCATCATCCATTTTAGGTCCTCATCCATCTTCTAAAGTGAATGTCCCTATCGTAGGTTCTTCCATTCAAACACATGGGAAAATACAAAGTCTCTCTCCATTATTAACCATGCCTCCATCCTAATATCCACCATATTTTGCTAAAATCCCATTAGAGGAAATTAAATAAAAGGTGCCTAAGGTCATCCATACCATGAAATCTAAACATCAAAACCAAATGATCAATACTCTACCAAAAGAGATGGTACAACCTATTATAAGACCATAAAATGACCATTTCAAAGGATTTTATGCTGTAATATTAAAAGGATTATTGGATACATCCCTCATCATGTTACCACCTATATGACCCATTAACCCTCACTTCCAAAGACCTACTTGGTATAGGAGTCAGGAGATATGTGCATATCATAGAGTTGTTGGACATGACATGAAAAATTGTAATGCCCTTATGGCCTTGATCCAACAACTAGTCCAAGATGGTGACTTATTAATTGATGATCCAAATGATAAGACTTTTGAACAAAAGGTCACCATCCCAAATATTCCACTAGTCCATAATCTTGCCAATCTTATAAGAGATGAAGAGTTAGTGGCTTCTTTAGATACCCCATTATTACACATCGATGTTGTCCATGTAGCCACTTTCTCTCAAAATCAAAATCCTAATAAATCTAAGGTTTTATTTATAAGAACATCTACTCCTAATGCACCTAAACCATTTGGATAAAAGCCTAAAGTATCTATTATAATAATGACCACATCTAAAGCCAAGGATTTGGTACAAATATCCATATTAAAAAAACTCCACTAGATACCTTTAAAAATATCATTATATGAACTTATTGAAAACTCTCCACACCATCAATAAATAATGATAAAATCTCTCAAGGCTATTGAGGTCCATCTAGATGAGCCTCAACCATTGTAAAAATTTATAGAGGCCCTCCAAATGATATCAACTATTAGTTTTACTGATTTTGAAGCCATTCCCTTATCACCTAAAGACCAAGATCCCCCACTTTTCATCATAGCTCAAATAAATCAAGCTCAGATTAGATTATTTATGATTAATAATGGGGCCATTATCAATATTATTTATTTTCATTCCTTCATATAGTTATAACTACCAAAAACTATTATTTCCTAATCCATAGCAATTCTTATTGCATTCAATAACATAGTATCACCCATGTAGGTATGGTTGTCCTTCCAATTTACATAGGTCCTCACACCCTCCATAAACTCTTCTATGTCATAGCAGGGAAATTCTAATATAACATTTTATTAGGACATCTGTGGATTCATGCAATGTGATGTATCCCCTCCACTATCCATCAATGCCTTAAGTTTGAACATGAAGGTGACATCCACATCATTCCCATTGATCTTCATCCCTTCAAATTATGCAACTACACTTTTCAACCAAGTGATATAATAATACCCTCACCTAACATAATCCCATCTTTTCCCTCTAATTAAGCTTTGACTAGCATGATTATTCTTGCTTCAAAATTACTAGCTCATGATTCTATTGATTCTATGGTGCAACATCTTTCAATGGGGGATTACCATATATTAACCCTTAACATGTTACCTACTCCTAGAGAATATGATTGTCTAGATAAACAACCCATGTATCTACCCAACCTAGGCGAGCTCATCCCATTTCGGCCACCATTCTTACACACCCATTTAATATATGGTGGAATTGATCAAACCACCCCAAGGCCTAATAATAACACCCATGCTAAACCCTTTACATCTAATTTCTCATTTCTTAATAAACCCTAGCTCACACAAACCTACCTTTATCATTGTGCTTGGAAGGGCTTTTGACATGGGTAGATATGAGCAGGGTCCTCATGACATCGCATTAGGAGATTTTAGAAAACCACATAAAAGACATGGCTTAGGCTTTGAGAAAGATCCTAAATCCTCTCCTAAAACCAATCTTCTACCATTTTGAGAAGAAGAAGAGCAATCTTCATCATTTGATACTTCTTCCTCAACCAATGATACTGTATCCATCCCTTCTAACTTTTTTATAGTCAATTCAATCTCCATAGAACCCCTCATCTTTCACCATGGTGGTGAGACCTAAATTATCCCTTTAGTATGTCCTAAGTTAATAGGACATGATACACTAACCATCCCTATTCTTTAGTGTCAAGATGATGAGTCAATCTTGGCTCATTTGGGCACTAAAAACTCTTATCTACACAATTCTCTTCCATCTAAAACATCTATCTTATTAAACAAATCCACTTCTGATATTAATATCGGGTCTCAAGAAACCCCAAGGATTGTTAAAGTTATCAAAGCTTTAGATCCTCATGAAAACTAGGATTTTACCACTTTTTTATCACACCATAGTGAGGCATTTACCTAGTTTTATAGTGATGCGCTTGGTATTGATCCCATAATAGTTATCCATAATATCATCACCTTTCCTAATGCTAAGATACTAAAACAAAAGATCTATAAAATGCTTCCCTACATCACACTCCTAGTAAAAGAAGAGTTGTGACTCTTATCTGCTAACTTTATTCAACCCGTAAATTATCCTCAATGGAGTCCAACATTTTTCCCATCACTAAGCCTATAGGGGGACTTCATATCTGTACTGACTTTCATGATTTAAATCTTTCTTGCTCAAAATATGATTTTGTTCTCCCTAACATAGACCAATTAGTTGCCCTAATAACTAGCCATGAAATGTTATCCCTTATGGATGGTTTTCTAGTTATAATCAAATACTTATTACACTAGAACATCAACGTAAAACTACATTTTATTATTTCTTGGGGGACCTTATACTATCATGTTATGCCTTTTAACCTAAAAAACACAGGAACCACCTATCAATAGGCCATGACTTATATGTTTCATGACATAATCCACAAAATTTTCAAAGACTATGTAGATGACCTCTTTGGGAAGTCAAAATTATGTGAGGATCACTTATCCATACTTAAGGTTATCTTCGATCATTTGATCTAGTATCATGTGCATCTAAATCTTAAAAATTGCATTTTTGGTGTCTTTATGGGTAAACTTCTCATCTTCATTATTTATATTCAAGGAATAGAAGTGGATCCTACTAAAATCAAGGCCATTATATAAATTCCTCCTCTATCCAACCTTAAGAAAATTCATAGTTTACAAGGCAAGCTCTAGTCTATCCATCATTTTATATCCCAGTTCTCTCATCTGTGAAAAAACTTTCCACCATTTATTAAATAAGGATAGTAACTTATATGGGATTCTAATTGTTAAGAATCCTTTAACACACTCAAAGACTATCTTCTATCACCTCCATTCCTCACTCCACCTAAGGAAATACAACCTTTCTTCCTTTATATCTTAGCTATAGACCACGCTATAGGTGCTTTGCTTGCCCATAGAGATGAGCATCACAACGAACAAGATATTTATTAGATAAGTTATACCCTCATAGAACATAAAACATGTTATCCGCATACCAAAAAACTATGCCTAGCATTGGTCCTTGTAGCCTCTAAGCTTCATCACTACCTACTTAACCAAAAAATGTACATCATTAAGACTATCGACCCCCTTAAGTTTATGCATTGTAAGACTTATCACAATCAATGAATAACTAGATAGATCATGCTTCTTGTTAAGTTTGATATATAATTTATTCATCAAAATTTTGTTAAAGGATAGATTATTGTTGATTAGTTGGACAAAGCACCTATTAGTAATAACTGACCAATCAATTGTGGATTTCTTGATGAATTTATCTCATTCACTTCCCAATTAGTCCCAAAATATCAAATGGCTCTATTCTTTTATGGATCCAAATGTGAATGATGAGGAAACATAGGAATTATACTAATCCTTTGTCAAGGTATTCCCATGCCTTTATCTTTTAAATTAGACTTTGATTGCACCAATAACATGGTTGAAAACAAGCATTGATTATAGGTCTCCAAAATTCCCTTGCACTAGGAGTTATATCCCTTAATATCTATGGTGATTCTTAGTTAGTGGTCAATCAAATTATTAGTATATATCAATGCACGAATTATATCCTCCAAAGATATAAGACCTTAGTTGATTATCTTCTATCCACTTTCGAATGTTATGCTATCCAAACTACTCCTAGATCAACTAATAAGTTCGTTGATACTATGGCATCCCTTTCCTCTTTTATCCCATCCTCATCTTAAGAGTTTAATCTATTAGTCCTTATCCATCGAGTTAACCAACCTTCCTATATGAGAACCGATCTTACATCTATCAATAATATTAAGGAAAACCTAGAGGATCCATGGTACATAAATATTTACTTATTTGTCTATAAGATTATCTCCTCCCCATCTATCCAAAGGTACCAGATGTTTCTTTCAATAGAAAGCTACTCACTATACTATATTGGGGGCTGTTCTTTATAAGTGTGGTTTTGATAACATTCTTCTTCATTATCTTCAAATAGAAACTAATTTAGCTATCCAAGAGGTACATAATGGGTCATGTAGTGGAAACTTTAGTGGTTGTGTAATCACTAAAAGAATCTTATGTCTAGGATGTTATTGGTCCACTCTAAGTCAAGATTGTTGTGTATACATTAAGAGGTGTGTAAAATTTTAGTAGCATGCAAACTTATCCCATGTCCCTAGTAAATCCTTGCAGGTAGCAAGGGACTTCTAGCCATTATCCTAATGGGGGATCGATCTTATAGGGAAAATCCACCTTAATTCCTCTCAGTGTCACATATTCATCATTACCACTATAGAATACTTCATCAAGTGGTGGAAGCTGTGCCACTTATCCTGACCAAGGCAAAAAATATTATGGATTTTATCCACCAACACATTATTTTTCATTTTAGAATTGCATATAAAATAATAATAGATAATAGAAAATATTTCAAGAATAAGAAAGTCCAGGCACTATGTGACTCATTTAAAATCAAATTAAGTTTTTCCTCACCTTACTATCCTCAAGCCAATGGTCAAGCATAAGCATCTAATAAAACCCTAGTCAAAATTCTAACCAAAGTCATCAATGACGTTGGGAAGGATTGGCATCTTTATATCCCTATCATCTTATGGGCATATCAAACTAGTATTTAAACCCCTACAGGTACTACTCCTTTTTCCCTATCTATGGTACATAAGCTATACTTCCTTTGGAAGTCAAAATTCCCTCTCTTCATGTCTCCTTTAAAGATATCATTTCTAATGAGGATTTTCATCAAGAGCATTTATCCCAGTTTGAATTTTTAGATGAGCATCATATGACAACCCTCGATCACCTTTGTATCTATCAAGAATGACTAAAACAAGCATATAATCAACATGTAAGAGAACAAGAATTTAACATTGGAGACATTGTACTTAAAGAAAATAAACATGTCACTAGTATTAAATGAAGTAAAAGGGGTAAATTTTCTCCTAATTGGCTTGGACCATATATCATAACCCATAAATATAGATTTGGGGCATATCAATTGGCCTCTCTTGATGATAAACTAGAATGAAAACCTCTTAATGCATCATATCATTTCTATAGTTAATATATCTTGGCTCATCTTGATTAACTTATATCCCCTTATCCCAAAATACCAAATAATGGTATGAGAGTTATGTGGTTATCTGGTAGTCACTATAGCCTCAACCTTGAATATACCCAGGCTCTATTCATAACATTCTGTCATGGATAAGTTTCACCTGTAATGGGAGAAACCCCAAATCATTATTTCTCTTATTTCTTAAAGGTCGTGAATCTTCTAGATAACACAATCACCTCATGTAATGAACTCATGGAAACTATCCTAAGGTATTTTTTTATGCTAACTTACATTACTATCTTTGGGATGTAAAAATTAAGCAAGTAATAAAAATCAAGAGTATAAAAATGGGATAAATAAATAGATTGATCCTTTAAAGGAAAACTATAATCAAATATAAAGGAAAATAACAGATTGATCCCTTGAAGGATAGCTATGCAAAAAAATCATAATGTAGACCACTCCCTTGAAGGATGACTACCAAGCAATTTTTTTTTGACATTGATCAGTTTTTAAATTATGACACTTAAAAGCCTTAAAAATAAACAAAACCATAAAATAAATCATCAAAATCAATTTCCCAAGAAAGCTTCTTATATTGATCAACTTTCTAATTGTAAGTTTCTCGTATTGATTAGTCTATCTATTGGCATAAAATTGATCCCTAAAAGATAAATCCTAATTTTGAAACATGATATAAAGAGATTATCTCTAAATCAATCCATCCCCCATCCCACCAAAAGCATATAATCCTAATAAATGACCAAGGTCAAAACTCTAGCTAACCTAAATTGTGTCCAAATCTATTATCATCTAGCTAAGGATGTATAAGCCATGTGTATGAGAGAATCTCTTTTTGGTTATGGTCCATGTCAATGTTGATAAAATCCATAATATATAATCACTAAAAACCATAAAATCACAACCATTAAACATTTAAGGCTATCATAATCCATTTAGTAAAAACACAAGTCATGATATATCATAATCCATAATCATCATTAAGCATAATCCATAATCATAATCCATTTATTAAAAACATATCTCATGATATAAAATCCATAATACATAACATGTAAAATCCATAATCAATAATCCATAAAAATCCACAACATATATAATAACAATGATCAAAATTAAAATACAAAACATCTAATCTATAATCCATCGCATCACATCATCAATAAAAATATAACATATCCATAGACATCAGTAAATCCATAAATAAATACACATGATCCATCCATGAACTATATATATATATATATATATATATATATATATATATATATATATATATATATATATCAAATGTCTTTATAAATGTCATAACACAAATAAAATGGGGCTCTTGGCCCATACAATGTGATCTACTCCATGAACTTAATCCTATTGAGGTGAATGATATCACCTCCCTCATCATCTCCTCCTCAGCTCATGGCATTCCCTCTACTGGTAGTACCCCCAAGAGTCCTCTGAGATCTACTATGGCTAGCCATGTATGAATCAAATCAAGGAATATTTGGTAACTACCTCTATACTATCCTCTCATAATATGACATCTCTATAATTAGATCCCTGTATTTCCATAGTGGTATCATATTTAGAGGAGTAATACTAGATCCTACAATATCCAAAGCTAGCCTCTCTACCATAGTGGATCCCATCTATTCCAACTTTGCATGGTATTTATCTTGTTCCTATATAACCTAGTCATGTTGGCCTTTCATAATATCTAGATCACCTTGTAATTTGGAAATTTGATCTTATAAAGTATCATGGGCTGATCATGCCTCCTGTAGCTCATCCCTCAATGTATCCCTCTCAGTAATAACTACAACCATATCTATATGATTATGTACAGGGGTATCCTATAATGGTACCTATTCCATGTGTGCATCAAGGGAATCCTACTTAGCCTCTACTATATCTTCCCTCACCTCCTCAATAACCACCTTCTACTGAGGTCTCATTGCTCTATCCTATCTCCTCCCCATCTCTGCTATAAACCAAGCTACATAATCATTAGTGTAGTTGATGTCATCTAGGTCAATAGCCACAAGATCTTCTTGTGGCCCCATCAAAACCATTATAATATTAGGGCCAAGCCATTCTAGCTCTGTATCATCTTAACTATATAATCATGGGGATAATGGTATATCTTGTAGCAACCCAAACTTATGATGGAACCTATCAAAATATAATATCTCCAAATGCTCTAGCCATCATCCATGTACCCATAAATTTTAGGCAATATCCCCTATGTCCACAACTAAACTAGGCCATGTTGAGAAGTGTACATACATCCTCTAAATAACATCTCCTACCTATAAGTCATTGAAAACCTATCTGTAATGTGCTAGATCATGAAATATCCTATCTGAGTATGGAACAAATAGGTCTTCCTTACTCCAAAGGAAACCTATGTTGTAAACCATGTCACTAAATCCAATCCATAGGGTCCCTATAGGGTAAATCAAAAAAATGTGCTCATATTCCCAAAAATGTAATACAAATGTCATATCTAGACCTTGATTAGTGCTTAGTGCACCAACTCCATAACTCCCTGTATATCTATGCCAATAGTATGGGTGACCAAGCAAAAATAGTCCTAAACTCTACCATGTCTACTATGACACTAGTAAAAATCCATGGTACTTATCCTCCCATAGAATTATGTAGCACATAATAGGTCAGTGACAACATCATCATAGTTGGCACTAGTCTCTCCATAGGGTCCTGGTCATACAAGGTCTAGAATGAGAACCCCCCAACAAAGAATTTGATATCTAGAGCGTCCTCACCATATAATCATGCTAGTGTCATTGCTTTCCCAATCTTATCCATAGTATAAATAGGGGTTCCTTGGATTGACACTCATAAAATCCAATGGATGTTCTTTGTGGTGATGGTCATCTCACCAATCAATAGCCAAAACATGGTGGTGGTATAATATTACCGCTCTAACAAAGCCACCATCATGCCAATATCCTGATGGATATGATGATAATGGTAGATCCTTTTATAGCATATAGATGGGTCCAATATTTATCATTCATAAATTCTCATAACTACATCAACAGTGGAGGGATCTTATCCCTCATTATTAATAGCTCTTATGCCTATCAAAAACATCTTTTTGGTTAACTAAAATCCTAACTTTTTTTATTTTTATCGATCCTATAAGGATCAATGCTGATTTACCCAATTGACATCAATCCTTATAGATCACAGTTGATCTACATAGGGAACATTGACCCATATGGATTGATGTCGATTCCCTCCCCCTTAAGAATCCTCCCCTAGGCAGTACATTCCTAAAATACCAAAAAAAAATTCACAACTACTGTCCCTCTTGACCGACAAAATTTTCAAAATAAAAAATCTCCTAAATAACAAAAAAAAATCTTAAGAACAAAAAAACAAAATAAATAAAATAATAAATTTCACCAAAAGTGCATTTTGCCTACCTCATAATGAAGTCATCATCATCGTCCACTCCCACTCACCTCCAACATCTCTCATGTAAGCTTGAAAGGTGGAAAAACATCAAATTTTGCTCTTGAATACTTATTCATATCGATAACTAAATGAGCCTTTTGCCACATTAGAATCCTATTCATATCCTTTCCCACGATTGATGTTGATTACTCCAATTGATGTTGATTATCTTGGCTTGTTTGAAAATTTTGCACTTATGGACCATTTCACATGCTCCCAATTTGGTTTCCAAGCCATGTCTTGTTGCCTTTACTACTGATATCCCATTTTTATGTCATATTACCCTTTAGATTTGAGGATTTTGACCCTTTGTTAGTTCCTCAATCTCCTTAAGGTGTATTGGCATCTTACCATTATAAGATCCTAAGGGTATCTTTTGTCCCAAAGATATTCATCTATAGGTAACACATACACTATATGCACATCAGATGTGATGGTCCACCATTCATATATTTTATTCTCTTATTAGCCTTTTATTAAGCCTACCTATTTTAGCTCTATCATTTTGTTACTCAATTAGGTCTTTGGGGAATTACTACCTACATCATTTTTTATCCCATTAAGTGCAACCTTAGAACTATCTTGAGCATTACACACTTTTGATTGTCCATTGTTATCTTTCACTTGTCCATTTCCACGCACCCAAATTTGTTTTTACCTTCCCTTTTTTTAAACTCATCATCCATTCCATCTCACTTCTCAGTGCATGGATTGAGGGGGAATACCTCCTCACAATAAACTTTGGACATTAGGCACCTTATAGTTTTTGTCTCATGACATGCTATTTCATATCACTCCATAAAAAGGGGAAAATATAGATGCTAGTTTTATACACCCTTATATATTAATGTGGTGCATCATCATGTTTATCCTTCATCTCTAACATAATAGCCCCCATTCATAATTATTTGAAATAATTACATTTACTTCACCCATTTACCTTTACCACATGAGTAAATTAAGTTAATTACTATAGTCAAATAGTAATTACCCTTATTTTACCATCCCTAACCATAAATCCATAAAAATAAATAAAACCAAAACCTATCTAACCTCTTAAAAAACCTATCCCATGGTTAAAATAACTTAACAACTTTGAATTTGGTTAAAACCATCTTTACCCTTGCAAGTAATCTATTTGAATGGCCTAAGGATTAACTTCACCCATTTTGTGCAAATCAATGTCGATTCTCTGAGATCAAAGTCGATCAACCCAAAATGATGTTGATCTATAAATATATAGTGAGCCTCCATGGCTTGAGATATACACAATGATTTTGAACTTTGAAACTCTATTGGAATTATCTTAGAACCTATGTATAGATGTTGTCAATATTTTGTTATCTTGTGGAACCTTTGTTCATGCATTTACCAAAATATTTTAAAGGTTTTTAGCTTACTTTGGCAATACTCTTCATCTGTGTGTTTTCAACCATTCAAGGTTAGTATTATACATTAATTCATTCATATTTAAATTTAATAGTATTTTGTACCTCTATGTCATTGTTTCCATTTGATTTTTATCATTTTTTCAATAACTTAAGTCATTATTATCTTCTATTTTCATAGTTTAGTATTTTACTCAGAATCGATGCTGATCCATCTAAATCGACGTCAATATCACAAGATCACCATTGATCCCTACTAAAATATTAAAATAGACTTGAGGTCTATTTTCATAACATTCATAGTCTTAAAAACCTATTAAATCTTGCATGCTATTTTTTGAAAATATGTCTTTCACATGTAGATGACTCTGCCTAGATTAACACATGATATTGTCAGCATATTTGATCTCCCCATTATCCCACAACCTTTATTAACTTATAAAAGAAACATTGAATTTGAATTAGGTATTTTTACTATGGTTTTCATACCTAATTATGAAATAATTAATGAGTAATTGGTTGTAATTTAAGAGGATGTTGATATAGCTACTGAATTCTAAGATGATTATTTTGATTGCATTAATCTTATTATAGATTTGACATCTTTGTCATTATCTATTTACATCCTATCCTTATATATCTTTGTAAATTTCATTCTTATTTATAAACATGAGTGTTAAACATGGGCTGACATCCACATAAGGAAGTAGATCACTTCTTGGGACTAGTTTTTTACTAGGCAACCCATTCATCTTTCTATTAATCATTTTTTTATGAGTTAGTGTGATTTACAGGTCATTCTTCCCAAACCAAAGAAGAGTTTACACAAGATTGATCAATGGTACACAAATTATCTACATCTTCAAGTAATATTTAAAACCCTACATTTACTTTGTTTTTAGTAGTTAATTAGATCACATTGAAAAAGAAAAAGAAAACTAAAACAGAACTGTGTGTGCAAAAACTTGTATTAGCCAATGTTAGTGCAAGGTTTTGTATTGTATGCTTCAATTGGATTGGCCAACATTGACCCAATTGACTATTTGTTTCCTTTTATTTCTTAATTGTTAGGATTAAGAGCACAATTGATTACCTTGTATAAACAACTAAACACAGAATTTAACCAGAAGTAAAATGTAACTAGAATTCAGAAACAACACAGAATATGAGAGACAATACAACCTTGTATTAATACTCTTCCAGAAGGAAATAAAATGAATAAGTCACACTCTTCCCACACCTCTTGGGCATACAGTAATTCTTCCTCAAGAGTTCTTTCTCTCACCACCAATTACAACCACAACTCAACACTGAGTTGTTCCCTCCACCAGTCAGTAACAATACTGCCAGTCCACCAAGTACTCAAAGTAGTCCAAGTAAATCTCCTTAATCTCACACACCTAAAAATCAATTGATCTTAATTACCATGTAGATCTCCCCTGATCTTGCAACAACCTGTAGATCCACTGATCTTACAATTGGAAGGATCTCTTCCTTGTCCTTGATTACAATACAGCCCCATGGGTCTCTTAAATAGATCCCATACAAATAATAATTAGAAACACAAACTCAAGACTTAAATTAGTCTTTACATGCAAACACTCGGTCCTCCTAGAATAGAACAAATCTAATTCTAAAAATGCATGTAAACATGCATGCACACACAATTGACTGACGTCAGTGGCTATCTATCTGCACATGACTGACGTTAGCCGATCCCTGACTGATGTCAATTGCTTTGTAACTAGATATGACCAATGTTGATTGATTAGACCGACATCAGTTGTTGTCACACTAAGCAACCTCTTGCATTTGCATCCTTATGAAGCTTTTAGATCCATAACCTAACAATCTCCCACTTGGAGATAAACAACTGCACCTGTACCTATACAACAACGTCCTCTAATTTGTTTCCTAGCTTGTATCACCCATCTTCAAGTTTAGTCTTGAAGACCAAAAAAATTTGAATGAAGATTCAACTTCTCTTTTTTTCTCGGCTTTGTTAACATACCTACAGGGTTCTCATCCTTACTAGTCACCATGACTGCAACAACCTTCTGCAACTCTGAAATCTAGCTAACCGCCATACCACCAACAGTGAACACATGTCCTATGGTGCTTCTCCTATCATCTAAGTAACCTACCATATCCACATCTACATACCCATGTAGAGAAGTGCTTGACCCTACATAACATGTTAACCTGTTGTTGGTCCCTCTCAGATACCTGAGAATCCACTAAATTACTTTCTAGTGCTTCTTTCCCAGATTGGCCACAAACTTGCTGACAACTCCCACTGCTTGGGCAATATCAAGTCTAGTACACATGTACTCAACCTCATCATGTGATTTGGGACACTATTCTGTGAACTATCCATCCATAGGTGTGCTAACTAGTTCTGCATCCTGCATATTGAACCTCTCCACTACCTTATTCACATAATCATCTGGAGACAAAATCAACTTGTGATCTTCCCTATCTCTAGAAATACTCATGCCAAAGAATTTCTTTACTGCTTTCAAATCCTTCATGGCATACCTCTGAACTAACTTTACCTTTAGCTCAACAATCTCCTACATGTGTGATCTTGCAACAAGCATATACACTACATACAATAACAATATAATGTAGCTAATATTATCCAACCTGGTAAAGTAAACACAATGGTCACATTGACATTGACTAAAGCCATGCTTTGTCATACACTGTCAAACCTTAAACACCATTGTCTTGCAGCTTGCTCAAGACCATATAACCTGGCCTTCTGTCTCACGTGTCCATTCTCTCCTTTCTTTAACCTAGGAATCCATTCATATTTTAGTGCTTTCATTCTAGCTAGCAACTCTACCAAATCTCCCATTTGGTTCTCTTCCAAGGAATCAATTTCCTCATTCATGCCATGCTCCCACTATTTCTTGGATTCTACTTACATTGCCTCTTCAAAACTTCCTAGTTCTTGACCATCAGTGAGCAACAAGTAGTGTAAAGAAGGGGAATAATGAATTTGAGGCTTACTTACCCATTTAGTCCTCCTCATGGGCATTTGAGACTCCTTAAAAGCTTACTGTCCACCCAAAATCTATTTTGACAGTGATTGATCTTGGTCACCTCTTAGTCTGCATCTGACTGACGTTGGTTCCATGCTACCGACCTGACTACCAACATTAGTTCCTTGACTAACATCAGTGTCCACATGATTACTGACACCAGTTCCCTGACCAACATCAGTGTCCACCTACCTGACACCACTGACTCTGGTCTGCACATGACCGATGTCGGTACCTGCCTAATCGATGTCGATTCTTACCTGACTGACGTCGATAACTGTGTTTTCCTGTGAGTGATGATTTTTACCCATGAGCTTACTTTGGATCATAACCTTGTCCAAACTACCCTACTCAAAATTATTTAGCCCCTTGAGTTGATCTCTGTGCATCATCTTCTCCTTGAAAACCAAGGCTTTCCTGTTCTTGTCAAAAACATCATATTTCCTCTTTATGTAATAAACCTGATCCTTTCTTGTAGCAAGATTTTCAAGAAACCTCAATTTCTTCTGTTGCGTACATAAATTTTGATCTATGCTTTTCGAATCTAAACTCTTACCTTTTGACTCAAGAACATGCATCTCCTTCTCACTCATGTGACCAAGCCTACAAAGCCACATCTTCGCATCTACATCTAAAGTAGATAAACCAGAAGGAGAATCAGTAATACAAGTAGATAGATAAAGATTACCTACTTTCTTACCTCTCACTAAAAAAAGTGCACCCTTGGAAACTTTCCAAGATTATGCTGTGAGAGTTACTATGCATCCCTCATCACCCAACTTTCCTACAGAAATCAAATTCTACTTTAGGCCTGGGACATGCATGACATCCTTCAACACCCATATGTTGCCTGTCTACAATTTCAGCTACACTTTCCCTTTGCCAACAATTTGACAAGGCTTACCATCCCCTAAATAAACTTTTCCAAAGTCTCCATGGACATAATCATGAAAAAATTCTCTATTTGGGGTTACATGGAAAGAGGCACCAGAATCTAAAACCCAAGATTCTACTTTATCTAAGGAACATACAAGAGCATCCTATGCAACAATACCTGCAACATCTACTTCTTCATTTTCTTCATGCTAATCTTGTACCAACCAACAATCTTTCTTTACATGCCTTTTCTTTCCACAATTCTAGCAGATTATACCGCCATACCTGGATCTGGATCTCCTGCCTATCTTTGACCTTGATCTCCCTTGCTCAATCTTCTCTCTTTGCTTTCCCCTACTTTCAACACTTAAAGTATTACTTGATGATTCCCTTGTGCTTTTCCTACAAATTTCTTCATTCAAGATTACACTAACAACATCATCAACTTTTAAGATATTTGAAGCAGACGCAGTATTACTAACTACCATTACCAAGCTATCCCAATTTTCAGGTAAAGAGCATAAGATTAAGAGAGCCTTAATTTCATCATCAAAAATAATATTGACTAAATTTAACTGGTTTACCAAACCATGGAAATCACTAAGATGACTATGTACCGATCCACCTTCCAACATTTACAAATTAAATAATTGCTTCATAAGAAATACCTTATTCGAAGCTGAGGGTTTTTCATATAAATTTGCCAAAGATTCTATTAGCTCTACCGTTGTCTTAGCTTGTGATAAGTTGGAAATCATAGATGATGCCAAGCACAACCTTATAGATCCCAGATCCTTCTGATCAAGAACATTCCATTCTTCATCTTTCATATTTGTGGGCTTGCATGCAACCCCACCCAACGATAAGTACAGATCTTTCTGATATAGATAATCATCTATCTACATCCTCCATAATTGATAATTCTTGCCATTGAATTTCTCTATTCTTAGCTTACTTTCTTCTACCATTGCTTTACTCCCACTCAAATAAAAACCCCTATGAGTGACCTGTAATCAACAAACACTAACCTACTCCGAACCAGGCTCTGATACCACTTGTTAGGATTAAGAGCACAATTGATTACCTTGTATAAACAACTAAACATAGAATTTAACCAGAAGTAAAATGTAACTAGAAATCAAAAACAACACAGAATATGAGAGACAATACAACCTTGTATTAATACTCTTCCAGAAGGAAATATAATGAAGAAATCACACTCTTCCCACACCTCTTGGGCATATAGTAATTCTCCCTCAAGAGTTCTTTCTCTCACCACCAATTACAACCACAACTCAACACTGAGTTGTTCCCTCCACCAATCGATAACAATACTACCAGTCCACCAAGTACTCAAAGTACTCCAAGTAGATCTCCCTGATCTTGCACACCTACAAATCAACTGATCTTACTTACCATGTAGATCTCCCCTGATCTTGCAACAACCTGTAGATCTACTGATCTTACAATTGGAAGGATCTCTTCCTTGTCCTTGATTACAATACAGCCCCATGGGTCTCTTAAATAGATCCCATACAAATAATAATTAGAAACACAGACTCAAGACTTAAATTACTCTTTACATGCAAACACTCAGTCTTCCTAGAATAAAACAAATCTAATTCTAAAAATACATACAAACACACATGCACACATAAGTGACCGACGTCGGTGGCTATCTATCTGCACATGACTAACATCGGCCGATCCCTGACCGATGTCGATTGCTCTGTAACTAGATATGATCGATGTCAGTTGATCAGACCAAAGTTGGTTGCTATCACATTGAGCAACCTCCTCCATTTGCATCCCTGTGAAGCTTTTAGCTCCATAACCTAACATTAATTTCCTAGATTAGCTACAAAATTTTTCTTGTTTGAGTTCATAATTTGTTATCAACATGCTCATTTTCCCTATCTATTATACTAGGTTAACCCAGTCAACCTTGTACCTTTTTATAGCCTCTATGCACTATACATGATTGGCTCAATTAAACCTGTACTATCTAAAACTCCTTTTACCTCTTTTTTTTTATCTCCTATTCATTATACTAGATCGACCCAATCAACCTTATACTATTTTGTAGTCCCTATTTATATGCTAGGCCGACCCAATTGACCTTGCACTATTTTAATCACTTGGTTCTTTGCTTTCTTATCTTTATTTATTTACCTTCATCATGAAATTTTTTCTTGATAATGAAATTGATTTGTAATCAATAGACATGATGAACTTTACCAATCCTCATAGGGTCTCCCATAGATAGAGTAGGGCTCCTATATTGGATGTTAATAATGTTCATATTGTCACTTATACAATGAACTATGGGACCCCTCCTACTACCTATTTGCATAATTATTCTCCTCTTATCTTAAAGGACTAACTTGAGTTAGAGTATACTATCGAAATGATCTTCCTTTATCTCTAAATTTCCTCAACATCGAGGAAAATATCCTTATACCATTTACAATCTTGTGATTAGTGGTCAAGTTAAAAAGCCTCATTCACCTACTCCTACAATCTCAACTAGATTCAAGGGCACCTTTTTATTTGATTCTTATCCTCTTCCTTTGATTATGACCCCTTATAATACCACGACCTCTTATTTTCTAACTTCTTCCATCTCCATGCCTAGTATATCCATTAACATGGCAGGTTCTACATCTAGTGGGCCTCTCATAAGATCCATTATCCTTAATCCATTTACTAATACTTCATTTATTACCCAATGAAATCATGCTTCTAGTGATTCTTCCTCTCAATCATTCACCAATCCATCTTTTACTACACAAGCAAATTTTAGCACTAGTACATAACACTCTCATGATTCTTCTCAAGCTGCTATCAACACCAATAGTGGTATCCAAGCCTCTAATACCAACACTAAAGCCAAAATTAATGCTTATAATAATTATAATCAAACACATCAACTTTTGTTACAAACTCTCAATCAAATGAATACATTTAAAGATCATAAGATAAATCAAATGATTAGAATGCAAAACCACCTTCTCCACCTTCAATCTCATCCTCAACTAATGGATTGGGGCACAAATAACTAGAATGTTCCCCCTCCTCTTATATATTCTCAAAGCAATCTCATTCCTCAGCCTCCTTTAATCAACAAAACCATCAAGCATCTAAAAAATGAACCTCTCACTACTCCAATTTATAACATTGACATAGGAGGTATAACACCTACAATTTATTATAATGGATCATCTGATCCTACCATTCATCTTAAGACATTTGGAAATATTTATAAATATTGGGTCAAATTAAACACCCTTGATGTTACTAATCTCCTTATCAAAACCCTCACAGGTGATGCCTTGGATTGGTACAATCAACTTAGACTTCACTTCATTACTAGTTTAGAGGATTTAGTGAATGCTTTATTTCAAGAATTCCAAACTAGTGATCCTCACAAAAACGTTTTGTCCCATTTAATACATTGCAAAAAAAATGAAAATGAAACTAATCAAACCTTTGTTAAAAGGTACAAAACTTTATTAAATAAATGTGAACATAACATGGCCAATGATAATATTTTCCATCTCTTTACCAATGCCCTCTTTCCTAAATTATAATATTTTCCATCTCTTTATCAATGCCCTCTTTCCCCAATTATAATACTTTGGAGGAGGATATTGACCAAGATAAAAATCAATATTTCCCAATGCATCAATTCAAGCCACCCCAACCTTCTGTAGGTCCTCATCTATTACTAAATAAAAAAAACCACAATATTACTAATGATGGTGTTATAGATTTTTATGACACCATTCACAATGTTCAAGTTATCATTCCCAACCAATCTTTGGAACCAACTCCCCCTTCTCAAAAATATACTAATCCTCATTTCTCTTCACTAAATAAAATCAAAGCTCATAAACCTCTATCCTCAATTGAATTGATAAGCATCTACTCAAGCCTTTTCCATGAGACCTTGACCCTACTCATCTTATGAAATCGTGGTATGATCCTAACAATTTTTGTTGGTTTCATGCTAGTTGGGGTCATTCTCATGAAACCTATAGACAAATTCATAATTTAGCTATGGAATTTCTTCTTGGACCTAATTTTGATCATGATTCCATTATTCACAAGAATCATCAAGCTTATGAGAATGTTATCAAAGACTATAAAACACATGACAAAACTCAAACCTTGAATTAATAAAACACTTACTTGGATATCTACAAAGACCCTCTCCCTAATCATCAACCAATTTAAGACAACCAAGACAAGCCCATTTCTTCCACCAATAATGTAGAAAGTATTTTTGACCCCATTTTTGATGAGAATGTGGTTAGCATGACTAATATGTGAAGGGTGGTGGATTTCATTGATTCACAGCCTATCCACACTCCATCTCAAACATACTGTGTTATCTAAGATTATTCTCCAACTCATTTAAATGAGTTAGGGAAATAATATCTTATAACTTTTGACAATATAATATATGATTTTCCCTTGTATAACACATCCCATTCTATTTCTACCACTCTTCCATCACCTTCTAACACTCATGATAATCAATCTTCAATTGACATTTCTTATACCAATTCTCCAAATCAACATGAATCAATTCCTTCATCATTACAACATCATTTACAACCTTATTCCATACCTCCTTATTCATATCAACATAAATTTCAATCTACTTAGACTCCTCTTTTTGAGGACCTCCTTAATCATTATTCACTATATCTAACAACATTCTTATCAGTTATGATGAGTGTGATCCCATTACAGAGCTCATTAATCTCCCATCCCGAATTTTGTTCCTTGAGATTATGAGGACTTCTCCACATCACATAAATCATATTATGTAGCTACTATTCAAGATGAATGTCCTTCATCCTCCCCTAGTAGGATAGGAGGCAAATTTATCTGGATCTAAGGATAATATATTACAACAATGTGAAGAAATATCTATCAACATTGATGAAAATATAGACACTTCCCTTTCCTTAAAATTTCCCATAGCTTCTATTATTTGTGACAAGATTCTACTTGGTGTAGATGATCCTCCATTATTTATTAGCATCTAAATAGGTGATATCCATGTTAAGAATGCATTGATTAATGAGTTTTCTAGCACACGTGTTGATTCTCTCAATTTCTTTCAGACTCTTTGGTATTCATAATACAATCTTAAGTCTACACACAGTACTTTCTAGGATATGATAGAAGGAAAATGCCTCATCTAGGTTACATGTGGCTTTCCATCACTATACCACCTATCATTATTCACATGAAGGTGATGATATTTAACTTTCCCCTTTATTATAACATCTTGCTTGGTAGGCCATGGACTCACTATATGAGGGTCATTGCTTCTTCTACCTGTTAATGTGTTAAATTCCCTCATAATAGAGCCATTTATAAGATTTAGGGTGACACTAACCCTTGTAATTTTGAATAATTCCAAGGTCATGCTATCCTCAAGATTTCTACTCTTGAGCCTTTGCCTAGCATTATATTTCATGAGTCTCAACATCTTAACTTTCTTATTAATTTAACCTGAGGTTAAAATGGGCATCCAAAACTCAATAGGAACATTCCTCCTAACCTCTTAGATTTAGATGATGATGAACCTAATGAGATTACCTTAAAGATTAAATTTTTTATCTCTCCCCTCATCTCATCTTACAACTTCTTGCTTTCTTGTAACCTCACTTTCACAAGCCTCCTTGCAATGACATTCCCTTAGTCTTGACCAAGATTATGCATTCTATTCACCACACTTATTTGGATGATAAGGTTATCCCTACTTGCATCATTAAATTTCACACCCTAGATTATGATGATGGCTATTCCTTAGATGATCCATTATTAGGTAGTCTTGTACAAGCCCATGATTCCAATATTGTTTGTTATCACTCTTTTTTACTTGAGTCTTTTTTTTCATCTCATCATTTTAATTCAATTATAGTTCCTAATTTTTGTATTTTTCCCCTTTATCATCGGGTAGAGATGGTTCCAACACCTCTAGTTTATGAGGATCCATATAGGACTATGCTCATGAATCATGCTATTACTGGGCCTTACCATTTTGCTAGCTACTCTGACCCTCATAGCTGGTTTACCCTTGAGGTTAGTATAACTTTCCTTAGACTTACTGTAGATCTCACTCCTCCATCAATAGAGCCTACTATATTTGGGCCTATTTCCATTCCTACTATTGCTGAGCCTACCCTTATTTATGATTCTATTTCTCTTTCTATTAAGCCTAGTTCCATTCCTTCCTCATCATCATCCTCCCTTGGTGATGGTTTGCTTCCTTTGCCTATAATGTTACCATTTCCCACCAAATGTGCTGATGAGTCTTTTTCCTCTTCTTCAACTCTTGTTACACCTCCTTTCATGTGTGCTTCTACTAAAACCACTCATAAACATATCTATTACTTCCATGGGATAGATAATCATTCTTCTACCCATTATCATAAGTTGTGATAATATATTGATACATTTCATCCTTTTTCCCCTTCATAAAATAAAGCCATACCTCCCCCTAAGGTACTTCATAAATATCTACCTAAGTATGGTGAGGTATATTATCTATAGAATCTATGCAACACCCATCATACTAATCATTGTTTCATTCTTCAACAACATCTTAAGGATCACCTTATATCCATTTATAAACCTTCTACCACTCTTCACATAGGTCATCCTCATAAGATGGATCTTCCATCTTCTCACATGACACCACCTCTAGTGGTTTCATCCATGCCTATGGTTCTTTCATTACCTTCTATGCCTTCACCCATGATTCCTTCACTTGTGGTACTTACCTCACTAGTGGATCCTTCTCCACCCATGAGTCCCACACCCATGGATCCTTTTCCATCGATGATTCTTACATCTCTTATAGAACCCACTCCCATACATTATCCTGACCATCCCTTGCCTATTTTACCCCCTTGGCATGATCTATCAAGCATTCCTACTTTTTTTGTAGAGGAGATTAGAAGAGAAGTATTTGCCCAATATTCATTGAAGATTGACGAGACATTAGCAGTAGTTCATCTCCAGCTTCATAGAGATTTATCTGATATCTTAGATAATGTGTGTGGATATATTTATTAGTATTTATGAGCATATGTGTGGTGCTTTCAAATTTTCATTTGGGTCGGATGTATGCTCTAATATTATCTTTATCTATCTATTATATCATTTGACACCGTGCCAAATTTTTTCTTATCATAGATGGTGATCTTACTTGTTGTACTATATCTTACTTATCTTATCATTTATATTTCACATATGATTGTCTTTATTTATCATTGGTTTCTCTTGCTTGAGTTTTTATCAAAACTCTTTTCTTTCCTCTTCATGATTGTTTACTTTCTTATCTACATTTTTCACGGTTAGTTATCATTATGACTTGGTTATACAAAACCTATTCCCTTTGGTCATTGTCTCCATTTTACCATGTGATTAGTTAACAAACAATCCTACTCATTACTATCTCCTTACACTAGTCCACTTTTTGGATCTCCTTTTTCCCTTTTTTTTTTCACAAACTAAGCATAGACATGGTTGAGGCTTGAGATCATATGCTAGTTCATTATTAATCCTAATTGTCCTAGTCAATATTTGTCTTTGGTTACTTAGCATCTTTTAGCCTTAGCCAAAAGATCATTCATGTGTATCACTACATCTCTCATGATTGGTCATTTCAAATTCGTATGGAGGAGGAATCTTAACAAAGCCATAAAAAGTTAAAAGCCAAATATTTTAAGCAAAAGGCAATACTACAAAAGGAAAAATTATTCTTAAAAATACAATCATATGATAAGATGTGATTCAAATCACATATCCTTCTTATAGTTGAATCTCAAACTCCATAGTTGACCTCATGGTAGAGTCAAGGTCCCTTGGGGTGAGATAGGCTAGTAGATTAGAAGAGGAGAATAAAAAAATCTTTTAGTTCTACCTACTTTCTCATGAAAGTACATAATATTTATAGTATACTGATGACTCTATAAGGGGTCTTGAAAAATGGGGAACATGTCATGGGAAGGTAGGTCCATTTTAATTTTTTATTATACCAATCTACTTTCATGAGTTGATTTTATTAGCATGCCTATTTGCCTACAAAGCTTTGTGTTTATAGCAAATAGGTTTTCTTTGTACATAGATGACCACTAGTCACTGAGTGTCTTCTCATGTCCTTTGTATGCCTCTTGTCTCCTAAGGTCTTCTCAGAATATGCCCAAGTCTTAATTTTTACATTTCTTATATCCCCAATATTTCCTCTTAAAAAATATTGTTTTGTCTACTATTGACTTCCCTTGGGATTTCATTTGTGAGTTGCTTTGTAAGACCATGGATAGGACCCAATGTCCTTCAAAAATTACCATCTTTTCTTTCCTATTATCCACATCCTTGATTACCTAATTTTTCCTATTTATTCAACCCCAGTGGTGTTCTTTTTATGAGTTGATTTATAAGACTATAGATAGGACCCAATGTTTGTCACAAAATTTTCCAATACCCAAGTCACAATCCAAAATTACATGTGTAAAATATGAGATACAATTCAATTGATTATGAAGTTACACATCATTGACATGCTTCCCAACTTTATTTATTGTGTTTTATGCATACCTCATTTCTCTTTCACCTTTTTATCTTTTTATTTTTTGAGTGCATGTAAGAATACAACCATTCTTTAATTTTTTCATACTTCCCATTTTGAATTAGTGTGATTAATTTAAGACCAATCTTTTACCAATTTTATTTTTCTCTTATAATTCCCAACATGATTTAGTATAATTGATTGCCTTAACTAATTTATTTTTATCCAACTTGTGCCCTTTTACATTCCTTCCATTTTATTACATTGTTTCCATACTTCCCAATGTGAATTAGTAAGATTTTACTTGTTTTAATTTGGTGCAAAAATCTTTCACTTTGGTTTAAAAACAAATCCCTTTTTTCCATCTTCTTTACCATTTATTAGTTTTTTATACTTAGTCATTTCTTGTAATTACACATTTCCCATTTTGAAATAGTGCGTAGTACATTTTCTTGATTGATTATGTTTTTCCAAGTCCTTTTTTCCTATTTATTTTTAACCATGCATGTGTCCTACATAATTCTAGAAAAGAAATATCATCTCATATATTTCCTATAACATATACAACAAAGCTAGAACACATGTGATTGATAGAAAGAAATATATCCAAAGCATCCACAACCATAACCACAATAAAAAACCATAATAAATAACCATAATGAAGATGATATGATTGAAGAAGGCAATAATAGTGTAGAAGTAGAGAACTTAGATGATAGATGTAGTGTACAACTACAAGAATGGGTATTATCAGAAGAAGAATTATGTAAACAAATAGAACATAGTTTTAGGTTAATTTTAGGTTTAAATGAAACAAAAGAAGTCATAGGAAAGTACCATTCACTATAAGAGCACATATCCTTGTAGCCTAATATTTTATACTATAGTAGAATTTTTTAACCAGGTGGAGAGGATGATAATAGTTGGGAAGGACCATTTTTTGAACAACTGTAGAATTGGGCTATGGAAATTAAAACAAGATCAATTAAAAAGGATTTGAAGACCATAGATCTTGTTAAAACTAATAAAAATAAAAAAATTCATATAAAAACATAGTGCACATGTTGACTCACCTAGTGCGTAGAGTAGTACACATACATGACCACCATGAATGCATTTTATTATTGTAATAAATATGTAAAAAAATTCCATCAACACCAGTTTAAAAAATGGGTCATCTAGGAGGATTCATAAAATTAACAATCTATGATGGGTATACAAACCCTGAACAATACCTGCTAACCTATGAGATGCAATGGTAAGTTAAGGGCATCACTGATGATGCTATCAAAAAGTGTGAGTTAGTAGGGGCCCTACCTATAAGAGTGTTTGAGTTTAATACCAAAGAGATGTTTAATGAGAAAATATACAAGACATTAAAAATTGGTTTATTGCATAATTTAAGATAAATAAATGTACAAGCCAGACCATTCAGGACTTGAAAGAGCTAAAGCAAAAGTTTAGAGAATTAGTCTATAACTATGACCACAAATTCTATGATGTGATGAATAAGGTATAATTTTCCTTAACAGACAAAGATAAATCTATGTGATTCATCTAAGGACTATGCTCCAAAATTAGGTTTTCCACTACGTATACTTAATATGCTACAAAATTAGATGCTAGAGCTATTATCCTATATGTAGAGCAAATTGAAGACTATGATGAAGCTCCTCTTGCTAATTATAAGATTAAAAATACATTACACACTTTTTTGAAGAGAATAGAGAAATACCATGAGGTAAATAAACCTAAATTGAATTTCTAGTGTATGGAGTGTAGAAAAGAAGGACATTATAGGAATGATAATCCTAAGATCAAGATAGAATTATATGAAATATATTGAGTAGTGGGTCATGTAATAACATAGTGCCATCTTATACATCAATATGCCAAGAATCTACATAATCTATATTATAATTTCTATAAGTCAAACAATCATAATGAAAATAGTTATATGGATTTATAGGATCTCAAGGAAGGCATCACTTAAAATGTCTTCACTATCATTGTGTAACAAATGTCCTTAGTGAAGTAGACAATTATAGGCCCTGAGGTTGATAAAGGTTATGTGACCAAAACAAGTCCATAATGGATTCCTAGTTCACCATAATACCAACCTCAAGGTCTGGCAAGTTGGATGCCTCCTTCATTGAGTTGGATACCACCATCTTCATAGTACCAGTATACAACACCCTAAAACTTAGCCATGATGTAGCAGTAAAAAATGAGTTGACCCTACTAGCTGCACAAAAATAATTTAGAATTATAGATAATAACCAACAACACCACATTAGAACACTGCACAATAGCAAAGAGGATATAGAGGAGGATATTAGTCTAATAGAGAAGGAGCTAGGGGTAGATACAAAGGAGGTTACTAATGTGGTAGAGGGAATAACTATCAATGAGATTTTTTTACAATGATACCTATGCAAAGAGTAAAATCATGTACAATGAAACTACCCTATGAATCCTCAAAGATAGTCTTATTATGCATATTGTAGAATATCTGACTAGCATGACATAAAAGACTATCCTATCTTGGAGAAGCAAAGAAAGGACAAGGCCATCCAAAATGTGAATATAGTAAGTGCATGCCTAACGAGAATGCATTATTATATGTTGTTACATGACAAAAACACACATACAAATGTTTAATTCTATTTGAAAATATATTAATAATAGGGAATCCAAAAATCAAAACAAGATACATACCCAAACCCAGTTACAGAAATGGGGCTCATGTATGAAGTTATGTAGTTGTTGAAAAACATCCAACATCAAAACACCACTGAAGGAGATGTTATAGAAAAAGATGCACAAATACATGGCCAAATCATGTGCATTATGCATTAGGATAGAGTTTTTACTATGTTGAGAAAACTTCTAAAACTTTTAAGCATATTATGCAATGAATACATCTCATAGAACATCACAAAATTGCTACATAATCTACCAGAGTGTGCACAGTGTGGATAATAGAAGATAGAAAATATGGTATAGTATGTCAAAATAAAGAAGCCCTATGATGTAGATGTAGAAATAGACATTGAGGTTATAGGTTATGATATTCCAAAAGTTATCTTTGATTTTTGTAGTATAATTAACATAATTCTTAGGTTTACATGGGAAGCTATTGGATGACTGGTTCTAAGTTACAACACAAAATTTTTGAGCTTAGTTGATTATGGATAGGTTGAACCTATTGGTATACTAGAATATGTTGAGATTAAAGTCATAAAATTGACCCTGTGAGGTGACTTTGAAGTCATTAACATGAAGACATCAACAACAAATTACCTTGTGCTAATCAGTAAAAAATAAGCATATGATGGTCAAATGATGATCAACACAATGTAGAATCAGTTAGAAGTGTACCAAAGAGATAAAATATTTATCATTCCTATAAATAAAATTCACAAACCTTAAATAATCCTAGTTTAAATAGATTCCCTATACATTGTGCAAGAAACCAGTTGGATGAAGGTGAACTCTAAGGAAAATCCAAAAGCTCTATGCACAAATGAGTGAAAATTCTTGTACGAGCATACTAAACCTTAGATATAATCATTACTCACTCAAAAACTAAAGACATCAAAATGATAAAGGCCCAAACTAGTAGTTATATAACCATTGGTAAACTAGTTTGCCATAAAATATTGTGCATCTATGTCTACAAAATCCCCTACTTGATCAAAAATTAACTTCCTCTATCAAGTCGATGATCATAAAAAGGATTATATAAAGCAACTAGAGAAGGCACTTTGCCTTGAGAAGTATCCTTATTCATCAGTGGATACTCTGGCACACATCTACTCAAGTGGGCCTAAGGTGATCATGAACTCTGATTGAGGAGAATGGTTTTTGTGCACAAGTGACAACTTCTAGTGTACTATGAAATTAAGGATATCAATGACTTCATTATATGTTTACACATTTAGATACCTACCATTAGCTAGTGGGTCAGTTCTCTAAATTATGCTTTGAAGGGAGTTAGTGCAACATGGTGGGAAATTCATTGAAATAACTAGTTCAAGTGGGATGATGCCTACAAGCTTATGATCAAGAGGTTCTAATTACCACAATTCATCCAAAGTAATTGACATTTATTTTAAAAAGGTGAGTGTCCTAAAATTCATATTCATAAATATGTTGAAGTTTGGACTAAGGAACATGTGACACCAAAGTAATGGGTTCACATTTTCCATTATACACTTGTTTTATTACCATCAATATGGTATATGCATCAAGAACACAGAAAGGAAACAAAGCATTGGGTGCAGGTCCAAAGTGATTTTATTCAAACATTTGGTTTTGAATATGAAACCCCTCTAGTTAAAAATTCACTCTAGAAAATCAAACAATTCTTATACCATGGGTGCGTGGAAGAATTAAGCACCACACCATAATTCACTGCATAGAAGAACACAAATTCTAATCTTAATTCAACATTACAAAGATACAAAGATGCCAAGAAAGAAGAACAATATCTTACGTGTCCATGCCATTTAATACAATACAAGGATTCTAATTCTGATGGTGATCTAGATTTGATTGATTTATTTGTAGTTGAATGGCCAATAGAACCTCTAAAGGACCTTGCCGTAGAACCTACTAAAGAAGATAAGTTGCACAGTATATAAATTCCAAAATAAGAAGGGTAATGGAGGATATATTAATATATTGATGAATAAAATTTTAATATTTTCTTGTAACCGATAAAAAATCATGTTGTAAACATCAGAACTGAGGAGGTTCCAAAATTGGCAAATATAGGTTTATTGGATAAAAGCTGAAATTTTTGAAGCAATGCAACTTTTGAGGGATTACCAAGATGTTTTTCCCACTAAATTCTCAAAGGTCTATGGAATTGAGCCATATCTAGGAAAGATGCATAATGAACTAAATAGGGGCACATGGGAGTTAAATAATCCAAACATGAAGTTGAAGGTGAAGGCTAAGCTTGATAGGATGTAGGAATTATCTATCTAGTAGAAAAGATAGATTGGGTAAGCCCCATAGTAGTTCATCTCAAGAAGATAGGGGAAATCTGAGTATGTGGGTATTATCACATTCTAAATTATGCTTGTGTAAATGATCCATTCTTGATTCCATTCATAGACAAAGTTTTAGAAGCTGTCGAAGGCCATGAAGTATACGCTTTCATGGATGACTTTAGTGGCTATCATCAAATACCCATTACAACAAAGGATAGATCCAAAATGATTTTTTCTAGATAATGGAGATATTTTACATATAAGGTCATGACTTTTATCCTTAAGAATGCACCTATAGTGTTCTCTCATGTAGTGGTGACTATATTCAAGGACTTCATTCATGACTTCCTAGAATCTATCTTAGCGATTGGGTAGTCTTTTCATCATTTAAAGAACATTTGTCTAAGCTATGCCTAATTTTGGAATGATGTTGAGCTCTTCACATTGCATTTAATATCAATAAATGTCTATTATTTACACCCTTTAGTGTTATGATAGGACATGTAGTATGTAGTGAAGGCATTTTGGTTGATCAGGCAAAAATTATAGTAATCTTGAGTATGCCTCCACCGGTCAATTCCTCTAAAGTGGGATATTTTTTAGTCCACACAAGATAATATCATAAGTTTATCAAAGGATATGAAACTATTTATTATCCATTAGAATCCTTACTACACAAAAATTCAAAATTTGTCTGGACTTCAGAGTGCCAAGTAACCTTCATCAAGCTGAAACAAAGATTGGTTACTGCACCGATCCTTGTCTTTCTAGACTAGAGAAAGCCCTTTCACGTATATGTGGATGCTTCAATTATTAAAATTTGTGCTATACTTGCATATCTAGGGGATGGTAGACTTGACCATCCTATTCATTTTGTTAGCTATAAACTATTTGATGCATATAACTACACAACCACTGAATGAGAAGCATTAGATATCATGTTCAAACTAGTTTTTTATGACATTATCTATTTACAACACCATTCAAAGTCTTCACTGATCATCAAGCCTTATGATACTTGGTCAATAATAATACTTAGAGGATGCATCTCATGATAGCTAATTTTATTTTAGGAGTTCTAATTATACATTAATGTAAAACCACAAAGAGAGAATGTGGGACCAAATCACCTCAGTTGCATTTTTAATGGTGAAAAACTAGAAGAATTATAAGACTCTCCTAATGCTCACCTTTTTTGCATATCTGTGATTCCTAAATTTTTTGAAGCAATTGCCAATTTCCTTAAACAAGGAGTTTTCCCTACACACTATTAGGAATGTGACAAGAAGTAGTTTGTTACTATAACTCTACCATACACCATCATTAATGGGATTTTATACCACTTGGGGAAGGATGAAGTTTTGCGTAGGGTTGTTGTGGAACATGAATCATCTCAAATCTTACAAGAGTCACATTAAGGAGTCAAAAGAGGATATTTTATGAGAGAAGCTACTACTAAGAAGCTATTACAGAACAGGTTATGGTGGCCCAATCTCTTTTAGGATGCACATAGAGTAGAAAAACACCATGATGTATACCAATGCATGGGTAAACTACTACAAAAAGATGAAATGCATTTACAACCTTTTTTATCTGAGCAACATTTTGAACAATGGGGCATTGACTTTGTCAGACCTATCAATCCATTGAGAAAATGTAGTAAAGGAAAGTATATCATCACTATGATAGACTATTTTACTAGGTGGGTTGAAGCTACTATGACACCTACCTATGGTGTAAAGGACATAATGAAGTTTCTCTATGAGAATAATATTACAAGGTTTGGATTATCCATAAAGCTCATGAGCAATTAAGGAATGCACTTTTTGAATAATACCATCAAGGATCTAACTTAGGAATTTATGATTTCTCATCATAAAAGCACTGCCTACCATCCTTAGACCAATGGCCAAGCTGAAGCTTCCAATAAAATACTGGGTAAACTATTGGTAAAGATCTATGACATCAAGTGAGATGACTAAGAATATTGGGATTTGAAGTAGTTATGCTGATAGAATACCTAATACCTAGTCTATGCATTGCCATGGTCATGCGACTAGGTGATCATGACTCTTTAACCAACAAACTTATTGAATTGAATAGGATGGATGAGTATAGATGAAAAACAACATGGACATGGGGAGATCATAAATAGAGATATAAATCATGGCATGATATAAATTTATGCCATAAAGAATTTCATAAAGATCAACTAGTCTTATTATATGATAGTCATTTCAGAGCATTCCCATACAAGTTACAGATTTAATGGAAAGGGCCCTATATCATACATGAATGAACATAAAAATGAACCATAGTTTTAAGAGATCTTTAGGAAACCATTTTACCAGGGTGGGTAAATGGATATAGGCTTAAGTCCTACTACCAATAGTCAAATTGATCTCATTCTACTAAGTGAGTGGGTGATGAGTACCACCAAGTAGATTATGATTTCCCAATTTTGCATGTTTTTTGTGTGTTTCTTTTCTATTTGTGTGTTTGTAGAGATCTATTCACTACTAATTGAAGACTAAGATATTAAGAATAACATACACTAACCATGTGTAGGAAGATCCACGTGCACCATCAAGGATGTCAAAGATGAGTGATGAAAGAGATTATGTCCAAGAAAGGTACAAAAACATCCATAAACAAGATTTCCATCATATAATAGTCATCCACTAGAAGCAAATGCCAAATTTAATGGTCAATTGATGTGATATTTAGAAAATTAGTGGCCCATCAACATCATCTACTTGAACACCTATATAGACACCAAAGATCATAACAATGTAACTTCACACATGTGCCAATGACTATCTACCTTAATTTCTAGATTCGATATAGATTTGCCACATCTACCATTGCATTCATGATGAGTGGACATTTAAGCATAACATTCATGAAGAATCCAAGAGGTAAAAAATTTATAAAATCTAATTTCAAAGACCTATGTTGACATTTCATCCTTGCACATATTTTTCATGATCTACAATTGCAAAGAGATGAGCTAGTTTTCTTATGTAGAGAGTAGATAACATTATAATTACATCACTTCAAGTAGATATGGATACATAATGGATCATCAAGGGTATAACAAAGGATCAATAAGAGGAAATGGGTGTTGATATGATAATCAAGCAAACCAAGTTCAATGACCCCAAATGATTTAACTACCTCTAATAAGTAAAATAAAAGTTGTTCTAATCAGACCCTATTGATGCTGCATAATCGATCACTCTTATAGCTCCCCATTGATTTCACAACATAGATGCTAAGATATTATTGTGAATGCCTACCTTTGGTGAATTTCTAGAGATCATACAAGTTTTGATCAATTGATATAATAATGGCAACATATATCTTAGATTAGACATCACCATCGTAATCAACATAGAAGCCATAGCCTGAGCTTTGGGCATGCATGAATGAAGAGAATCCTTATCTCCCTATAAGTCAAGAATGAAACCCATTAGATAAGAAGTTTGGAATTTGTATGTGTAGATAAATAAAGGGGTTCTAATTAATTAAATCCTAAATGAGCTAGTGCATGTCCTCATCAAGTACATCACTAGGAGAATTTGGTAGATGACCAAGTCTGTGATGAAAATATCAAAAAGGGTCATAGACATCACCCATCGAATGATAAAAAAAAATGAAAAATTCAATTAGTTAGTGTAATTTATCTAGGAGATACTCACTAATATAGAGAAGTGTCACACCTATCCAAGGTAGATGTTTCAATACCAATTCCTCATCTTCTTGCTTTGCTTCACGTAATGGATGTCCCCAAAGGGAGAAGTGCACCTTGACATAGATTATTGGCCAATGCAATAATTTCAAAATCTCATCTAGAAAATAAGAGTATGGATCCCTAAAACATAAGGGTAAGTTTAAATCATGGTGGGAGGAATCTCTAGAGCTTATTACAATACACCCTCGAGTAACACTAGGCATCATGCAATATTTGGGCCAATACAAAACTATCACCTTGATATTGAAGGGAGTGTTCATCAACATTCATGAGTTTTCATGGTCAACCTTCACACCACTCACATTATTCATAAAAATGGACATGGTGTAGTCTAATTTTTTTAGACAAAAAGCCTTTGTATCCAAGTGGGTTAATCCACTTCGGGCCATACCGCCTATAATAACCATCCCTATAATGTAATAATTAGAGGAAGCTACTAGTTCATATTAATATAAGGGAAAGTGTAATATACCAATAAAACATAATTTGGAATCCCCTCCCTTGAAGCACAAGACACACAACATAACAACCTAGATGGATGATCTGAAGGTGCCTCAAATTATGAGCTCATGCAACTTTATCTAGATGGGTATAGGTGAGCTAGAAGTCTACTAGGTCATGATGGTAGATATGGCTATGGATTTATATGAGAGGGAGGAGGAGAAGGAATTTAAATTTTGGAATGTTATGTGCATTGTCTAATTATGGAAGTAGGTTCCCCAAAAACTATGGGTGGACCTTCTATCTTGCCCACCTTCCATTATTGTTGATACCATTTGGGAAGAAGTAGAGTAAGTACAGAGGAGGATCAACTTCTTCTAGCCCCAACATACTCTTACATTTATAACATAAAATATATTTTCACCCATTTCAGAGAGCCCACCCAAATCACTTGTGTGTACACCTTGAATAAGACAGGAGGCCAAGGTCTCCCCTATACTTAAAGAGCACACTTTTAGATAACTAACAATTGTGAAAGAAGCACCATCTTCCCCTACCTCTACTACACCACCACCAAAACATAGATTAGTCTTGGTTAGGTGGAAGAAGGCACAATTTTTTAGCTTAAAAGGGCAAATAAGTGATTCACCACCATCACCACAATCCCTTGAGGTTAAAGAGCTCACACTAAAGCAACCCATAGAAGAAGAAGAAAAAACCTCAAGGGAAGAAGTAGCTCACACAATAGAATGGGGAGTACAAAAGGAAGAGAAGAAGTGATAAAAAGAATAAGTGCATCAACAACAAGCCATTCAATAAGCTAAAAATTTTGAGGATATATAAAAGGCTAAGGATGTAGAGGATGATATATATAAGTCCATGGATGTGGCTAAGAAGGATAAGGAAGTGACTAATGTTGCTTATAAGGCACAATAGGAGAAAATGAGGAAGGAAAAGGAAGCTAAGCTTACTACCAAAGTGAAGGCATTAGATGAAGAGAAAATAAAACATGATGCAACAACCCAAGCACAATAGGCCATAAAAAATACAAAACATGCACAATAACAAGCAAAGGAAGCTATAAGGAAAAAGGAAGAAGAAGATGAATCCCTGTGTCAAAAATAGGTGTAGGCATAGGCACAAGCTCAAGATCAAGAATAAGCATAATCACAATCATAGGCTTAGGCTACACAAGAGCTATCCAAGGCTATCACCTTGGTATAATAAAATATGAAAGAGAAACAAGAAGAATGGGCAAAGAAATTGAAGGCCCAGGAGGAATAGGCAAAGTTGGAAGTTGTACATCAAGAGCTGAAGAAGAAAAAGGAGGAAGAAATCAAATGCAAGTAGGATGAAGATGCTATATAACTTAATCTAGTAGTAGAGGCCACAAGGTAACAAAAACAATCACTAGAGCAACCTCAAACACAAATAGAGTATCCTACATAGAAAGAAGCACCAACTACAACTCTGATAGGTCCATAACTACCCAAGTTTTTATTGGGAGGTGTCTAGATTGGAGATGTACCAATTTATCACTACCACTTACCATAATGCCAAAACTAGACCCTATAACATCTACAAGTACATTAATTGTAATCCTAATAAAGTAGGATGCTTCCTTGGACATTTCTAGGATACCCCTAAAGAAATAATTAGAGGGTGTAATGACTTTCTAAAAATCAATTGTGCAAAAGGCCACATTTGTAGAGCTAGAAATGACTCAATCTAAGGTAGAAAATATAAAGTTGAAGGTATGCCTTCATGAATATGCCAATATGATCTAGGAGACCTACCTAGACTTGGTCATTCAAGTAATCGAGGCCCAAGTTATGTCTGACTAATGGAAACTCAAGACTTTGGTATCTAAGTTAACAAAGGACTGGTGCATATCCCAATAACTCCATATAGTTAATACATTGGGATAGAGCATGAAGATTAAGGCAATCACATTGATAACCTTGTTAGAATACCAGAGCATGTTGGACATTGTATCACTTCAAGCACATTAGGTCATACAAAGTCTATTAGATTAGAAGTAGTACCTTGATGACTCTCTCACCAATTATAGCATAGATTTCAATACAACTATAACCGCTAAGATAACCATGGGAAGCCACACCATTTCATTGGATGAGAATAATAGAGATCTCTAAGACTTGCTAAATGCAAGATAAAATGTGCATGCTAAATTTTTTAATTGGTAGAGTGAGCTTATATATAGTTTAATTATAGGTCTCTAGGCCCAATGCCATGTAGACAAACTAGATCAAATTAGTGGAGAAATATAGATGAGGGTCAACAATACTAAGGCAACCATGAAAATCATTGATGACTTGGACCTGAAGTAACTCATTGAATATCATGCAGTATTACACATCTTACTATACATGGTTCAAGAAGTGATGATTGATTAACATACAAATAAGATCAACCTATCTTTTTTCTATAATGAGGTTTCCTAGATCCTCAATGTTCTAGTCTACAAGTTGCCATCCAATTTTCAAAAAGTCATTGCATAGCACAAGGCTGTATAGTCCAGGGCCAAGGATCATATTGACCAGTCATCATTCACATCAATGCCACCTCCTTTAAGCTAAGTATTGTACAAGGTGTAAATTTTGAATATTTTGTAAAGAATTTTGTTTTGTGGATGATTATTAAGACAAGAGGGGTTAGGTTGGTTGAAAACCTAAAAGGTTAGCCACCTAGTTATGCCAACCTATTGAAAACTTGAAAGGGTAATAGGTTGGTATGCTACTTAGTTGAAAAGCCAAAAGGGTGGATACGTAGTTTGCAAGAGGTAAAAACCAAAAATGGTGCCTTAATCTTAATGGTCTAACCACTTATTTAGTTTCTACCCTATATGTAGACTCAAAACATCCTACAATATTATATCAGGATGAGATAACATTTTAAGTACAATAAAGTGTTGTGAGAATAAATTAGATAGTAAAGCTACATAGGATATTCTTCTGATATTTGTGCAAAATGTATTTAGTTGTCTATATGTATATTTTATCTTATCCTCCATGACTGGTTATAGGATTAGAAGATGAATAGACTCCTCTTTTAGTGCCAAGTATGAGAAGAATGTGAACAATTAGAGACTATAAATGATTATATATATGTATGTTTGTATGAAGAAGAGAGTTTAACCTTTGTTGATATTAATATAGACTATTTGGTTATGGTTACTTATTGTATTTCTTATTTTTTCCCTTGTTTACACTTTCATGGTTAATGTTTGAATTAATTCTAGTTTATTTTGAATGCTTTATAAATGTTAATGAAGTACTATTTATTACTAATTCCTATCTAATGAACTATAATTCATCTCTATTATACTTCTATTTTCCCTATTGAATATGAATTCTTTGCACTATCTTGCACATTTGAGTAAAAATTATCTATCCTCATCCTTAACATGTTTTGATGCTTTAAAAACCTCTGTTAACAAACCTAAATGAATATGTGAAGAACAATTTAGAGTTCAAGTAGTACACCACTTTGTATGTATATGTTGGTGGAGTTGTTTATTCCATCTATGATTAATTAGGCACCAAATTAGCTCATATATATTTTTATTTAGCCCATAATAATTTGTTATGGCCTCCTTGGCCTTATCCATGGTCTTAAACAAATACCCCATCAATTTAGTTTCCCATCCACCAATCATAGAACTCTAATTAGAGGCTCTAATACCTAAAATCAAATAACATATAATTGTAAAATTAAAATAAAGATAAAATTGAGATTTTTTAATAAATAAATAAATGATAAATAAAAAAAAGTTAAGTCTAAAATTAGCTTGATGAACCCAGCTACGGTCTTTGTAAACACATCATAAAAAATGGTCTTCATGACTTTTTCCCCTTTGGCTTTCCTATGATAGAGAGAATCCAACCAAAATCTGATCACAAATATATAATTAAGAGATGTTAGTGAGGCTATAATGCTCTAAAATGTGATAATTTCATGTCAAATCATGTGCCTCTTGGTTGCACAAACTCTTTTTTATTGGTGTGCTCTCTCATCAAGCTCAACACCCAAGAATGATTGTAGATGTACTTTATGATATACCTTTCCTCTTAAACCAAAATTTTCACCCATGTCATATTTCCTATGTCCTCAAGTAGGAGATAAATGTAATGGGATAATCACAAGCTCCAAAAATAGGATGGGTGTCTCTCCTCAAGAAGTATCTCTACTGTTACATATGTTGTTGCATTATTGGTCACAACCTGGACAATGTTATCCACACCCACCACCATGACTACCTATACCAAAATATCACACAAAGTATTTTAATTTTTAACTTTTTTGGAAACATTAACTAACTTCAAGCACACCAACTGCCCACTTTAAACTACTAGAAAATTAATCAAGGTGTAGTTTCTTCCATCTACCCACCCATCAAACAAAATGTTGCAACCCTTCTTGTGCAATATTATTCTTTGCTCATCTAAAATAGTTTATTTATTTTTAACAAAAACATTCAATATTGGGGCTATGAATTCATGATTAGTAGGGTTTTTGAACCCCTTCCTATAAATGGTCAAATCAGATACCAAATTCTCCTAGTATGGGCTTTCCACCACATTGAATGATATGTTATTGTAGTATCATAATTTTTCCACAACGAACCTTAATTTATTATGTAACTCTTTGTTCAAAGTCATACCTTCAAGTGAAATTTGTGCCCCATGGGTATTTTAAGGAACAAAAGAGCCTTGTAAATATGAACCTAAACTTTTTACACTAGGTGATCCCATCTCCAAACTACACTTTAGGAAATAAAAGACCTAGAGGCTCTAAACTGATTAGAATCAATATTTTTTTCCTTCCTATTCATTATAGATGCAAGTGATTTAGAATTCCTTTTTTCCTCCTCATAGGATACTATGAAAATAAACATCTCTCTTTGAACCTTAAGTGGCACTCTATCACATATCTTCACATCATTTCCTAGAATCCATGCTATGTGGTATTTGAGGTGATTGACCCTTGCACTTGTCATAAACGCATAATAATTTCATATGATGAAGTTCTTCTTTGGGCTATCATAACAATGTTTCCATGTTGTGTCATCAACCTTCCTAGGTCTATGGGAAGTGGATGCCATTTTTAAGTTTCTTTGAGGTTGATGTCACCTCACCTTTGGGTTATATTAGAGTTTCTAAAACATATATATGGTTGATTACTAATGTATTATTGTGATATCACTTCATTAAAAACAAATTCTCATTATGTATTATGATTTTGATGCAAGTTTTTTGAATTCAAGTTTAACAAAATAATGGGTATTTAGCATACAACTTCCAACATACAATAATAACACACTGTAACACATTTTGATGAAATTTGAAGTTATAAATTGCAACATTAAAGTTTAGACCACCATGAAAGCTCAAAATCTTAGAAGGTTATATGAACTTGAAGATCATAGTGTTTGAACTTTAAAATTTATGTCTTGTGTAAATTGTAGTAAACTATAATGTCTCACTTGAAACTAAAATTTTGAGTCCTAAAATTTTGCTGGTTGAGGTTGCCATCGATCCCTATACATATCATCACATAGTTTTTACTTGTTTTTATTGGTCAAGGATGTATTTGAGCCCTATATAGCTCATCATACAATTTTCAGTCATTGTTTGATATTGAGGCTTACTCTATTTTGTTTATATTCACTATTCAAGTTGTCACAAGCATAAATTTTCACTCACTATTTGAATTTTAAAGCTCATGTGTCATAGGGATTAGTTGGGTAAGTGAACAAAGTGGGGGATAATTCTATGGAAATTTACCACAATGCATACATGTTATAGATGTTACACTTAAATGTAATTTCCATAATAGTTACACATCATGTAAAGCTAGGCTAAAAATACCAAACCTAAACATGTATGCATTCCTTAAGGTGAAAGGAATGTATACACATTATAACACATACACATTATATATAGTGAAAATAACATATATGAATTATCTTCACATTGCACAAAAAACACAATATATATATATTGGAAGTAGAAAATAGTTTACTAAAATAAATGTTAAGTATAAGGAATATAAATGTAATAATATATATTGTTACATTTATATTATTTATAATAAATTTATTTTAATAAATATAATAAATTATGGTCACTATGCATTTGATAGAGTTAGTTTCATAATTTCACACCTTATGATGTGGAAGATAGTTTTTAAAAATCTAATCTGGTCAATACTTAGGCATTCTCAGAGTCTCAATATTGAACCTAGGGATTTCATGGCATAACTTTTATAATTTATGTCCATTTTTGGTAAACATATAGCCATTTTAAAGGTTTTTATGCCTTTCAAATTTCTTCTTAGAACTTATATGAGCCCTAGGTTTGTGAAAATTGAATTTTACAAACCACTCACTTTGAACTTAAGATAAAATGGTGTGATTGGGGTAGCATAGGTCACATTGATGACTTGCACACATCAAAAAACCACTTTGTGTTAATTTCACTTGCTCATCATCCCTCCCTCATCCTTAATCACTTGATCCTCATCCCTCATCACCCATAATCGCTCTCTTCATTCTTTATTATCCCTAATCACTCCCTCATTAACCCTAATTATCCCTCATCATCTATAATTACTCCATTATCTATAATCACTCCCTCATGGACCATAATTTTTCCTCATCATCCCTAATAACTAATTCATCATCCTTCATCATACCTAATCATTCCCTCATCTCCCTCATCATCCCTGATCACTCCTTCATTGACCCCCACCATCCCAAATCATATATACTCACTCTCTCATCATAACCAATCACTTCTCATTGACCCTCACCATCCCTTATCATCCCTAATCACCCCCTCATCATCCCTAATCACTACTTCATCATCCTTCATCATCCCTAATCACTCCCTCCTCATCCCTCCTCATCCCTAATCACTCCCTCATTGAATTAGCATCCCGTATCATTTATAATCACTCCCTCATCATCCCTAATCACTCTCTCATTGACCCTCACCATCCATCAACATCCATAATCACTACTTCATCATCTATCATCATCATCCTTAATAGCTTATTTCAAATCCATCATTACCCTAATCACTCCCTGATTAAACCTCAACATCCCTCACCATTAATAAATAGGCAAGAAATCAAGTAAAAGGTGGGATGAAATTATATTGCTTATATATATAGATTGGGATTTAGGCATATAATAATCATAATCCTAGAGTTGATAATCCAAACTTATATCTATATAGATAGGCATGATTGGATACTAGTTAAAAATTCCAATCCTAATCCCAGAATTAACCATATATCCATACTATATCTATAATAGACTAGATTTATAGATAGATAGATAGATACATGGTCACCAATCTAGTAGAGTGTGTTCCAATCTGACAGCTGATATAATGTATTTCACAACCCAAATCGATCTATACCCAACCTGATCTATACACAACTTGATATATAAATGGAATGAAGGGCATATGACTAAATCCAATGTATCGAGGAGGGTCCACTTGGATCTTGAGCATGGCCTGGTGGGTCTTAAAGGCCAAAATGGGGCCTTGCCATACATTGAGTATTCCTAGGTCCCTAATATATTATATCAAAATATCACATAAGAATGCCCCCTCAACATAGATATATAGGGGGAACCATTTAAAAGGCCCTACCCCAATCTCAAACTTTCATTTCCCATTAAGTTAATGAAATATTTCCCTACCTAATTCATCTATGTAAAAGAGTGAGGCAAGGGATGTGTACCTTTTTGATAACTAACTTCACTTCACATGCATGTAGAAGAAGCTGGTGAGGGTTCAGAGAATGAGAAGGACTGGAAAATAGAAATTGGGGCCTTGAAGGACCACATTCAAAATCTAGAAAAGGTCTTCGCTAAAGGCCTTCGAAATAACATTATGCTAAATATGACTGTTGGAAGTAGTGGGTAATCCAAGGAATGCTGACAATGCAGAAAATGAGAATCTTAAGGATCTTGTTAATTCTATAGTTATGTAGTTTCATCCTTTCTGACTCTAGTCTTTCTAGTGTTTTATTTTGCTTCTAACTGTGTTTCTCATCTATGCCATTGGTTCGGTGCTGGCATCTTTTATTTTCCAGCCTTCTTATCTTTTTTGACTGTATAGGGTTTAGCCCCTAGTTTGTCACCTTAATTAATCAAAAACATATCAGGGGAAGTTTTAGTTCTTGATGGATAGTAAGTGTTGACCAAATTTAACCATACAAGTCAAATTAGGACTGCTATAGGTAAAAACTTGATCTTTAAATGTTTTATGGGTCTAATATTTATCATAGGGTGTTTTATAGTCTATTTGATGTAATTTAATGCCTTGTTAGCCTTAGTCATGGTTTGATTAGTTTATATGTCATTTTGAGACACTTAGTAGCCATTTATGGGTCATTTATGCAAGTGGTATAGTTTTAAAGGTATCCAAGTGTCTTATATTTCATTAAAATTTCCAAGAGGTAAAATTACCTATCAATAATGTTAGTCCCATCTAAAACTTGTAGGTTATGTAACTAAAAATCATGAAATCAACTAAAAGAAGAAGAGTTTGGCACTTGTACAGACCATGAGAGAGAGTGACACATGGAATAATGTCATGTAATAGCTATTAATATTCCTCAGACTCATATCAATTCTTGATATGCTTTGAAATTTCTAAAAAGGTCCAAAACCATTCTACTCCATCTCCTTTTTAGAGACACATAAATGTTTAATAGGTTTGTGATTAGTATGTCCACTTGGAGAAATTCCATGTCAAATTCCTTTTGGAGGTGAAAGTAAACTCAGATATATCCATTTACATAACAAAAGTTTTAATATTGGTCAATTTTGGTTTATGAATCATCTCTAACAAGTTGACTATGTTTTTATACTCATTATTTTTTGTACCCTATATGTTTTGATCTTGTATGGATAGTTATGTATAATCTAGGTTCTAAGATTGATTATAGATATGTTAGATCTCTCCTTAAATGATATCCATTCTTGGTTTAGTGTTTTAAGATGTTTTTATGATCAAATCTTCTTAGGTTTGTAGACTAGTCTCATTTGAAGATAATAGGCATGTTTCCACCATTTTAAAGATCTTCATGCTTTGGTAGTGATTCTAGGGGATGAGAAGGGTTAATTATCATGTTTTAATGTTACCTTTGAAATCTCACCTTTAAATCTCATTATCCAAGCAATATTACATGGTACTATAATAATAAGCACCATAAAACCAGTTTGCTCAATGGCTGCCTTATACAGTCAGCTAAGTGAGTTGTGTAAAGATTTGAAACACATTAAAGGATAAGTAATTATGGTATAAATGTGTTTATAATGATATTAGAACATGAAAAAAAAGTTAATCCCTAGTTATAACCATAAAGAGCATGAGAAGATAGATTTCAATATGCACACAATTTTCCACCATTAATGAATGTGTACAAGAATCTCATGAAGACCAGTCATGTTGAAAGGGAGTGTCTGAGCTAAATAAGATTCTTAATAATAAAATGAGTCTATTTGTAATATTTTAGGAAGATAAAAACTTGTTTAAATCTCATAAACCATGCATTTTACCAATTTACTCATCTTCACTGCCTGCATGTGAAAATGTTCATCTATAGGTGGTATCATAGAGAGCTAGGGTGTCATATGGTAGTGTTGATTCAAGTGGTAAAACTCTCCTTAGAATATTATAATGTTTTATAGATCATATAAGACCTATTTTAATGGATAATTTGGTAAATTTATGTGGAAACTATGATCAAAGATGATGACTATAGAACTCAGAGACAAAATCTCTAAAATAGTAAAATAGAGCACCTAAACATTTTGTTTAGGTCATATGGAAAGGTTACTAGGGGTATTGATGAATAAAAATTCACTAATATTATAAAATAAAAATATGAGTCCAAATTTATAAAATATGGAAGTGATTTTGTCAAGTGATTTTCTTACTAAGGAGGCCTAAAGATGCCCCTTTAACCACTAAATTTAGGCAGTGAAACCTACAAGCCTTGAGCAATAAAGGGACTCTTAAAAAAAGTTGGTAGTATTAGACAATTACTTCATGTTTAAATGGTTTTATATGGTTGGAAATAACAATTAATATCTATGGGTCATTAAAATAAGTTATGAGGTAGGGTTTTGTCCTCATAAACACTTATAGGTGCCTTACCTATAGACCATTCACTTACAACCAAGGGTCAAATTCCCACATCATCCATAGCAAAGGGATTAAGCATGGAAACATAAAAATAGTTTATTAAAGATGATTTAAATTGTATTAGAGGACCAAAAGGTGATGTGACACATGTCCCAAGTTGATTTCTCACCCATAGGCTTCCACTTATCTCAGTGTAGTCCACTATAGTTGACTGTATGTAATAGTGAGCTAAAGAGTGATGTTGTGATGTTTGTATTGCATAAAAAATAAGAAAATTGGTACCAATATATGTGTAATGACCCTAATATATTTTAAATAAACCTATGAACATTACCTTTGGCCTAAATTATGTAGGGATCACCTACATGAAAGAGAAACACAATCAAGAAATTAACCTCAGTCAAGGCTAATAATAGTAAGGTAGGAACCAAATATAGTTTAGAAAAGGGTATAATGGTTTACATTATTTAAAGAGACATAAGATAGGTAATAAAAACTTTTTATACTCTAATTATGGGTACTAAGCAAAGAAATGACCCTATTGATATAATACACATTCTAGAGTGCAAATCCTGCATACAGTTTACCTTCTTAGGAGCCTATTTTGGATTTTGCAAGTGTTGAAAGGTAAAATGATATGAAAAAGGGATGAAATTTTATTTATAATGTATTTATAACTTGGATAATCCCATCCAATGATCAAATAGTTTTATAAAATAGGGGAAGTGCCCTTTATTTTGTCTTTGACAAAAGGCACTCCTTTTATGCATAAATTCTACTATTTTTGAGAATGGGAATGATATAGTGAGATAAGGGATATTTTAACAATTAAAGGAGGTTTGGGAAGTTTTAAAAAGCCTAAATAAACATGATATTCCTTACACAAATGGATGAAACTAAACATGATGCTCTAAACCCTCTAGTATGCAAACAACTCTATTAGGCAAGGTTTAAGTCAAGTGCCCAAATGAGAGGTCAATCTCATTTCTATATATATGAGAGAATTATAACATATTATAGCATGAATTTAGGGTCATTTTATATGTATCCAATATTTTATAATGTAGGTAATATCATAGTAAACTTCTCTTTGACTTAAGGCCAATTCAAGCCTACAAGAAATGAGGAATCAAGCTCAATAGGGCAACTTTGGAAGTTCATATCTTCTCTGAGGATGTGCATGGAGGTAGAGGGAGTTTAGAGAAGTTTAGAGGGGTCATATAATTTTTTATTATGTATTTTTTTTCAAATATATTGTTACATCTTTATGAATGAAGATTAAGGGCTTAAATGGTCTAAAACCCTCGCAAACCCAAGATAAGGCCTTGATGAAGGAAATGAAGATGGAGAGCTATCCTAATGGTCCATAATGGGAATAAAAGTGATTTAAACTTGAATGATACTATATAAATGTCATCCCCATCCTTTTTTACTATAAAAAATTATATGGATGGAGTATAAAATAATATATTTTTGATAATTTTATGTGTTTTACAGGTTCTAGGAGTCTAAAGATACCAATCACTTGAAAGGAAATTTTGAGACTTAAGATTATTCCACATTTATATTTAATGATTTATAAAAAATTATAGGTTCCTCAACAAGATATCTCATATTAGTGAGTCAAAATTGACATACTGAACATGATAGTGAGAAGGGTAAAAAACTTTAAGTATGCTACTTTCTTTTGTACTGTACAAAATTCTATGGATGGAGTACAAAATAAGGTATTTTTGATAGTTTTATGTGATTTTCAGGTTTTAAAAGGAGTCTAAAGATACCAATCACATGAAAGGAAAATATGAGACTTAATATTACTCCCTATTTCTATTTAATTCTTTAGAAAAAATTCTAGGTGCCTCAACAAGAGATCTCATCTCAATGAGTCAAAACTGGCATAGTGAACATGATAGTGAGAAGGGTGAAAAACTTTAAATAAGATACTTTTAAGGCATTCATGATTATTCTAAGGCCATGGATGGAATTTAAACATGTATTTCACCCCCTTGTATAGATTTTCATGAGAAATTAAAGCCATTTTGGGATCTAGGTGTGTGAAAGAGTAATTTCTTTGACTGCACGTAGTGATGGATCATATTCAGAGGAATCAAGGTGATTAGGGATGAAAAAAATGCATGTAAAATCATGCCAATAACCACTCCATCTTATTACAATCATTATACCTATCCTAGTTAGTTTTGGGACGTTCTAAAAGTGGTGAATGATGAAGACAATTTTATGAGCCAAGAAAAGGAATTTCATGCCACATTTCAAGAGTTTCATGCCTTGGATTGATAATTATACTTTCTAACTTTGCATGATAAGTTTAAAATTATATTATAATACACATGTAACTCATTATCTTAGCTTTATACCTAGTCTTGTTACCCTTGGACTTCTCTCTTCTCTTCTCTCTCTCTAGTTTTATAAGAACTAACCATTTTGGCTATTGTAAGAATGCTCCACCTGAGTATGGAGAAGCCTTGATCATTTGAATACCATGGATCAATAAATAATACTAATTTTAAATCTTATATGATCATTCATAGTGTGTTCACTTAAATTATTGATCTTGATTCATTGATGACTATTATTTCCTTAGCATTGTTATCTAATTCTCTCACCTATTTACAGCTTAAAAACTTCTTTTTATAGGTCACGTGAAGTGTTTTATGAAGTGTCAATTTTGAGTGAGTTCATATATTCAATAGTGTTATTATAAGCCTCTTTTCTAGTCCTCCTAGCCTAAACATTCATCAAAACCTCATAATGAAATGTTGATGTGAGAAGATTTAGGTTAGAGAAGTGTATGCCTAGTTAGTCTCTTGGTTTCATGTGTGACATGAAGCTGGTTGGTAGTCATCAATTAATTTGGTATATCACCACATTTAGGATTGTTTACTTTAAATTTTATCTCCCTTTTCTTTGCAAGCATAGGTTTAGTAGTGATCTAAAAGTGGTACATCAAGGGAGCTAGCCCTATTTAAAGATTCACCTCATTCTTAGGCTACCCACAACCTAGAGGTGTTTAAATTATGCCAATTGGATGAGGAGAGATGAGACATATACTCAATGGGTAAAAATACAAGTGATAAGAGTAAGGATTAAGGCACAACTATCAAGGAAAATTTCCTTCTTAGTATCTATCTTCACTTTGCTTTTGGATTAAGGCATGAATATTAAGGGAATACTACTTTTTGATAGATAACTTTGTTCTTACCCTACCTACTTAATTATGTCCTACTTGATAAGACAAGATAAAATTAATTCTTAATATATAGTTTTTTTTCTTATCATACATATGTTCATTTTCTAGAATAGATTTTTAGATATCAATGAAATCTTGCTTCCTGACCTATAAATTGCATATATACTTTCCCTACCTACCTATCTATGCCCTACCTACTTATCTTTTATTTTTGGTAAGAGTTTGCTTCTTGATAGATAGAATAAGAAATGAATTTTTAAATCATGTTATGCATGTAATATATTTAAATACCATTGAGTATGACCTACCTTATTTACCTATTTGATTATGCCCTACCTACTTTACCTACTTGAGTATGGCCTACCCAATTAAATTTCTGATCCATATATTGATCTTGAGTATGCCCTAACTAAATACTCGAGACATATCTTGATTTGACTATTCCCTACCTACCATATTACAGTTGAGTATGCCCTACCTACCTATTCTTCTTTCCATACCTACTTGAGTATTCCTTACCTAACTATCCTTATTTCCATAACTACTTGAGTATTCCCTACCCAATAAAATACCTAAGCCATATATTGATCTTGAATACCCATATCTAATTTTGATTGTATATATCTTACTTGACCAAATATTTAATATTTGATACCTAATTTAATACCCAATTAAATACCCAAGGCATAACTTGAAAGGATAGGGGTAATTCTAAACTATTTAGAGAAAGGAGTGATTAGGAATGATTGACTAGTCTCATGTACTATGTCTAAATCTATAGGCTTCCCATTCCCATCCCCATATAGATAAAGGAAAATAAATGGGAATGGAGGGAGATGGCCCAATAAATAATATTATATTATATAAATGATTAGAGTATAGGTGGCCTTATCTATATATGGTTATAATAAAAGGAAAGGTGCTGACAACATTTACCTCCCCCATTAGGGAATTTTTGTTCTAAGACTTCACTCCCTATATATAAATCGTATGTATGCTAGGTTTTACTCCATGAAATTAATGGAAACCACCATATAAGAGATCTTAAGATTCCTTGATCCCCTAATTTTAAGACTTAACCTAGACCCCAATTGATCTTTATGATCCCATACTTGAAAGGGCACTGGGTTAATAGTTGGCTAGATTATCAGCCCAATGAGAGGATTGAAGGAGCAATATAAACCCTAGACCTAAAGGAACTATGGGTTAATCAACCATTTGAATTAAATCTAAGAATGTAGTTGCTTATTTGAATTGCTTGAGGGGGAGAAGGGGAGGAGGAAGAGCCTACCATAATGACTAGATTGACATACCCCCCTCTCCCTTTTAGTGAAGGAGGGCCACATAGAGTTGAGTTTAATTAGATCTATCTTGGGGAGGAGGGCATAATTCCCACCTACCCATACCCTAATATAATACCCAATATCATAGTCACCTCTTGTCTATAGACATGGCCCAACCATATATAGATAGGTTATGTGGGAACTATCCCTTATAAAATATTGTAGTTGATAGAATAGAGCGCTACCCTACCCATATAGTTTGATTTGGACCGAATATGTTTAGTGATGTACATAGTGTTGGATATATAGGCATGGTTAGATAGATGGGCATAGTTGGTGTTGTCAATCAGACATGCACCCCTATGAATGTAGTTTTAGGCCTTCATAGTCTACTAAAACATGGAGACAATACTAGGCTATGGGTGACCTAATCAGTGGATTGAATCTCTAGATTCTAAGGGCTAGCTCCCTTTGGTGTCTCAATTAAGATCTTTGCTCTACACTAAAAACTACCAGGAAAAGAGAGAGAAAGTTGAATGAAAATCCTATCTAATGATGGTGATACACCTATATTTTTTTATTGATCCACTCAATTTGAGCTCCTAAGAACAAGGATTTAGAAAAGAAAAGCATTAAACTTCAACTCCAATTGACCAATATGCATAAGGATTTCATGAAAAGGTTTTATTTGGTGATCCAAGCTTGAGGGAAATGAAAGAATAGGCTTGATTTAAGGTACTAACCAGCCATTTATATCTACTGTAAACTCATCCAAGATACATCAAACATAGAACATGACCTACATAAACTAATCAAATATACTGCTAGGTAAGAATCAAGACTTGAAAAGGAAGATAAATTTTATCACTTATGTAAATCACTGACATGAATACACTATACCAGCATTTTAGAAAATAAAAATAGTCCTATTAATCTAAAAAAAGGTTACAAACTCAGTCTTTGATAGAATTTGATCTTGCCAATAGAGGGATACAATTCAAGGCTAAAAATCCAACTTATATAGAAAATAATATAATAGCGAAGAGGTTGGTAATAAAAATAGAAAAGGAGGTCACCTCTTACTTTAACATAGTCTAATTTCTATTATGTCAAAATCACAAAGCCTTCTAAGAATATCTTCTTGTATTTTATCTTGAATCAAAAACCCTTTGGCATTAAAAGTGGATGGTGGGATCAAGCTTAGACTAATCTACATCATACATGAAATCTATGACAATCTTGGATGTATTAACTCAAGCTTGAACTGATTTGAAGCTGAGTTGGTACAAGAAAAGTCCTCCTTTGAGTGGAAATCATGAGTAGATGTGGCACTTGATAACTAGTAAACTCTATAAATTAAGAATAGTTAACTTCAATTGCATGACAATGCTATACCACATTCATATTTAGAACTCCACTTGAACTGATAGAAACATTTGAAAGGCATAGATTAACAAGAGTGCATGTATGTAATTTTGTGTTGATTTATCCAATGCTAAACTCCTTGAATTCTTCATGTAAATGAGTCTTCATTTTAGAACTAAAAGAGTCATGTTTGAAATAGGTGCATGTCTTAGATGTGTCTAATCCTATTTATGGGCCACTTTGCATGCTGTATAATGCATTAATTTGTTTATTGGCTATTAAAATCTCTTACATTTTTTTTCTAGCTCTTTTCAGATAAATTGTTCATGGCTTTCTTATGTCTACTTTCCTTTGGAATTTTTTTGTCCTTTTGCTTTTGGCTCTGATTTATCATGGACTTATTTTTTTTAGCCTTTTATTTTTTTTCTTTTACTTTAGACAACTCCCTTGAAAAAAAAAGTCTGAAGGAATTTTTATCCTTCAGGATTTTCTTTAAAGACTTTTCCTTTCCATTTTTTCCTGTATTTTGGCCTTAGGAATTTTCTCTTTGTGTTTGGTCCCATAAGAATTGTTCATTTCCTTCAGATGAAAATTCTAAAGGAATTGTCTTAAGCCTTTATCTTGAACCATTACTTCCTAAAATGCTCTTCAAGATTTTCAAAGTGTCTACTCACTTTGTTCATTTCCTTTAGACAAAAAGTCTAAAGGAATTATTTCCTTTTTCTTGATAACAACTTTATTGAAGGGAAAGTGCCCTTTGGCATTATTGGAAGTGAACTTTCTTAAAGGGAACATACCCTTCAAGATTCTTGATAATGTTTCCTTTAGACAAAAGTTTGAAGCAATTGTTTCCTTTGAGCCTTTTGTTAAGAACTTTCTCAAAAGGAAGAGCCCTTTGGGCTCTCTACAAGTGACCCTTCAAAATTATTACAATGGATTTTCTTGAAGGGAAGGTGCCCTTCAAGTTTTTTGTAATGGACTTTACAGCCTTTCTGAATTGCCCTTTGGCAAAAATGTATCTATCCACCTGCCATTCAATTTTTTTGAAATGGTCCACTTTTCCATAAAATTGACCCTTCAAATTTTTGTGAATGGTCCTTTGGCCTTTTGGGAGTGAATTTTCCAAAATTCACATACCCTTCAAAATTATTTGAAATTAACCTTCCCAAAGGGACTCTTCCCTTCAAGATTCTTGCAAATGAACTTTCCTGAAGGGCACATACCATTTAGGATTCTTGTAATGTCCCTTCAACATTTTTCAAGTGACCTTTGGGATTTTGTAAAAGAACTTTCCCAAAGGGATTCTACCCTTCAGGTGTTTGTAAATGTCCATTTCCTTTAGACAAAAAGTCCAAAGGAATTAAATCTTTGGGATTTTTGTCTTTATCTCTTTTCTTTAGCATTTATTTTGAGGCCTTTATCTTCCTGAAGGAAATCCTTTGAAACTCTATTAAGTGCCTTTGCCCCTTAAAATTCCTCCTTCCAAAAGGAAAAGACCCTTTAGACTTTTGCAAATGCCCTTCAGAAGAATGAAATAAACCCTTCGACTTCTTTGAAATAAATGACCTTGCTTTTGAAGATGTCCTTCAGGATTTCTATTTGGACAATTCTCCTAAAAGAAAGAGACCATATAGACATGAATAATTCCTTTAGACTATTTAGGACCCAAAACTGATTCACAAGATGAACTGCAAAGTTTCAAATGGTAAAGGTTATAATTTTAACCTATAGGGTCAAAATTATCAATATTTTGGTGACTTAGTTGGGAAGCATGCCTAATATGATTGAGAACCTGTCTATAAACATGATATTTAACTCAAAAAATAATGGTAAACCTGGTCCATAACTATAAATCTCCTTTGAATAGACATGAAGTAACCTTCATCCTTTAAAATAAGAAGGGAAACACACAAAAATAAGAAAAATAAATAAACCAAGAAAATGTACAAACAAAGCACTTATTTGGGACCAAAAAAAAAAACTACTATGCTTGAACAACACTTGGAATAAAATAAACAAACTATGTACAAGGAGCTTTGCTCTTCAATAACAATGTTTTAAATGCATCCCATTTACTGGGATCAAAATCTTGTCACCATCCATATTTGCAAGTTGGAAGGCATTATGGGATTTGCAGTTGGAGATTGTGTATGGACCACTCCAAAGGGAGTCAAACTTTGTGTGTCTTCCTAGTTTATCTCTATCCTCATCCAACTTGAGGACCAAATCTCTTTATTTGAAACTTCATGAAGAAGCTCCTTTGTCAAAATATCTCTTCACTTATGCTTGATGAATATCCATTCCTAGCATGGATTAACTTCTTGTCTCTTTTAGCTCCATAAGCTTAGTATACTTGATCTTGATAGGCTCATTCTCCAACAATTCAAGCTGATACATTAGTTCTAAAGTAGGAAATTCAAGAGAAATGGGTAACCTTGCTTCCTTACCATATACCAAATTGTATGGAGAGTTAGCTATTGACCTTTTGTAGGTGATCCTATCAGCCCATAGGGCTGAATTCAGTTTGAGATGCCATGACCTCTGATTTTCTTCAATAGTCCTTCTTATGATCCTCAATAGGTTCTTATTCATAGATTCAGCAAAGCCATTACCTTGTGGATAATAGTTTGATGAAATGATAAGATAAATCCCATGTTAGATAGCCCATTGAATGATCCTAAATCCCATAAAAGCCATTGCATTATTAGAAATAATAGTTGAAGGAACTCCAAACCTAGTAAGCAAACCTTCATAGAAATCAAGAACATTAGTTTCATTTACTTCTTTTAATGCCACTACTTTTATCCAACTTGTGAAGTAATTTGTAGAAGTTATAATCCATTTATGTCTTGAACTTGAAGGAGGATTTATGAGACCAATAAATTCCAAACCCCATTAAATAAAGGGCTGATCCACTACAATTGATTGAAGAGGTAAGGCTATAAGTTTCACTTTTTCTACAAACATAGCATACTATTTGCACTTTCTAACCCATGCATGGCAATCACCAAATATACTAGGCCAATAGTACCCACCTCTCATGATCTTAAGGTCTATATTTCTTACAAATATATGTCCACCATGTCCATCATGGAGTTCTTCAAGAAATCTCTAAGTTTGACTTGGTTGTATACATCTTAGCAACATGCCATTGATATCTTTCTTAAATAATACACCATCAATAAGCAAAAATGGAATTGAATGCAACCTAAAATATATTCTTTTTGAAGCACTTAAATGAGAGGGATAAATACCATGTTGGAAATATCTTACCAAGTCATGAAACCAACTAGAAGGTGAGGTATGAACAACTACAATATCTTTGTCATTTGACACTAAAACAACCTCATTAGTCTCTTTCAAGTCTTAAGCTAGGTGCTCACAAAGTCCTTTGCCTCTAATTAAATTTGTGACCTTAATTTACACATCATACTCCATTACCTTGGTTATCTAACCAACTCTTTTCTCATTTATATCTATGTTCAAAAGGAACTCTTTGATGCTTAGATGGGAAACCATTAGATGTATCTTATTATTAGATAATAATTGTCTAATCTTTCTAAAGATATATTATAACTAAAAGGACATGCTTTTCAACAAAAGAATACCTTGTTTCATACTCTTCTAAGCCTTGGATAAATAAGGCTATTAGCTTCTCCAAAGCCTTATGATTTTGTTGCATAAGAATGCCTGAAATGATGTCCATGTTAGCATACATATACAAAATAAAATCCTTATTGAAATCCTGATTTATAAGCATATGAGCACTAACTATGGCATTCTTAATATATTCAAAACTATTTACTCCTTTAGACTAGATGAAGCCCTGATCCTTCTTTAACATGGCTATAAGTAGCTTTACTAAAATGGAAAAATCTAAAATATATCTCCTTATGAAGTTTATTTTCCCAAAGAAGCTTTACATAGCCTTTTTGTGCTTAGGAAGGGAAAGTGCAAGAATGGAGTCAATCTATTCTGAATCTATGCTTAAACCATGATTTGAAAGAACATGTCCAAGAAGCTTACCTTCATGAATGTAAAAACACATCTTTTGGGATTTAGAGAAGCCCCAAATTGCCTACACCTTTTGAACACTTTATTTAGATGAACCATGTGATCTTCTGTATTCTTTGAAGACATTGTTATATCATCCAAATAAACAAGTACAAACCTATTAAGAAGGCCTTAGAATGCCATATCCATGGATCTCTTAAAGGATGCTCCAGTATTAGACAAACTAAATGGCATCTTTCTATATTTAAATGTCCCCCACTTAGTTGTGAAGGCTACCTTAAATTGGTCTTCTTCCTTGACCAAAATATAATTGTAGACACTATATCCATCCAACAAAGAAAACCTCTCTAAACCTATAACAAGCTTTAAAATTTATTCAATTGATGGTAATGGATAATGATCTTTAAGTGAAACTCTATTCAAATCACATAAATCAACACACAAATGAATCTCACCATTCTTCTCCCATATTGGAATGAGATTGGCCACCCAAGTTGAGTGCTTGATTGGAAACATAATAGCTGATTCTATGAGCTTGTAAAGCTCAATACTCATCAAAGGCTCAATCTTAGGATTGATGGGCCTTTATCTTTATTTAACTAATTTAGTTTCAACCTCTAACTCAATGGTGTGTTGAGCCAAACTTGGATCAAATCCCTTGAGATCACTATACTGCCATGCAAATATATCAACAAAATTTGTGCATAACCCAATGAAAGCTTGATTTTATGGAGTGTATACCTTACCCAACTTTAAAATATTAATAGCTACAATCTCTACATTGGCATAGTGCTCTTATTTTTTTGACAAGGATGACGTCTCCTTCCTTATCTCATCATCACTACTAAAAATGTTTTCAAGTGTGACCAATCCCTTGGGCAACTTATTTTTTTTTAGTTGCATAATCTGATCACCATATTTTTGCAAGTGCTTTGATTGGTTTCTTGAAGAAAACTTAGCCTCCTATTATAAGAATCTCATAATTTGATTATTATCTTAAAACACTTACCAATTTTCATGATTATCTATAAAAAAAGGCCTTACAACCACCTTTATATGTGACTGAATTTTCTCACTTTTTATATCAGCTAGGATAATAAATTGTGACCCAATGGCAACCAACCTGTTATCATGTTTATTCTCACTTCTTGGTATTGCTTGAATGTTAAAATCTTATAAATATTCAAGTAAGTCCCATATTATATGATTGTAATACTTAAGCAATAAATTTTTACACACATTGAAACATATTAATTGGTGAACTACAAGTTCACTATCACCAAACACTTACAAAGAATTGACTTTGATCTTCCTAGCCCACTACAAACTATGAACTAGTGTTTCATACTCAATAACATTATTTGAACAACTAAAATAAAAATGAATATAAGATAAATACCTTTGTATTATTGGATAAATCAACCTCATTCTAGCTCTAGTTCCATGCTTATTCCTTGATCCATCAAAGTATAATTGCCACAAACCTTCATTAGACTCATCTTCTTTGACCATGGATAGAATTGGGGCATCATTCTCATGAAGTCAATACACACCAAGTCCTTCTTCAATAAACTTGTATGGATCATGATAATGTAAGGTAGAAGCCCACTCATCAAGGAAAAAATTTGGTACTCCATCCAAAGGTGATTCACTTTCTACTTCACTAGCTTCTAGTACTTCATCTGAGATGATACAGTTAGTATTCATAACACTTGACATATATGGCTCCATATGAAAATGTGAAATAGGTTTAGAATGAATTATCACCTTGGTACCTTACCTAATTTTGAACATCAAATAAGTCCAATTACATAATATATATCCCCTAATATTTGAGGTGAAGTCTCTTGAAAGGCACATAACAAAGTAAGGAGGTAAATCTATCATAACAACATCTTACTAAATAGTAACATTGGGACAAACATGTAATGTCAATTTAAGATATTTGTAATGCCTACAATATTTTTTAGTGACCCATCAAATTTTAATACTCCTTTAGTGTTTGGCTCATAAATAAGTCCAAGTTTGTCTACAATCTGTTTAGGCATGACTATACTATTAGCTCCACTATCCACCATACAATTATGAACCAAATTATCACCTAATATCAAAGAAAGGTAAAAAGGAGGAGTTTTATTTGATTTTACCTCAGTTTTGTCCACCATTTTGATCTTATTTACTTTTTGTACCTATTGATTTTCTAGCTAATCTGAATTAGTTAAGACAACACCTTCTTTCTCAACTAGTTTTGGAGACAATTTGAGAGTTGAAAGATCTTGGATAAACATATATTTTTGTCCTAGAATGGAAAGAGAATCCCACATGATAATGATGATGGTATAATTATTCATCTGGTATATTATACTAAAATGATATCCATTCACCTTTGGCTATACCTTCTAAAGTACTGGCTGTTCATGAACTAGAGGTAGTTGATGAACCTCACCAATCTCTATATTCTAATTTTTCTATGTTGTAAGGACAACAAGTTGATCTTTTGTACTATTAGAAACAACCCTAGGAGTAATTTAGGAATTTTTTACCTCTTGAGATTCTTTCATGGTTCCTATTTTAGTTCTAGTTATAACTACAACTTGACCACTTGAATTGTTAGTTTCAACACCCTCAGTAAAAGCAACATGATCAACCACTTGCCAATTTACATTAATAACATCAGGCTAACTTTGAACTTGTTGAGTCTCTCTTTATGATTCCAAACCTATATTTTTGTACTTACCTCCTTGAAAAGAAAACTTTTCTTATGTCATTTGTGGCATAGTGATGTTTTGTGATACCAAGGCTTGGTTTTGAGCATCATTGAGATTTGAGGACTACCAACCTAAATCCTACATCATGTTGTTTTGAGGTGGGTTGGGAATAATGGCCTTTGAAGTGGAAAGAGAATTAAGATCAAGGTCATCATATGGCTTAGCTGGAGTTATAGATCCTTATGCTTGATAAGGTAGCCTATTCTCTTTGAAACCCCAATAAGGAGGCCTTTGATCTTTAAAGAGTTGATAGATGTTCTAATTTTGTTGTTGATAGGGACTATTAGACTAATATTACTATCTCTTGAGCTAAACTATTTCATTTTTAAAGGACTGCAGCAAATTTTTAAACTCTCCTATCTCACTAGCTTGACTAGTAGGGGCTGCAATTTGAGCTTGAGGTGATGGAATTTAAAGAATTTAGGGGGCTATTGTAGAATTTATTATTAGAAATATATGCATTAGAGGTCTTAGAGAAAGCTTTCCAGCTTGTATCAAACTATTTTTTCCCCTTATTATAACTTCATAAGCATTTGGCAAGGTAGTACCACCCATGGACTGTATCATCACACTAATGTTAGAATTAAGGGCTTTTATATAGTAAAATGATGCATATTCAGGGGATATCTTATCAACAAAGGTATTCTAATCCATATCTTCTAGAATCTAAGGTTTAAATTAGAGATGAACTCATGAGGAACCCTTGTTATGGTGGTCAATTGCTCAACTAAAGATCAGTGATTAGATTTGTCCTTAAATTACTTGACTAAGATGAACCCAATTCATCCCAAGTATAAATGAAGTTTAGTGGAAGGTTTCTATACCATTGCAATGATTTTACCTTGAAGGAGGAAATAAGCAATCTAATAGAAACATTATCTTCAACAACATTATGGATGGAACAAAGATTATCCACATCTTGGATATACTCAATAGGGGTTATTTGATTTTATCCTAAGAAGAATGGGATGATCTTGAGGGAAAACACCAAAATGTTATCAAATTGTGATAAATTCATTAGGATATCTCTATTGAGTGGAGCAAACACTTGATTTTTGATGGCCATTTGGGTAATGGGGATTGTAGTGATTAGAACAATAGGATGACTAGGAGGTAAATGCTATTTTTGAGGATATGATTTTTCCCTCCTAACTTTTGATCTCTTATAAGATATAAATTTAAAAGGAATACCTTTACTTGCTGACCTTGTGGTAACTTTTGGCATGCAAAATCTACCTGAATGATGCTATGAACTCTGTAACTTGAAGAATATTTAGCTTCTGATGAAGATGAATATTCTCATTTCCTACAAAACTTTTCTTTAGCTTCAAACTTCTTCAGATCTACAAAATATTTATTTATTGATCCTAGTGAGTGTGCCAAAAACTATTATCAATCATACTTGCACCCTTGTGAAGGTAGTTTTAGGTCTTCACAATCTACTGAAATATGGAGATAATCCTAGGCTATGGGTGATAGAATCAATGGATTAAATCTCTAGATTCTAAGGGCTATCTCCCTTTGGTGTATTAATTAGGATATTTTCTCTACACTACAAAATTCTAAGAAAAGAGAGATAAACTTGAACAAAAATCCTATCTGATGATGGTGATACACCTATATGTTTTGATTGATCTAATCAATTTGAGCTCCTACGAACACTAATTTAGATAAGAAAATGGCTGAACTTTCAACTCCAATTGATCAATATGCATAAGTATTTTAGGAAAAGGTTTTATCTCATGATCCAAGCTTGAGGGAAATGAAAGAATAAACCTTATTGAAGGCACTAACTAACCACTTATATCCACTATAAACTCAACCAAGAGACATCAAACATAGAACATGACCTACATAAATTGATCAACTATGCTACTAGGTAAAAATCAAGACTTGACAAGGAAGAGAAATTCTATCACTTATACAAATCAATGACATGAATACACTATACCCACATTATAGAAAATAAAAATAGTCTGTCTATTAATATGAAAAAAGGTTACAAACTCAGTCTTTGGAAGAATTTGATCTTGGTAAAAAAGGGATATAATTCAAGGCTAAAAAGCCAAATTATATAGAAAATAATACAATAGCCAAGAGGTTGGCTCTAAACATAGAAAAGGAGGCTAAATATTATATTAATCAATTCTAATTTCCATTATGCCAAGATAACAAAGCCTTCTAAGAATATCTTCTTATCTTTTGTCTTGTATGAAAAACCCTTTGGCATTGAAAGTGGATGTGGGCTCAAGCTTGGACTAATCTACTTTATACATGAAATCTACACCAATCTTAGATGTCTTAAATCAATCTTGAACTAATTTGAAGCTGAGTTGGAACAAGATAAGTCCTCCTTTGTGTGGAAAGCACGAGTAGATGTGGCACTTGATAACTAGTCAACTCTATAAATTAAGAATAGTCAACTCTAATTGTATGAAAAATCTATGCCACATCCATATTTATAACTCTACTTGAACTACTGTAAATGTTTGAAAGGATTAGATTAAAAAGAGTGCATGCATTTAATTTTGTGTTGAGTTCTCCAATGTCAAACTCCTTGAATTCTTAATGCAAATGAGTCTCTATTTTAAAACTAAAAGAGTCATGTTTGAAATGGATGCATGTCTTGGACATGTCTAATTCTATTTATGGGCCACTTTGCATGATTTTTAATGCATTAATCTATTTATTGGTAGTTGAAATTTCTTGCATTTTATTTTTGGTTCTTTTTGGATAAACTATCTATGGCTTTCCTATG